>CM053585.1:533461335-533504196 GCA_028646515.1 Pseudochirops corinnae
GGAGGGAGGGAGGAAGGAAGGAAGGAAGGAAGGAAAGGAGAGGGGGAGGGAGGGAAAGAAGGAACATTGGCCATTTGAGGATGGTCAACCAAGGTAGGATGAGTAATGAATGATTTTGTAAAAATGCATATTCATATGATTACAAGATCATAGAATTTTGGAGGTGGAAAAGACCAAAGCTACTTAGTTCCACCTCCATGTTGACTTGCCCAAGATCACAGAGGTAGCAAATGGCAGAGCTACCAATGATTAGTTGTATGCAGGAAAATGGCATTAAAATTATAATTAGGGATATGTGAATCTGGGAAAGGATATTGGCCAGTTGTATCACATTAAAAAGGGTGTTGTTCAGTAGTTCAGTGGTATCTGACTCTTCCTGACCCCATGGACCATAGCACTCCAGGCTCTTCCATTCTCCACTAACTCTTGAAGTCTGTCCAAGCTAATGTTCATTGTTTCCATGACACTATCTCATCCTCTGTCATCTCTTTTTCTTTCTACCTTCAATCTTTCCCAACATGATGGTCTTTTCCAATAAGTCCTGTCTTGTGATTATGTGGCCAAATTATTTAAGCTTCAGTTTCAATATTTGTCTTCCCAATGAATAATCTGAATTAATTTCTTTAAGTATTGATTAATTTGATCTCCTTGCTGTCCAAGGAATTCTCAAAAGTCTTCTCCAGCACAACTTGAAAGCATTGATTCTGTGGCGCTCAGGTTTCCTTATAGTCCAATTCTCACAGCCTTACATTGCTACTGGAAAAACCAGAGATTTGACTATATAGACTTTTGTCAACAGGGTGATATCTCTGTTTTTTTAGTATGCTATCCAGATTTGCCATACCTTTCTTTCCAAGAGCAATCATCTTTTAATTTCACGACTGCAGTCTCTGTCGACAGTGAATATAAAATCTGACACTGCTTCCATTTCTTCTCTTTTGCCAGGAAGTGATGAGACCCAGTCCTGGACCACTGCCTTGTTGTGGTGGAAGGACTTGCATAGTTCAATGAAATGAAAAATGAGTTATGCTATACAGGGTTACCCAAGATGGACAGGTCATAGTGGAGAATTCTAACAAAAAGTGACCCATTGGAGAAGAAAATGGTGAACCACTCCAGTAGCTTTGCTCAAAAAATCCCAGGGACAGTATGAAGATGATATAAGAGGTGACATCAGAAGATGAACCCCTTAGGTCTAATACACTACTGGGGAAGAGCGGAGGACAACCACAAGTAGCTCCAGGACTGATGAAACATTTCAGCCAAAACCTAAAGGAAGCTCAGCTGCAGATGTGTCTGGTGATGGAAGGAAAGTCTGAGGCTGAAAAGATCAATATTGCACAGGAACCTGGAATGTAGGATCTATGAACTAAGGTAAGAGGGGTGAGGTCAAACAAGAGATGGAAAGACTAAACACTGACATCTTGGATACCAGTGAATTTAAATGAATGAGAATGGGTGAAATTAATCCAGGTGATTATTACATATTCTACTGTGAGCAAGAATCTCTTAGAAGAAATGAAGTAGCCTTCATAGTCAATAAAAGGGTAAGGAAAAAGTGGTACTAAGACATAATCTCAAGAAACAAAAAAGGAGGACAATATTAGCCCAAATGGTAATATTTAAAAAAACAGGCTTATAATATGTTGGGGAAGATTCTTGGAAGTTGGGGTAGGGTTATGGACTGATATGGATGGGAATCACAGAGAAGAAGATGTAGATAGATTGATGTGTTATTGGGAGTGTCCACACCAGTGAAACTGCTAATCCATCAGAGCTTTCAAAAGCATAGCATTTCAAAATACCTTTGCCTAATGCAACATCTTTTTAAAAAAAATCTTTCTATCTTAAACCCTGTTAGACTGGGAGAATGGACTATTGCAGAACATAGAAAATTCATTGGGAAATATACCTGGTGTGCAGTGTCTCATGTGCCATCAAAATGGTACTCTCTTAAATCCAATCTGGAATGCTTTTTAGTCAAAAGTACATTAACCTTCTCTGTTGACATGCCTTTTCCCTAGGAAATGGAATTCTCCTGTAATATACTAGTATTTCCTAATCATTAGGAAAGAAAAAGTGTATTTTATTACACAAATTTGTTTAAATCAAATAGTTTTCATTGGGACCAGTTACCCCTAGAAGATACAAAAATGTTACTGCAACTATGTACAAATGGATAGTTGGTAGTTTGTGTTTGAACTTGGGAAGATAAACACTCCAATTTTACTAGGTACACAATCAACTGTAATAGCATATCTATATTTACAAGCAACATAGAAAGCCAGCATAGAATAACAATATAGCACACAAGACTAAGAATGAGAAGATGCATGGATCTGAATCTCTGGCAATTACTAGCTGTATGATTTTAGGCAAATCTCTGAATCTCTCTGAGTCTCAGTTTCCTCACCAGTAGAGTAAGGGATCATAATCCCTGAAGTCCTTACCTCATTGGACTGCTGTGATGATCAAGTAAGACAATGTGCACACAAGCTTTGTAAACCATAAAAGGCAACCAAAATGTCAGTCATTATCATTGTTAAAAGATGGAGGAATGAGATGAGTATTGGACATGGACAACAATGGACAAGAAAGTCATGCCCCAGAATATAGGCAGCCATGTGTGAAGCAGGCAGGGCAGGAAGACTTGGGCAAAATAAGTTGCACAACCTGGCTTGTGCAGCTTTTGGACCAGGGCTGTTAATCAGGCACCGTTCATGAACAGCACTAAATTTTCCCTAAAGATATTTAGAATATCGCTCCAAGTTATACTGCTGAATATATAATAAAACAACAAGCCCATCAAGTGGGTGTGAGGAGATTTATTCTTTCCCTACTGTTGAAAAGAGCCTACTCTTATAAATGACCAGCATTAGTCACAAATCTGCAGGTCAGCAAAAAAGAAAATAAAAAACAGAAAGAAGCAGAAGTGACCATGTTTAAACCCTAGAAGACAGATTGTTAATTACTTCAAGAATGTAAATTATAGGGGAATAATACAGACCTACTCATGAAATGCCAGCAGAAAAGAAGAAAATCTTATGCATCAGAACACTAAGTAATGGTAGGGCAAAACAAGCTACTGGGATTGTCAATTAGATTCTCTGTATCTTTAGCTTCCTGACTTATCTCCCCTCTTTCTCTGTCTCTCTGTCTCTATCTGTCTGTCTCTCCCTCCCTCCCTCCCACTGTACTCCTGTGATTCAGCCTTGGAATGAAAAAAAAAAAAAGGATGCCATGCATTTTGTCAGGAGGAGGAAAAATCTCAGCTACCATGTTGAAAACCATCAGAGAGCCCCTGTGGCACGGTAAAAAACTCACTGTACAAAGTGGTAAGTAAGGACTTAGCAGACTGAACCAAGGTAAAAAAAAAAAAAGAGAGAGTAATTTAAAACCAAAAGAAAGAGGGAAGGATAAGAAAGGGCCGTACTAGAAATCATTGTCTTGCTAACCTATATTCATTCTTGAGAGTGAATCAGAAATGGAGAGAACTTGCACCCCTGATGGACCCTGCTGGTCTTCCAAGGGCCATTGTAATAGTAAGTCCAGAAGGGTGAGGGGGTGGGGAGAGGAACTATAGAATGGAAGACTAAGGTCCTTCCATAGCATTGTGTTTTATAGTTCTCTAAGTCATTGCCTAATTCCCTCTTCTAGACCACTGAAGCCTCAAGAGGCAACAGAATGGAAAATATTAACAGGTAGTAGGATCCCACCTCATTGGAAGTTTTCAAGCCAAGGATGAATGGCCCCTGATTGGGCATCTTGTAGGAGGTCTTCTCCCTCAGGTGCTTATGAGTTGGCCCAGAGACCTTTGACTGTTCTTTCTTGTTACTTCTCAGGTATGGCACTCTACCTTCAGGCTTCATGCTTTGTACTGGCTGCCTTTGAGCCTGAAATGCACTCCCTCTTCACCTTCCCTTCCCTGGGGTCATGTAAGTATCTGAGGCATTTGAACTCAGGTCCTCCTGACTCCAGGGCTATTGTTCTATCTACATTTGACTGTCTCTAGGCGGGAGGAACAAAGTTGACATCAATATGTGTATCTCAAGGACAATGCTACTATTAGTAGAAAGAAGGGCATTAGGAGGCCTTATGGGCTGGTGGTATGGGGATTAAGCAATTTGTTCCGGGACAGCAGTTCTCAACCTGTGGGTCCCACCCCCCTTTGGGGTTCAAACAACGCTTTCACAGGGGTCGCCTAAGACCATCGGAAAACACATATTTCTGATGATCTTAGGAACCGAGACACCGCTCCTCTACCCGTCTCCAGGAGGGTCTGCCCACATGCAGATACGCCCACATACAAGTATTAAAGGGTCGCAGCACTAGGAAGGTTGAGAACCAGTTCTGGGAAATACTGAATTTAAGGTGGAAACAGGACTCCAAATGGAAGTGGGCACAAGTCAGCTGGAAATTCAAAATTGGAACTCTAGTAAGAGATGAGGGGAATATATACAGTTGGGCTTTAATTACAGACAATACTTCAAACTATGACAATGGATGTGTTCTCTGAAAGAGAAATTGTAGAGTGAGTAGAGGGCCAAGAACCAAACAGAAGCATAAGGACAGTTGGGGATGGCGGAAAGAGGTATGTGGTGGAGAAGTGAGTTGGTTCAACTCTTCCAGAAAACAATATGACTTTACATGTTACTAAACAAAACTAAACCATTAACTACTAAACAATTTACTTCCTTTCTGGTTTTTGGTTCTCTAGCATTTAGCACAGAAATTATACATTAGGCATTTAATAAATACTTGTCAATTGACTGATCTAACTTTGTAAAGTGATTGCACAGTATCAAAAACTTAAGCATTTTTTTTCTTTTACAATTAAACAAGTCCCTGGATATAAATTATATGATGCTCATATCTTCCTCCAAGTCAATGAAAGATCTTTACTGCCCTACTGGATCACTTGGTCGAATGATAGGTCTCCATTTGTAGGGACAAGTTTTTGGATAAAGAAAATTTTTCCTTATTAATATAGTCTGAACTCCTAATCTAATCCCTGATACTTGTCATTGAACACACTGGGGACAAGGAAAGTGAATAAGGAGAGATCAATGTAAACTCATGATTTGTTAATTTATGTATTCATTTATGTATCTATGTATCTACAAATCTGTCCATCCATCCATCCATCCATCTATCATCTATCTATCTATCTATCTATCTATCTATCTATCTATCTATCTATCTATCTATCTATCCTGTCTGTTTGTCTCTCTGTCTGCCTGCCTGCCTATCTGTCTGTCTGTCTGTCTATCTGGCTAGCTACCTAGCTATCTGTCTATGTGACTTGTCTATCTATCTATTTTTTTTTTTTTTTACCAGACCTATGATTTCATTTGTATGGAGAATACCTAGATGAGAGAACTCTATCAATGCAGATCAGTATCTTCTCTGTAAATCATAGTTTTAGAGAGGCAGTCATGTAGCATAATATATGAAATGCTGAACTTGTAATCAGGAATATCTGAGTTCAAAGCTGGCCTCAGACACTTATTAACTATCTAACTCTTATCTCAGTTTCCCCATCTGTAAAATGGCACCTACCTGGTAGGGTTATCATGAGGAACCAATCCTATATTTGTGAAATACTTTGCAAGTCTTAAAGCACTGCACAAATGCCCTCTACTTTTATTAGAAGAGTTGCCTAGAGGCTGAGAGAAGTTACACGGCCAGGATGTGCAGAGGTAAGGCCTGAATTGGGGTTTTCCTCAGTGTGAAGTCTATTCTCTGCCCAGCACATCAACTTTTATAGTACCAGAATAAGCAACTTTAACCCATCTATAGACCAAATATGTAATAGAATCTCAGAAATAGGAGCAATACAGAGATGTGAAAAGGGACCTCAAAGGCCGTCTGGTCCAGAATAATCCCTCTATTATATAACCATAAAATGGCTCCCTAGCTTTTGCTTAAAGACCCTACTATTTTCTGAGCAATCTGTTATACTCTGGGGTAGCTCTTATGATTAGGAAGGTTTTCCTTAATCTAAACCTAAGCACTCATTTTTGCACCTTCCAAACACAGATCTTAGCTCTGTTCTCAGAAGTCTAGAAGAATAAATCCGTTCCCTCGTCTGCATTTCAGCACTTCAGATATTGAGGACAGTGATGTCCAGTTCGCCTCCCCTCAAGCCATCTTTTCTCCATTCTTTGGACCCATCCTGGTGTGGCATGATTCCCAGGCCCACCACCACTCTGGCTGTCCTCTCCTGGACACGGTTCTTTATTGTCAATATTGTTTTTAAATTGAATTTCTACTGGGTCAGTAGCATCTTCTCTACATACTTTGACAATACTTTGTCAATAATAACTGTAACACACTAAAGCAGTAATCCATTAAATCAGAGGATCATAGATGTGGATCTGAAAGAGAATTTAGATGTTATCCTGCCTAATCTTTCATTTTACATAGAAGGAATCGAATAGTTGAAGTGACTTGTCTGGGCATACTAGTACTAAGTGGCAGAGTTAGGACTTGAATCCTGGGTCTTCTACTGTATAGCACTGTCTTTAGTACATGGAAGGAATGCACATGCCTCCCAACGCGTCTGACTTACTACCAGGAATAAACGGGCATTTGGGGTTCTGGAACTGCAGCCTCCTCAGACACTTACTGGGGGGGTGACCCTGGCCAAATCCCTTGTTCCTATTTACCTCAGTTTTCTCATCTGTGAAATGAGCTGGAGTAGGAAATAGCAAACCCCTCCATTATCTCTGCCAAGAAAACCCTGAATGAGGTCATGAAGAGTTGGACACTCTAAAAACAACACAACCACAACAACCTCAAAGGCAGGCATTGCCTTTAATGTGACAGCTGGATCACAGTGGATAGAGAACTGGGCGTAAACTGGTTGTATGGCTCCCGGCAATTCACCTAAACTCCCAGCTTCCATTTTTTTCAACAGTTAGATGGGGATAATAATTCCACTTAAATTCTGAGTGGCTGTGAGCATCAGGTGAGATGATGTTTGCAAAGCACTGCGCAAACCATGAAGTACTTTAGAAAGGCTCTTTTCCTCCTCTCCCCCCCCCCCTCCTCCTCTTCCTTTTCTTCCTCCTTCCCCCTCCTCTTCCTCCTCCTTCTCCTCTTCTTTCATCCTTTTTCTCCTTCCTCTCCTCCTTCTTTGTCTTTCTCCTCCTCCCTCCTCCTCCTCTCTCCTTCTCGTCTTCCTCCCCTCTTCTTCCTTCCTCCACTGCCTCCTCCTTCTTCATCAACATCATTTTAATATCCCTAAATTATAGCACAATGCTTGGCACATAGAAAGGGCGTCATAAATTGCTAAATTGAATTAAGCTAGATTGGAAGAACTGGGCTTTATAAGTTTATTTTTAGAAGTAAGGATATAATTAGGGGCTGGTAGGGAGGGAACAGAACAATGTGTGTGATTGTCACATGGCTGATCAGTGCTGAATCCCAAACCCAACATATTTTCTGAGTGTTCCCCAGGGGTCCCTGGTGCCACTTCCCTCTGCACGGTAGGAGATGAATTCCTCTCTCTTGTCTTGCCCACGGTCACCAATAGCATTTATTATACTGTGGGTTACAAGAGCTGACAGTTCTCCAAGACATGAGTCTACATCAGAGAGCCAAAGTGTTCTTTCAGTTTATTTATTTCTTTGAGCTCCTCAATCCAAGATAAACCCCCAAATAAATTTCAAGGGTATTTTCACAGGCTCCAGGCTATAAATCACATGCATGTACTCTCACAGGCTAGGAAAGAATACCATTGACATAAACTGCAGTAATAAATCTCTACCACACATACACACGCATGTATGTGTAGACACACAAAAGTACACACACGTACACATACACTAAAAAGTGTTCAGAAAAAAATGAAATACCTGACCTACAAACAATTCTTATTTTGTCAATCCTGTTTAAAAAACCAACCAACGAGCCAACAGGTTTGGTGTACTTAGTAAGGAGTAGACAGTTTCTGCTAAACTCAGTGACGTGATGGCAAGTCACCTCACCCTGTTAGCCTCAGTTTCCTCATCTGTAAAATAAACTAGGGAAGGAAATGGCAAACCACTGCAGTATCCTTGCCAAGAAAACTCATGGCCAGCATTGACAGACTATGGTCCACGGGATCACAAAGAGTTGGATGTGACTGAAGCAACTGAATAACAACAATCATTCTCTTAAGAGGAAAAGGAGAGGAGCTTCTTTGTAAGAAGCTAAAGCAGAGAAGAGAAGGTCTGGCTCTGCCACTGTGAGGAATGAAGCCAAAGGTGACATGGTTTTCAAAGTTGCACAAGACACAAGGCTGAGAGGGAGAGATACTCAGTCAGGACCCCAATGTCTTTTCATCTCTGTTCCCTATTAGACGTCACACAGGATCACAATCTTCACAGAATGACAGAGGCCCCCAAGTCCCACCTGCACCTAACCAAGATTCCCCTGACAGCTCCCACCAGGAATGAGCATCTGGCCCTCAACAAGGGCTAAGCCACCACCACCACCACCCCAAGCCACCCATTTCACTTCTGGTTAATACTAATCTTTAGGAAATTTTTCCTGACAGTAAGTCTAAATCTCTGTCCCTAATTCTGCTCTGTGAAGCTTAGCAAATTCTCTTTCCTCCCCTGAAGTGTCAGCCTTTCAAATGCATGGAGACAATTGGTACAATCCCATTAAATCTTCTTTTCTTCAACCTAAATGTGCCCAGTTCCTTCAAGTGATCCATGGGTGGTGCAGCAGGAAAGAGAACTAGACTTGGAGTCAGGAAGGCCTGAGAGCAAATCCAGACTCAGACACTTACTATCTACGTGACCTTGGGCAAGTCTCTTGACATCTACCTCGATTTCTTCATCAGTAAAATGGGGATAATATATAGCACCCACCTCCCAGGGCTTTTTTGAGGATCCATTGAGACAATATACATACAGCACTTTGCAGAACATAAAGCTTTACATAAATGTTAGCTCCTGCTGCTTCTCTTGCTGCTACTACCATCATCTCAAGGCTCTTTACCATTCTTGTCGCCTTATTCTTTGCCACTGTTCAGTCATTTCAGTCATGTTTTCTTGGCAGAGATACTGCACTGGTTTGCCACTTTCTTCTCCAGCTCATTTTACAGATAAGAAAACTGGGGCAAACAGGGTAAGTGACTTGCCCAGGGACGCATAGCTAGTAAGTGTCAGAAGTTGGATTTAAATCCTCCTGCCTTCAGGCCCAGGGCTCTGTGCACTGCAGTGCTGTACAGCTGCTTTGTTCTAGGTGTTCCCTAATCCTATCATGCACCTAACTAAACTGTAGGACCTAGAACTAAATACAACCCTCTAGATTTGGTCTGACCAAGTCCAAGTACGGTGAAATGAGCAGCTTTCTGGCCCTGGACACAATGACTCTCTTAATTGGGACTGCACCTGTGACTTCACTGATATAGATGAGGACGCTCCCCCTCCCTCTGCAGGCTGACACCTCCTCTCCAACTTGTAGCATCACAGAGTTTCTCAGAGACTTGAGAGATTCCATTTTCCAGGGTCACACAGCCAGTGTGTCAGAGGTGGTACTGGAGGCTCCTGACTCTGAGGCCAGCTCTCTATCCTCTGTACCAAGAAGTCTCTTTGAACCTATTATTAAATTCTTATTTTTAAAATGACTAATTATGTTTAGTTTTCTTGGTCACCATCTTGCACTGTTGACCCGTACGGTGCTTGAATTCCCCTAAGAATCCCAGAGCTTTTTCAGACAAGACGCGGACTAGCCAAGCCTTCCCAATCATTTTCTTGGAAATCTGGATCTGTATCCAAGCACAAGACTTTGCATACATCCCCATTATATTTCACATGATTGGATTCAACCCAAATTCTCTAGTCTATCGGGACTTCTTTGGTTCCTGGCTCTGGCACTCTAGTGAATTATCTTTTCCTCTCAGACTTGTGTCTTGTGCAACTTTGAAAATCATGCCATCTTTTTCTTCATTCACGTATCAATAAACATGCTGACTGTACTCCAAACTCCTTACAGTGGGCAATTGCAGACCTTCTCTCTTCTCCTCTAGCCTCTTAACAAAGATCCTCCTCTCCCTTCCCTCTTAGGAGATTCACTGTTGCTGTTCGGTCATTTCAGTCATGTTTGACTCTTTGTGACCCTATGGGCCACGGTATGCCAATACTGGCCATGGGATTTTCTTGGCAGAGATACTAGAGTGATTTGCCCTTTCCTTCCCCAGCTCATTCTACAGATGAGGAAACTGAGGCAAACAGGATGAAGTGACTTGCCCAGGGGACACACAGCTAGTAAGAGTCTGAGACCAGATTTGAACTCGGGTCTTCCTGAGTTCTATCCACAGTACTTCTTGGGGGAGAAGACATCATCAAAAAGCATACTGAGAAGATATAAACTATCCACTACAAGCTCCCTCTTCTCAGTTCTATACCTCAAAACCTTTTCCATGTTATCTTACATTCCTCGTTCCTTAACTCTAGTCTTTGACAAAGCAGTGGTCCTTCTCTTTCCCAAGTTCAAGCCTTCAACTTGTGTCCATGAGTCTATCGCTTCCTGTGTCCTCCCTTCAGTCACCTCCTTTTTCGCAAATCTCCAGTCTCTACTGAATCCTTCCCTGTTACCTATAAATACATCTATGTCTCTTTCTTACCATTAAAAATATCTTTCCCTCCACCCCAACTCAAGCTATCATCTTCCACTTCTTCATTCCATAGCCACACTCTTAGAAAAATCGATTTTCCCCTCATCCCTCTTTCCTGTCACTGTCTTCTAAATCCAACTGCAATTAGGTTTCTTCCTTATCACTCTTTCAGTGTTAACCAGTAATCTCTTAAATGCCAAATCCGATAGCCTTTTTGTCTTCCTTCTTTCTGACCTTTCTGAAACATTTGAACCTTCTAACATCACCTCCTAGACATTCTCTTTTCCTTGGGTTTTTATGACACTACTCCAAACTCCTTACAGTGGGCAATTCCAGACCTTCTGTCTTCTCCTCTAGCCTCTTAACAAAGATCCTCCTCTCCCTTCCCTCTTAGGAGATTCACTGTTGCTGTTCAGTCAATCCTAACAGCTTCTCAGTCTCCTTGGTTGGACCCTCATTGATTTCTTGTCCCCTATCAATGAGTGTCCCTGAATCCCTGTAATGAGTTCTTTACTGGGTGATCTCATCAGCTCCCATGAGTTCAATTATCATTCATATGCATGTAAGTCCCAGATCTAGATGGAGTAATTATTAAACACTATGTGCTAAAGTACTGTGCTAAGCATTGGGGATACAAAATATAGGAAAACAAGATGGTACTTACTATCAACAAGCTTACATTCCTTTTTTAAATTCTTTTTTTTTTTTGAAGGGGGGAAATTGGGGTTAAGTGACTCGCCCAAGGTCACGCAGCTAGTAAGTGTATCAAGTGTCTGAGGCCCGATTTGAACTCAGGTCCTCCTGACTCCAGAGTCAGTGCTCTATTCACTGCGTCACTTGCTGCCCCTACAAGTTTACATTTTAATAAAGTAAGACAAAATATGAAGGGAAAAAAAAGCAGTAATCTGTTAGATAGCTTCCACTGTATGTCCCATAGACTTCTCGAATTTACCACGTCCAAACTAGAACTCATTGTCTTCCTCCACAAAGCCATTTTGAAGGTATCACTTTCCCATAGGCTCCCAGACTTGAAACCTTGTAGTTTCCTCAAATCTTTCCTAACCATTGCCCACATCCCTGCCATCCAATCAGTTCCCATGCCTCATGGACTCTCCCTGTTCTCTCTGTTCACATGGCCACCACCCTGGCTCAGGTCCTTGTTGACCAATGCAACAGCCTCCTACATGGTCTCCTGTCTAACATGGCCCTTCCTCAATCCTTACCACTGCCATATTGCTATTCCCAAAGCCCACTACATTCCACCTCCTGCCTCCACACCTCAGTGGCTGGAATGTTCTCTCTCTTCATCTCCCTGAGGGCAGGGACTACGTCATTTCTATGTCTGCATCCTCAGTGCCTAGCACAGTATCCAATCCCCAGTTAATTACTAAATAAATGCTTTTGCTAAATTGAGTTAAATGGAACTCTAGACTTTTCCCACTTTAAACTTCTATGGGACTTTGTACCTTGCTTTTGTCACCCATCAAATCCCACCTTGTAGGTTATAGTGTCCCAAAAGTCTGAGGAGTTTTCTGCTAGTAAAGCTTCAGTATAGCTATATATAAAACACATAGCTAGATCAAAATCATTTTAATATAACTATAATAGCTTAAAACTATACTCAGACTTTGGGAACACACTGTATTTATTCCCATCCATGTCTCATCTTCCTTACTGGTCTATCATCCAGCTCCCTGAGACCAACAATTGTATCTCTTCATTTCTGAATCTCCCATACAGAGCTCAGTACAGCTCTTCACTGAGAACAGTGCTTAGTAAATTTTTTAAGGCTTATAAAGCACGTTATATAAGCTAGTTCATCTGATCCTCACAATAATCCTTTTAGGTGCTGTTTTTATTCCCATTTTACAGATGAGGAAACTGAAGCAGACATTGGTTAAGTACCTTACCCAGGGCAACACAACTAGTTACTATCTGAGCTGGATTTGAACTCATGTCTTCCTGACTCCAGAGTCTAACGTTTTGCCACTGTGCCATCATCTGGTTTCAGACATCAATTGGGCAAATACTTGGGATATAAGAGTATGTCAGACAGTGTATCAAGTCCCTAACACATCATTCATAGTAGGTGCTTAACTAATGGTTTTAGATCAATGGCTTTTAATCTGTTTTTTTAAAGTTTCTGGTTGAGAAGAAGAAAATCTCATGGAGTGCTAAATAACATTTGCTTTTAATAGGTTTCTGTTCTCTACAAGAGCCAGCATGAAACAGGGAATAGAAAGTTGACCTCGGAGTCAACTTGTGCTCTTGACACAGACTGACTGTGTGACCCTGGGCAAGTCACAACACCTAATTATTGTCCTAGGTTAGCCTGAGTAATTGAAAAATATTTAACAAAATAACTAACAAATACAATAGGACATAGATAATGTTAATATGTGATTTTCTAAGTCAATATGCTGCCAAGAGGGATCCCTAAGCACAGTTGTACCATTGCTCTAGGCAACTCTCTAAGATTATAAACTGCAGAGAAAGTAGCAACCAGCACCAGTAGAAGGAGTTCCCTCATCAAGGACTTCCTTATACCAATAAAACCATAGGTCTAACAAAGAGAATGGAAATATCCAGGATTACTTCTTTGTAGGATTACTTATTTTTAGAAAGCACTTATGTCACAATCTCTACTTTTTACTAGATTCTAACTATTCTTAACAGTGGGATATTACTTAGTTTTTAAAAAAAAAGCAACCCTGGTTTTTCTCTTAGCTCAAAGTATTTCCTCCCCTCATCTCCCATGAAATGTCAGCAGCTTTCCATCAAAGTGAAAAATGTTAGCAGAAAGATCACGATTAAATTCTCCCTTCCTCCCATTCCGATTTCTTTTTATGGGTTGCTTACCATCAGAAATGTATTCTTAAGCACTTCTCTGCCTACATTATCTGACGATAATGCAAGACAACTCCCAAGGACAGTGTTAAGTGCCTGAAATAGGTAATGAACGCTCTGTCTAGACATGGACGCAGTGAATATCATTCATCGTTCCTTGGCTTCACCATCTGCCACCAGTTTTGATAGTAAGTAGAGTATTTGTATAATGTCCAAGTCCATTATATTAAAGCGAAAGAAGCTTAATTAGTCATGTATAAATAATGAAAATGATAAACTTTCGAATCTGAGTAACATTTTCAGAGTAAAATATGGCACTGCAAATGGAGCTATCAGTGGATATAGCCAATATGTTGTGACTGGGAAAGACTGTTGCAAAGATCACAATAGGCCACTAGGTGGCGCCATAGTGCGCAGAGTGCTGGACTTGACTTCAAGAAGATCCAAGTTCATAATTTGCCCAAGACACTTATCAGCCCTGTCACAATCTCTTCCAACCTTAGCTCCTCATCTGTAAAATGGGATAACAATAGTTCCTACCTCACAGGACTGTTGTAGGGCTCAAACGAGATAGCATTATGGGTAAAAAGCTTTGTAGATCTTAGAGCCTAGATGTCACAGAGCTGAAGGGACACAGCATTAATGGAGTCCAGCCTGCACCTGAACAGAGACCCCTTCATGACATCCTCACAGAGTGTCCACCCACCCTCCAACGAGAAAGAAGCCAATGCCTTTTCCTCCCTTACTTTTCCCCCCTTTAGTGTGATCCCTGGGGGCCTTTCTTCCCTCTTCCTCAAATGACAGGCAGATGAGGTGGCCAATATTTTCTCAATAAAGAACAATTTTAAGACTTCCCCAAGGGTTTAAGAGGATCAGTGGGTAGGGTAGGGGACTGATGAGCGGGGGCAGGAGAGAGAGAAAACTGCCAGACATCCTCTCACTTCACCACTAGGAGTAGGGGAAGAGGGAAGGAAGAGCCCACAAGCAAAGAGACTGACTACATAAGCCTCCAAGACCAAATGGTACATTGGTCTTGAATGGCCGTTAAATGGTCCATTACTGGGCAATGCTTGATGGAAAACTCCAGGCCCTAATGCACCTAAATATTCATGATCTCCTCTCTATTTACCACCAATACCTTCATCACCTGCTGCAGAAGCACATACTCTGGGGTTCCCACCATTTTCACCCTTAGAATATCAGGGAAGAGAGAAGAATTTGAACTTAAAGCTAACTAGGAGACCCACAAAGATATCCCCTAGCCCTATGCCACCTCCTCCATCCTGTCTGGCTTATTATTCCTCCTCCTTCTTACAGTCAGGAGCTCTTTCTGCCTGACCATGGATCCCTTAGACTGGAAGCACTCTGAGGACAAAGTTCAAGTCCTAAGGAGGTTTCTTTCTAGTGTCTAGCACACAGTGCCTGCTGAATCATCAGACCTCCCAAGGAACAAAATTCAGTTCACTCACCAGGCTCAGCTTTGCCCAGAACTCAGGTCCTTCTTCCATTGTCCTTAAACTTGGCGGAATGTACCAAAAGCAAACGTTAGCAAACTCGGGCTGAGGAAGAAGAAAAGATACGGAGTTTCCATTAACCTCGAGGGCGAATATATACACAGTGCTCCCTGCCTATCAAGGCTTCATGACAGAAGGTGTCAGTGTGTCTCTCCGCTTTTAAGACATGATTTCCTTCGCTGCTTTAATACATTTCTTGTTTGTGTAAAATTACAAGCTAAAAATACTGGTGACCCCATTTTACAGGTAAAGTCAATCAAAGTCAACTAATTTTTATTAAAGGAAACAACACAGGGCAAGTAGATAGAGCAGTGAACTTGCAGTGTGTCCCCTAGACCTGGGTTCAAATCCTACCAGGAAGTTATAAAACAAAAGCCAGAAATCTTTTTGAAAAGAATGCCGCCCCAATTTTTACACTTAACTGGTCTGAATGTGACTGTGGTCTGAATAGACTATGGAGGACAGGCTGAGAGGACACCAGAATCAGTGGAAAACTCTGTGTCACCATGGTTATTATGTATACTAGCCTCGGTTTCCTCATCTGCAAGATAAGGAGGCTGGACTCAATGAGCTTTAAAGTCTCTGAAGCTGAATGAAGCATTTATTAAGCATATACTGTCTGCAAATATATTGACACAGAGTCAGGAGATGTAACTATGAGACCAATTTGATAGGAAAGGAAAGAAAATGAAATAAGCCTGGAGAAAACACTACAGCGTTAGCCAAGCTTCACCAAAGCTGCTTGGTTTCCTTAGAAGGAACCTTGCAAGTGACCTAACACAAACCTTACCCAAAGCCTCCCCACCAAGCGGCCATCCAGTTTCCTTGAAAATGCCCAGTGATGGGCAACTCACTGCTCCTCCCGGCAGTCCTTTCCACATTTGGAAGGCTGTCCTAGGATGTTGCTGCTCCTTTCCCTGTGCCCAAACCATCCTTCCTGTACATTTCTCCCTCTTGTCTTACTCTGGTACCTAACCAAGACAAACTTAATTCCTCTTTCAGTTGACAAATTTCCAAATAAAGATTTGAATTCCAGCATCTCAGATTCAGAAGAACCTCAGAGGTTGTCTAGTCAATTGCAATATTGCTCCCTATTTTCCAAGTCATTTTCTTTTTTTTTTTTTCTACAGTCTAAATATTCCCAGGTGTTTTAATCAGTCTTCTTCTAAAGGGATAGTTCCTGGTCTCTTGACCACCCTGGTCACCCTCTTTCCTACCTACTCTAGTCTGTCAATTTCCTTCCTTAAATACATCACTCAGAACTTCCTTAAATACATCATATCCGACAGAGCTCTCTAGCTATGTTGAGAATACAGGACTATTTCCTTGCTCAGGATTTAGCTGGCCCAAGTCCACATTGGCCCTTTTGAACCACTCACGCTGCTCATTTACATTGAGTTTACAATCCTTTAAAAACCATATGTCTTTTTTTTTTCCCCACTCATAGGAACTGCTTTCCTGTCATATCTCTCATCTGTCACTTGTGCCGTTGACTGAAAAGCAAAAACCAAGACAAAAAATCTTAGATTCAGGATTTTGCATTTTTCTCTTTTCATTTTATCTTGGTAGCTTCAGTCCATTATGCTAACCCACTGGAGTCTTTGGAGGATTTAGTCCTGATTCAATGTACTGGTTATCCCTCTCACACTCTCCGGTCACCAGCAAGTTTGATAAGCATGCATCTATCCCTTAATCTAAATCATTGATTTAAATGCTGAACAGAACCAGGCCAAGGACAGAGCCCTGGGGCGCTTCACTAGAAAGCTCCCTTCAGGCCAACATTAATCCTTTCATTAGCATTCCATGGCTTCAATCAGCTCCAGACGCACCCAACTCTAAAATCATTCAGTCTGGATCAATCCCATTAGGGAGAGATTTTGTCCTATGCCTTGCTGACCTCCAGATGTGTTGTGTTCATAGCATTTCCTTGTAGTCTATTAGTGATAGAGAGAGGGGGCGGACTTGTGATGTCATTGGTAGAATCAGTAATTGTGAATCAAAAAGTTTAAGCACCACCAGGCATCAGTTGAGTGCTGGGCAAAGAAAGGCAAAAACAGTCCTAAGAGAGAAAAAACCTTCTATCAATACATGTCAGGACCTCTTCTGCAATTTATAGTTTTACTGAGTTGTCTAGAACATTGAGAAGTTAAGTGACTTGCCCAGGGTCATACAGACAATGTGACAAAGGCAAGTTATGAGTCAAAGTTTTTGTCCTTTCTAGGCTAGCTTTCTATTCACTGTGCCAGGCTGCCTCAGCACCAATTGAACAAATTTATTAGAAAGGGAAAAAGATTTCATCTGGTACTGCCTGTTTTTAATAAACCCATGCTGGCCCTTCATCCCTTTCCAAGTCTTTGCAAACTGCTCCTTTAATAATGTTTTCTATGTTTTTCCATTCCCACCAGGAACTGACATTAAATCTGCTGGCCAACAGTCTGGATTATCCACCTTCCCTCCCACTCTGAAAGCCAAAGCAATGGCAGTTCCTCTCTGGTCCCACGGCTCCTCTCCCTTTTGCTAATACAATCCCCTAGCAATGGTTTAACTATCACTTTGGCATATCCCCCAAGGATAGCCAGACTGGACAGGGTGCAAATTACGGTCACTCAACAGCTCCTGCCTCAGATTCCTGCTCATTTTTGCTCACTGTGTGTCTGTTTCCTGGCTCTAGGTGCTTGATATTGATTCCTGAATCTCCCTTGTGGGAAAATCTTACACCAAACCCCCATTGCCTTCCAGGAGGAGGGATCTTCTTAGTTTGACTTTGGTTTATCAGGCATGGATAGCATGACACCTCCCCCTGTGGTGCCATAAGCACCTTCTAACAGTCCCTAGCCATACATATGATTTTGGCTTTCTTTGTCCATCCCATTTCATATATGCCCTTTAGGTCAAGGAGTAGAAAGTTTTGTTAGGCTCATCTCAGACATCAGGAACATTCAGATACTATTCAGACTGACTTCTTAAAACTATGAAAGAGGTTCAGACCTCTTGAAAAAATAAGATATAATATATCTGTTCTAGATAAAAGGGATGAAATTAATGTCAGACCTGGTGAAAAGCTTTCAAAGCCTTTAGGTTTAGTGAGCATGGGTTTACTAGGAACAAACCTGGATGAATTAACTTTATTTCTGGGGTTATTTTATAGGGTTCCTCAGCCATTAGATAAGGAGAATGCTAGAGATACCAATGTATCCAGTAAGGCATGTGGCAAAGTCTTTCAAGAGAGAAATGTTGACTTGATGAAGTTCTATTTGGGAAAGAAGAGGAGGTCAGGGGATTGACCCCTAGAGCAAAATCATTTGAAGAGTGTTGCCTTAGAGAGAATGATGGAGTTAGAACAGACTGTTGATTCTTGACTGGGTTTGGAGGGGTAATGCTATCTGAAGTGCTAGAAATGGCAAGGATGAGGTGGCCAGATCCACTCAGTGGGGCATGGGACAGCTGTCTAAAGTCCAAAATGAGATCAGGTCTAGACCTGATGATCTTGAGATGCAAGATCTCAAGAATGCAGAGAAGATGGGAATCCAGTAGCTGGAGTGAGCAGCCCAGGACAGGGGGAGGAATAGAAGCAGGAATACTGAGCAGAGTAATGGAGAACAATCGAAATTCAGATCTCACACTGCACTGCCTAAGACACTTATCACTGTTGTGTACTACCTTCTCTTTGTTTTCTCTCTCCATTTAGACTAGAAGCACCTTGAAGGTGGGGGCTCTCTGTGTTATCTGAACTTTGTACTCTGGCCCACACCCAAAACAGTAGATACTTAATAAATGCTGAATTGACTTGAAGGAAATTGGAACAGATGTTAAAATAAGACCCAGTCTACAAATTGATTCTTATCAGTTCACGCTCATTAGCCCATTTAATTGATGAATGCTAAAGCAACAGAGGAAGCTGAAAGGGCAGATCAAATATATAGAGGTCAAATTGACAAATAATTGACACATTCTTTTTACACTGTTATAACCCGGTTGTCTTTACATTTAAGTTTCCCTGTTGGCCCCACCTCTTTCTAAAGTGATATTGGTAACTGGTACTTAGTTTCATCATCGTCATCATCATCATCATCATCACCATCATCACCATCATCATCATCATCATCATCATCATCATCATCATCACCATCATCACCATCATCACCATCATCACTCATTTTATGGCACTTTAAGATTTGCAGAAGGCTTCATGTACCTCATCTCATGTGAGCCTTTGAAGAACATGGCTAGATGGGCTCCTCTTTTTCCTACTGAGAGTGACTTGCTCAGTCACATAGCAAAGTAAGAGTTCAAGGCAGGATTGAAAGCTGTTCTGATTCCAAGGTCAGCGTCTGTCCCATGTACATCCTGCCTCTAACTATAGAGATGGTATTTAAGGTCCTTCTAACAAAAAGGTTCTAATTTAATTCAGCATGCATTTATTAAGCACCTACTATGTGCGAAGCACCAGAGATTAAAAATGAAATAGTTCTTGCTCTCACAGAGGTCACATTCTATTGAAGGAGACAATATTGTTATGTCTATATAAACTAAATCGAGGGCAGCTAGGTGACACAGTAAATAGAGTGCTCAGTCTAGAGTCAGGAAGACCTGAGTTCAAATCCAGCCTCAGACACTAACTAGCTGTGCAACCCTGGGCAAGTCACTTAATCCTGTTTGCCTCAGTTTTCTCATCTGTAAAATGAGCTGGAAAAAGGAACAACAAACCACTGTAGTATTTTTGCCAAGAAAACCCTCAAATGGGGTCATGAAGAGTTGGACATGACTGAAATGACTGAGCAACAACAAAATAAAGTAAATCATCAATTAACCAACAAGTATTTAATGAGTGCTAATTATATGTCTAAAAGTACCTAGCTGGCATTGGATCAAGTGATGGACCTGAATTCAAATTCAGTCTCATACACTGATTAGTTGTGTACTTCACTTCTTTAAATCTCAATTTCCCAATCTGTAGAAAAGGGATAATAATAGTCCCTCCCTTACAGAGTTGTTGTGGGGATCCAGTGAGAAAACAATCGTAAAGCACTTCACGAACATTAAAGTACTTTATAAAATCTGTGCCGATGATGATGATGGGGATGATGATGATGATGATGGTGGTGGTGATGGTGATGATGATGGATATGACGATGATGATGATGGTGATGATGATGATGATTATGATGGTGATGATGGTGGTGATGATGATGATGATGGTGATGGTGATGATGATGGTGATGATGGTGATGATGATGGTGATGATGGTGATGATGATGTTGATGATTATGATGGTGATGATGATGGTGATGACGATGGTGATGGTGATGGTGATGGTGATAATGATGATGGTGATGATGGTGATGGTGGTGATGGTGATGATAATGATGATGATGGTGATGATGATGGTGATGGTGATGGTGATGGTGATTATGATGATGGTGATGGTGATGGTGATGGTGGTGATGGTGATGATGATGGTGATGATGATGATGGTGATGATGATATTGGTGATGATGATGGTGGTGATGATGATGATGATGGTGATGATGATGATGGTGGTGATGATGATGGTGATGATGATGGTGATGGTGATGATGATGGTGATGGTGATGATGGTGGTGATGGTGTAACAGGCACCATGTTAGCTTGTTGGTGACTCAAAGACAAAAATGGAAACATCTCCTGCCTTTGAAAGGCTTATATTCTACTAGGTGATTCTTACAAACAGGGAGAAAGGAAACTCAAGTGGAAAGAGCCAGGGCTCGACCATGAGTGCCTGGGACTGATAGTGTAAGAACAAAAACACCTACCAAGATATCTGCTCAGAATCTCAAATTGAACATAGAAAATTAACGATGTGGTTTGCAGGGGCCTGAGAATAATGAGCATTTCCTTTGAAATGATAACTTCCTTTGCTGTCAAGATAATATGCATTATTCTTGCTTCTGACAGTAAAAAAAAAAAGAAAAAATTCAAGTGCTGTGCTCTCCCCATTGAGAGCAGCTCCAGACAGTGTTTTCAATATTTCTCTTGACATTGTCAGCCTTAGTGCCTTAACTACAACCTAGAAAACAGTGACTATTACAGCTATTAGCCTTTTTCCTAAGAAAAACAACTTTCAGTTACGCTAAATGCATTTCCCACTTTACTATAGAAAAATGTAGGGGGAAAATTATTCTAACCATTCAAAGGTAGAAGTCTGCCCTCCATGGCCACTCAGAATCATCCAGTGAAAATCTATCCAACAGATCAGGAAGGAGGCTTATTGAAAGAAATCAGCAAAGCTTCCCACAAGTACTAGAGGACCCACCTAGAACCCTGATCTTCAATTTAACTGAATGCAACATTATTCCTTTATGTCAAGGGACAGGTAAAGGAAGGGATATGTTATTAGAAGTTTAAAAACCTTCTCTGTGAAAAACAAAAAGTACTCATGACCCATTTTTTAAGTATAATCTGCATCATCAATATTTTCTCTATCATTTTTGTAAGTTTAGACAATCAACAAAGCAATAAATCAGTCCTTGATTTGTAAGGCTGGAAGATTTATGAGGTAGAAATGAAAACTGAACAATGGTGTCTCACCAGCCTGGAGGAGACAGCTCCAGCACACTACTGGATATAGGACATACAGAGACCAAAATAAGGCAGTCCTGCTCTCAAGGAGCTTATATTCCCCTGGATAATTTTAAAGCTTGCATACTTGTGTTATTATTGTTACTATTATATGCATTATTATTGTAGTGATAGCTGAAAGACAGGGCAAGGTAGTAGACAGACCCTGCTACTAATCTGAATGTGGAAGGGAGAAGAGAGTGTCTTTGTCACATCTCTTTCACGATTTGAAGGGTTCATAAGTCACTAAGTCATTTAACCTCTTCTTTTCATTGCTGTTGTTGAGGCTCGTAGGCGATTTTCTGAGACTTAGTCATGGAGGAATTGCTGATCTGGATTAGAGGCTCACAGATTTAGAGCTGGAAGGGACCTTGGGGGCCCTCTAGTTTGGCTCCCTCATTTTACAGATGAGGAAACTGAGTCCCAGAAAGGTTACCTGATTGGCTCAAGGCAAGATAAATAGCAAATGTCACAACCAGAACTCGTGTTCTCTGACTCGAGATTTCAGCACTCAACGTATCATACCACCATCAGCAGAGGGAGTTTCCACGCTAGGAGGTACTTACAGTGACGGAATCACAGGTCAGGAACAAGAAAAAACTTAATGGCATCCCATTTATATAGTGCTTTCCTCCCAGCAACTTGTGGTACGGTACAGGACATTTATGATTGTTCCCATTTTGCAGATATGGAAACTGAGGTTGGAGGAGGTAGTGAAACACTGGAAAATCAGAACTCCCAATATAGGACTTCTGACCCCAAGACCAAGGGTTATTCCACTATTCCACAGCTGCTTCTCTATGTTGAGACACAAAAAAGATATTCTGATATTTATTTCCTAAACTCAGCCAACAAAAAAAATCTCCATTTTACGGTGGCTCAGATCTGAGGGTGGGAAGGGGAAGTAGTTCACTCCTTTAAAAGGCAAGAGGAGGCATAAGGATTATTTTCCATTTACTTAAGGATTTGCATCCTAACAGATTTTCCATGTTTTTATAGCTTGGGCAGTCCATAGAGTCAATAAGCAATTTGTATATCATCATGTCATAATTTATTCCACAGAATCCTAGGTAATTATTAGTGACCACTTTGATTTTCACTGCTTAAAAGCATGTGTGTGTTCTCAGTAGATCCTACAAAGTGGAAAAGTATTCACTAATAGAGTAAATTAACATAATGGACTCTCTGAATTAAGCTAATGATTGATTTCCACCAGCAAAGGATAACAGATGAGAAAATTGCCACCTTTATCCTTGTTGATTGACAAAATCACTAACACAACAAGCCGGTGTTGACTTACCTCTAAAAGCAGTCTGAATCCTTCTCTTTTCTTAACTTCCTCCACGAGGTATCTGTAATTAAAAACACAACTGCATCAAAAAGAGAAACTCCAAAGCCAGGACCATTTCAGGCTCAGGATACAATCGGAATCACAGAAGCTTTCCATACACATAATCCTAGATTTACAAGAAGCCTGAAAGACTATTGATTCTGACCAACTCCTTTTGCAGATAAGCAAACTGAGGCCCAAAGGTGTTAAGTGACTTTCCCAATGTCAAACAGTTGGTGTCTGAGATGGGCTGTGAACCTAGATGTTGCTGATTCCAAGTTCAGGGCTCTATCCACTACATGAGACTACCTCATCCATGGATAGATACATTATTCTAGAAAACATACATTGGTATATACTTTAAACAATTCTTGGATTTCTTGAAAGGTGAGTGAAAAGGTAAAAAATTTGTCCAAGTTAGAATGGGGAAGACAATTTAAAGCACCTCTGGGTGGAGAAGGGTGAGTGAGATACATGGGGTTCAAGATGAGAATTAGCAAGTAAAATCTTGCTGGACTCTTCAAAGTCATAGGACCTGATCATAAAATCAGAATTTCAGAACTATAATATATATATATTATATATATTATAGTTATATATATATAACTATATATAATATATATAATATAATTTCAGAAGATAAGCCTTCAAGAGTACATTAAGAGTACAACTACACTGCCAGACCGTTGGTGTATCTGGAGCCCCGCCCTGACCCCTAAACCTTGATGTTGTATACCAAGAATCCACTCAATGCTACCCATGGACCAGCCAAGTATCTCCCATCTCCCCACAGCTTCAGTTTCAAATTCCTGGGCCGTGCTCCAAGCTGCTTTGGACAATTTAGCAGAAACTATAGCTGAGGTCCTAGCTTGGAACTTCAGAAGTCCCGATCCCACTGGGAGACTTAGAATTGCGTCTAGGTTGTCTCTAACTAGCCAGAGGACCTCAGATAAATCTCCTATTCTCATCCCAGCTCTATAAAATGAGAGGGGAAGACTCATGGGTCTCAATATTCTTTTCCAGATCTAAAATTCAATGACGGGATGGCAAAGTCCTGCTCCATCTTCAGTATCATTCTGCGATAGTTGATTGATTAAAGGGATCTTGGAGAATCAATCCCAAATGGGGCAGCAGTATTTGGATCGAAATTGTGCTCTATTGCTTGCTGTGTAGGTATTACCTTACATCTCACATCTGAAAAGTACAGGGAGAGGTCAAGAGTTCTTAACCTGGGGTCCCCAGGTCTGTGGCTACATTTTAGGGGGCTGGTGACCTTGGATGTGAGAAAAACATTACAGCTTGATTTTCATGAACTTTTAGTTTCTTTTATGACCCTTTGCATTTTGTTTCATTCTTTTAAAACATTATTCTGAGAAGGGAGTCCAAAAGCTTCACTAGACTGACAGAGAGCTCCATGATACAACAACAGAAAAAATGAAGAACCCCTGGCCTGGAGGATCTTTTAAGATTTCCTCCCAATTTTCTATGGGTCTTTAGGAGTTGCCTGCCTTCTGTCACTCCATGGAACGATCTTGCCTTTTCCTATTGCCTTGGCTCCCCAAGTCTGACAACAACCACTCTGACACCTGTCTTCCCCTCCCCCCATCAGTAGTCTTCATCATTTTACTAAAGGATAGCTTTGAATGCCCTGAGCCATTCCAGGCTCCTGAAATCTGCCATCTGTATTCAGTCAATACTGCAAATTTCAGTACAGACACACGTGGGTTGGCACGATTCATCACAGATACCCACCTGGGTATAGGTGTCTATAGCATGGGTGATTTACTCTTGGTTTCTACCCCTCCCCTGCCACAAAAGCCACATCATGTCCCACCTAACCTTTTCCTCATTGGCAACATTAAGTCCCTCAGTCTCCCCATGAGTGAACAGAATGCATTCCACTGTTGGAGACTGTGGGCCTAGGGAATAGACAAAGGACACCCTGGGGGCCAGCACCAAGGAAAGCTGTGAGTTGTTTGTCCATGATTCTTCAGTGCGCTGCTTTAAAAATCACCCCATGGCGAATACCCATTTAGCCTTATTGCTGGGACACACCACAGCAGGCCAGCCTCCCCAACGGGTAGCTGCAAACATGGCAAAATGCTTTTGTTTTTCTTCCCCTGCTGAAACCCAGCAGCACAATTCTCTGTCTTGTGTCAAGCAGAAGTGGCATTTTCCAACCTATGGGGTTCTGAATTCTTTTCCCCATCAAAACTGCATCAGCATAATAGAGCAGAAAGAGTGTCATGAGCAGTGGGCACAACAGTGGACTTTGAGTCCGGAGGACCTGTGTTCAAATCCCAACTCAAATACTAGCTGTGTGACCCTGGACAAGTCACTTCAACTCTGTCTTAATACATTGGAGAAAGAAATGGCAAACTACTCCAGTATCTTAAATGGCAAACCATTCCGGTGTCTTTGCCAAGAAAGCCCTGTGGACAACACTGGCGTGCTATGGTTTGCGGGGTCACGGAGTCAGATGTGACTGAACAATGAGCACCCATAAGCCATGGGTGTCATCTGATTCCACACTCTCCTAGCAAAGCTCGGTGTACATGGACTCTGAGAGAACTGGGTTAAATAATCTCCCAGGTCCTTTCTAGGTCTAATTTGTATGACCTTGAACCTATCAGTGCAGCCCAGGGGCTAAGAAAGGGCCTGCATGTGAGGAATCAGCAGGAGAGGACTAAAAACTGGAGAGTAATCAGTAGCTCGAATTTACACAGCATTTCTCCTATATTACATTCTTTATATTATATGCAGCTTTACCTTTATTGTCTCATTTGATCCTCACAATGGCCCATGTGAGGAAGGTGCTATTATAGACAAGAAAACTGAGGCAAACAGGTTAAATGACTTACCCAGGATCATGCAGCTCATGAGTATTTGAGACTGGATTTGAACTCAGTTCTTTCTATGGCACTATGGTGCCACCTATCATTGTCATCTTTGCTTATGGCAATGTCACATTTAACACTTGTAAAATCAAAACCATACATAAGTATCTCTGTGGCCACAAAGCATCTTGGTTTTAAAATTTAATGCTATCTCTCTTTTTTCTGTTTTCCTTTAGATAGTTAAATATTTCCCAATTACATTTTAATCAGGTTCAGGCTGCCCTGAGGAGTGTGTGCCCTCAAGCTGTGTGTTTGACATCTCTGCCCCAGAACATTTAATCACAAGTCCTGTCCATATCCCACCTTCCTCACACCATGGATGGAGAAGTCAGACATCCATCTAAATCAGCTGATCACTTTGAATCCTGCTAGTAAACTGAGCAAAAGTGTGTCTAGGACCCCTATTCTGAACACATTAAAGAAGATATTTCTTTAAACAGGTAGGGAGGCATTCTTCCAGTAAAATGTAGATTTCTTGAGGTCAGAGATGGTTTCAATCTTGCATTAGGACTGCTGGGGTCTAGGCCCATGCATGGTAAGTAGCAAGCAACTTTTAAAACATTTATTATATGGAAATGAATCTACCCCATTCATTTCTTGATCTGTTTTGTGTTATTGATGTCCTTGGTTGTCTCCTGAAACCTGTGGACCCTTTCTCAGAAAAAGGCTTTTAAATGCTTAAAATAAAATACAATTTTAGTACAAAGAAATTACAAATGACAAAGGGAGCCAATCGCTGAAATATGGGCATCAAAATCTTTTTAAAATGCTCGCACATCTCAGGTTGAGGACCCCTAGTCTTGTCTACAGCCACACAAACTGTCCTTCACAAAGAAAAATAAATACAGAAAAAAGTTCCACAATATAAGTATTATAAAACCTTGCCAGTGGAAAGAAATGTGTTCTTTAAATCATAAGGTCAAGATGCTCGTTCCCAAATTAAGCCAGGTCTAAATTCAGTAACATTGAAACATTATCACTAGGCATCCACGTAATCCCCGCTGTAACCTATCAGGAAGGAAGGAGGCACAGCTGGTCAAGTAGTTAAGGAGCCTGGCTCAATGCCCAGGGAAACTGACAGCTCGTGACAGGACGCCGCTAATGCCCACTGAAGCTGCCAAGCGATCGCCGCGTGGAATATGCCTTATCCTTGAGACGCTGCCTGGGTAAAGCAATTCTGTTTCTTGAAAAAACAATGTCACTTTCACTTAGAAAAGAGCCCAGGTAAATCCTCACTATCAGAAATGGGGATCTCTTTATTCTATATCCTGGGAACTTGCTCACCTTGAGCCAATGGGCTGGAAGGAAATGACTTTTATCTACCATCAGGCAGCAGTTGCAATTGATTAAGGATGCCCTCACCCAGAGGAATCACCCATGTGGCCACATGTGCAAATGGGCGCATAAGAAAAGATGGCCCTGGAATGAAGAAGTGTCTATAGTTTTCTTGGGGGGGGGGGGGGGAGCTGACGGACTGTGAACCTTCTGAGCAGGTTAAAAATAAAAGCAGAATGTTGAAAGGAAGAACTCTCTGACACACCTTCCAAGACTTTGTAATTCAGCGTCTCCATGAAGAGAAACTTCTAAAAAGGAGCCTGTGCCCTTTGGGGTGGCGCCACGGTATGCTTCTGGTCCATTTTAGGGATGAGGTGTCAGATGTCAGCTGCGTGGAAGGTTAAGGCAGGTAGCTAGCTAGAATTAGCATTCGGAAAAGGGGAGACTCTTTTTCAAGAACTGTTGCACAGGTCACAGAGTCCACAGCTGTACTCACTGAAACGTGTAGGGGAAGCGGGGGGCGGGTCTTGAAACCTGGGTACTGGTCCTAGCACTTCTTCTAAGTGACCCTGTGGCTCCAGGGCAAGTCCCCCAGGTTCACTTTCCTTATCTGTAAAATGGAATTATTAATTCCTGTCTCCCCTCACACATAGAACTGTTGTGCAGATAGAACAAGACCATGTTCAGACCTCGGGGGATGCCCTGTATAGCCCTCGAGATCTGTAAAGCCCTTTAGATATATTATCTAATTTGATTTGGACCACGACCATGTAAGGTAGGTACTATTATTATTCCCTTTTTATTGCTGAGGAAAATGAGCCTGAAGGAGGTGAAATGGGCTGCCTGGGGTCCCACATCTAGTCCATGTCTGCAGTAAAATTCGAACTCAGATCTCCACTCCAAATATAGCTCTCTAGCCACCACAACACACTATGTAAGTCTAAAGTAGGTTGCTAATATGCATTGTGGGGGGGGGGGGGGTTATTTACCAGAAAACCCCTACACCGATGAAATCACTGTCCCGAGTACCTATTAATCTCTACCTAACTCTGTGTGTGTATATGTTTAGAAGTGCACCTTTGTGTACATACATACATATTTAACCTCAAGCAGAAAATCTAAACATATATTGACTAAAGGCAATAAAACTAACCTGAGATAGATGTGAACTCTAAAATAAATACTATCATTATATATTTATTGCCAAGTATCTGAGGTATTACCCATTCAATCAGAAGTATTCAAGAGAAAAATGTAGAATCATGGGCACTAGCAGTGGGAAGTCCCAAAGGGCATATCTAGAGTCTAGTGTTTCTTAAACTGTGAGTCACACACACACACACACACACACACACACACACACACACACACAATGGCAACAGAAAAATGTTTCTGAATGTGCAATGACCAAAGAATTAGTTAAAAATCAAACACATGATGAATCCAAGGTGGATCTGGCAATGCTTGCCTGTGTCAAAGGTACAACTTCACCGCAGCCTTGGTTCTGAACACAAAGCACGCACACTCTGCACCATGCATAGCATCATGCCACACAACACTGTCTTTCAAAAGCTAGAAACATGAAAAAGAGTCAAGAGCAGAAAAAATTTAAGAAGCCCTGTTCTAGACCAACTCCATCATTTTACGGACGAGTAAACTTGAGGACCAGATTGGGGAAATGACTTGTCTAAGACCACACAGGTAGCAGGTAGTGGAGGAAGTGAATGACTCTGAATCCCGTGCCATCCTCAGCTATATTTCAATCCCCTGGGACAGAGTGGGAAGGAAAAAATTGACCATAATTGTAAGTTTCTAGGATATTTTTACTGTTGGCCAAAATATAGCATCAACATACCATTTCTGGTCAGTAGTCAGTATTCCTTGATACAGAAATATTTTCAGAATCTTTCCCAAATTGTTGGAAGCATCTACCCTAAACGCTGTTCCCATAGGGACACAGCCAGATCTGAAACTTTATTTCACATTTTAAAGCTCCCATGTGAGTGATGTTCCAGAAATGATAAGTTCAAATATGTAAGGAAAATGGCCTCCCTGAAACTCTTAAAACACTCCTTCCACAATCTGTTCTCATTGAAAACTTTTATGACTGCTGACTGGGACATCTCATTGGATCCGCCTCCTGTCAAGATGGGTCATGTTCAAAGTTTCAGAATACGTGAATAACTGATCAGACACTGAATATTATTCTATATTGGGTCCGGTCATTAAAATCCTTGGGAAATTATACTATAATAGAATGAAACTAGAGCAGCATGGTATAATAATAACATATTAATTATATCATGTTATTATTATCACTAGCCTTTATGTAGCACTTTATGACTTACAAAACACTTTATAAATATGATCTCAGTGGGGCGGCTATGTGGCACAGTAAATAAATAGAGTACTGGCCCTGGAGTCAGGAGGACCTGAGTTCAAATCCAGCCTCAGACACATAACACTTACTAGCCATGTAACCTTAGGCAAGTCACTTAACCCCAACTGCCTTGCCCTCCCCCCTCCAAAAAAAAAATATTATCTTATTTTATCCTTGTCACAACTGAGAGGTAGGTAGTATTACTATCCCATTTTTACAGATGAGGAAACTGAGGCACAGTGAGGCTAAGTGACTTCCTCAGGGCCACACAGCTAGTAAGTGTTAAGTGTCTGAGGCTGGTTTTGAACTCAGGGTCATTCTGACTCCAGTGTTGTGCCCTACCCACTGGGCTGCTCCCTTAAATATAAAACAAGAAAAAAAAACATGTCATGTGCACAGTAGAATATAGGAGAGCATTCAGAATATATAGCAACAGCTTATCATTTCAAGGAAGACTATACATTAAATACTGTGCATTAAGTTGAAAGCTGTTCATCTTCTCTGCTTCCTTGTAGGCTTTCTGTTGTTCTCTGCTGTTTCCCCCTTCTTCCCCTCCCCTCCACCCCAAGGCTACAATTGAGCATGGATATCTTTATTTATAGATATTGAAAAAGGCACACACATACACAAACTGAGATTCTGCCCCTACTCTTATTTGTTTTCACATCTTTATGTTCTCCTGGAAGTGCTATTTCATCTCTTTTGTTTTTTGTTTTTCTACTTCACCCCTCTTGATGCAGCCCAAAACCAACTGACTTTTTGTGTCTTCCACATGCACGTGCCTACATACATCTATAAACATATGCTACTCCGAATCTTGTTTTTATGTTTGGGCATATCTCTTTTTCCCTATTTCTCCTAACTCTTCTACTGTACTTCTACCTGCTACGTTGGGGGCTTTTTTTGAAAGTCTGACAGTTGATTAAATGTCCATTTTTTCCATTCGAAATTATGCTTAGCTTTGCTGCATATAATATTCTTGGCCAGAAGCCCAGTTCTTTTGCCCTTCGATACAGAGAGTTCCAAGACCTGTGATCTTTTAGTGTCACCAACACTAGGTCTTATGTGATTCTAATTATGGTATCACCATATGTAAATTGTTTTATTCTTGTTGCTGGTAATATTTTGCCCTTGATTTGGGGGTTTCAGAATTTGACTCTAATATTCCTGTGAGTTTTCTTTGTAGGATCTCTTTCAGGTGGTGATCGGCAGATTTTTTCCTATTTCTACTTTCCCCTCTTCTTCAATGCTTCAGGACAATTTTCTTTAACTATTTCTTGTATTATTGTGCCAAGATTCTTTTTTTGATTAGAACTTTCAGGCAGTTCAATTATTCTTGTATTTTCTCTTCTTGATCTGTTCTCTAGATCTGTTATTTTTCTTACGAGATGTTTCACATTCTCTTCTATTTTTTCATTCTTTACATATATAAGTGTGTGTGTATATCAATATATGTATGTATGTATGTATATATTCCTTCATCTCTTATAACTTTGCTAGCCTCCCCTTGCCCAATTCTGATTTTCAAGGAGTCATCTTCTTCCTTAAGATTCTGGATCTCATTTTCTAATCAGGTGACTTTCTCATCATAATCTTCTTGTTTTTCTTGTATTAGTCATATTTTTCTTTTTAATCCTCCCCCATCTGTCACTTGATTTTTAAAGTCTTTTTTTGAGTTCTTCAATGAATTCTTTTTGGGTAGGTGACCACTTGGCATTACTCTTTGGGGTAGAAGAGGGTTTCTTTGTCTCAGTGTCCTCCTGTGAAGATGAACCCTGGTCTTCTCTATTCCCACAGTAGCTTTCTGTGATTGGATTCTTTCTCCTTTGCCTGGGCATATATTTTTTTTTTGGTAACAATTTTGTTTTAATAATCACCTCTAGTCCTGGGGTCTGAGGGTCAGTGCTTCTAGCCTCTGATCCTCTTCAGTTCTCCACTCTGACCTTGAACCCAAACCAAGACCTCCAGCCTCCAGTAAGTGTCCACAGCCAGCCACGTCCCTCCCCACTGCTTCTGCTCTCACTGTGCATGTGTGGGTCCCTTCTCACCTTGCTGCTCTCCCCAGCACAGCTGAGTCTGGCATTCCTGGTCAGCGGAAGTTGCTCAACCTTCCCCAGCTCAGATGCCCAGCTTCCCTCACTGTCCCACTATGGCTGGGGCGTAGGCAGCCTCCCAACCCAGCCACCTCCAGGGCTTGTGGCTTGTTGCTTATGCAGCTTGTAGCTAATAATTAAAGCAGACTCTGGCCTGGAGGTGTTTACTCTTCATGGGAGGAAATCCCATCCTGGGACTTTTTTCTTCAGGTCTTCTCCGATGCTCCCAAGAGGACCAAGGTTCTGCCCCTACTCTTATTTGTTTCCACATCTTTATGTTCTCCTGGAAGCACTATTTTATCTCTTTTGTGGAGGAAAATCTTGAGAGCTTGAAATTTCCTGACCTACTCCACCATCTTCCCAGAATCTTCTCCACTTCACCCCTCTTGATGCAGCCCAAAACCAACTGACTTTTTGTGACTTCCACAAAACATTGAAGATTCAAATTAAGCTTGCAGTCCACTAAGGACCCCAGATCTTTTTCAGAATAACTTCTGCTTCACCACATCTCCCCTCTCTTACCTAGGAGCTTAACTTTAGAGTTGGAGAACTTAGAGGTTTTGAGTAAAACTCTTATTTTATAGAAGACAAAAATGAAAGAAAAGCTAAGTGACTTTCCCAGGGTCAAATAGCTGGTAAATGCCTGAGGCAGGATTTGAACTCACCTTAAGGCTAAAATATTAACATCTACTGTGCCACCTAACTAAAGGCTGATTGATTCTGGTCTGGAGCATGTGTTCTTCTATTAGGAATGTACACCACTATGGAAAAGTCATTTAGGACTTTGTTCCCACCTGCTTCGTGCTGGGTGTCGAGGGCACTCCGCCTTGGGGACTTGTCTAGTCTACTAAGGATGACTGGTTGGGTCCTGCCTGCTCCAGACCTGAGCTTCTTCCTTGGGGTTGGTTTAAAAAGGGAGCAAACAGATTTGGCAGAGAGTGAAGGCCAAGATGAGGGAAGGAGGAGAGAGACAGAGGGATGGGGGAGAGACAGCCAGACACAGAGAGAGACAGAGAGAGAGAGAGACGGACACAGAAAGAAAGTGAGAGACAGGAGACAGAAAGACAGGCAGACAGAGAAAGAAAGAGAGATAGACACACAGAGAGAAAGACATAGTGAGAGAAAGGGAAGGATGGAGGGAAGGCAGTGAGAGAGAGGAGGATAGAGTAAGAGAGGAGAGAGAGATAGAGAAGAGAGACAGAGACAGAGAGAGAAAGACACAGAGAGAGAGAGATAGAGACAGAGAGACAGACAAAAAGAAAGACAGATGAAGAGACACATAGAAACAGAAAAGAGACAGAAAAAGAAAGAAAGATAGAGATGTAGAGAGAGAGAAAAGGAAGAAGGGAACTGAGAGACCGAAAGAGAGACACAGAGAGAGAAAAGACACACTAGCTGGCAGCAGCGGTAGAGGCAGCAGTAAATAACAGAGAGCCTGAGAGTGACCAGGACTTTTCTGGCCAGCCCCCTGACATTCATTGGACCATGGCTTTAGAGCTGGAAGGGGCCTTCAAGATCACCAAGTTCAGCTATTTCATTTTACAGATGGAGAAACTGAGTCACAGAATGGTTAAATGACTTGGCATTTACTGCCTGTGTGGAATAGGGTTTAAGCTCGGGTCTTCCAGCCCCCAGACCCAGCACTCTCTCTGTTACACTCAAGAGCTGCCAGGAGGCCTCTCTGCTCCTCTGCTTGCCTTTGAATACCACCATATTACAATCATGGACAAGACCTGTACAAATATGCAGGCATACATACCTTGCTAATGCGAGGGCCCGGTTCACTCTTTCTTCAAGGCCAAGCGTCCCCACGGCCTTCCAAGTCATCCAGAACTTGAATGCATCAGGCCGGCGGCTGCACTGGATAGACTTGTCTCCTGTGTCATAGCTGACATCATAAAACTTATCTTGTTGGAACAGGTAAGATGCCTTTGCAGAGTAACATCTTTTAAGAAGGTCCTGTTGAGAAAGAGAAAAGGAAAGAAATCATGCACGCACCCAGGAGAGACTCTTTTAAGAATCACTTTTGTTCCTTGCCAACATTTGAGTGCTTTGGGTTCCATCAACTCTGTATCTTGTACACATCTATTTAATTACATGCTGCCTTTCATAGCAGAGTGTAAGCTCCATGAAGGCAGAGACCACTTTCTGCATTTTTGAAAACTCTCCACCCTTTAGCCTCATGCCTTGCGCACAGTGAGTGCTAAATAAATGCTTCCTGAATTCTCTAAAGGAATTGATTAGTGTGTGATCAATGCAGCTTAGCTACTGGCTTTGTAAAAGATCAAGAGCCAGACAATGAATCCTCAGATTACCAGCTGACAGTAGGCTGCCATTTTGAAAGATCCGAAAGGAATTGAGGCCACCAATGTGCCAGGAAGATTTTAGTGGATCCGACAACTTTTAACTTGAGAAAACTCCGTGCCCTCTACTTTTCACCCAAGTCTGTGATTTTGTGGGTGTAGGCAAGTTCCTACAAGGGAACGCCTTTTATCAATTCATTTCAACAACTGTTGTGCAGCTCCAAGTCTTTAGAAAGTTGTGTCAGGCGCTGAGAGGTCAAGGTGACTTCTGCCAGGTCGCACAGTCTGTGAATGAGGCAGAACTTGAGTGAGCCCAAGCTCAGTTCTCTATTTTCTTATGCGCGCTTTACAGTTTGTCAGTGGCAAAGAAAAGGGCACACCATCCGTTTTCTTCCCGACCCCTCAATGAAAGGATCAGGAACATTGTTCAGTCATTTTTCAGTCTTGTCCAACTCTTTATGAGCTCATTTGATGATTTCTTGGCAGAGATCCTGGCATGATTCACCATTTCCTTCTCCATCCCATTTTTACAGATGACAGACTGAGGCCAACTTCAGTAAGTGACTTGCCCAAGGTCACCCAGCTTGTAAGTGTCTAAAACCAGATTTGAACTTGGAAAGAGGACTCCTCCTCCTGCCTCCAGACCTGGTGCACCATGGCGCCACCTAGGTGCCCAATCAGGGATGACATTCGTGCAAAAAAAACCAGGAACAAACCACCTATACATGCTTATTATATTGGAAGAAAAATGTCTGATAATGAAACAAAGAAAATTTAAGCCACTCGTGAATGACTTTCTCTCCCTTTCTAATCTATCTTCTTTAACTTTTTGTACATTTCATCATCTGATTTTTGTTTTAAATTATTCTTGACTCAGAAGGCGAGGAGACCACAGATGTCATTCCTCTTTCTCTCCTTTCTCTACCAAACTTCTCAAACACAAAGTCTACACTCCATTTTCCCATCATCCCCAACTTCTTACCTTCCTTAATGTTGAAAATTTTCTTAGCTATTCTACTGAAACGACTCTCTCAAAGGTCACTGTGACATTCTTATCACCAAATCCAACAGTTTTTTCCCTCAATCTTCTCCCTCCTTGACCTCTCACCAACATCTAATACTGCTTCTTTTTTTTTTTTTTTTTTGCTTTTTGAGGGGCAAAGGTAGGGCAATTGGGGTTAAGTGACTTGCCCAAGGTCACATGGCTAGTTTTTTGTGTTAAGTGTCTGAGACTGGATTTGAACTCACGTCCTCCTGACTCCAGGGTCCGTGCTCTATTCACTGTGCCACCTAGCTGCCCTAACATCTGTTACTTCTGACAAGCCCTTCCTCCTTAATGCTTTCTTATAAAGAACACTATATTCACTTGAAGTCATTGAGTAAAATCATTCCATTTGGCAGATGAGGAAACCAAAATTGACTGACTCCCACAGCTAGTAAGAGATGAAGCTAGGATCTGAAACCAGAGCTTTGAATCCCAGATTCACTGTTCTTTTCACTTTACCATGCTGTCTGTTTTGAACAAGGTTCACTGGGCCTTCCACATTCTGGCCAAAACCTAATTATGCTTCCTCTTTACAAACTCATTCATTCTAGTCAAATTGCTATACTCACTATTCACTGAACGTGCTATGAAATATTACTGTCCCCACACCTTTGGTCATGCCAAGAATGCCTTTCTCCTCCCTAATCCTTACTTTTTTAAAGCCCAACTCAAGCCCCAACCTCTTTGTGATGCCTTCCTCTACTGGTCCACGCTACAGTGATTTCTACATCTTTTCAACTCTTAAAGCATTTATTGTCCACACCACTAATCTGGTTCATAGCACCTGCTAATAATGCTCTATCTCTCACCCTGGCTTACCTGCCAGCCTACAGCCCAGATCTCCACTCAGGTGGCCTAGTGGGTAGCAGGCACTTCAGGCTGCTCTCCACTCCACCATCTCTAGCTCTGACGATGCAGAAAGTCTGAGGTCAACATCTGGCTTGGAGACTAAGAAAATCCTGCCAGAAACCCAGCCACTATGCCCTCTGGACCTCCAGTAATTGCTATCTGACTCACCGATGCCCTTTAAAAATAGTTCTTCAAACATTATTTATTTATTTATTTTAAACATCCTTTTCTTTTTAAATTTTGAGTTCCTAATCCTCTCCTTCCCTCCCAGCCCTTCCCCCATCCACTGAGAAGGCAAGCAACATATCAATTACATATATGAAATCATGTCAAACAAATTCCTATAGTAGCCACATTTCCAAAGAAAGCAAGAATGATACAGAAAGTGAGAAACTCTATTTCAGTTTGCACTCAGAGGTCGTCAGTTCTCTCTCTGGCAGTGGACGGTATTTTTTCATCGTGAGTCCTTGGGAGCTTTTGCAGATCATTGTATTGGTGAGAGTACCCACAGCACTCTGAGCTAATCATTACAACATGGCTTTGCCGATGCACTTGAAGGGTTCTTGGACCTTGCCATCTGCCCTATAGCTGCATGCTTCGAACTACTGGGACCTTACATCTGCTTTCTGATTTGAACTTCTTAAGAAGAGGGACTGTCTTCCTTTTCTGTTTGTATTCTAGTGCCTGGCACATAGAAAATCTATAATAAATGCCTTTTCATTCATTTGTTCATTGTATTAGCATTTATCTTTTCATGTCTCCTCTAGTAAATAGATTGTAGAGTCCTGGATGGGCAGGGGCTGTGTCTTCTCCTAAACAGTCCAGTGCAGGGCAGCAGCCAAATGAATATCAATTGTTGATGCTAATGATGAAGACATTCTTTGCACTCACACCACCCTTCACACTCATATGGCATTTAGTCCATATGGAATAATCAAAGCCAAAAGTTTCACATTTTGTACATCCCCCAAAATGGAATATCTCAAATGCACAGTATTTTTTAGCAAGCTATAGAGTCACTTAAATATTCCTGAGGTCTTCCTAAATTATATTCTTAGAAAAAGGAAAAATACAGTTGTAGAAGAAATGGAATTGCTTTATTTCAGTCACTGATGCTACATGGCTATGAGTCATGGAATGTCACCATCTCTGAAGAATTCAAGTTGTGTGTCACCCAAAGGGCAATGGTGGGCACAAAGAGGATACAACACATCGCCCACTGCCATCAAAGAATGGTGCAGGAGAGAAACAGCATATGAAGGATGGCATCAGAGGGAGAGATTTATCACTAGCAAAGAATGCAGGTTGGTCATGTGGTGAGAGTAAGAGATGAGCAATGGACAGACTTTGAGCTGTCCAGCGGAGGTAATGCCATCTTGAGGTGCTCACAGGAATAAGGAAGCACTAGCTTGATTGCCCTTTTCCTTGGTCAGACTCAATCTGTGGTAATGTGTCCACTTCTAGGAGCCACATTTTAGAAAACACATGGATAAGCTAGAGAGTGTCCAGGGGAGGGAGATCAGGATAAGGAAGGGCCTCAAAACCATGTCATATGAGGATAGGTTGAGGGAATATGGGATGATTAGCCTGAAAAGAGAAGGTTCAGGGGAAGGAAAGGGCAGATATGATAGCTGTCTTCAAGTACTTAAAAAAACACCATGATACTAGGGACAGACAGAGGAACTAGACCTGTGATTTCATTGATATAGAGAACTCTCAGGTGAGGAAACTCCCCCTACCAATGAAGGTTAGTACCCTTTCTTGTTGCCTAGGTATTTGGTGTCAAACTCAAATAAAAACAGATATCTGTGGTTGTGTATTGACTTAGAAACCATAAATTAACATTATCAATGTTCTATTGTGTTTTTATTTTGTTAAATATTTCCCAATTACATTTTAATCTGGTTCTGCCAGCAGCAGGTATTGGCACCTCTGACCTGCAGGACATGAAAGTTAAGAGATGGGAGTCACTTATCCATATTCTCCAGGTGGTTAGCCTGAATTCTTCAGAGATTCTGACATTCTATGACTCATAGTCCTACAATATCAGGGTCATAAAGCCAGCATGGGGCCAAAAGGGGAAATCTGAATGTGGAAAAGAGATTAAATTTGTTTTGTTTGGCCCCAGAGGGCAGAATCAATAGTAATGAGTGGAAACTGTAAAGGGGAAAATCTTGGGTTTAAAGTCAAGGAAGACTTCCTCGCAATTGGACCTACTCCGGCATGAAGTAGTGGGTTCTTCCTTACTGAAGACCTTCCAGCAGTGGTTGGATGGGCCCTTGTCCTGTGTTCTGTAGTAGGGATGTTTTGGGGGATATGTGTTGAGTCAGATGATGATTGAGATCCCTTTTAACTGAAATTCTGTGATCCCTTAATATCCATGAAGTGTCAAGAAACTTAGAGGAACTTCCTGCTACATATCTTTTTCTACCCACCACCCCCCCTAAAACACACACACACACACACACACACATACACTGAGTGGATCCCTTATGGAGGATTCATAAGAAGACTGGCATAAATTCTATTACACAAGAAGACATGGCTAGGCTTCCAGTCATCATAGAAGAACATATATGCCCTTATAGATTAGATTTATCTTGTAGACAGATTTATCAAAGTACTCTTTGAACAATGAACAATCCTAAATGGGATGGAGGGAGGGGACAAGAATTTCCAATAGTGCATGTGGAATGTATGTATCAGGCACTGTTCATCATCTCATTTAATCCTCACAACCACCCTGGGAGGTAGGTGCTATTATTATGCCCATTTTACAAACAAGGAAACCAAGGCAGACAGAGGTTAAGTGACTTTGTCCAAGGTCAAACAGCTAAAAAGTATCTGAGGCTAAATTTGAACTCTGGTCTTGACTCCTGTCAGAATCCTCTATCCCCTGAACTCCCCAGCTGCCTCTAGGAACAGAAAAATCTATTTTCTTTTTTATAAACAAAGAATTATTATTGCTTTTTACTTTTCAACCATAGTCATTTCTTTATACCCCTATCCTAAGACACTGAACTCTTCTTGGTAACACAAATATTTAAGAAATACCACTTGATAGAATCATCTGAGCACAACCCAGTTTCCTCTTCATCATTCCCCCCGCCCCATTCTTCTACTGACACTATTATCACTTCTCTGGGACCCAAATGGTCCATGATAATGAAGGCTGTCTGTTCTACAGACCTTTCCTTATCTCTCCAGATCTTGATATTTTCCTAAAGCAGACAGCAAATTGATTAGAAATTCTCCATAAACAGAAGTCAAGACCTCTCCAATACATTCCCTGCAACCTATGGGGAGAGGAGACAACATTCCTCTTAGTTAGAGAGTAAACTAAGAATACACAGAGGGGTAAAGCATCTGTCCAGCTTTATACTAACAGGTTAGTTCACAGCTCATGTTCACAAGGTATTAAAAGTTCACATCACATATAATAAGGAGAATACAGCCATCCTTTTCCTCTGTGTTTATCATGGCTATGGACATATTTATCCTTTATCAACACTGAAAAATCAAAACAATTCCCCCAGCAATGGCTGCTCCATCCTGCTAAGGGCAAGTACCCCTGGCTTTTGCTACAAATGCCCTTCACTGAAGACAAATCTCAGCTGGATAGGCAAATGAAGAAGGACAGAGCCAATAACACATGCTCCAGGCTAAATAATTGACCTGTCGACTGTGGCCCTGCTAATTTCTTCTTGGTGAATGTCCTCCCTGCCTTGTGAAGGTTTCATAAAGAACCATTGGAGGGTTGGGACTTGTTCTTCAGAAAACAAATGATGAGCTCGCTCATCCCTCCCCACCCAATTCCCTCCCACCCAAAGTCCCTGCTGTGCATTTGATTTCACATTCTGGCATTAAAATAAATAAAGCAGCCTCACTTCTAAGATGTCCTTCAGTGGAGAGAGAAAGATCATGTTCCTGAGGAAAATATTTTTTCGGAAAAATGACAGCAGCATGAACAAGTTTAGGGGTATTGTTTTTAATAGTTTAATGAAACATCTTTAGATCCGGTAGAGACAGAATGTAGAGATTGGGAACCTGGTAAGAACCACCACTTGAGGCTAAAAATGAGTCAGAAACATTAACGCATGATGAAGTTAATTAAGTATCATCTCACAAAACAAGAAAGGAAAACACTCAGGGACTGAGTGACTCGGTCTGCTTGACAAAAATAGGAATATAAGAAATGTAAATCTCTGTACTATGTTTCAGTGCCAACATCTCTTAAGCAGCTTATGGAAATCAAAATGGTAGCTGGGAAGACATTAGACTTGGAGTTGGTGTAGGGCATGGGGTCAAAAGACTAGACTAGAACTCACTGGCGTTAGTGAGAAATCATAGAATTGCAAAATTTTATCTTTGTTTGGAATGTCGAGAATCATCTTCTCTAATTATTCCCTGAAATATGAAGACCTTCTACAAGAAATGGGGTACCTGGCCTTCTCGGAGATTGAATCATGCTTCACTGGGAAAAGCTGAATTTGGAATCAGAGCGCCTGAGCTCTATTCTCACGTCTGATGCTTTGTGTCATGGGTAAGTCAACTGGCCTCTCTAGGTCTCAGTTTCTTCATCTAAAAGGTGAGACTACATGGCCTCTGAGGTTCCTTCTAGTTCTAAATCTATGATATTTTAATCTGATATTTTCAGGTTTACAAAGTTCTTTCCTTCCATTATCCCATTTGATCATCACAATGACCCCATGAGGAAGGCACCAGAGACATATAAATATAAAATTCATCTAAATTTTATAGAAAAAGAAATAGAGATTCAGTGACTTTCTCAGTCATACAACTGTTCAAGTGTTAGGTAGATTTTGAAGCCAGACCTAGGAGGCTATCCACCATGTCATATTGCCTCTTTATGTTTCCCAGGAGGATAGATTTCAATCAGAAAATGACCTTAGAGGACATCTAATCCACCACCATCACCACTCTCATTTTATAGATGGGGAAACTGAGGCCCAAAGAGGTTATGTGACTTCCCCATGGTTATCCATGTAAAATGTCAGAACTGGGATTTAAACCCAGGTTCACTGACTCTAAATATAATACTCTTTCCACCAGAACATTTTTCTTATCTACCTGCCCTGTAATAATTCCACTTCAATTTACCATTAAGGATCCCTGAATAATGGTCATCCATTCAACCTTGAGTTGGGTATATCTATGGCAGTATAGCTAATGGGCTTGCTATATTTAGGAGTGTGGGACAACTAGGTGATGCAGTGGATAGAGCACTGGGCCTAGAGTCAGGAAGACTCATCTTCATGAGTTCAAATCCAGCCTCAGACACTTACTAGCAGTGTGACCCTGGGCAAGTCATTTAACCCTGCTTGCCTCAGTTTCCTTATCTGTAAAATGAGCAGGAAAAGGAAATAGCAAACCCCTCCAGCATCTCTGCCAAGAAAACCCCAAACGCAATCACAAAATGTTGGACATGACAAAATTGACTGAACAAAAGCATTCAGGGGTGCACTGGTAAAAGTTTAACCACCAACTGCCCCTCACCCACAATGTGCACATGGAATATTTTAAGTTTAATCAACATTACTAACATTTTCTCCATCACTTAGTTAAGTCTAGATACTTAACAAAACAATAAATCAAACTCTGGTTCATAGCCTTTGTCAATTTCCAAGGTAAAAAGTCTACTGCTGAAAATTTAACAATCAGCTCTTATGAGCCAGTATAAATGGATTCCAGCACACTACTGTATACTTCAGATACTCATCAATAGTACCATCAAAGTGCTCATGGATGTTTCATATCAGTATTTGGATGATTTGCCTCTATTATGCTCTAGCCTGAGAGGACCTTAGTGTCTGATACACGTACCAAATTTGTGGAAGATACAAAGTTGAGAGGGACAGCTGACATGAAGGGTAAGACAGTCAGAATCCAAAGAAAATTCCAGAGTCTAGAATGTTGGTCCAAATTTAATCAAATGAAACTGAATGGGAATAAAAGTAAAGTCTTAACCTTGGGTCCAAAAAAATCAAGTTTACAACTCCGAGAAGCGGAAAACATGACTAGATAGCAGTTTATGTAGCAATCAGAACTATCCAAAAATGGAATCAACTACCTCAGAAAGCAGTGGGTTTTTCCCACACTAGAGTATTTTCAAGCAAGGGCTGGATTTTTGGGTACTTTGTAGAATGGATTCTTTTTCAGTTGCAAGTTGGCCTAGATGACCTCAGAGTTCCTTTACAACTCTGAGATTCTTTGATTTAGTAACCTGCTTAAAAGACAAACAAAATAAAAGAAAATGGAAGGCAAGGAGTGGAGATTCTCTGTGAAGTCACTTAATTTTTCCTTCTTAAGTTTCCGAATTTGCCAAAGGGAATGATATTGTTTTGCCTGTCTAAAAAGAGAATTTGATGGCGGAAGGCATAGTCACGATTACCTGCTGGCTTGCTGAAGATCACACTGGTTTTCTGATTCCTTTTTCCAACGTCTTTGGGGAATGAGCACTCATCTAACAGTCTGACAGCAAAATCAACTTGTTGAAATCCTCAGGCTATGTCTAGGATGTTAAGCACTTAACTGCTTGGTAAGATCAAGTTACTGCTACTTTTCTAAAAGCATGACTCTGAAAAATTTGCAGATTTCTGAAGATAGTAAAACTTTCCCAAACAAGAATTTCCCAGAAGAATAGAGGTGTGTAATGCAAATTTATAATATTTTTTTTATTTTCTACTTTTATTGTATTCTATTCTTAACAGAAAAATAAACTGCGATCTCATAAACATACCTTATTTGGGGCTAGGGAGGGGGCAGTCTGAAAGTGAAAAATAAAGATCATGGTAATGAAGAGTGGGACAGGAGACTTGTCTCAGAATCATCTAAGGGCTTTTATAAATAGATGAGACAAATTTGATACCCGAGGCATTGTTGAATGCCATCTTGGAGTACAAAGTGGTCTTGTCCTGGCTTAAAAATAGCTTGCTGATCTTCCCTCTTCAGTTGGCTGAAAGTCTGGAATTAAGAGGGAGTCTATATATTGCTACATCAAGGCTGAGAAGCAGCCTTAGATTGGGAGAGAGAAGACCTGGGTTCAAATCCCAGGCATTCACAATCTATAAGACCTTTGGACAAGTCTTTTATCCTCTT
>CM053585.1:533504696-533524696 GCA_028646515.1 Pseudochirops corinnae
GCGTAGCAAAATCTCTATAAATATTGATATATATTCCACAGTTAGCCTTTTCACTCCACCACGTCCAGATTACTATCAATTTCAAACTGGTGAAATCTAAACTGAAGGTCTTTTGGCTATGACTTGACTAAAAAACTGATATAATTTGATTTTGAGAGGCAACATGATATGGTGAGTAGAGTACCAACTTCAGAGTTTGGATGACTTTGGTTCAAGTCTATTTCCTAACACATAACAGCCGGGTGACTCTAAGCAAGTCCGCTACACTAAAGGCTTCTAGGTTGCAGAGTACATAGAGTGCTGGATCTGAAGTCAGGCAGACGAGTTCAAATCCAGCCTTAGATCCTGACTAGCTGTGTGATCTGAGGTGAATCACTTGACCTTTCATTTCTAAAATGGGGCTAAGAATAGTACTTATCTCCTTGGTTTATTGCAAAGATAAAATGAGATATTTGTAAAATGTTTTGTAAACTTTCGAACTCAACGTAAATGCCAATTGTTTTTGCTATTGTTATCACTTAACCTTTCAGTACCCCCAGCAGCGATCTAAGAATATAAGTGGCAGAACAAATGTTGATGTGTTTTGGGAGCAGGAGGTTCCTGATGAGAGAACTGCCTACACAGAGGTGTTCTAGAGCAAGCTTGGAGAACCAATTGTTCAGTTTCCAATGGGGCCATTTGTTGAAAATCAACAAACGTTACAAATCAAGACTTGGCTTGTTTTGTTGATTGTCTAGACTTAAGAAAGTGGTGGAGAAAATATTAATGAAGCAAATTCTACTTCAAAGTGTGTTGTGGGTTCTTCTTTGGAAAGCCACTTGTTAAACATTTACAAACATCACTTTGCTTACAGTGTACCAATGAAATCTCAGGTTCAGACCCCAAACAAAAAAAAAAAAACCCCAACTAATTAAGCAAAATACCTTTGTGTTTACTTCTCCATGTAAATTTCCTCTCTATAGTAGAGTGAAAACTCTTTGGGGGAAGGGACTTTGGGTTTTGTCTTTGTATCATGGGCTCCCTAAAAGTTGCCTTATCCCTAAGTAAATGCTTGATGAATTAAAAACACACAGCAAAAACAAGCTAGAGTCCTCAAGTGATACTGAGCAAGGGCATCAGACCTCCCCCAGAGATGGTCACAAGGACAACACGTACAAAACCATCCTCTTCCTATGTTTACTGTGCTGACAAGGAGGAAAAGCATGACTCTGAACTGAAGTTCAATGAAATTTCTCCCACCCTAAGTATAAACACTTAACAAGATCAGGCCGGGTCTACTGCTTATTGTTGCTGTTGTTAACAAGACCTCAGGTCCAGCTCAAACGGAATTTTGAACCTGAAGCAGAAAGATCATAGGCCTCTATTTTCTAGAGTTGGAGCAGCCTCTAGAGTTCTGGCCTCTGCAGCCCAGAAGAGAGGCTAAAGATTGATTTTCAGAGCGCATAAGAGGTAATTTGAGGAAAAGCAATTTCTGAGCTAAAAGTGACCAGGTCCTTTTCTTTTTTTAAAATAAGTTTTTAGGAAATTTTGAAAACACTTGCAAGTTCCATAAACATGAGAATCTGTCTAAATAAATTTCTCAAGCAACTTCAATTGAAATGCTATGTAACTCACTCTATAAACCTGCTTCAAAACACTGAGGGTTGGCATCCTTTTTACATTTCGAAGATTTGTTAATGAAATATGCGAGGATCTAAAACAAATGAGACTACCATTTATATAATGCTTTAAAATTTGCAAAGCACTATACATTTATTATTTCAATAGATCCTTACAACAACATCGGGTGCTATTATTATACCCATTTAACAGATGAAGAAACAGGCTGAGAGAGAGGTTAAATAACGTGCTTGGTACATAGCTTATAAGCATTTGAGATGGCATTTGAATTCAGGTCTTCTTGACTCTGCCTAGCCCTGAGAGGCAAAGAATGTTAAGTTGTCTGATAGCCCTGTCCTCCTAATAGGCAGTGACTACAAGTAGAAGTTACTCTGACATTACAAGGGTGCTGAGGTACAGGAGAACTGTAAGAAACAGTTTCCCTCTGGGTCTGTTACCCTTAGTTCTATGAATGGTTTTAGGTTCACAAACTTCAGTCACATCTTATTGAAAGAACTATGATTTCAAATTAAACAAACATGAAAGACACATTTTAAATCCTACTTACAAAATAAGTTCATAATTTCCCAAAGGAAACTTAAGGATGTTGTAGCTATTTAAATTTTTATTTTTTCCCCATAATGTGTCAGCTCTTACCCTCTCTCTTTTCTCTGAAGGGTACTCATTTTTTCTCTCTCTGTAGCTCACTTTCTTTTGACCTGCCCTCACATTGGTTAAATTAAGGTTTCTTTTAAAAGGAGAGTGGTTGCTACAAGTCACTATTCTCAGCATCATAGAGGTAACCCTTGTGACAGATTACTCCTACTCTAGCTGAAAGCCCATGAACCCCCACTGGTGTATTTCTGATGAACACATCAGCCTTAATCAAAATGGAAAATTCAAAGTAAATACACAATATTTACATAATATTCTACTCATAAATTTATATCAGACTCTACTACCAGTCTACAGAGTATCTGCAGGGACAGTGGAAGACACTTAATGTCCCAGGGTAATAATCCATACTCATAAGGAATATATGTGACCAGGGTAACCCACAATTCTAGTAGAATTGAGTATTTTCTTTCTGTCTCTGGAACTGGCCATAAGTTGATGAACACAACTTCTCCAGGAACACATGCTTCTATTGCTAAGCTGTCCTGCTTTTCCTACACTTTGCTCTCTTCCACATACTCAACAACTCAGCAGCACTCAACAGTATACTATTTTATTGGCTCATCCCCAAGGATCCCCTCCTTATTTCTATACCCTGACTTCCCTGGCTTCCTTCAAGAGTCTGCTCAAAACTCACCTTTTGCAAGAGGTCTTTCCAGGTTCTCCTATGGACAGTGCTTTCTCTCTCAGATTAACTTTTGTACATGCTACATATTATCTTGAATGTGCAAATTTTTATATGTTGTTTCCCCCATTAGAATATGAGTTCCTTAAAAGCAGACTGTGTATTTGACTCATCTCTGTAGCATCAATACTTAGTACAATGCCTGATACAGAGTTAAGCACCTAATAAATTCTTGTTGACTAATACTAAACTAAGCACACAATCTTATCTGGCTAGATCAATACATTGGTGATGATTCATTTTTTAAGCTGTCTCCCTGGTAAACTCAGCTCACTCATCAACAGCCACCATGTTATCTACCATTTCCAGCATCAGCCTTAGCTTATTCCTTCAGCTGCAGTAGTGCTATGTTCTTCAAAGAAAAGCCAGTGAACCTCATCCGCTGGTTGGCTAAAGGGTCCCTAACTCCTTCTTTGTAAGATTCTTCCACTTTGCCTCTAAGCAATAACAGGTGCCCGTGCAGAAAAGTACTTTCTTCCTTCTACTCTTCTCTTCTCAGTGACAAAGGACAGCAGTGAATAAAGTATATTTCCACTCTTTTTCTTCTTCCTCCATAGCAGGTGGCAACTGAAAGTAGACTCTATCCTCCCTACCTTTTCTCTAAAGCAAGTAATGGTGCAGAGTACTTAATACTTAATATAGTAATATATTATATATTATAATATATATACTTAATATAATACTTATAAATATATAAATATATATACTTAATATAATACTTAGTACTTAATATAGAGTAAACTATATCCTCTCCCCTCTTTCTCTTCTTCCCTCCTCCTTAGCAGCAGGTAGCAATAATGTAGTGAGAATTTCAGTCACTCATTGGCCAACCCAATCTGCCCTGTAATAAATGATAGTGTATGAAAGAGATCATAGCTTCTTTTTGACAAAGCTCTGAAGTCTGTTCTTTTACCTGTCTTTTTTTATTCATCAATTGATTCCTCTGTTTGGAGGACTTCCTTATCATATGGTTAATAATCAAATTCTCATCTTTTGTTACTAAGTTATAATCAGATAAAGTATATTTTTCCATCATCATGAAACCACTTCTGGTCTCCATAGTTTCCTAGTCATTAACTGCCCAAAGACTCTACTTTTTCCTGTAAATGAACCTTTGAAATATAAAACAAAACACTGAAGGAGACTTATTCTATTATATAATTCTATATATTATCTACATAATTCTATATATTATCAAAAATTCTACCATATGCAACCACCTACATGAACACAACAATATTAGTTCTCACTTGTACCATTGCAAAAGACTCTTGCTTGGTCTTCCTGCTGCCATTCTCTCCTCTTTGCAATCCAACTTCTAAAATAATCTTGCTCAAACGTAAATCTGACCATGCCACTCCCCTACTCAAGAACATTCAGTAGGTCACCATTGCTTCTAGAATTACATACAAACTCTTCAGTTTGGCACTCAAAGTCCTTAGCAATATGGCTTCCACATATCTTTCTAAATAATTCATCTTACTCACTTTCATATAAATCACATTCTAACTGAATTGGTATATTTGGGTGTTTCCCAAACTTGACATTCTAACCTTGTGCCTCCATGTCTTAATATAAGGGGTCCCCCATTCAAGAAATAAATTCTCTCCTCAAGACCAGCTCTTAGAATCCCTAGTTTCTTTGAGGCTTAGCTGAGATATTATCTGCCATGGGCAGTATTTTCTGATTCCCATGGCTGCTACTGTTCTTTCCTCAAATTTTGTTATATTTATTTGTCTCTTTGCATGGCATATCCATGAAGTAGAACGTAAGTTCCTTGAAGGCAGTGACTGCTTTTCTCTTTTATTGTTTATCCAAAGTGCCTAGCATAGTGTTTGGCACACAATCAATATTTAATAAATGGTTGTGACATTGAATTGAACTGAAAAAGAGAAGGCATTTGCCTTCATTCTCTATCATTTTACAAAATCTGCATTTGATTTCATTCAACAGGCACTGATTAAGTACCTACTATGTTCATAGAAAGCACTGTACATCCCCATCTCACTATATTTTCTATAATACCATGAATTTACATTTCCTCAATAGTAATTGAGGCAATGGAGACATTTCTAAAATGAACATCATTTCTGAAACAAGAAAAACTTAGCATTGACAGGCTGATGGATTCATGTTTTAATGATTTCTAATGGGAGGGAGGAAAACATCCAACACTCCTGATTTCCAGAGTCTATTCATTTGCCACCAACAGGTGAATGGCTCTAGAAGTCATGATTCTATTCCACAAAGAAAGCATTCACTGAATACTTTCCCCAAAGCTCCCTCTCATGTTTCATGGAGTGGTTTAACTGAAGTCTAAGCTATCTGCCAGCTTTCCTAATTGGAAAATGAAACTATTAAAGTGGACAGCACTCAAAACCCAGCTCAATGCCACCTTTCCAATGGAAAGTAATCTTTTTTGATAACTATTAAATATAAGTTTGTAGTTCTCCCTGGCTCTGAAAACTGGGGTTTTCATTGTCTTTTATTGTGTTTTTGGCAGGTTTGATAGTGAAATGGTACAAAGAATCTGACACCGCACCAAATGGAAGCATCGGCGTCTCAGCAACAGAATGCTGATGGTTTAATCTGTTCTACAAAACTGTCTTTCACTAGTAATAAAACTAAGAAATGATGCTTCAAGACCAAATTCAAAGGACATAAAATAGTTATTTATACTACTCAGTGATACCTGCATAGTGAAATAAACAGGAAAGGAAGTGACTTAATACAAAAGGAATCAAAGCTGGTCCTCCTTTTGCTGTTCAATCAATCAATAAACATATGAAGGGCCTTCTATGCGCCAGACACTTTACTAAGTGTTGGGGATACGAAAAGGGGCATGCTACTGAATGTCCTAACTTTGGGCATTTTCACCGGCTGTTCTCCATACCTGGAATTCTCTCCCTGCTCTTCTCTCCCATCTGGCTTCCCAGGTTTCCTCAAGTCTCAGCTAAAGTCCAGAACTCAGCCCAGTGACTGGTCTTTTACAAAAAGCCTTTCCTTGTCTCTTTAACCTTAACCTTAGTGTCTTCCCTCTGAGATGATGTCCATTCATCCCATATGTTTATACCAAGTTGTTTACAAGTTGTCTCCTCCAATAGACTATGAGTTTCTTGAGAGCAGTGATTGTTAACAAATGCTTGTTGGCTTGTTAACTAATTAGTTATGGCTATTTCTCAAGAGACAAGACAAGGGCAGTCTTAGTCCCATCTTTCCTGTCCATTTCTCCTTTCAAGTCAATCCCCAAACCCCTTTTTAAATCAAAAAACCTATAATAACAGTGTCATAGAACTGAAATTCTGAGTTAGAAAGGCCCTCAGTGGCCACCTAGACCACCCATATGTCATAAAAGAATTCCCTTTCCAACATATCCACCAAGCGGCCAGCAAGCCTTTGCTTGAAGACCACCTTTAAGGGAGATCCACAACTACCCTAAAGGCAACCTAACCCATTCCATTTTTTAGCCTCTTTGATTATTAGGAATTTTTCCTGACTCTGATTCTAAATGGGCCTTTTGAAAGTTCTACCCAGTGCTTCTCATTCTGCCCTGTGGGACTACACAACATATCTAATGTCTCTTCCATTGCAGCCCTTCAAATGTTTGAAGCCAATTCTCACTTCCTTCAGCCAATCCTCATCTGGTATGAACTCAGTACAGTTGCCTACTTTTGGATGTTCTTCCACTTAATCCAGTCCTTACTGTGTCAGTGGCAAAGAAACAAATTAAAGACTAAGGGGCTTATGAACCTAAGTTTGTACGCTTCAGATTCCACTGTGAGATCAGTGGATTATAAACCCCTTGAGGACATGGACCATCTTTTGTCTCTTTTTCTATCCCCAGAGCTTAGTACAGTGCCTGGCACAGAGTAAGTCTTTAATAACTGTTTACTGATTGATTGTACATGTGCATGAATATAAAAATAAAAATCTGACATACAGAGCTTTAACATGTTTAAGTGTTCTACATGTCACGTCATATATGTGACATGCATATGCACATATAACATAGACGTTGTTATTGTTGCTTATCCTTCATTCTCAAAGAGGACAAATGACATCATGAGGGTGACATCTTGGCTTGCATGTGAATTGGATATGAATGGGGCAGAGCTGAGCAAAGGCATCATGGGTACAATTATCAGTCGAGGACAAGCCTAGTCACAATCCTGAACAACTGGCAAATTCATATTTGCATTCGGCTTTCTTTCTCTTTTCAAAGATAATCTAGTTCTTTAAGCAAAGGTGCCTGCCCTGATGAAAGCCACTGGCCGATAGCACTCTCCTGTACTAACCTTGGTTCAGATTCTTCTGGGAGAGATGGCAACACAGTCTGCTGAGCTGGGCTGCAATCTGTGCTAAGACAGAAGGGATGGAATCTTTAAACAAACCATTGGCTCACAAGGCAGATGCCTCGTTATTTCAACAGCCCACCTAAAGAAACAAAAGCAACTGAATAAAAGAACTAGCTGCATACTTTCTCACCCTTAGGATGACAGCTCTAAAGTCCGAAAAGACCTCAATGGTCATTGAGGCCAACCCCTTTGTTTTACAGATGAAGAAGGTAAGGCCCAGAGAAGGTAAGGGGTTTGCTAAAAAACACATAGCTAGTAATTAGCAAAGTTAGGATTCCAATGGAAAGTCTGAAATCTGCACCTATGGAGAGAGTGTATACATGGAAAAAATAATGGATTCTTAGAAATTATATTGGGATCAGTGGTGTTTTTTTGTGTTAGAGAAGACATTGATTTTGAGACAAGGAACTGAATTCAGTCATCCAGGGATTGTGGCATCACAGAGTTAGAGCCAGAAGGGGTTTTTAAGATCATCCAGGCCAGGTGTTCTTAAACTGGATAGATTCAAACCTGGATTGGGAAAAATGCATTTTGATTTCCATAGAATTGGCTTTCTTTGTAATCTTACATGCTTTATTTTATGCTTTCAGAAATACTCTTCAGAGAAGGAAACCTCAGGCTTCCCCAGATTACTACAGGGTCCTGGGAGACAAAGGAGAAGAATCCTAAATTCTAGTCCCATTCCCTCATTTTATAAATGAGGGATCTCAGGCCTGGGGAATTTAAGTTACTTCTCCAAGAGGAAGGGGCAGAACTAGAATGATGACGAAAGATGATGATAGACTCTGTATGTGTGTATGTGTGCGTGTGTGTGTGTGTGTGTGTGTGTGACTTGGATCCATAATTTATTACCCATATGACCTTGGGCCAATGTGCAACTTCTCCATGATTTAGTTTATGATCTATAAAGGAGAGAACTCGACTCAATGGCTTCTTAGGGCTTCTCTAACCCTCTATCTGTATTCTCTTCCTCCTTATCTGCTTACTGTTTTAGAGTCTCATGCATAGGCAAGACTTTAGAAGAGAAGATTTTAAAGATGTGATGTAAGGTTCCCACATAGTTCACTACCAAGTCTATTGGCAAGAGCTTGATGGTCAATTGTTTCCTTTCTGGCCCTCAGTTTCCTCAGGTGTAAAAGAAACCATTAAATTAGATGATTTACAAGGTCTCTTCCAGCTTTTCATTCTATGATCCCCAGATTCTACGTGAAAGTGGCCATTTGGGAAGGGGCTGGACCTTCCAACTGAGGGATGCTTTGATTCTAGTTGGAACACTCAGAGCTGTCCCCTAGAGCTCATTTGGAACTCACTGTAATTCTATAATTGTTGCATTATGAACCTACATTACAGCAGGGAGCTTGACATTCCAAACGATACCTAGATTTAAGCATATGAGGAAAAGAGAGAGTTCCCTGCGTGAGAGGATGCTTTGAAATTGCTGTTTGGTCCCAGTCACACCGACACGCAACACGGTGATTATCACATTGTTCAGAGCTTTCAATCCGCTTAATGGTACTTCTATAAGGCCTGTAAGAGGAGGGGAAAATAACTGAACCATCATTTGCTTTTGCTTTTTGCTTTTTCACTCCACCCCAATCTGGACTTTGTAAGAACTGAAACAGACGTCTGGCCATTTTGTGCTCCAGAATCAAAAGGGAAAAACACAATGTATTTGTTTAATTTTAATCTTCTTTTTACTGATTTTTTCATGTTTGATTCTAAATATTCCATACCCTCTCTCCTAACCGGTGAGTCATCCTTTGTCCTAAACATTAAAAAAGAAAGAGGAGAGAGAAAGCTCTATAGTAGACCAAACCAACACATCAACTGTGTCTAACAGTGTAAGCACTACTCTACAGCCATAGCCCCCTCCTTCTGGAATGAAGGGAGAGAGGTACAGTTTCTTACCCCTTGTCTGGGCCTGAGATTAATTATTAAAATCACATGATGTTGAGTTTCATTCTAGAAAATACATTTTCAATATCCTATGGAATTGAATGCAGTCAGAACCCAGAAGAAAAACAAAATTAGAGATTTTGAGCTAGAGGGGATCTTGGAGGCCATTGAGTACAACCTACTTATTTTACAGTTAAAAAAAGTGAGGGTGAGAAGTTAAGTGACTTGCCCAGGTTGACACAGCTATGGAGTGTCCGAGGTGGGATTGGAACTCAGGTCTTCCTGACTCCAAATGCAGTACTTTATCCACTGTACCACTTAAAGTTAAGAAACACTTTGACCCAGCAATCCCACCACTAAGTTTATACCCTAAAGAGTTAAAAATAAAAAGGGAAATGGCCCATATGTCCAAAAAATATTCATAGATTTCTTTTTTTTGTGGTAGAAAAATGAAAACAAAGAGGTTGCTCATTAGTTGGGGAATGACTGAACAAAGTATGCTATAAGCATATAATAGAACATTAATTATTATGCTCTGTGAAATGATGAAAGAAATAGGAATGTTCTATGAACTGATGGGGAGTGAAAAACAGCACCAGGAGAACAACTTAGACAGTGACCAAAATACCATAACAATAAACAACTTAGAAGGGCTTAAGGACTCTCATCAATGCAATGACCATAGTTCTAGACGAATGATGATTGATGAATGATCCTAGAGGAGCAAAATGCAGCATGCCTTTTCAGACTTGTGGGGGCTTTTTTTGCTTGGTTATGCTTATAGATTATGAGAGAGGTTTCTATTCCTGTTCTTGTTTTTGTTCTTGTTTTAATTTTCAAAGGATGGGACAGAAAAGGGTAAAGGTAGATGGAAGAAGAGAACTAGTCTGACTAGCACATTGCATCATCTCACAACTATTGCTTTTTAAAAGTCTTCTGAAAAGCCTATTTAAACCTTCCAGTGGATCTTTTATCTCACTGAGGTGCATGTTCCCTCCAGTGATGCAGATTACAACCCATCCAGTCCTACCCATTCTGTTTGGCTACTGTCTTTGTCAATACATAATTTCACTTCGGGGTTTTTGTGTGTTTATTTTTGCTTACTTTCTCGTGACATTGGGATGATACCAGTGGATCACAGGCTGTCCACTAGTCATGCCTTGCCCTCATCATATGACCAGATCAGTTTCACTTTCTATCATCCATTTCTTGACAACATGCTTTACTTCTGGCCTTCTTCAAAGTGCTTCATTGGTTCTATATGGCAGCCTGCTCCCACCCACTATGTGCCTGTCCATTGCTCTTTGGGTAATGCTCATTTTCAAGCCTTTGGAGACTGTTCTGTTCCATGTCTCCCAGCCAACAGCAACACCAGTAGAATATTGATATATATTTTAAAAGCAATTGAAAGCAAATACTGACACTGCAAGCATACAGACCTACTTTCCCACTTAATAAAGAGAGAATAAAAAAGTGCTTAGATTTGCTCCCCTCTATTCTATTGAATTTTTAAAATATCTTGACTTTTCTTTCAGATCAAAGCATCAAAAATCATTTGATCCTAAAACATTATCCATGTAGATCCAGAATTTACATTTGAAGTGAACCTATTTAGTATCACAGATTTTTTTTTGTATCTCTGGTTTTCTTTTTATCCCTATAATGCAAAGAAGGTTAGTGATATTATAACTCCTAGAGCAAGTAGCTCTGCTTTGTTCCTGCTGCCAACCCCATCCCCTGAAAGAAGATTGCAAACAGCCACCAGCTAGTCAACGGGAAAAAGGAAAGAAAAACCATCAGCAGTGTTACTGTCAGAGCTTTAGGGTACAAATGAAGGAATTAGCTTTTCCCTGTGATGCATGAACACATTCATTACTAGTTAATTTGCATTATATTAATGAGAGTAAACCTGTGCATCGAGTAGGGACCAGATCCAGGATTTCTATTCATTGTTATTGCCAGCAGGCTGGTAAGTGAGTCTATCATAGCATCATTTTAATCTTGATGGTCCACAACTCTTCCAGAAGAAACCTTTTGGGAGTATGCTGGTCAACTATCTCCAGTCCATCAAATCTTCATTAAACAGCTGGTATGAGACAGGTACTATGCTAGGTTCTTGGGATTCAAAGATAGAAATATATAATCTTCCCTCTGTAAGTCCCATGGAGAATATATTGCACCAAATATCTCAGTCTATATTCTGCACCGTCTGCTTATACCTGATACCCCCCTTTCCACACCCCTGCCATGTACTCTTCAATCCAATGACACTGGCATCCTTGCTTTGTTCCACAAACAAGACAAAACTTTCCATCTCTCAGCTCTACCCATTTTCTCTAATTGTCTACCATGTCTGGAATGTTCTTTCTTTTCATCTTTGCCTCCTAACTTCCTTCAAGTCTTTCCTAAAATCCCACCTTCTACAGGAAGTCTTTCCTAATCCCTCTTAATTCTAGTGCCTTCCCTCTGTATATGTTATTGTTGTCGTTGAGGCATTTCAATCATATCTGACTCTTTGTGATCCCATTTGGGGTTTTCTTCACAGAAATACTAGCATAGTTTGCCATTTCATCCCCCAGTTCATTTTATAAATGAGGAAACTGAGACAAACAGAGATAAGTGACTTGCCCAGAGCCACACAGCTAGTAAGTGTCTGAGGCTAGATTTGAACTCAAGAAGACAAGTCTTCTTGATTCTAGGTCCAACATTCTATCTACTGTGCTACCTACAAAGTAGTTGGGGTGGAAGGGCCCTAATACTTGGTGAAGAGAGAAAAGTCTTCATGAAGAAAGTGATGCTTGAGCTGCATCTTGAAGGAAGAAAGAGATACTATGAGGGTATTCTAGGCATGAGGCATGATCACTGCAGACACAGAGACAGGAGACATACTGTAAGAAGCAGATAAAAGGGCAGCAAAGATGGAGCCTAGAGTGCAGGAAGGGGAATGATGTATTAATAAAGTTGGAAAGGTTGGCTGGTGCCAGGCTAAGGAAGGCTTTAAAAGTCAAACAGAAGAGATTATATTTAATAAAAGGGAGTCAAGAAACCACCAGTGTTTATTGAAGAGGGGATGAATGTGATCTGCAGTTAAGGAAACTCATTTTGGCAGCCATGTGGAAGGTAGACTGAAGTTGGTTAGATACACTGATTTCTAATCAGAATATCTTTCCATCAAATCCCAACGTTTTGGAAATCTCAAAATTCTTTGCACAATGATTACCATAACTCCATCTTTCTCCATTCTGATTATGAAAGTAAACAAAAAGCGTCATGTTGCTGATTGAGCCTCAGTTTCCTCATTTGTAAAATTGGGATACCATTGCTGGCACAACCTACTACTCAGAGTCACCATGACGGAAAAGCCTTGCAAACCTTAAGATGTAATATAAGCCAATCAATGAGCTTACAATATAGAAGGTGCTATCCTAGGTGCTAAAGATGCAAATGAGATAGTCCCTGTCCTCAAGGAACTTACATACTATTATATACTAATGTTATTGCTATAAGGATCTAGCAACTAGCTTTTAATCATTCAGTTGAGTTATCACGTAATTATATAATGTTCCTTGGAAAGGATGACAGAGTTAATGCTCAAGAGAACCTAGAAGTTGCCTCATTGAACTACCTTATTTTACAGGGGCAGAAATTGATCTTAAAAGAAGCTAAATGATTTCTTCAAGGTCACACAGGGAGTAAGTGGCAAAGCTGAGATTTAAACTGAGGTTCTTTGATTCTAACTGTCTCTTAAGACAGCAATTCCCAGAAATTTGTTCTAAACTTTTACTCCTGAGCCTAGAATAACAGAATCCATTTGGAAGGGGCTTCAGAGGCTACTGGGTCCAACTTGTGCCTTGAGCAGTGACTATAACATGACCAATGAATGGCCATCCAGTTTTGGATTTAAGGGCTCCTGTAGCATCTTCTTCCACTACTTCCAGATACAGGCCCACCTACTTTGGGACACCTCTCACTGTTAAGAAATGTTTTCTTCCTTCAAGCCTAAATTTGACTCTTGGGAATTTCTTCCCACTGCTTCTTGATTTTTCTTGTAGGACCAAGCAAACAAATCTAATCCCTCTTCCAAATGGCAGCCCTTCAGATACTAGAAGACATCTCTCATAATTCCTTTAAGTCTTTGCTTCTTCTCCAGGTTAAATATCCCCAATTCCTTCAACTGATTTTATGTGCTATAAGCTCAAAGCCTCTGACCCTCCTTGGTGCTCTCCTCTGGATATTTTCCAACTTTTTGATGCCTTCCTAACATGTGGTACCCAGAATTAAACACAATAGTGCAGATGGGATCCAACCAGGGTCAAGTACTCCTGGACACCATGCTTCCCTGAATGCATTCCAAGGTAATATTCCTTTTCTTAGCTGTCATCTCACATTGTTGACTCATAGTGATCATCAAGTTCCCTAAAACTGTGGTATTTGTAGAATAACTAATGTCAATCAATCAATAATTTTCCCTTTATTGTGCTTATAAAGTTGATTTTTAAAAACCAGAGTCTAAGAATCCAGATTTATCCTTACCTACTCTTGTAATAAATAAAATTACATAAATATGACTACATGGAGAGAATATTCACCTGGACCCAAAAAAATCCAAGCTCTCATACAAGTTCTGTCAACAACCAGTTGTGGGACCTTGGTCAGGTTAGTTTAACTCTCCATGCCTCAGTTTCCAAAGACAGGCGGACTAGATAATCTTTGAGGTTTATTCAATGCAACAGCAGGCAACAGCATCTAGACAGCAGAAAAATGGGAGGGGGCTTCTAAAACCAGTCCCTGGGAGAGTATGAAAGAGGAATATAAATGTAGAAAGCTGCTGGTAAGTGCATTTGAATAAAAATCTATTTCCACTGGGCTGGATTGAGAGTTAGAAATTACTGAACAAAAGAAATGCAGGTAATCTAGCCTCATCTTCAGATAAAAGACAGGAAACTACAGTCATTAAGCCTTGGCACAGGAGTCACTAGATTCAAGCCACAACCGCAAACTGTTATAGTCAGCAGGTAATAAAGGTTTGCCAAGGGAACTAGCCATGAGATCTACCAACAGTGGACTGAGAAGCTCACATACAGTAAGGTTAGAGGGTTAGGAGAATTTTGCAATTATCTGTAGAGAGTTCGTGAAGCTTGTCTTTCTACCACAACCAAACAATTTTTACATATGCAAAAAGCTTATGCTGGCTTCCATTCTAGAAGAGTAGATGAAAGGCTGAAGGAAAATTTTTCCATTTTCTGTGTTCCCAGAAAGAATGTTTTCCTTGGGAAAAAAAATAGGAGGATTACAAAAAGGGTGAGAGAGAGACAGAGACAGAGACAGAGAGAGACAGAGACGGAGACACACAGAGAGACAAAAACACACAGAGAGACAGAAACACAGAGACAGAGAGAGAGACAGATGAACAGAGATGGAATCCTACCCTGTGTTAGTAGGTGACAGAAAAGAAGAATGTGAAGTAGGAAGAAGGTAGAAGGGACCACAGAACAGGGGAAGCTAATTATTAGATGTAAGTCATTATACGATAAGCACTTATTTATTCATTCACTCATTTGTTTATTTATTTATTCATTTTTTCATCCATTTATTTATCTATCTATTTATTTGTTTATTTATTTGCTTTTTGGAGGGGGGAAGGCAGGACAATTGGGGCTAAGTGACTTGCCCAAGGTCACATGGCAACAAGCATTTATTAAGTGCTGATTATGTTCCAGGCACTGTGCTGTGTACTGGGGACATAAAGTAAGGCAAAAATATGGTCCCTGCCATCATGGAGCTCACATTCTAATGGTGAACATGAAAATGACTATTTAGATATAAGACATATATAATGCAAATGGGAGGTAATTCCAGACAGATAGCGAAGCTATTTCAGTGTACATGTGTTTGTAGGGAGTTTGTAGGGATGGGGACAGGGTTGGATCTTATGCTTTAATAAAACAGCTACTAGATCTCCAAGAAAAAGACAGAGACAGAGACAGAGAGACAGAGACAGACAGAGACAGAGACAGAGACAGAGAGACAGAGACAGAGACAGAGAGAAACAGAGAGAGAGAGAGAAACAGAGAGACAGAGACAGACAGAGGAGAGGGAGAGGAGAGACAGAGACAGACAGAGAGAGAGGAGAGAGGGAGAGAGAGAAACAGAGAGACACACAGAGAGAAACAGAGAGATACAGACAGAGAAAGGAGAGACAGAGAGGAGAGAGAGAGGAGAGGAGAGACAGAGACAGACAGAGAAAGGAGAGAGAGAGAGAGAGACAGAGAGAGACAGAGAGACAGAGAGAGAGAAACACAGAGAGAGAGAGAGAGAGAGAGAGAGAGAGAGAGAGAGAGAGAGGAGAGAGACAGAGACAGAGAAAAGAGAGAGAGAGAGAGAGAGGAGAGATAGACAGACAGAGAGAGAAAGCACTACAGGGAGCATCAGGAGTAAAGGTCAGAGAAAAGAGACAAGTGAGTGGTGTTTGGTGACTACCTACTGGCATCTACAATAATTAATAAAGAGGTGGGTGGTCTTTACAGAACAAGTTTATAAGACAACATGGAGAAACTCCTGAGCTTGTCAAATTGGACAACCACTCTACACCTTTGGCAGTTCACATCTAGACAATGATACTGCCAGAAGGAAGAATGAAGTGATTATTAGGGATGAGAAAGTCCTAGACAAGACTAAAGAAATACAGATAATATTTTCACCTCCTTATCCTGACTAAAGGGCAGGATTTCAGAAGAGAAAGGGAGATTTGAGAAGTGAACATCTGGTCAGGGAAAACTAGACAGGAATTTCTCATCCACATCTTAAAATATAATAATAAAGAGGTTTTGCCCAATGATGGAGTCTACCTTATGAGGACTGGTTAAAAATTTATTTGCCTGGAGTCCTGAAAATCTGTTCAATAAAGCTTTGAGCTTAAAAGGGAGGGGGAAAGGAGAAAAATATCTATTATGTGCCTATAAAAGTAGATAGCATGGTGACTGGTAGCTGTGGCAGAAGTTTGAAAATAATGAGAAGAGCCCGCAATAAAACCCATGGCCTCCACATATGTTGACAGAAATAGACAAAGTGTGGGGAATAAGAATGTTGATAGGGATAACCTAAGCCAGGAATTCAAATAGAGTTCATGACTGGAATTTATTGAAGACCATAAGAAAAAATTAAATATGAGGGTAGAATGGTATTGTAGAGAAAGAAAATATACTTATGTGAAGAGCATTGGGCAAATAAGACAGAAAACACTTAGGTCAAAATCAGCAGATGGAGGAATCCAAACAATTCTATCATGGGAATGCACAACAGACCCCTCGAATGGAAGGCAGTCAATACAAGGAATTCAGAAAGCAGATTGCAAGGCTGTCACAGAGGTATGACATAGTAGCAATGAGAGACTTTCAAATTATCTGGACATCTGCTTGAGCTTGGTGTGCCAAATGCCAAGTAACCATCAAGGTTTTGATTGGCCTTAAGGATAATTTCATACTTTCAGAAGTGAAAGAAGCAATATGTAGAACTTAGATCTTAAATTTGATTCTGCCCAGTGAATGGGAACTGAATATGGAGGTCAAAATAAGAGGAATTATGGAGAGACATTAAACCTTCCATTTTAGAATTCATGATAAAGAAGCAGAGACCAACGTAAAGACATGGGCTGCCATGCAATCAAGACTTGTGGGTCTCAAAAGGCTAAGTGAGCTCCCATAGCCTAAAGTCATTCGAGGGAAGCCAGCCCAGTCTGAGATTCAATTGGATTCAACAAATGCATTTTACTATATGCAAGACACTGTCCTAGGTGCTGGAAACTCTCTAAAGAGACTCATGTGCACTCTGAGGGAGCATATTCAACTAGGATTTTAAAAAGATGTGTGGAAGATGGCAGCAAGGACAGTAACAGAAGATGGAGCCAAGAAAGTAGTGTTCTTTTAAGAATAGTCTTAGTCCTAAAACCTGAAGGTGCTGAAGTTGACAATGAACGAGAAGGGTCTGGGGGTCTTAGTGGACTACATGCTCAAAATGAGTCAACAGTGTGATGTGGCAGACAGTGAAGCTAATACAATCTCAGACTACATTATTTTGTTGTTTTCAATTCAATGATTTGTGATAGAAAAAAAGTTTGTGATAGAAAAGGGGTGTGTGTGTGTGTGTGTGTGTGTGTGTGTGTGTGTGTGTGTGTGTGTAGCGGGTTGTTGCATGCTTATTCAATTTCATTCAATTCAATTCCCATGATTCAATATTCATCTTCACTTGTGTTTGACTCTTTGTGATCCCTTTAAACTCAGATCTTCCTGATTCCAGCCCTAGCACTCTGTCCACTGCATCACCTAACAGCTCTTGCTGGAAATTATGCCCCTCTTAATGTAGTCTAGGGCAGCTAAGAGGTGTAGGTGTGGTGGATAGAACACCAGGCCTACAGTCTGACTTCAGAAACTTACTAGCTGTGCAACTCTGGGAAAATCATTTAACCCTATTTGCCTCAGTTTCCTCATCAGGAAAATGAGCTGGAGAAGGAAATGGCTGACTGCTTTAGTATCTCTGCCAAGAAAACCCTAAATAGGGTTGTGAAGACATGAGTGAAATGACTGAACAGCAACACAAAATTTCCAGCAATAGGGAGGTGACCATTCTCAGAGCCCGTTCTAAGTACTGTGATTCTGGGTAGCACAAATTAAGAAGAGCATTGACAAATTGGAGATTGTCCGAAAGGGATGGTGAAGAACATTAAGGTCATATAATAAGATCTATTGAATGAACTGGGCATGTTTGGCCTGGAGGAGAGAAGGCTCAGGGTGGGGATGTGAGCTCTTTTCAAATATCTGAAAAACTGTCCTGTAGAGAAGGGATTAGCCTTGTTCAGTTTGGACCCAGAGGGCAGAACCAGGAAGAACTGGTGGAAATTGACAAGGAGAAATTTAAGTTTGATGTCAAGAAAAATTTCTGAACACTTAAAAGTTTAATAGACAGTTTCAAGAAATGGTGGACTTCTCCTTGGAGGTCTTCCAGCAGAAGTGGATTAGCACTTGCTGGGTGTTATTGTAAGGATTCTTTTGTTTATGGATGGAACAAGATGGATGCTGAACCCCCTTCCAACTCTCAAAGTGTGTGTGTGTGTGTGTGTGTGTGTGTGTGTGTGTGTGTGTGTAGGGGATTATTGCATGTAATAGGAGCTTAATAAATGTTTATCAAATTAATATATATGGTCTTATTGTTATAAGTTTTTTATTATTACTGTTACTTTTATGCCAATCATATCCTGTCAACAGCCCCCTCAGCAGATCCTACACTGACCCTTTACTTCTCACGAAGAAGAAATGTTTCAGTAAAGCTGATCAATGCAATGACCACATCTAATGGATAACCCATTCCATATCCACCACTCCTACCTCCCTACCGAGAAGAGGAAAGTATTTTTCTTTGTCACTTCTCCAGGACTGTGATTGTTCATTAAGCTCTGTCAGCATGTGACTGCTTTTAAACAGCTCCTATACTTAACATTCGTGTAGCTATCATGTATGTTATTGTCTTGTCTCTGTGTCTTGCATGTATAGGTACTTCATAAATGTTCCTTAAACTGAATTAACACTATTTACTTAAGCTTACATCTCTTCTGACATGTATGCCTATGTTTCTCTGAATTCCTCATGTTTGTAATTTCTTACAATATTCCATCACATTTATATGTGGGTAGACTCTCTTCCATAAATTCTCCCCAATCTTACCAGACCCCACCAATCACCAGCATGTCCCTATGATGGGCTCAGGAGATCCACATGTGTGCCAGAGATGTTAGACAGGAACAGGAACCTTAAAGTTCTTTTGATTTTAATATAAACAAAAATGAATTGAGCCTTGTCAAAGGAAGCCATTTCATCTGAGAAACCCAGAGAAAGACATTTACATTTATACTTAAGTCAAAGGAAAATTTCTTATTTTGTGCCACATACCTATGAAAGCATTTTCAGAAATAAACATCTGGAATGTTCCCCAAATAGATTCTTCTCATTTTCATAGCAATACACATGTGCTCATGGGAACAACTTTTGGTGAATGAGGAATAATTTCATTTTTCTTTGCTCCACAGACAAAGAGGAAGTTCAACCAACACTTTGCTCAGTGTCCATCAACTGGTTATCCCCCAGAGTTGTTACCGATCACTTCTGATCTAATCTTCACTGCCATTGGGAATCTAAATATTTATCATTTGAGCCACCTAATAAATAAGTCCAATGATCAACCTTCAAATAATATCTTTTCACTAAACTGGGCTATTAAGGCTTAGCTAAGCATATTAAGTATTCCGTTTAAAGCAGAACAAACATCTGCTCCGTTTTCACAGTGAGCAGTAGTTTAAAGAAAACTTAACTCCCAAATGTACTCAAGGTGAACAAATCTCAGTAACATTTGAAACCAAGCTTTTAAATGTGGGCCCAAAGAGCACCAGAGAGCCTGTCATTGGGAGTCCTGGTGTTCAGGCTCTGTTTCATCTAAATCAAAGCTGTAAGCGACTTTAGCAAAGATGCCACCTGTTTTCCTCAGGCTCTTTTTTCTGTTTGGGGGGGCTACAGGTCTCTCTTGCCCTTTATTTGGTATTAGACTAGAACCTGCAGACATTGGTCCCAACCTAGTTTCTCCAACCCACCATGATCCTCTTCTCATGCCCCACACCAGAGAGAGAGACAGACAGACAGACAGACAAACAGATGGATAGACGGAGAGAGAGAGAGAGAGAGAGAGAGAGACAGAGACAGAGACAGAGACAGAGACAGAGACAAAGAGAAGGAAACTCACCGAGC
>CM053585.1:533526854-533574488 GCA_028646515.1 Pseudochirops corinnae
ATCTATACATCTATTTATTTATCTCTATTTACCCATCCATCTATCTCTCTATCTATTCATATCTCTCTTTCTCTCTTTCCTTCCCTCCCTCCCTCCATGAATAGATTATCTATAGCACTTCAGGAATGGTTTATTCAAATCAATTCAACAAAAAGTCATTCAGTACCTACCAGGACCTAGGATCTATGTTCAATGCTAAGACTGTATTTCTTGGAGCTGCTCTATAGAAGCAAGAGATGAAAGGTGGGGTGTGAAATTGAACATGATACCAAAGAAGAAAGTTAAAGAATGGTTTTAGTGTTGGAAAAGTCCAAGGAGGAGCCAGCCATCACAATCCTAGACCTAAACAAAATGTATAGCTATAGAGTTAAAGAAGAAAGACTAAATCTTGCTGATTTTTAGTTGGAAAGGAGGTGGGTGCTGAATCATACATACATTGTCAGTCAAGGTTGGTGATAAATGTTTAGTTTTGCAATTAAAAAATAGTTTTTCTTAGTGGTTTTTATTTCAAGGGGACATTAGTGTCTGTAGTATAAAAAGCAACAACTAAAAAAATTTACAAGAAAAAAGTGTTAAGATTTAGAGATAGAACAGAGGTAAGGATTTGAAATTTGAAAATAATCAAATAGCCCAAATGTTCTCCCAGGGCTGGCAGTCCACTTCTTGGGAAGGGAAGTGCAAAGAAGAAGGAACTTTGTTTTTATAGTCTTACAAGCTTTCATATTTGGGGAATATTTTTTGGTCACCTGTCCTTTTTGTCCCTCACTGTCATAATCTACTTACTTGTGGCCCTGACCTGTATGCCTATCAGACTGACAGCTCTTAGAGAGCTGGGACTGTGCCATTTTCATCTCTGCATCTTCTTGGCATGAAGCAGACACTAAATCAATGCTTGTTAAATTGTGAAAATCCAGGAAATAGTCACTATTAAAAATGTAACATCATGGTCCAGTCACCCATCTGAATAGGTGGTAGAAAAAACTGAAAATGCCCAAGATAGTCCCTTTTCTCTCTTTTTCTGAGTACCCAGTGATAAAAGTACAGGTCAACAGATGGGAAATAGGAAAGATAGCAGGCCACATTCCATAATTACAGAGGCAGTGTGCTACAATGGATAGAGTAAAGAAATTAGTGTCAGGAAGACCTAGTTTAAAATTCTACTTCAGACACTTACTCTCTGGGTAACCATTTATTATGTAGTGGACAGAATGCTAAATTTGGAATCAAGAAAACATAGGTTCGAATCCTATCTCAGACACTTAATAGCTCTGCAACCTTAGGCAATTTGTTTAACCTTTCTGAATATAAAATAGCACTCCTTTCACCCAGTTATCAGAATCAAATGAGATACTGTTTAAAGTGCCATATGAGAAGTAGTGCTGTATAGTGAACAGATAACCAGTCTTGGCATCCCGAAGCCCAGTGGGCAAATCTCACAATTGATCCAAAATAACTATGCGACCCAGGACATATCATTTAACTCTCAAGTGTCTAAGATTATAAATAATAGAATTTCACAGAAATTCATAACCAGAATTATCTGATTTGGTAGACAGAATTTCCTTACTAGTAATTCCCTACACCTATGAAATTACAGATCTAACTAAATATGTGTATGTGTGAATGTATGTGTTCACACACACATGCATACATATATATTATTTGAAGTGTTGGTCTAGGAATTTCAAGATTGGTTAGAATTCTTTTTTTTCCAGAAGTTCCCTTACTTCCACAAAAAAGAGGCAACAGAAAGAGACTATGTGAATATTAGCTTTTCCTAACTTTTCACAGTATTTTCACTCTGCTTTAGAAATTGGATGGATCTATTCAGTACTAAGAAAATGGCAGCCCAACCAATCCATACCCCAAAAAGGGGAAACACAACAGAGATGCTCTCTGAAATGTTTTCCTCTTGTTATAATAATCTTCTGAACCATACATCAAATATTTCTAGTGTCCACTGCAGTCAGTTCAGAGAGAACAAACCTCAGTCCATATGAGTAAAATATTCCTTGGGAGGCAACTGATGGCTAACACTATCATGATTATCAGAGTCTCATGTGGTCAATTAGCCTTTACAGATTCTAAGACTGAGATTTAATCCTGAAATCACATGTTATTTGGTTCTACTCAGTGAGAGAATTGATCATTGATAAAGTGAACATGATGAAGGGAGGATGGTGCAACAAAAGAACCTTGGGCTTATGGTCAGAAGGCTGGAACACAGTAGACACTTTAATAAATTCTGGTTGATTTCAGTGGAATTGATCTTGGTGTGCCTTTGAGAAACTTATGAATCTCTCTTGAGTCCCAGTTGTTTCTTGTATAAAAGTGGGAAGGAGGGGTAGTCTTGCTTTTGTATGTAGATAGATGTTTGTCATTTTTACATCCCAAATAGCATTTACCTAGCCCAATCATCCCATCTTATCCACCAGCCCTGGCTCTAATTGACTTTTGCCCATTTCCTAAAATGAAATCCCTTCAGTAAACATAATAATAATTATAATAATAATTAGTGCTTATATAGTGTTTTAAGATTTGCAAAACATTTTTCAAATATTTTCTCATTTTGTCCTCAAAATAATGACAATGATTTTTCTTAGAGTGTAGGAAACTGGTTCTCACTAAGGAAATTATATGCTGAAAAATGGTGAGCCACCAAACCCACCAGAAAAATGTTTCAGGCTTGGTTTGCCTTCCTGCAATTGCTCATTCCTTAGTTCCCAGGTGGGCATGGTTCCCAGAGACCACAACATATCTTTAAAATATATCACTCAGTTACAGTATTCCAGTTGTGAAAGCTTCCAGGAAATAAAGGGAGCCCATCAGAGACTATGATAGCCACTCTGGGCCATGGACAGTCTCAGGAATGGGACACAGCAGGTCAGTGCCTCACTGGTTTCTGGAAGTCAGCCTACGCAAGATATAGGCTCAAGAAATTATGACAGAAGCAACAGGCCAGTGATCAAACTGGATGAATGAAAAACATGAGAAGTGGTCACTTATATAACCAGACAAAGTCTGCTAGGGTCCCCTCCCCAAAATTAGCTCATATCCATTTTATCTACATTTTGTATAAGAGAAGCAAAGAGCTGACTCCAAAGTGAGAAAAAGATGGGTTTAAATCCCACTTCTGACACATAGTAGCAGTGTGACCTTGGGCAAATCATATAACCAACTTTACAGTATGCCTAGTCTACATTCTAAGACCATAAGTTGAAGAATAGGTGTTGATCTGCATTGGTAGAGGGAAGTTCCTTACTGGGAGTTCTTTATGCCAATGAAATCACAAGAAAAAGTCTGAACAGCTCTTTTGTTGTTGTTCTTATGGTTAAGCTCTTTTTCAGTCATGCCCAACTCTTCATAACCCTATTTGAGGGTTTCTTGGCAAGGACAATAAAGTGGTTTGCCATTTCCTTCTTCAGTTCATTCTACAGATGAGGAAACTGAGGCAAACAGGGTTAAGTGGCTTGCCCAGGGTCACACAACTAATAAGTGTCTGAGGCCAGGTTCAAACTCATGAAGATGAGTCTTCCTGATTCCAGTCTTGGCAATCTATTCACTGCAGCCACCACCTAGCATAAAATAGTTTGTATGTCCTTATATGTGAACATGTTGTTTCCCCTAATAGAATATAAGTGCCTTGAGGACAGGCATCATTTCATTTTTGTCTTTATATCCCACTAATGTACCTGAAACATTTAAGGAGAATAATACGTTTGTTCATTGATTGTAATATAAAAATAAATTCAACAAGAATTTTCTAAGTGCTTGTGGTATGCCAGGTTCTATGCTCAGTGAAGGAAGAAAATGAGGAATAGGAAGAAGAGAAGTATGGAGGCAAGAAGGAGCAAATGGGATTTTAGTTTAATTCAATTCAAGATCATAAGAAAAACAGTTCTACCGACTCCACAGTTCAGTTTATTTTACTATTCTCAAAATGAAGAAGCTTCTTTGAAACAATGAACCTCTCTTCTTAAAGACATTAGAGATTTGGACTAATTCTTCAGAATTCCATCTCTCTCTAAGCCCTTAGAACTTCTAAGATGATCATGCCTGACTTAGAAACGCCTGTAGTCACTCTTTTTCATAAAATCTATATAATCCATATTTGATATTCTTTTGATAAGAGTGGAACAAATAAGAATTACTCAAGGGGCTTTTTTGGTTTTATTGTGTTTTTGTTGCTGCAGATACAGAAATCCTCACTTCATATTATTGCTATGGAAGGAGTGTGCTTTTATACTTGTGAGTCTATAAAATCAATGAAAATTATATTTTTAAATGAATATTCATAAATACACCTACATGGAGAATCCCATTTAAAATGAGATGCCCAAATGATCTTCCTGAAATGCCAGCAGAGGCATGCCAACAGAACCCCTGACATCCACCTCATACTATGCTATTGGTCCCAATACAAAATATAGACTGTTTCCTTGGCAATGACAGTTTTAATATGTCAAAGCATGCTCTCAGTGTCATCCTACAGCTAATTTTACATTTAAAAAAGATCAAAAGGCTTGCAAACTATAAAAACACCATGTTTGTTCCTGCTCATTGAACGTTCAACCAGAAAATCGAAGTATATTGGCCATCTTCCTACCTGCAAATAGAATCTAAGTCACTTACTTAACAGAGGAAAGTTAACTAAGGAAATACCTAATAATGTTAAGTATTCCCTTTCCTCATGTAAAATCAAACCAATTAACCTTCCATCCTTATGTAAATTACTCAATGGCTACTCCTAACTAAATGAATTTAGCTTTTCACCTTTTGCTTTATAGACTTTTCAGAATTTTTTTATTAAGAAAAAAAACGATTTCTAAGCAATTCTAGGACACTTTCAAAAAATCAATAGAAAAACCACAAGACTATAAAGAAAATTAATTATTCTTCTCAAATAATTATACTTGTTAGAGCCAGAGGAAATGGTCTTTAATTAAAGTATGTAATTATTTTGCCTTTCCAGGATATTGGAATCATCATATTTTAGGGCATATTTTACAGAAAGGGAAACAAAAGCCTTGAGAGATGAACTGACCTAGTCAGTTAAGAACAGAAATTGGACTGGAATCCAGATCTTTAAAAAAAAATTTTCCCTACTATTCCATCCAGGCTTCCCATTTGCACATTGGGAGAATGGAGAAGGGAGGCATAATGGGACCTAGACCTTGGAAGACTAAAAAAAGATGTGCCTAGCAAGTCAGGGAGACTTCTCTGTACTCTGAAATAATTTACATTTCTATTTTCCAATTATTTGAAATATACACAGATGTAAATGTAACTGAAAGTCTATTCATCTGTTTTACATAAGATGAAAACACAGTTCTGGCAAAGCAAAGAATTGAGAGTTAAATATATATATATATATATATATATGTATAAGTGAACTTACATCTACATGGAGCCAGAGGCCATATCTGGCACAGACATCTGCTATTTCATCTAGAGGATCAAATGCCCCCAATACCGTTGTCCCAGAAGTGGCACTGACAAGAAATGGGGCGGCTCCCTGCAAACAAGTCACAAAAAAAGGAAATATGTCAATGCCTCCATCACACACAGTCTGTAGGGATGACACATTACTGAGTAGTCACAAAGTCTTAATGGTCAGAAAGAGAATGGACCCAGCAGAGTCCATGATTTTCTATGTTGATTTCTTTGGAACATCTTCTGAGACATCCACCTCCCTCCCAACCCTGGCCATCTGATGATATCCAACCAGGACTTTAAATTCCAACTCTGAAGTCATTCATCCAGGAAGCCTGACCTAATGCCTTCCATTGGGGCCAACCTCTTCTTCCCTCTCTCATCTACATATTTAATTCAATTCGATAAACTTTAAACACCTTCTACATGCAAGGTTAGAAACAGTTTAATTTGTAGTTAAGAGATAGCTGCTCTTAGAGAGTGAAAAATCTGGGTTCAGGTTCTGCTTTTGACATATACTAGATGTGTGATTCTGGTCAAGTCACTTAATTTTGTCATGCCTCCAGGCCTCTCTCTAAGGCAGTAAGTTGGATGGTGACTAACTAGTACTGGTAGAGGGTATGTCCTAACTCATATCTCACTATAGCAATGAAACACAAAGATTTAAAAAAATGCAAGACCCTGTACTAAACACCAGAGCTATAAGAATCCAAAAAATGCCCCCAAAGAGCTCATATTCTACTGATTTTTTCCTAGACTAGTGATTTAGTGTGGAAAACTCCCCATGTAAGGAAATTCTCTCTACTAACATGTAAATAATAAGTAAAGTCTCAGGCATTTATAATGTAATGGTTAGTCAGCTTCAGAATCGGGATTACATGTGTTCAGGCTCTGACTTGGACAAATAATGACAGTGTCATCCTGAGCAATGACTTTATATTTCAGTTACTTGCGTATGTGTTTGATCCTCCCACCAGACTGCAAAATTCATGTGGGCAAGGACTGTCTTATCGAAAATCTATATCTCCTCTAGCACCTGAGACAGTGTTCTTCACCCAGTGGTGTATAATGTGTTGATTAATTCAAATGCTCAATTTAGAGATAATAATTACTTAGAATTTTTTTCAAAATCTGACTTTTCCATCTCCAAGTGACATCTTGTCATTAGTTATACTTAGGGGGGTAACAATTAGTAATCTGGCCTTGCCTGACAATGAGTCATCCTTTGGAGTTTTCTTCCTATTTTTACTGTTTCCTTTGCATATTTTCTCTCTATCAAGTCAAGAAACTAAGTCTTCAAACCAAATGGGAGACAAACATTGTGTTCTCCTACTCCCTTACTGTGGAATGGATCTGAACCCTGAACATGCTTCCTTATTTATCTCCTTAATACTGCTAGGAACCCAGCAGGAAAACAGTGACTGGGGTTTTGCTCATCCTTAACTATTCTAATGTTAGCTTTCTGAGGGCTTCCTGTCATACCCTTCTTGTGGGAGGAGTAGGGAATCTGTTGAAAGTTTCCCAATTCATTTGATGATTGGCTGCCATTTTGGTGGATTCCAGAAGAATGAGATACATACTTCGTGTCCAGATTATCTCATAGAAGACCTAGCTAGGAGAATATGGAACTGAGGAAAATTAGGTTTCAGAGGCACTTCCTAGGTGGCTCAGTGGATAGAGTACTGGGTATAGTGTCAAGAAGTTATTGTTGTTGTGGTTCAGTCATTTCAGTCATGACTGACTCTTTGTGACCCCATTTGGGGTTTTCTTGGCAAAGATACTGGAGTACTTTGCCATATCCTTCTCCAGCTCATTTTACAGATGAGAAAGCAGAGGCGAAGAGGGTTAAATGACTTGCCCAAGGTCACACAGTTAATACATGTTTGGGGCCAGAATTTGAACTCAGGTCTTCCTGACTACCAGCCCTGGCACTCTATTCATTGTACCATCTAGCAAGATAGTTTCACATGGAATGGGGCAAAGAGCAGAGTACTTCATTTAGAACACTTCAGTATCATGTCTCTGGATATGCAAAACAAATTCTAAGAGTAACATGAAAACATGAATGGCAGGTCACACATACCTGCTAAAGAAAACATGTGGTAGAAAAGGGTTCCTGACAGCTGTGTGAGACAGCTGTGACAAATGGAATCCATCACTAGGTAATGATTCAGCAGAGAAATGAGCCTGGCAATGGTGGAATCCCTGGGGAGACACAGGCTCGGGGAATTCATTCCTTCCATCCTCTAGAAGTTGCCAAAAGATTCTTTCTTTTACATTTGCAGCAATAGCAGAAGGTTTTATAGAGGGGTTAGCCCTGAGAAATTCAACTGGATTCATAATCATTTTAGAAAAGCTAGAAAAAGGCTGATCTGCCTAAAATGGGGACTTTTTTCAAAGTCAGAAAGAGTTTTAAATGGCATCTCCTATGGGCATCACGAGACAATACTCGTTTTGTTTACCCTGTCACCCGATTAATGTATAATTCCTTTCTCCTTGGAATCTCAGGCTCACTCCATTCCCAAGGAAAGTTGCTGCCTTGGCTTGGCTCAGGTGCTAGCCACTCCACATGGTCTTTCTTGATCCCTGAAGTTGGTAGTGCCATTTCCACATCACAATTCATACATACATACATGTATATATGTTATATATATTTACATATATACATACACACATACATATATATGAAATTTACTTATGTGCATTATTTTCCCTGATAGAATATAAGCACCTGGAGGGAAAGGATTAGTTTGCTTTTAAATTTCTATTCTCTGCAATTATCATAATGCCTAGAACATTGCTGGCATGTACTTACAAATGAATGAATGATGATTGCACATATATAAACTATATTGGATCACTTCCTGTCTCATGGTGGAGAAGGAAAAAAAGGCAGGAATAGAATTTGGAACTCAATTTTTTTAAGTTAAAAAAATTGTTTTGGTGTGTAATTGGGGGGAAAATATTATAAAAAATGAATGAATGATTTGCTTAAACCTCCAAAACCAACCCAGACGGAAGAATTAGAAAGTGAACCTTTCAAATCTAGATCGATGGTATGGGGTATGTATGCTAGGGAAGCCTCTTCTCTGCACTTGAAAAGATGCAAGTCACAGCCTGAGAAGGAAGTGCTTCTGCCTAAAGCCAAAGGGTCCCAGTAAAAGAACTACTCAGAACAAGCTGTCAGTTGAGGGATGCTTAGAAAGGAAAAGGAAAAGCAGAAAAAACAAAGGCACACGTCCCCACTCTCCGCTGCTCTTAAAACACAGTCTAGCCATTTTCTTTATTCCAGGGTTGTTGAACTCAGTAAAGACAAATGAATAAAAAATGTCCCCCTTCCTCCAATCTACTCACATTTTCTGGCCCGGGCAGCTCTTGGATGGCGTGAATGAGCCCTCATTAAAAGGAATCATGGAGATGGAGTGGGCTTGAAATGAGGAGGGGATAGATTTGAATCCTGCCTCACTTAGTAACAATGTGACCCCAGGCAAGTTAATCAACTGCTCAGAACCTCAGTTTCCCCATTCGTTAAATGGGGAAAATAGGCACATTTATCTCAAAAGGTTTCTGAGATTCAAGTGAAATAATCTGCATAAGATGCTTTGCATTAGTAGAATGGCAGCTGTTAAGACTCATTTATTGTGAAGAATCCTCCATGGAAGAAGAGCCCTAGCAAAGGCTGTGATTCACACAGTAACACCTGCCTCCCAAACAGAAAACGAACATTTCACTCAAGATGAAAAGAACTTTTGATATTCGGGGGAGGGGAGCCACATCACCAGACGACTTTCAAATCCACTTGTCATTTGAGTTTTAAAAATAAATGTAACATAAATGAAGATCAGAGGATGCATATCTACAGCCCAAAGATGAAATAAAGATAAGGGGTTTTTTTGTTGTTCATGTAAAATTTTTCAAAAATTCTACGCATTCAAAGCAAACAGGTTTTGTCAAAATGTGTCCCAGTGACACAGGATCTCTTAAAAACACAGCTCATTAGAGCAGGTAAGGAAGGACCCAGTTTCTGTCAGACCTTACCATCCAGGGTGGCCTAGTGGACTACTCTGCCCAGGACCCTGGCACTCTGGTTTTTTTTCTGCCGTCCCACCTGACTTTTGCCAGTGTCCTTCATGCCTACCTGTTGGTAAGTCATCTGAGAGCGACTCTGCAGCTCCACTGGCAGGGGGGTTTAGGGCAGAAAGGAGGCAGGATGCCTGCTTTTATGCTGCGGAAAGTCCTGCAGGTAGCTCTTGGTCCAGGATGGCGCTCAGCAGGGAGAGAGATGGCTGGCATGGGGGACTAGGGTCGCACCCATAAGTCACGTCTAGGGCCATCTTGGCTGATGGCTGCCCAGGCAAGGGCTTCACTGCTCAGACACGGGAAAGGCAAACTTTACCAGGTTGAAAGGGGACTCTGTGGGAAGTGTTAGGATCCTAGACCTACACCCCATCCTTAATGACAGATAATTAATGGTATTTGGTTAAGGGCCCTGCTTGGGGAAACCAGCACAGCCTGTGAGGCTGGGGGATTGCTTAAATGAGCTAAATTCCTTTTAAAAGCAGCACAGGGAGGGGATATGTTTGGTTTGGTTTTAGGCAGCAGGACTCTTGGATGCAGGAGAGGTACAACACAGAGTGGGCTTTTGCAGGGCAGCAATCATGTCCTCATGGCTTAGCACTAGGCACTGTCAATGTTGTTGTTTTTTTAATTGCCACAGCTGGAACATCTGGACAGCTCCACAGAGTATGGAGAGCCAGCCTGCTACACCTGTAAGCAGAACATCTGGATGGGAGCATCCCTATTTTTATTTTCACACTCTGCCCTCTTTCCCTGGTGGGGAGAGGTGGACTGTGCATTCATCCATGCTGATATCCTCTGACACTCTTCTCTTTTCTCTCTCTCATACAATCCACCACAAACATCCATAGCCACACAGGGACACACAAGCTCTCTCCTCTCTCTCCCTCTCTCTCTCTCTCTCTCTCTCTCTCTCTCTCTCTCTCTCTCACCTCTTTCCTGGCTCGCTGGACTTGTTTCTCCAGTTCCTCAGGTATCATCTTACCTCTAAGGGACACAGATTTAAGATTTTCAGTTATTGTTTAACTATATCATCCCCATCACTAGTACCTTTCAGAGGCACAGGTTCCTTCCCTCCCTCCTATGAATACTGTCCCAATACCTCGAGTCCGTCTCCACAAAGTAAATATTCTGTGTACCAATGCCAAGAAAAGATGCTGCCTTCTTCATAGAGTAATGGCTCTGAATTAGAAGGGAAAGAAGAGACAAATAGGAAACTGAGTCAGCAAACTAGGAAAATAGCACTATGTTGATTCCTTAGTAAGATTCATGGTGTGATCCTTGAACCCAATTTTCTTACTCTCTGAACAAAGAAAAGAAAACATTTCCCTTAAGATGCTTATATTCAGCACTGGAAAAACTGCTGACCCTAGAGATAGGAACCTGCATTTGCTTCTGCCTCAAACATTCTAAGAGAGCTGCTGCTTAGTTCTGTGGGAAGGATGCTGGGCTGTGAGTTAGAGACTATGGGTTAAACCCTGGCTCTGCCACAGTATCTGGGCAACCTTTGGAAAGTCACTATTTCTCTGGGCCTCAGTGTCCTCATCTACAAGATGAAAGAGTAGGACCAGGTGGTCTCTATGGTCCCTGCTAGCTTTAAATCTAAACTCTTAAGGTCCTATGACCTGGGGTTCAATTAATCAATCATCAAAGCATCGATTCAGACAGCTAGGGGGCACAGTGGACAAAGTGCTGATTTGGGTTCTGGAAGACTTAAGTTTGAATTCTATCTAAGACACTTACCTGCTGAGTCACTAAACCTTTCTCAGCCTTAGTTTCCTCATCTATAAGATAGGCATAGTAATAATACCCACCTCACAGAGTTTTTCTAAAAATAAAATGAGACATTGTACATAAAGCATTTATGGGCCTTAAAGAAGTATGAAAATTCTAGCTATTATTCTAATGAAATTTCTTTTTTTTTCAATGAAGAAGCATTTATTTTCTCTCCCTCCCATGATTCTCCCCCCCCTTCTTTACTAAAAAAAAAAAAAAAAAAGCCAACTCTTATGACAACTCTACAAAGTCAAGCAAAATACATTCCTTTGCTGGCCAAGTCCAAAAATGTGGGTCTCATCTTGTGGTGGGTCTATCAGCTGTCTATCAGGAGGTGAATAACAGTCTTCATCATCAGTCCTCTGGAATCATGGTGCTGGTTATTGCTTTCATTATTATTAATACTAGCTACTACTGACTAATACTAACAATAAATAAGTTCCTGTTGCCTAACACATGCTGAATTAAGCACTGGGGATGCAAAAACCATATCTGCCCTACATTCCAAGAGGGAGCTCATAGGCACATATAGAGCTACGTGTAAACATGGAGGAAGATGCTTCAGTGTAACCCACCAACGGACAAGTTACACAGACAAAACATATAAAAACCAATACAAAGGGAGTTATAGAGAAGAGACTGGCACACAAGAGAGGGTCAGCTCTGCTCCGTCTGACCCACAGAATCTCGGGCAAATCATTTCATTTCTCTCAGCATCCATCTCCTTATTAACATTGTTGTTCAGTCACATCAGTAGGGTCCAGCTCCCTGTGACCCATTTGGGCTTTTTTTGGCAAAGACACTGAGGTGGTTTTTTGCCATTTCCTTTTCTAGGTCATTAATATCATTCACTTTAACAAACATTTATTAAGCACCTACTGTATGTATATCACATACTATACTAAGTGCTGGGGATAGAAAAGAAAAAAATAATAATAATCCTTGCCTTTAAGAAGGCACGCTCTACTGGAAAATGAATATGGATGAATAAAATAAAGTTAATAAACATCTAAAATCAGAGTTGGATTAGACCATCTTTTTTTTTTTTTTTGCTTTATTTGGAGGAAGAAAAGGCAGGGCAATTGGGGTTAAGTGACTTGCCCAAGGTCACTTAGCTAGTAAGTGTTAAGTGTCTGAGATCAGATTTGAACTCAGGTCCTCCTGACTCCAGGGCCGGTGCTCTATTTACTGTACCATTTAGCCATCCCTACATCATCTTCAAGCAGTCTTCTGACTCAAAATTCCAAGCACCTTTGGGCACCCATGGCCATTATTCTCTAAGCAACAAATAACATATCCATAAGTAGGAAAGAGTGTGTTCATGCCTGCTATGCTCAGCTTGATATATTTCCTTGACTGTGGTTATTTTTCTTCTCTTTGTAAAGGGTATTTTTTTTTCCTTTCTTTTTGGCACTTTCTTATTTCCTTTTGCAAAAACAAATGTAGAAATAACACCATTGGGGAGGATGAAGCCATTCCTACATATGCCGGTAAGCTGCCTTTATTTCCTCTTGTCACAAGAACAGCAGAATGCCCACTGACAAACAATCAGGTCCAAAGAACAGTAATTAAGCTGCTGCAACATGGACCTGTATCAATGCGTGGTCAGAGGCCCAGCCTGCTCAGGGGAGCTGCTGCCCACCCAAGGTTTGGGACCTCAACCAACAACTATCGATTTCAAAGTGATAAATACTCGCCCACAGCCCAGAATCTGCCTATTAGGCTCTTGGAAAAGTTTTGTGGGGTCACTGGGAAATGTCAGCCCACTCCAAACTCAGGAACCAGCAAGCCCACAGAATACCTAAAGTGGCAATCAGAATGCGAATGTCGGCAGAAATGGAGGCTGAGCATCTGTACCCAAGGGCGGAATAGACAGCAATGTCGGCGTGAACTATGTGGGGACAGATAAAAGCTGGAAAGAGCAGAGCTAAAGCAGTTCAGAGAAACAGAAGAAAAGAAACCCTGTAAAGGGGCTGGGAGGTGGGGAGGAGAAACACCTTGTTGATGTTTCAGACATGCTGAGTTTGTATGCATAGAAACACACAGATGGACACACACTCACTCACACATGACTGGAGTTCAGAGAAAACAAAGACATTTAATGACAAAAGAATCTCTCCTATCACCAGCAGAAAGGGAAAGGAAAAACTTGTCCTTATTCTCTCCCCATCCCCCCTCCATAGTTTTCTTTTAGGAGACATGCAAAAACCCTCTGCAGATTTTCATTCTGGAAGTATCTAGAACAGTGGTTCTCAACCTGTGGGTTGCAACCCCTTTGGGGGGTCAAACGACCCTTTCACAGGGTCACAGGGGTCACCTAAGACCATCAGAAAACACATATTTCCAATGGTCTTAGGAACTGAGAAACTGCTCCTCTATCCTGCTCCAGGCAGGTCCACCCACATACAGACATGCCCACATACAAGCATTAAAGGATGGAGCCATTAGGAAGGTTGAGAACCACTGATCTAGAAGAAAGAGGCCAGTGAACGGAGGTTGCCAATCTGAATTGCATCAGAGCCCCCCATTTACTCAGTAGCCTTGGGTCACCCTGCCCCTACCTCTACTTCCACATTTGTAATAATCTTACAAAGGAAGATAACTTTTTTTCCTAACATGTTCACATTCATCATCTCATCTGAGCCTTGAGACACCTCTGTAAGACAGTATGGGGGAGAGAAATGAGTAGGAGGATTGGAGTTGGAAGCCAAAGGTCCAAAATCTGGCCGTGCTCTTGCTTTATGGGGCATGGGCTTGTGACTTACCTCCTGGGGATCAGTTTTCTTATGAGTGAAGTCAGGAGGTCGACTACATCAGGTGCCCTCCAGCTCAAGAGCAACAAATTGAACATCTTACCTGCTCTGTACCAAGCATTGTGTTAAGTATCGAGGATACAGAGGAAAAGAAGGAATGGCCATGGCCTTCAAGTTGACATGCCAGTGGGGAGCAACAGGTATGTGCATGTATGTGTGTATACACACAAATGTATATGAACATATACATAGACACACAGTCTTTGCTTGAAGACCTCCACTGTAAAGATCTAAATCAATATTTATTTCCTGGGTGTTTTGAGATCTAAACCCTAGAGCACTTCAAAAGAATTCCAGGTGCCTTTTATGCAGAGTTGTCCTAACCTTGTTCCACCCAGAACACAGCATACAGCTCTGGGCATTCCATTTTAGGAAAGACAGAGACAAGAAAGGCACATCCTCCCAAACTCATGACCTCCACTGTTAGAGCCTTCTCTCCAATAACTACCTTGAATCTCTTTTATATTTTTCTCTGTATAAATATACACATATATTTCATATATACTCACACATAAGCATACTGATGGATGTCTGGGTATACACAAAAGTATATATTCATACATATGTTCACATATATATATGTGTATACATGTCCAAATGTGTGCATGTGGGGAGAGGGAGAGAATTTCTTGATAGAGTATAAGCTCCTTGAGGGCAGAAGTTATCCCATTTTTATGTTGCATCCCTGGTATCTAGCACAGGACCTGACTCATATTATGGGTTTAACAAGTGTTGATTAAGTGATTGATGTCCTGAAGATGGCCACAAGGATGATGGGGCAGGGGTGGGAAACCCACTACCTCTAGCAGAACCTCAATTCCATTTTGGGCTAACTCCTTGTGTTAGGAAATTTTTCCCACCATCAACCCTATATTTTTCTTTTTAAAGTTCCCTCCCATTACTTCCAGATCTGCCCTCTGTGACTAAAAGGACAAATCTAATCTCTCTCTGCACTTCAAACATTTCATGGCAGCTGTCTTGCTCCCTTTTCATTGCCCCCATATCCCAATCTTCTCTAGCCCTTCAATATACAAGGAATAGTCTCTCTTAAATGTTTAACACAGCCCTGTAAAGGAATCCCCTCTCCATGTCCAAAAATTCACCATCCAGTCTTTGCTTGATGACCTCCAGTGAAAGGGAACCCATGACCTCCCAGAGCAACTCATGCCATTTTTTGAGGTAGCCCTAATAGTTAAGAAATTCTTTAAAAAAATTTTTTTAAGTTCTTCCTTATATCAAACCTGCATCTTCCTCTTTGGAATTCCTCTCCTCTGGAGCCAGAATTCTCTTCCACATGTCAGCCCTCCAACTTTGAAGCCAGTGGCTTAGGTATTTTCTTCTGTATGTTAAATGACCTCAGAGCTTTCAATCAATCTTTCTCCAGTCCTTTTACTCCATTCTGGGCATGCCTATCCTATTTATGTTTTTTCTAAAGATATGGAGTCTGACCAGGAAAGAGTTAACACACTTCTGTGCATGAAATCTTGATGACCCCCCCCTCCCAAAGCTAAGCTTTGGATCACAACAAATCTGGAGAAATTACATTGCTTTAAACATTTTTACTAAATTATGAAATCTGAATAACCTTTAGATCATTGTTAACAGCTTAATGGAATCTCTAAGCTTGTTTGTACCCAGGGAAGATTTCAGAACATAGGCTGATACCGCTTTAGTAAATGCTTTAATAATGGATTGGTTCAACCCTATATGTCATACGACCTTAATAGCTTAGATTTAGAATTGGAAAGTACCTCAGAGATCACCTAGTTCTGCCCTTTCATTTTACAGATGGGGAAACTGAGGCCCCAAGAAGTAGTTACTTGCCAAATGTTACACAGATACCAAGTCAATGAATGAAGCCAACATTATCTATTAGACCAGCCAGTGCTCTACAGAGAGGAGGGAGGGATCTGTCTGAGAAGCCAACAGCCACCTTATATAAATTTTCCCTGGTTATCATGTAAAGGGCCTTCAGCTGGCAGACAAGTGTTCCCAATTCTGCTGTTGTCCAGCCATCTTTAGATCAGGAAAGTTGCTTCCCCTATCTGGATCTCTGTTTCCTCCTCTATCAAATGGGGGGGGGGGGTGGGCGGTTGAATGAATTTGAATTCAATGTAAGTAGTATTTTTTTTAGCACTTACTACATGTAAGGAACTAGACATATAAAGACAAAATTGAACAATGCCTGCTTTCCAGGAGTTTCCATTCTAAGTGGGCAGTGGGATAGGAACAACATCTTTGCATTTAAATAAATATCAAAGTGTTCCTTATACAATACTACATCTCTTATTTCTATGCCTTTGAAGTGTCTATTCCCCATGCTTGGAATATTCTTTCACATGGTCCACCAAAGAAACCTTTAGTAGCCTTCAAGACTTAGCTTTAATGATAGTTTCTCCACGAAACTTTCCTTCATCTCCCTCCCACTCACCCACCCCCAGGTGCCAGCGCCTTCCACCCCAAATTGCCTCATTTCCATTTTGTGCCTATTTAGAGATAGGCATGCTGTCTCCTCTGGCAAGACTGGAAACTTGTTGGGGCAGGGACTGTTAAGCAGTTATCTTTGTGTCCTTGGCACCTCCTAGTGCATACAACTAGTGCTTTTAACTGAAAAGTTCCTCTTGTCTGTGTGTGATTCTGATCCCACAAAGCCTCAGGTTACCATGTAATGACAGAGTCTGAATGTTGCCTTGGTTGGGAAAGTAGTGGTGTGGAAAAATAGCATTCTGGGCCAATAATGCACACTCCAGGGTCTAGAAGTTAAAAGGGGAAGTTGAATATCCATCTCTCAGAGGGCTTAAGCTGATTGTATAGACTCGATCACTTTCTTGCTTTCTTTGCTGCCTGGTCCTCATGGGATTCAGCAATTCTTGGGCACCATCACAGACAGTCAGGTGTGAGTTTAGGTGGTCAGGTGCGTACCAACTGTAACACTGATAACTATGAGTATACTAATGTCAATTTTATAGCCTGAAGACATGGGGTAACTAGGGTTCTGCCCAAGGCAACAACATGGGGAAAACATTGTTCCTCAAGGCAGTCTTTCTCTGGCCATGAGCCAATTCCACACCCTTACCCAGACCAAAGTCACCATTCTCAGGGTCTTTCCTGGAGTCCCTCCAGGGTCCACCTCCTTGGAGACAGAAAGAATCAGGGGTTAGCGGTCATGGGCTATGCCACAGGGTCCTAGGACAGACTTTCTGGGAGACAGACAGCCTCATCATCTGGCATGACTTTATCTCACAATGACAGACTGTCCCCTGTACCTTACATCATGCTGCTGAGTCTAGGGATCCATATTCTTCCCTACAAAGGACATCTCATACCCAGGTAAATTTCCATAATCTGGCCTTGCTTGACTCCTCCCTCGAGTCTTCCCATAAGATACAAGGCACAGTGGTATGAGGTCTCCCAGTTCTGTGCATGCCATGGGATTCCATTTCCTGCTCCGCAAAACCTTATATAAATTTTACCTGGTTCACCAGACTTCTTAATTCTGACTCCAAATGAGAAAATAAACTTATTTAAAAAATAATAAAATAACCAATTTTTAAAGCTGTTCTCTCAAAATGACATTCTTGAGAAAACTAGGTCTATCACCTCTCTGTTTTCTCTCTCTCTCCTGTTGGCAAGATGAACAAAGCATCTCTTCTGCCTTCCTTTGCATATAGGCCTTCTCTTGAGATGCGAAAGTCATTTAGCCAACATTTCACAATGATGCATGGTGATCCAATTTCCTCTGCTGAAATTTCCTAGTACCACCTTTGTCCCTGAGCTTTCCCAGGCATATCCTTTATTCTCTCTTTCAATGGAGTTGCCTTTCCCTTTTCCAGAGTTATATTTCTAGGAGAGCTTAGGCAAGGTTTAAAAACAATGAAGAATAGAAAGGGAAATTGAAAAAAATTGAGCCATTAACATATGTCCTACTTAGGGTGACTTTCTCAGGTTTGGAAACACCTGTCCAAAACAGGTTCTCCTGAAACAGAGATTCTTAACCTTTTTGGTGTTATGGACCCCCTTTGGCAGACTAGTGAGGCCAAATGACACCTTCTCAGAGGAATGTCTGTTGCCTACATTCCTAATGGAAGGAAATGTTAAATTTCAGTTAGCGGTCAGTGAAAATAAAGATGTGATTTTTTTTTCCATTCAAGTACAAAAGCCCCCTGAAATCTATCCATAGATACCCTGGGGTTCTAGGGACCTTTGGTGAAGAGTTCCTGCTTTAAAGATTTTACTAGTTGGATCTTGATTCTGCTCTTTCCCCAGTCCATCAATAATCATTGTGGGAAGGGGACATTGTTATTAAAAGGGGAAGGACTCTGAGATGGAATCTAGAGGAAGAAAGAGCATCTTCCTTCAAACATCCAAAACTTCTCATCGCAGCTCCTTGGGAAACAACTCATGTTTCCTAAACATCTTTGTCTCATCACTACAGGGAGATCCCCTGGAGGAGAAGCCCTTATTGCTATCAAAAACCAATTTCAGAAACCCAGGCCAAGTGGTCTAGTGAGCTCCTGTAAGCTCTTAACTGTTCTTCCTCACATGGCATGGAATGAACCAAAAGCAAAGGTCAGAATCTCCTCAGGAGATCAAGCCAAGGGAGGATAGTGAGGACAGTTCCTACTGGCAATCTCCTACTGGGTACTTTTCCCTCTTCCAGAGGAAAGTAGTTTTTAGTTATAAAAGAAAATAGCCAAGAGAGATGAGAAAGTGGACTTTAGAATGAGTTCAGGGTGTCTGGTGCCTATCTTCCTCACATACTTGACAATGGCCTAGAGCTCCTGTATGTAAGAGATGACCTTCAGAATGGGGGCTGGGTCAGGGAAGAGAAACAAAGAAAGGAAAGAAGAAATTCCATAGAAAGAGTAGAAGGGAATTTTAAGAAGCTAGTCCCCCGTCTTCTAGTAATGAGTAACCTTTAGCCAGCCCAGTAAAGCCTTCCCCTCTTAGTATCACAAAATCAAAAGTTAAAAGATTATCTCTTTCAAGGGTTATCAGAATATTTTGGGGTAGTGAGTTTTTTTAAAAATATTTTGATAACTATTTCAATATAAGTTGTTTCCTTTGCAATACTATGTATTTAAAAACATTATTTTGGGAAGGGATCCAAAGGCTTCATCAGCCTACCAAAAGGAGTTCATGAGACATAAAAGGCTAAGAACCCTTGATCTAGCTCCATCCCTCCATTTCTACAGATGAGGAAACTGAGGACTGGGAAAGATTAGTAATTTGTCTAAGGTCACCCAGAGAAGTAAAGAGAAAAGGAAGAATCTTAACCTGGGTCCTTGTACTATAATGGCCTCAGAAGCCCATGTCACCAGTCAGCATCTTCTCTTCCTCTAAGCCACTCCATCCAGATAGATCACCCAATGTAGGTCCTGGAATTAGGTACCAGCCCCCATGTCATTGTCCTTCCTTTCTCAAGAGCTATAGGCCTTGGCTCACCATCTTCCTCTCTACTCCATCTCCTGCCCTTACACTTAGGCACTTCAATATGCACATTGGTATCATGTCAAGAAAAGCAACATGGCACTGTTCAAATCCTACTTCAGACACTAACAAGTTACTTAACCTCTTCTGGCCTCAATTTCTCATTTGAAAAATGAATAAGTTGTAACAGATGTCCTCTAAGGCTCCTTCCAGGTTTAAATCAATGGTCCTACGAGCCTATGATCAAATAGCCTAGGTTCCCAGTTCACCATGCTCCTCAGTACCCATGACCCTCACCTTCTCTTCATCTCAGCCACACACAGGGATGGTCATCCTTTGATCTTGACATTACCTGCAAGTGCTCTACTTTCAGGATAAGGAATTCAGAAATTCCTCTAAACATAATCTCTCTGTGCTTCCATTGCTCCTCTGAGTCTCACTCCTCCAAAGCTTATTCATTTATATTTATTATTGTGACCTCCATTTCCACCATTCCTCTGCCTTCTCTGAGGCCACCACTCCTGCTCTGACTTCATTTTCCTCCCTTCCCCATCTTGACTCTATAGCTAATTCGTTCAGTTATACATAGCCCTCTACATTCAAATCTCTCACCCCCTTATCTAATCACCACTTATGCTCCGTCAAACTCCAACTTTCAGTTTACCCCCTCTGTCCACGTTTTCTGCCTTTACTCATGTGCTGCTCAGTGGTACTGGAAGAAGCCACATACCCATACTGACTGGGTCCACTATAAATTTATCTTATTTTCTTTTACCTGGGCCTTCACTGTAGCAAGTCATTCCTTCTACTTCTCCCTAATTGACTTTCAGTGTTTCATGTACACCCACAGTGACTGTTCCAGATCTACCCTTTCCTCCTCTGCATGTCTAAACCATTACCTCCTTCTTTAGCTCCCACAGAAGATCTTACTTTGTACCTCATGGACTAAACAAAGACCATTTGCCATCAACCCCTTCTTTGCAGCTATTCTTCATCTAACAAAATCCGTCTCTCTCATCCTCTCATCCTTCCTTCTTTTGTCTTATGAAGAGATAGTCTTTGTCTTTGCCAAGGCCAACCCCTCTACTTGTACCCATGATTTGTCCCCTCCTATTTTCTCTAGCAACTTTCCCCTACACCCATTCCCTCCTCTCTCTAATTTTTAGTTTCTCCTGAGTGGCTGGCTCCTTCCCTTTTGCACAGAAATGTGTCCAAGTTATCATCATCTTTAAAAAAATCTCTCATTTGACCCTACTATCTCCTCAGGCTATGACTTTATAACTTTCCTCCATTTCACAGCCAAATTTGAAGGAAACATCTGTCTAAACTCATTACTTCTAGTTCTTCTCCTCTTATTTCCATTTCATCACCTTGCAATCTGGTTTCTGACACTACTCAATTGGAACTACTTTCTCCAAAGTTCAAGTGGAACATTTATGGGTGATGTAAAGATCAAGGGGGTAACCATCCCTGGGACGTGGCTAAGGCAGAATGAAGGTGAAGGTCATGAGAGTTGAGGAATTTTATTAAAAGTAATCTTGTAATTGCAAAATCTGCCAGCCTTTTCTTAGTCTTCATCCTTTTTGAATTCTCTGTAGTATATGATGCTGTTGGCCACCCCCTCTTCCAAGGCACTCTTTACTACCTGGATTCTCATGGTATAGTATACTCCCTTCTTAGTTTTCCTCCTACCTGCCTGGCCACTCAGTCTCAGTCTTTATTAGGTCAATATCCATACTCTGCTTCCTAAGTGTGGGTTAAAGCCAGAGTTCTGACCTGGGCCCTCTTCTCTTTTCTTTCAGGGATCAATCAGTTCCCCAGGCTTCAACCATCATCTCTACGTAGATGTCTTCTGGACCTATAGCATGTATCTGGCCCTAATCTTCTTCCAAAACTCTGAGTCTCAGCTCCAAGCGTCTTTTGGACATTTTCATGCCATGTCCTCTAGACATCTTGAATTCAACATGTGAAAAATAGAATTCGTTATCTTTCCCCTCAAGCCCTCCCCTCTTCCTAGCTTCTCTGTTTCTGTTGAAAGCATCATTATCCTTCCAGTCTCCCAAGTTCACAAATTAGGAGTCATCTTTGCCTCTTCATTCACCACCTCTTCTACATCTATTCGGTTTCCAAGTCTTGTCAATTCCATTTCCGCACCATCTCTCTTGTGTCCATTCTCTTCTCTATACTCACATGGCTGCCATCTTAGTCTACACCTTCACCATCTCTTGTCTGTCATTGTAACAGCTTCTTAATTTATCTCTCTGTCCATATTATCTTTTTTTTTCCAATCCATCCTTGACATAGCTGCCAAATTGGTATTCTAAAAGCACAAGTCTGACCATGTCCTTACTCTGCTCAAGAAGCTCCAGGGGTTCCCTCTTGCATCTAGGATGAAAATCTGCTCTGTTTGTCAATTAATGTCCTTCATAATCAGGCTTCAGTTTACTCTTTTGGGCTTACTGCATAGTTCTCTCCAGAATACATACTATGTGCCAATCAAATTGGTCTATTTGATGTTTCTACACAACATTCCATTTCCCACCTCCACACTTTTTTGCAGGCTGTCCTCTAGGCCTGGAATGCTCTCCTTCCTCAACTCTACTGCAAAGAACCCCTATCTTCCTTCAAGATTCAGCTCAAGTTTCACTTCTTATTCCTTTATTAGCTATAAACATGCCTTCTCATGGAGAAATCACCTTGTATTTACCTTTTTTTGTAACAAATATTTACCTGTATTTGTACTGTTCTTCCCCAACAGAATATAAGTTAGTTGAGGGAAAGCCCTCTTTTGGCTTGTCTTTGCATCTCCATTGCCTAGCATACAATAGATACTTAATAAATACTTGTCAAGCAGATGAATGAACATAAATCCTCCCTAATAATTGGATTACTTTCCTTCTAATTCTGTGGAGAAGGATTGAGGCTCAAAATCAGAGCTGTCCATATGAGAGCCAAAGGTACTACCATTTGCATTTGGCACAGAGTCTATTATCCCCAGGGGAATCTGGGAATATGAGCAGCATAGCCTGGATGTGTCACCACAAATCCTAGCCTCAGTCATCTGAAATCCCATTAATCAGATGCTCAAGGAAGACACTGCCTAGAGAGAGAACATGCTATCTTTTAAATTAAATGTTCCCTTTTCTTGAAAGAGAATTTTACAGCCTAGAACACTTCAAATATAGGTGATGCATGGTGTGTTTAAGTGTGTGTGTGTGTGTGTGTGTGTGTGTGTGTGTGTGTGTGTGTGGTGCCCTTGTACATGTATCATCTTTGGGGGGTTTTGAGTCTGCTATTAAAATTCTCTCTATACCCCCTGTTGATAAAATAGTGATCTTTATCATATCCCATTATTTTGGTCATCAGTTATTAATATACAGCTACAATAAGTCATACAGTAAGAGCCTTGAGAATCAACCAGCGCTGTGGAACTATAGCTTTCTAGAAAATAGTCTTGGCCCCAGGGTAATTACTTTACCTCTGCTGATGTGAAAAGGACCAGTCTGGGCAACCCGGAGAGTCCCTTCTCCTTAATCTCAGGACAGTATTTGTATCGAGCCAAATTCATGGCATACATATTGGACACAGAACCACCTGTTAAAACAAAGTGAAAAGACATCTCTGAAAGCATTTTTCCTGACATCCAGCTCTTCTTAGCTAAGTTTCAGGCACCTTGGAAATAATTACATAAGTTAGCAGTTAAGAGGACTATGGTCTGGGTCCCAAGTGATGTAGGCTCCTACTGGCTACAAATTCTCCACTCAATTTCTATTTTAATGGCCAACAACTGAGGTACCCAGGCCTTTGCTTCCTCACCCCAGAACTCTCCTGACCTGTGAAGAGTTTCCTTTGTATGGTTCTAATTTCTTTTTAAAAATGTGTAATTTTTTCCAATTACTTATAAAATTTTTTAACATTTGTTTTTCAAAATTTCAAGTTCCAAATTCTCTCCCTCTCTCCATCCCCTTCTCCTTCATTTACAAGGCAAACAATTTGATATAGGTTATACACATGCAGTCATGCAAAACATATTTCCATATTAGTCATGTTGTGAAAGAAAATGCAGACCAAAAAATGAAGAAGAATAAAGAAAGTAAAGTAGCAGTGTGCTTCAATCTGCATTCAGACTCCATCAGTTCTTTCTCTGGAAATGGATAGCCATTTTTTTTTATTATGAGTACTTTGGAATTGTCTTAGATCATTTTATTGCTGAGGCCAGCTAAGTCATTCACAGTTCATCATCCTTATAATACTGCTGTTACTGTATACAATGTTCTCCTGGTTCTGCTCATTTCACTTTGCATCAGTTCATATAAGTCTTTCCAGGTTTTTCTGAAAAAAAATCCTGCTCATGATGACCATCCTGCTCATCACAATAGTATTCCATTACAATCATATACCACAACTTGTTGTTGTTGGTGGTGGTGGTGGTTAGTTTTATTGAACTCTTATTCTTTATTATATGGTATGGGTCTCTGATGGAACATATTGGGAAATGAGATAGTATAGAAACAAAACATATTTTTAAAATATTTTAAGGGATATGGGAGGGAGAAAACTACCTATCTCTATCAACTAAGGCAGAGTACATACAGAGTAGCTATAGGAAAGGAAGAGTAGTGGTTAAAGCTTAATTTTACAGGAGACAAAATCCTAGAAGGGAGAGAGAAGCAAAAACTGTGTCCTCAAATCCTGACATACATATATCCAGAGCTGATGCAATAAACATGATGAATTTGAGGTTCTAATTCAAGAAATCAAATTTTATCTCTTAGATAATTATTGAAGCTTGACAGGATGAGAGTTGACTAGACTATATCCCCACATGGGTATATCTTATTCAGAATAAACAGAAGAGATAAAGGGGATAGAGATAGGTATATCACAACTTGTTTAGCCATTTCTCAAGTGATGGGCATCCCCTCAATTTCCAATTGTTTGTCACTACAAAAGGAGTTGCTATAAATATTTTTTGTATGAATAAGTTCTTTTACATTTTGAGGGGCTCTCTTTTGGATACAGATATAGTAGTGTTTATTACTGGATCAAAAGGTAAGTATGGTTGTATAGTCTCTTTAGGTATAGTTCCAAATTTTCTCTCCAGAATGGTTGGATCAGTTCACAACTCTATGAACAGTGTATTAGTGTCTGAATGTACCAACATCTCCTCCAACATTTACCATTTTCCTTTTCTTTTTTTTTTTTTTGGCATATTCGTCAATCTGATAGGTATGAGGTGATACCTCAGAGTTATTTTAATTTGCATTTCTCTAATCAATAGTGATTTAGAGAATTTTTTATATGACTATGTCTTTACCTGAAAACTGTCTGTTCATATTCTTTTTAGCATTTAACAATTGGGGAATGACTTGAATTCTTACAAATTTGACTCAGTTCTCTGTATATTTGAGAAATGACACCTTTATCAGAGTAATTTGCCATAAAATTTCCCCGTAGTTTTCTGCTTTCTTTCTAATCTTGGCTGCATTGGTTTTGTTTGTGCAAAAAAAATTAAACTAATCATCAAAATTATCCATTTTACATCCTGTAATTCTCCTTATCTCTTGTTTGGTCCGAAATTATTTCTTTGTCTAGTCCATTTCCAAACAGACTCATTTCTACCCACTGTATGTGAACTTTGTGAATAGATGCACCAGCTCCTGTCTCTCTTCCCTTGTATTCATATATATGTGCATGCATATGTATATGCATACAATATAGATTCATAATATAAATATCCATTTGACAAAAAAATCTCAGGATCTATGATTTCATGGATAGAGAGGACCCTTGGAAAGGAAATTTCCTCTAACAATACAGCAACCTTTAATCTCAGAGAATTACAGAGGGTAAAGGATTTATAAAAGTCAGACAGCCAGTATATTTCTGAGATAGGATCTGAATCCAGTTGTTCCTGACTCCAGGATTCAATGTCTACTTACTATACACACCCACATGTAAACACACACACATTCATATGTAAACACACACACACACACACACACACACACACACACACACACCCATATAGGAGAAAGGTCTTGTGGCATTGTGTATAGAGGGTTGTTTTTGGAGTCTGGAAGGCCTGGTTTTGATGCCTACCTATGACACTCCCTAGCTGGGCCCCCTCAGGAGTCTCTCTAAGACCCTGAGTTGTACAGGGTTGGCCAATCCAGCAAGTTTACCGATTGGTTTGTCAATCTGGATGGAGGGAGCTTCCAGGCAAGTAGTTTCTCAAACCAGGGAAATCCTGGGCCCAGACCATTGACCTATACATACACATATACGAATACATGAATACACAGCAAAATACCTATTATTTTATCAGCATGGAAAATTTCCAGTAAGGAAGTTCCCACCACTCATTAACAACAGTGACAACAACCATAAGAACTAGGATTTTAAAAGTGCTTATTACATACCAGGCATTGTGCTCAGTACTTAAAAAAATTATCTCATTTGATCCTCATGACAGCTCTGGGACGTAGGTACTAATGTTATCTCCGTTTTACAGGGAGGGATCTAAGGCAAAGTTTGCATGACCCGCCTACAGTCACACAGTATCTCAGGCCAGATTTGAACTTACCCCTTCCTGACTGAAGGTCCAGCACTCTATTCACTGTCTCATTTGTAAACTGGTGATAATGATACTCAGTCTACCTTTCTCATATGGTTGTTTAGGTATCCAAGTTTAAGTGACTTGCCCAAAGTCACACAGCTAATATCTGAAGTCAGATCTGAACTCAGATCTTCCTGACTCCAAGCATAGTGCTCCTAGGCACCTAAGTGTTTTGAATCAGAGCTCTTTTTGTTTTTTAGGGAGATGCCTCGGGTTGAGAGAATTTAATTCACTTGCCCAGGGTCACACAATATGTTAATGTAAAATCTGAACCCTGCATCCTGAATGATGAATGCCTCATTTGGGCCATTCCATCCAAGCTACTTCTAGACAGCCTTCACTTTCCTCGCCAGCCAACTCCCTTTGCCAATCATCTTCCCTTCCCCCTCTCCCTTTAACCCCACTTTTCAAGTGATGGATCCTGGAAAGGGTGTCTCAATCTACTCCTCTACAGCCCCACTCCCTACCCCTGTAATTTTCCAAACTGAAATGCCTCTCCCTGGCCACCAGTCCCCTCTTGGTGTTATCTCCTTCAGTTAGAATGAGCTCCTCAAGGGTGAAGAGTGTCTACTTTTGAAACTGCCTCCTCAGCACTTAGCACAGGACTTGGCACATTGCAAACGCTTAGTAAACACATTTTCACTCATGCATCCATTGATAGAAGAGCAGAAGATGAGAGACACAGGACCCCGACTCTTGGGAAGACAGACCTGATTTCATTCCGTGGGGCTACACGCGTGAAAGCACACACAGCTGTCAATTTCAAGAAAGCTACAAGATCCGTCTTTGCCAAACGGCATCATTAACATTCGGTGTTTTGCATCAATGCCCAGCACATGAGATCTTTTTTTTAATATAAAAGACGGGAATGACGTACTTCAAAAATGTCAGGAAAGGAAGGAAGGAAGAAGGCAACAACTCTTCTTTCTTACCTGGGTTAAATATGCCATCCCCTTCTTTCCAGCCAATGAATTCAATCATCTTCTTCAGAACAGCTTCTTCCACTAACAGAAACACTGGGGACACCTCATAGGTATAACTAGACAGATATAAAAGAAACTTCAATTCTAGAAGTAGGGTCCAAATGTCCCTCTGTCTTCCCCAGCAACACATACACACAAGCCTGTAGGCGGCAGCTTCAAGCACTCAATCAAGTACCTACGGTTACATGCCTGTTCTTTCAGCAGAAAAAGGCAGGCTTGGATTTACTGGTCCTGAGTTGGTGTGGTTCTCAGGAAATTTCCCCACCAGGGTATGGAAATATATGAGCAAAGAAGGCATTATGCACAGGTAGATAAATACAAGTGGCCAATGAGCCAAAAAAGGTTTGGAGGCTTGAGTTACAGGTCCTTTGAGATAGAAGATAGGAAATTAGGATTTTATATTTAAAAGCTAGGAATTCAGGATGCAGGGTTCAGAGTTTACATCTAACACATTGGGTGATCCTGGGCAAGTGACTTAAATTCTCTGAACCTGAGGCAACTCTCTAAAACAAAAAGAAGAGCTCTGATTCAAAACACTTAGGCGGCTAGGAGCACTATGCTTGGAGTCAGGAAGATCTGAGTTCAGATCTGAATTCTGTTTTGTTTTGTACTCTCTTTTCAACCCAACCCCTACCCTGGATCTTTTGGCAGAGGAGGGAACAAGAGAACACTGAAGCAATGCCTGTTTTGTTCTGCAGAGACAGACCTCGGATGGTGGTGAAATGGTGATGTTTGCTATGCCAAGGTCTTTCCTCCAAGGGGCTATCAGTCCATTCACACCTGAGTGGTCAACTCTCATGAGTTCACCTTCCCCAAAAACAAAATAAAAACCAAATGTACCACCTTGCTGGCCAACCTCATGGTGGTGATGGTTCAGCTAAGCTGGTCCTCAGGTGACCAACATACAGTATATCACTGAACTCATTTAAAGCCTTAGCAGCTTGTGAAAGGAGAGGAGGGACACCAGGCTTCAGAGGCCATCTAGTGAAAGCCTCTTATTTTACAGATGAGTAAAACAAAGTCTCAAAAAGGTCACAGGATCATGGACATAGAACTAGAAGAGACCCCTACGACCATGCAGTCCAACTCTTTCCTTTTACAGATGAGGAAATTAAGGCCCTATGAGGTTAAATGAACCGCCCAGTGTCACACTGGCACGTCAGAAGTGGTATTTGAACCCTAAAATTATAAACACAAATACAGATCTGGAAGTGTAAGTCAATAACTTAAGTTAAAGCATACTTAAAATACATCATCTCAGAGATAAGAACAAAAGTATGCCTCCAACTTTATATTATGGAAATTCTGACTACGAATATTCAGAAATAGTCATGCTGGCAGTGTGATGGGAACATTAGCAATCACTGATGCCTATGAGAAAAATGAAAATTCACCTCAGCTAGGGATTTCATTACTGTGGATATAGGTATATAAAAATCTGTCTAATGTGTATGTCTGTATTGTGGAAGGGTCTTCTAGTTTGGTTTGTGTTTTTTAGGAGAAATTGGAAGACTCATTCTTTTATTTTTAGAGGTCTAATGGTGTATGTATTGTATATAATGTGCTGTGATTAGAGTCAGGAAGACTTAGGTTCAAATTAAGCCTCTGATTCTTAGTAGTTATGTGACCATGGAAGAATCAACCAACTTACCTGGGTTTCAGTTTCCTCATCTGCTAAATGGGCAGGAAGATATTTAAAGCACCAACCTTGGAGTGTTTTTGTGAGGTTGCTAATGATATCACACATGTAAAGTGCTTTGCAAAATTTAAAGTAGTATATGAGATACTAATACTGTTTGCCCACCATTAGCCCAAAGAGAAGGATAGACACGAGGAGAGCAGACAATAGAAAATCGTTATGGTTTTCCCATACCCTTTCACTCAGAGGAGCATGGGGCTAGGACTTTACCATTAAGAGCTTCTGATAAGGAAAATTAAGTCAGAAAGTTGTTCAGTCATTTCAGTTGTGTCCGACTCTTCATAACCCCATTTGGGTTTTTTCTTGGTAGAGATACTGGAGCGGTTTGCCATTTCCTTCTTCAACTCATTTTACAGATGAGGAAACTGACACAGGCAGGGTTAAGTGATTTACTTAGAGTCACACAGCTGGTGAGTATCTGAGGCCAGAGTTGAACTCAGGAAGATGAATCCTCCTGGTTCCCAGCCTAGCACTCTCTCCACTGTGCCACCTTAGCTGCCCAAATCACGAAGACCACTGTTCAAGTTCTAACACACATTAATACTCATTGTGTGGCCAAATTATCTTATTTTTCTGTTCCTTAGTTTCCTCAAGCGTAAAATGGGGGGGGCGGAACCCAATGGTCTCTAAGATCTAAAGGTAGGACTTTATGAAGTTTCAGGTGAGTCACTGACCTGTATCTGTGGAGGGAGTTTCCATACCTTGAGCTCCCTATCAATTAAATCATAGATCTGTGCCCCTCTTCACCCCTTCAAAAACGAACATGCGCAAGTCAACAACTATAACTATTATTTAGGACAGAAATGGAACCATGACACAAACATTTAGCAAATGCTCCAGATATCTGAATGGAAAGAAATCCATTCTCGCCACAGAATTCCAGCGCTGCTTCACTTACACACTTGGGTTCAGAGCCTCTGTGATAAATCGGGCGACCAGGGAATAGTAATCGATGCCGGCATATAGCTGATTGAAGAATCTCGGGTGATCTGTTGGTTCAAACACAAGTCATCCTTAATTCACCACACGCATGTGCAGAGAACCAGAGAACCTTTAAAATTCCTTCTCAGGATGCTTTTCCTAGAACAGGTGGATTGCCCTGAGGCAATCAGACAATTCAGGCCAGAAACCTTCAGTGCATCTCCCATTTTTGTTACGTTTGTTTTACTCCATGAGAAACTTCCCTTTTGATGGTCGTCTGCCCAATTGTTAGAAGCTTTTGCTTTTATTGGTGACACTTATTCTCAACATGGACCCTATATTTTGATCTTATGAATAGACACCAACAGTGTTGCCCTACTGGTTTTATGGGGGACAGGCAATGAGGAGTTGCTCACATATTCTACAATTTTTTTTTTCATTAGAGGGGCAGCTAGGTGGCACAGTGAATAGAACACCAGCCCTGGAGTTAGAAGGACGTGAGTTCAAATCCAGCCTCAGATACTTGACATTTACTAGCTGTGTGACCTTGGGCAAGTCACTTAAGCCCAATTGCCTTGCCTTCTCCCTCAAAAAAAAAAAAAAGCAGATTGGTAGAGTGCATTAACAGCTAGCCTTGTAAATGGGTAAAAGCTAGCTTCAAATCCTGCCTTGGATACATTCTACCTTTTGTCCATGAACAAGTTATGCCTTCTCTGAGCCTCAGCCTCCTTATCTGTTAAATGGGGGAAATAATAGATGCAGTAATTATCTCTCAAGGCTGTTGTAAGAATGAAATAAGGTAATTCACTTAAACATCATAGATTTAGACCTGGAAGGAACCTCAAAAGCCATCGAGTCCAACCACCTAATTTTATGAATGAGGAAACTGAGTCTTACAGAGGTTACGTGACTTACCCAGGGTCATATAACTAGTAAGTATTAGAGACAAGATTTGCACCCAGGAATTTGCAAAACATGAAGCTCTAAAACAGTTACTAGTATTATAATTCTTCATGAATCACTCCTAACCATGTCCAGATTCTATTAGCTGATCAGAGGAAGAATTTTTCCACGTTGTATTTTAATAGCCTATTTCTTTTTGGTTTTCACTTTTTTATTGGGCACATGGTTTCAAAGGTGTAAATTTTAATAGCAGATCACTCACAGAAACGATTCCCAAGGATTAAGATTTAGGAATGGGACTGCTACTTTGTTCTTTGTCGCTCTATCCTTGCATATGAAACAGAATGCCCAGTGAGTTAGTTTATTAATAATAAATGCTAGCAGTAAAATCATTGGTATTATGATTAGTATGTGTTATTCTTGGTAAATCCACCCTTACATTTTTCGAATTAGACTGCTTTAACAACATCAATCAGCAAAGGTCCATTAAGTACCAATACGGCTGCTGTACAAGAATGAAAGTCATTGCCTTCAAAGACACAGGTTGTTGGGGTCGGTGTCCATCCTTCATTCTTGAAGAGGACCAGTGACGTTATGAGGGTGATGTCTTTATTTGCATGTGAATTGGATTTAAGTGAGGCAGAGAGACTTCGTTCTCTCCTCCAGAATCATCAAAGTCCAGTGGCAAGACAAAGGTCAAGATGATGATAACATACATATATCTATTACTGAATGCAGTTAGAATTCAGATAACATCTAACGGTCTTTTTTTTTTTCAAGGCAATCAAGGTTAAGAGACTTGCCCAGGGTCACACAGCTAGTAAGTGTCAAGTGTCTGAGGCTGCATTCGAACTCAGGTCCTCCTGACTCTAGGGCCAGTGCTCTATCCCCTGCTCCATCTAGCTGCCCCCAGACACTAACTTTCAAAAGGAAAAAGTGCAAGCAGGGGTCAGATGACTGCAACAGGAACATGTGTGCAGAACAAGGTGCAACATTAGTGGAAGGACATCAAAAGCCCAGAGATGATCTAGAGCAGTGGTTCTCAACCTTCCTAATGCTGTGACCCTTTAATACTTGTATGTGGGCATATCTGCATGTGGGCGGACCCACCTGGAGACAGATAGAGGAGCAGTGTCTCGTTTCCTAAGACCATGGAAAATATGTGTTTTTCCATGGTCTTAGGCGACTCTTGTGAAAGGGTCGTTTGACCCCCCCAAAGGGGTCGCGACCCACAGGTTGAGAACCACTGATCTAGAGGCTGTCTATGACTGTGAAGGGTCTTCAAAGTCTATCACATGAGCAATATTAAAGGAACTTAATGCGAGGCCATTTAGTTCAGCTCTCTCATTTTAATTAGGGTGAAGCTGAAGCTTAGTAAGATCAAGTGACCTCCTTGTACAGAGCTGCTTCCATTAGACTATGAACTTGAGGACAGGGACTGTCTTCTCTTTCTCTGTGTGCCTCACACTTGATATGGTGTTTGACACAAAGTAGCTGCTCCATAATTGTTTATTGATTGACTGGTTGATATCAGGTTGGAAAAAAGAGAAAAGTAAGCTTTTTGATGGCAGAGACTTTCATTTATGTCTTTGTATCCTCAGGCTCTCTCAATTTACAGAAGATGAAAGTGAAGGCCAGAAAGTCAGGTGACTTGTCCAAAGTCACATAATGGCAAAGTCAGGATTTGAACTCAGGTCCTCTGATTTCAAATCCATTGTTCCTTCCCCTACCCTCCACTGCCTCTTGTAATAAGCCTTACTGAGATCCTTGGTTTTACATCTTGGGAATGAATATCCACACCCACAACTCACAGGACATTTGATTTCATGTGTAATCATAGAATGTCACAGAACAAACTAACGTTTCTCAAGGAGATGTCCTTGAGAATCCATGGGGAACCATTTCCATTTCTGGCTTCCTATTACAATGAATATTATCTCCATTAGACTTTCTTCCTTAAAACCAGCCCATCCCCCTAAATAAATAACTAAAATAGAAAATAACTATGAAAACAAGATACAAAAACTTCTTACTCTAATCCACCAGTGGAATCTGGGCATGGCCAGGAGCCACGATTGCACAAAGAATTTTTAGAGTTCTCCATGTTAATTTATGAGTGATTTCCATAGCAACAGTATGGAACAAGTCCAGTAAACTAAGAATCCCTGATATTAAATGTCATTCCACTCCTTCTGACATAGACCATAATAGTAAGATATGTATCTCTGCTTCCGAAATGCTAACGGAGCTTTTCGTAAATACACCAGTCTTTCCCAAGGGGATCCAATCCAATTATTTTTAGCTGTAATTTGATTAGATTCTTTGCACTAAATTTAATTCAGTGTCACAATTCACGTGGCATCAAGCTAGGTTTGTCCTAAGCAATGGATTAGCTTTTTACTGCATTTAAAAATGTGTATCTTTCATTTTAAGTGATTTTTTCTCCTTCTAAAATTTGGGCACTGGGTACTTTGTGTGTCAGCAGTCAATTAAGGGGAAAAAAACCACTTTATCACATTCCTACGTGCACTTGTTTAATCCATATGAGCTTAGAAGGTCAATAAATTAATCAACAAACATTTATCAAGTATCTACTAAGGACCAGACATTGTGCTAGCTGCTAATGGCACAAGTACAAAGAATAAAACAATTCTTTGCTTACATTCTAACTGGGGAGACATTCAAATGAATATACATGTGTGTCTGTGTGTGTGTGTGCATAGTAAAGAGAATGAATACAAATACATACAAAGCAGATAAATATACAAAGAGGTTTGGGGAGGGAGAAGGCTAGCTGTTGGAAAGGAAGGAGTCTGGAAAGGCTTTGTGCCATAGATGGTGCTCAAGCTGTGTCTCAAAGACAGTCACTCAAAATGGGGCTCCATGAAGTGAAGGGAAGAAGGAAGAACATTCTAGGCATGCATAGAGATCAATAATGGAGGGGTATGTATAAGGAATAGAGAGAAGAACAATTTGCCTAGATTGAAGAGTACAGGAGTAGGGGTGATGTCCAATGAGATTGGAAAGGTAGGTTGGGACCAGGTTGTAAAGAGCTTCAAAAGCTAAACAGGGGATTTATAGTTTGTTCTTGTTCTAGGGAATAATGCAAGTCACTTAACCTTGTTTGCCTCAATTTCCTTACCTGTAAAATGAGCAAGAGAAGGAAACAACAAGCCATTCCAAGATCTTTGCTAAGCAAACCCCAAATGGAGTCACAAAAAGTTGGACTTGATGGAACAACAAAGCTGGGGAACACTGGTGAACCATTTGAATTTACTGGATAGAACAGTGACTTGGTAAGAGTTGCATTTGAGGAAAATCACTTTCATTGTTGTATGTTGGATGGGCTGGAGTAGAGAGAGACTTAAGAACAGAAACCCACTGGGAAATAATTATAATAATCCAAGGAAGAGTTGATGAGGATTTGAACTGAAGTGGAGAGTCTATGAGAGTAGAGAGGAGGGCTTGGATTTGAGACATATTATAGAGATAGAAATGGTACAATCTGGCAATGAACCAGATATGTGGGGTGAGGGAGTGTGAAGAGTTGAGAATAATGCCGAAATCATGAACCTGGGAAAGAATTATGTTGCCTTGTATAGAAACTGCAAAGTGTGGAAGAGGAGAAGGTAGCATTCTGTTTTGGACATGTTAAATTTAAGATGTTGCTAAGACATCTAGTTCAAAATATCCAATAGGAATTAGTGACATGGGAATAAAGCTCAGCAGAGAGAACAAGGCTCAATCATATAGATCTGGGAGTCGTCTGCATGGAGATAACAGTGAAATCCACAGGAGTGGATGGAGTCACTAAGACAGTGAATGTAGAGGGAGAATAGAAGAGGGAAAAGAACAGAATGTTGGGGAACATCTATAGCTAAGGGGCATGATGAACTAGCAAAAGAGAATGAATAGGAAGAAGCATCAGAGCAATGTCATGGAAACACAGAGAAGAGAGAATATCCAATAGGTGAAGAGTGGTAAATAGTCATAGCCTCCTAGATTTCGAGCCACAAGGGAAATTAGTTCTCATCAAGTTTAATCCCTTCATTTTATCAGTAAGGAACTTAAGACTCAGAGTCCATAAGTGACATGCCCCAGGTCACACAGGCGGCAGAGCAAAAGTTTGAATTCAAGGTCTCTGACTGCAGAGCCCAAACCAATGCTTCTTTACATTAGACTACAACAGAAAGGTCATCTGCTGCACCCCTAGCCATCACCAGTCATCATGACTTTTGTCTTGCCACTGCACTTTTATGACTCTGGAAGAGAGAGTAAGCTGATTACTTCGTGTAACTGCCTCCCTTCAATCCAATTCACTAGCAAATCAAGACATCACCCACAATGTCATTGGTTCTCTTTGAAAATGAAGACTGGACAACAACAATGCTTCTTAGTTTCCATGTGTTACCATGCATGAGCCAGACTACACCAGGTGTTTCTACTTCTTCCAACTTGCTAAGGTCTTTGTGTTCCTATCAGATCTTTTTTTTTTTTTAATTCAGATATGAGATGCCAGTCAAAGAAACTGTAAGGATACTTTAAAGGAGCAGTCTCTTACTAGCACTCATGAGGACTTTGGAGTGCTATCACGTAGAATTTTTAGTTCTTTCTAAAATTCACATGACCAACATGGGAACCCAAATTACATGGCATATTTAAGCTACTTACTTCTGAATACAGGATTGGAATAAGGAGGGAAAAGCTGTCATGGCAAATACTTTTTTAATGGGGACATTAGAAAGAGCTGGGCACTGTAAAACTACAGTCCATTTCCACCAACAGCCAGCCAATCAGCTCCTTAGCTGTCAACTTGGGTTTTTTTGCTTCGCAGCAGATTTCTGCAAAAATCAATTGGTTTGGTCATAGAGTCAACCTTGTTCAATCATCAAAAAAAAAATGCCAACAACCTAAAGTACGTGACACCCTTAAAAACAATAGATCCATTGTTTGTTTTCATTTCAATCTTTTCCATCCCATAAAGCTAGTTATAATCTGCTTTTCTAACAGAAAACCCATTTCTAAGGGAACACATTGCCTTGTCACTGAGCTAGAGGTCATGAGACAAATTAAGAGTCTTACTGGTTTTGACGCTGTATCGGATGACATCCTGGCAAAGTTTCAAGAGTCTCTGATGTGGTTCCCCAGTGTCCCTCATCTCCAGATCAAGCAGTTGCTTCAGCTGCTCCGGAGGCTGCCATTCACAAACCTGGAGATGGAAGGGGAATGAGTGGATGCATGCTATAAATACTGCATAAGGTCAAGAGAAAGCAGAGGAAATCAAACAGTGACATGGAAATCACATCCATCCAGGCAGAGGGGAATCAGAAATGACTGAAAAACATTGTGTTACATTTCACCAGCAGCCAGCTCGATCAGCAGGGCCCTAGAAATATCAGACTTGCCACTGCTTATGGGGACATTTTAACAATCCCCAGCCAACCACAAGAGCTGAATCTTTTAGGTGTCCCCCATTTGACTGCCTAATGATAGATACATCCTATAAGGCTAGGCAAAGAAAGAAAATCTAATCTCCCCACCCAGATAGCTTTCAATCCAACAAGAAAAGAGCAGGAAGGAGGGAGGGAATAAATTGTGAGCTGCTGATACTCAGCCCCTTGCTGTTCCTCAAACTCAGAATGCTATCTTCCCCTTTTGGACATTCAAAAAGACCATCATTCAGGAGAAGAATGTACTCCCTCCTCACCCCAACCTTTAAGAATTGATCTCTTTACTGTGAATGACTTAGCTATTCTCAGCAATACAATGATCCAATACAATCCCAAAGGACTAATGATGAAGCCTACTCTCCGCCTCCAGAGAAAGAACTGATATCGATTGAATAGAGTGAAGCATGCTATTTTTCACTTTCTTTCATTTTTTCTTTTATTTGAGTCTTGTTGCAAAAAATGACTAATATGGAAATGTTTTACATAATTGCACATGTATAACCTATATCTGATTACTTACTGTCTCAGGGAGGAGAGAGAAGAGGAAAGGAGGGATAGAATTTGGAACTTAAAACTTTAAATAAAAAAGTTTAAATGTTTTTAAAGGAATTGATCTCTTCTTTCAAGGCTGAAGTTATATACCACCGTTAATTAAGCCTTCCCTGATCCTGCCTCCCTTCTCAACAATAGATGAAAATAGGGCTCTTGTTCAGAGATTGGATACAGCTAAAAAGGACTGATAAAAATATACCTACCTGGAGTTTTACAAATCTAAAAAAATGGATTTTACACTAAGAAGAAGGAGGACAGAGAAAGATACCTAAATACCTATAGTAGTATAAATATGGCACTCACCAAGCTGGGTACCATAGGAGATAACAACAATGTCAGAAGAAAAACAGTTGTATACATGCCAAGAAACTCAGAGGAGACAAAATATGCAAAAGGGGGGTGAAGGTGAAACCAGAAATTAAACCCATCAGTTCAGATATCTGCACACAAATGCACAAGATGTGGGGAATGGAAAAGTGGATGAAAAAAGCAAGAAAATTTTACCTCAGTCAGAACTGGTAGACTGGGACTCAGGGCTGGAAAACAGCAATGGATGGGCAAATCTTTGTTTTTTCGGGTTTTTTTTAAGGTACAGAATAGGTGAAAATAGGTATGAAGTAAGGCCATATATTATCTACAGCCATATGAAGAATTCAGGAACCAGATGTGGGATGTTTGGATGAAGGTCAACAGAGGCCAAAGTGACATGGTCATTGGAGCATGCTGCAGATAATCTAGGCAGAGTGGAAATAGACTACAAGTTGGGGGGAAAGATCACAAGCCTTGGGACGGGAGGAAGAGAAATAAAGGTTGATTAAGCATCTACCATGTACCAGGCCCATGCTAAGCACTTTATAAATATTATCTCATTTGCCCGGCATGGGGGCATGATGGAGGATTCTCAATTATGCAGACATCTGTTGGAGACTGTCTCCACCTAAGGAGGAGCAACTAATGATTTCTTGATTTGCCTTAATGATCATTTCATCCTTCAAAACATGAAAAAACCAAAAGAGGCAAATTGGATTCTGAGTATGATTCTCATCAACAAGGAAGAATCATTTGCCTGAAATAAATGATGGGAGCCTTATGGAGAAGTGACCATTGCAGCTTAGAATTTGTAATCAAGAGGGAAAGAAAATGTCAATTGTGAACTCTTGACTCAGGAAAAGTAAAATTCAAAGCATCCAGTAAAAAGATAGGTAGAATCCTACAAACCAAAATTATACAAAGGAAGTCATCTCAGGAATAATGGGAAGTTCTGAAGAATGAAATTCTGTGAAGAGACAAAGAGAAACAGGACCAATTAAAGGAAGAAGAGTTGTCTAAAGAGTTGGTGTGGATGCACAAGGAACTCTTGAATAACTTCAATTTATTTTTTTAAAGACACGTGTAGAGGTTGAAAGGAAGGGAAAGCAATGGTGGATAAATACAAAATAGAACACAATACCAGGAGTCCTAAAGTTAATTTTGAGTGGAAACTGGCAAGAACAGCTAAAGACAATGGAAAGGATTTTGTTAGCTATGCTAGGGAAAAGAGATGATCATGGAGGGATAAGAACCATATTTAGGGTATATGGGGGTGGTTGCAAACTACAGAGAGAAGGTAGAGATGCTAATTTCTTATTTTGTTTCTATTTTTTCTGTGAAGTGCAATGATCTTTGGTCAGGAAAGTTTTCAACAACAAAAAAGGGATAAATGGTTGATAGTCAAGATCAATAGGGAGATAGGAAGGGAGCACCCAGGTGCCCTGAATGAGTTCAAGTCATGTGGCCCAGATATCCACATGGGAGGAGATCTTTTTATACTCTAACATTTTTAAGCAGTGACTTGAATGAAGATATAAATGGCATACTTAATTAATCTTCAAATGACCTAGAGGTAAGAGAAGTAGTTAATTTACTAGAGACTCAGGAACCAAAAGTAATTCCACAAACTTGAACATGAGGGCCAAATGCAACAAGATTACCTTTACTCCTTTTAAATTTCAAATCTTAACAAACTTGGGCTCAAAAAAACAATTTCACAAGTACAAGACAGTGGAGGTCTCGCTGGAGAGTAGTTCATTAGAAAAAAATCTTGGGGTTTTAGTTGGATGCAAGCTCAATTAGAGTCAATCATGTGACATGGCTGCCAAAATTTAATGAAGTATTAGTCTGCCTTATGATTTGTAGAAAGAGGGAGGGAGATGGTAAGCCTTCTCTGCCGTAGTCCAAACACATGTGGAGTATTTCATTTTCTCCTGGGTGCTACATGTGATGGAGGATATAAAATGAACTGGAGGGCAACTGGGATTAGGAAGGACCTCAAGTTCATGTTGCATGTAGGTCATTTTTTTTTAAAATTGTATTTTTTGGAAATGATGCAAATTTCCAAAATAAAAAAAGGTTAAAGGGTTAAAGAAAATGGATTGGGGTGGGGGACAATGAGTAATTATTTTTGAAAAGGAAGTGGAAGGTCAAATAAGTCTGGGAACCTCTGGACTAAATGATCTCTGAACATCTTCCAATTCTGAAATTAGTTACCTTCTCTGTAACATCAGGAGCTTTCAGGATCACCTCTTCCATGATTAATCGACAGGCCTCTTCCACAAATTTTTCTCCTGCTTTTGGATCCGTTGTGGGACCATTAAGTACGACACCATCTACTAAGATGACATTCCTCTTGTTTGAGGCCATTTCCTGTTGTTTAGGATCACCTGTTTAAAAAAAAAGTAAGAAGAAAAAATGTTTCATATTTAAGGGGCATTTTCTTACGTTGTACCACCATTCATAAGGAACATTTCTAGGGAAATTTTACCATGTATTCCTACTCTCCTCCCCTCTCATTGTATAGCCCCATGCCTGCTGATGGGCAAAGTTCTATCTGCCAATAAAAAAAAAAGGCTTAATGTGCAAATGCCCCCGGGAAACAGAAATGAAATAGAAATTACTAGGACCACCCCTTTTCTAAGAGCATCAATGGAGGAAAGGACTCTGGGCACCTGAAAGTTCTGGGAGCAATGCAAGGGAGAGGAGGAGAAATGGGTTTAGGAAAGGGAGATGGAGAGAAAAGACAAATTTCACCTACTTATAAATTTTGCCTACAACCATCCTTGCCTTTGCATCTCGGAGATCACCTCTGACACAGAGATGGTGAGCCATTTCTCTAAAGTACAGTGTCTCCAGGTCAGCAGAGGAGCAATACAACTGGGGGGCAGTCTGGACAAGGAATCAGATGCTGGACTTGAAATCAGGAGGACCTGAGAGCAATGCTGGCCATGGGCATTTCTTGGCTGGCTGACTGGATTGGTCATTGAATCTCTGAACCTCAGTGTCCTCATCTGTAGAATGAGCATCTTAGCAGCAACTACCTCCAAGGATTCTCGTGAGGATCAAATGATAAAATATTTGTTAAGCACTCAGCAAACTTTTAAGTATTCCATAAATATTAGCTATGATGATGATTTCTTTTCACCTCCTCTGTCAGACTAACCTTCCTTATGTGTAAATCTTATCACCAGCTGACTTGCATGTTCTATCCCACCCCTCCTGGCAGTTTTGAAGCCATAATCAAATTCTTTGCTACTAGAGAAGGTGTTTATTCTTTTCCCCAAAGGCCACACTCACTATCCTCATAAATTTGCAAAGCAAAATATCTCTCTGTGGCTCAAAATATCACTCCCTGTAAGTATTGTCTCCTCCAACTGGAATGTAAGCTCCTTGTGAGTAAAGACTTTTCACTTTTGTATTTGTGTCTCTAGCATTCAACACAGTACCTGACCTTTAATAAATGGTTTGGTTTGGTTTGGTTTTTTCCATTCATTCTTCTCATATCTTTGCTAAAAAATCCCAATGTTTTCCTGTTATAAACAAAGAAAAGTTCAGAATCCTTACCCTGGCATTCAAGGTTCTCTGGGACTTGGCTCCAACCTACTTTTCTACCCTCATGTCACATTATGACCCATGACACACCCATCAAATTGGACCATTCCCTGATCATGCCCCGTCCTTTCCCATCACACATTTCCATTTGACCCTTTCCTCAAGTCCGAGAACCCACCTGCTGAAATCCAACTTATCCTTTGAGACTCAACTCAACTATTGTCAATCCATCAAGGCTTTCCAGGTCTTTTCAAGAACTTTGTAGCTACTTAAGGTACTTATCTTGTTCCTGTTTTGTATTTTAATTATATGGGTAAAGTAATATTTTATTTCCTTTGCTAGATTATAAAATCCTTAGGGTTAAAGAATAGGTATGTTGATAAGAATTTGTTGAATTAATAAAATTGCTCAATTGAATTTTCTATTGAAAAATAATGCCATTTTTTGGAGGCATATATAACTCTGGTCCATGTTCTAAATGATGGGTTCTATTACATTGTTTCCTTAAGGTAAGGGATTGTTTTCACCTTTTTGTAAACCTCTAGCACTTAACTGTGCCTGACATAGAGTCAGTTTTTAATAACTGTTTGTTGACAGTATCATTTCAATGCAGCAGAGGCTATTTACCTTGGAGTCCAATTTGGATTTTACCCACAAATAAAAGAATCTGAGTACAGATATTTGAATTCTTCTTGTACTAAGAAGAATGACATTTCCCCCAAGGAATATCTTTCCTGATTATACTCTCTTATTTCATTTTCTTAAGAAAGGCCAGAGAATGAGAATTAGAAAAGGGACCTTGAGAGTTCATCTGATAATAGCAATGCCTGCAGGTGGGCGAATATCTCAAGTTAAACCAACCAAGAGTTGATGATTCCCTCCTTGAAATTTACTGAACCGTATGTATACATGTATATTTATCCAGAACATATTCGCACACAGCATCATTGTAGCCTGTGACAGCCATGCTGTCACGCTGATATATAATGGTAATGTATAGATGCTAGTCACATAAGGCGACAAGGAATTACATTTGAAGATCACCTCAGTGGTTCTGGAGGGCATGGCCAGGTTGTTGCACATCAGCAACCAAGAATGATGTAGACCAGTGGTTCTCAACCTTCCTAATGCCAGGACCCTTTAATAGTCGTATGTGGACATGTCTGCATATGGGAGGACCTGCCTGGAGACGGATAAAGGAGGTTCCTAAGACCATCGGAAATATGTGTTTTCCAATGGTCTTAGGCGACCCCTTGTGAAAGGGTCATTCAACCCCAAAGGGGTTGCAACCCATAGGTTGAGAACTGCTGATGTAGACCATGTGCCATGAAGGATCTTATCAGAGAGATGGATATTATTAGAAAAGAAGGTAGATTTGTCACATTGTGAGAGGGGGAGGGAGAATAACCTATAAACCAGACATATGCTCCATGGGACTCTCACAATTTCAAGAGGTCTACGGGAACACCCGAACATGTTGGATGGACCTTCTACAGGAGGATGTGACTAAGTGGTATGCGAGACTGGTGGACCAGAATGGGGCCCAATCTGTTAAAGCAGGGTGAGAACCCAGCCCTAAGCAGAGATGCACAACCCACATATACACAGCTGTTTGTCTATCTTTCCTTGATAATATTCTAAGTTCCACGTGGCAGTTGCAGCATCTCATCTATTCTGTGCTCTTATCTTCCAAAGAATTAGGGGAGCTCAGTACAGCTCCCTGCCCCCCTGCACATGCACACACACACACACACACACACACACATACACAGAGGCCTTCAAAGACACATAGATACTATACTTGCCTTCTTCTTCATGGACATACTCAATCAAGTAATGTTTTTTAAGAGAACTCCACTTTTCCTTTTCATAAATCATTCTTGAGCCAGAGATCAATATTAGAGATCAGAACGTCAGGACTCTTTCCACCTGACATGGTGAGCAGACATTTCAAATGAGCCTTCATATTCCAGGCACAGCCTCCTTGTTCCAGATCCACCCTCATTTTCCTGTGGAAAGGCTGGGGGTGGAGTGTGGGGAGGTGAGGTTGGAAGCAACCGTGTTTTTAACCATTTCAAACCTGTCCTTTAAGCCCAGTTAGACAACAACAGGGATGGGAAGGGAGGTGAGCCAGGGGAGGTTGGCTGGGGAGGGGGGTGAGCAATGAGAAAAGACCAGGCAATTTCACACAAATGGCTCCCATTTTAAAGCAGTTAAATGTGAAAATACCATCAATGGTGTCATCTAAATTGGAGATTAAGGATTGCTGAATAGAGGGGAAATAGCCTTCAACAAAAATGATTCTGCCATTTAATTTGAAGACTAAATTAATATTTACCTAACAGGCTTTGTGTTGGTCTTATTCTCTTTTCATGACCTAGTTCTTCTTTATAATCACATACATTAATTTCATTTTGTAAAGCTAAGCACTCGCCATCTAAGAAAATCATTTCCAGTGTCTGGCATATTGTAAGTGCTTGATAAATATTTGTGGAATGGAATAGAATAGAAAAAAAATCAGAACAGAGAAGATAACAGAAGAGAATAGAACAGACAAGAGAAGAGAAAAGATGTATTGATTGATTCTTTAGGGAAAACATCTAAATCTATTTTTAAAGCATTTCAAATATTTCCATTTTTTTCCATTAATAGTATTAACATTTATGAGGCACCCATGCTCTAGAAACTGTGTATAGCAAACCAATGCCCATCTTTTCAAAAGAAAATGCTTGGATATAACCCTCCAGCTTTACCTCACTCCTTCAGAAAAAATAATCTTATTGCTAGCATGCTCAAATAGCATCCATGAGCAGATAAAAATGTCATGGGAAGATTTACTACTTTTTGCAACTTGAGAAAGATGGGATCTTCTGCAAAGAATGCAGTTTGCATAAGAATGTGAAAGGTGAGTTGTCAATAGCTCCCCCAAAATGAATTCCTATAATCTTATTTCATGTTCAAGTTCAGTTAACTTTGGTTTTGAAATGACAGATTTAAAATTCATTAGGGTCAAATGCTTCAGCAGTTCTGGGACACAGCTGATGGAAGGAAGGCTCCCACATTTGAACAGGCTTCCCCTAAATACTGCCGGGTTGCCTCCCAAGGTCAGGTCTATGAAGGCAAGTGTAAAAAGGAAAACCACTGATTTTTCAGGGAATTTTGGTTATGTCCACAGGAGATGTTATCATTAAACACAAACACACACACACACACACACACACACAAATTCCTTTGAGAAAAGCTAAGTAGTACAGCAAACGAGCATTGGCGTCACACAATACAACTGAGTTTTAATTCAACCTCGGACACTTATTAGCTGCGTGACCCTGGGCAACTTCTTTCAGACTCAATTTCCTCATCTGTAAAATGGATTAGCACCTACACCAGAGGTTTATTGTGAGGATCAAATGAGATGATGTATTTAGAGAAGTTTGCCAATCTTCCAACCTGACCTAAATGTTGGCTAATATTACTATGATTTATTTTCCCCTTTGTAACAGGATTTGGTATCTGAATTCACAGACAGCAACAACTAAAAATTTGGCTGGAATGATAACAAAATGATGAAACTCCACATGTCCTAAACCCACTTACATTCAGAATAGCAGAGAAGTTAAAATGTTCACAGTCTCTAAAGCATTGATTTGAGGAAACACCCAAAGAGTTTTCAGGACCATGGTGTCAAGCAGTTAGGTCAATAGTATTGAGCAGCATGTGAACTAAATGATGCTTTTATACAGTTGGAAGCCTATGCTATATTGATGTATAAATTCAATTGTAGATGTGCCTGGTGTAGATTATTACATCCCTTGCATGCACCATGATGGGTGAGCCCTCCAGTGAGGTCAGAATGTTGTTTGCTGTATGCGTTTCTATGTTGAATTATGCCAAAGGCAAGTTTTAAAAGAACTATAGCAAATTGGTAAGGGTTAATCAGTAGACAAGGGGAAAAGCGGAGGCAAAATTGTTCTTGGTGCCAAGGAGAATGATAAAACCAAGAGGGATGAAGAGGGGCAGCAGGGTGGGGAGAGAAAGTGGAAGAAAATGTGGGAATACGACAAGAACCGTTCCCTATTTACATACCCCTTAAATGATGTTGAGAGAAGAGCCAAGGAAAGGGGAGGAACATTCAGTCTAGACAGCAATAGATAACTTCAACATTTCAATGATCTTAGTTAGATTTCATCAATGGCAGTATTTGCTCTATGGACCTAGAGAACTGGACTTGAAGTCAAGAGGGCTGGGTTTGAATCTTGTCTCAAATAGCTGTGTGACACTGGGCAAGTCATCTAACTATTCTGGACCTGTTTCTTCAGTCATAAAATATGGTAGTGGGATTTGATAACCTCTAAGTTCCCTTCCAGCTGTGAATCCAGGATCCTATGACTGATGGTCCTATGATTCCTGTAACTTACAATCCTCAAAAGATGTTGGAGCTGAAAAATTCATCCTCTTGCAGCTAGCCCAGTGAGGGGCCCTTTCTTGAAATCAGGACATTCAAGGATGCAGAATGTGACCAATCCAAACCTTGTCATCTTTCTATCAATTCTCCATAGATGACAGATGGTTATAACAGCAGGTTATAACCATAAGAAAACGTGATATCTCTCATACAGGGACCCAACTGATGAAACAGAAAGCTAGAGAGGTAAAAGAATAAGCCCTGAAGTTATATCAAAGAAAACTGCTCTCTCTACTACTACCATTTACTGAGAAGGAAGATGAAGACAGTGACAAAGAGGAAGACAGACAAAGGTAGACACTCAACTGCATTGTCACCTGTTCTTTCTGGTAGGTAGAAAAGAAGTTGAATCCTGTAAAGGAGGAAAAGTTGGAGAGGATTTCACCAAACTTACAATAAAGGTCACTGCCTTTTCCTTAAAAAGCATGCCACTATTTCATCTGAAAGCATCATTAAGTCTGAATCTAAAAGTGATAGATACTACAGCTGCTGTCATGGAGTAAACCCAGTCAAGAAGAAGAACAGCTTAAAAAGTGCTGCATCAGAGAATCAAGTAAAAGATAGGTGTATAAGCTACAATGCTATGCCCAGGGAAATTTTTGTCCAGAAGAGTATGGAGCAGTTCAACTCAGCAATTGAAGCTTTTGCTTATAATGTTCATAAGCAACGTACTCATCAATACACTTGACAGACAATTCCTGAGCTGGAGGAGCACTCCACTCCGGAGTGGAGTTGTTCTGGCCACATATCTTTTACCTACACACATACCTTACTATTATAGGACTTTACATGTGTACCAACTTTCCCCATGGGAACACTGATGGGAGAGTGGAATCTAGGTTTCTTGGCATATATGGGTAAAGTTTACTTTGCATTTGCAGTAAATGTTTTGTTTAATAGAGTTTTAGTGGTTGATTTGTTTGTGTGAAATATACCAATGGGAACGCCTAGCTACAGTATTGGTAAGGAATGTTACCCACAAAGGTTATTCCTAGGACCTTGAGAATAGTGAGTTTTAATAGTTACCCTTCCTCTGGTGAAACTTCAACCTGCCAATGTGGAGGAAGGGCAGAGGAAAACAAGAAAAAGAGAGAGAAAATGAATATCCTTGGGGAGAGGGTATATAAAGGAGGCTATATAAGGAAATAATGAAACAAATGCCTACAGCTTTCTCAGGGGGAGGAATAAAGAATAAATAATTAAATTTAGAATAACAAATAACATGGCAGAAAGTAAGAAGGCAATTGATTTGACCCTTTTAGTTGATGATAATCATTCCGCATTTGTCTCTCTTCTTCTGATTCCTACAAGCATGTTTCATAACTTGCTTGTTTGTTCTATACCCTCATCTCCAATATCCCAATTGCAAATTCAAAACCACTAATTATGCTTCCTCTACAACTTGTTCCAGTGGCTTATTCCGGTGTGGAGCTGATCCCAGATTCCCCAAAGCTATACCAAGGCAATGTAAATGCTAGTAGATTTTTCCAAGTCAGAACAGTTTCAAGTGCAGGATCAGTGATGGATGGTCTTTCTATGATGTGAGGACCAGACTAGCCAAGTCAAGGAGCCCATCACTTAGAGGTTTTTGTTGATTTCCCCTGGTGTTAGTATCTACCCCAATCATTGTGTGTTTGTCTCATAGATCTTGTACGGACTTATCTGTAGACATAGCACCCTTCCTTTAGCAGAAGGAAACAACATGCTCCTTGAATGCAGGAACTGTCTCACTTTTATATTAGTATGACTAATACCTAGCACAGTGTCTCATACAGGACAGGCACACATTCATTGATGCTTACTGGCTGGTTGATTGGCTGTAGAGTGAATTTCTGAGCCATGCTAACTCTCAAAGAGCATCCACTAAGTTTTCTAGTGGGGATGTGGAAAGAGGCAGAATAATAGCAGAGTAGATAGAGTGCTGGGCTTGAAGCTTCATTCATCTTAGAAACTGGGTAAGATATCTAATCTTTCTGAGGCTCTGCTTAACCATGAAATGAGAAAGATAATACCCAGCATACCCACATCATGGGGTTATTATGAAGCACAAATGAGATGTTTGTAAAATGCTTTAAGAGCATGATATAAATATCATTGGTTATTCAGATTCATATTATTATTATTATGGGGTACTCATACCAATGAAATCATAGGGCTTTGATGTACTGAAATAATATCACATTTACAGGGTGATCAATAAAATAGAATCTAGAAGTTTGGAGTTAGGATGAAGATGAAGAAACTTTTTTTGTGTCATTAGACCCCTTTGATAGTGTGGTGAAGTCTATATAGTTCCCTTCTTAGAATCGTGTTTTTAAACTCATAAAATAAAATATGTAGAATTATAACTCACCTTTATAGAGTATCTCCTGTGTACCAGGCACAGTGCTAAGTGCTTTACAAATATTGTCTCATTTGACCCTCACAACAACCTGGGGGCTTGGGGGTAGGTGTTATTAACCCCATTTTGTAGGAGGGAACTGAGGTAGACAGAGGTTAAGTGACTTGCTCAGGATCATACAGCTAGTAAGAGGCTGAGGCTGCATTTCAACTCAGATTTCTACTGACTCCAAGCTTGACCCTCTATAATTTCACCACCAAGCTGCTCCTAACCTATTATATTGAAAAAACAATTATATATATATATATATA
>CM053585.1:533574988-533615821 GCA_028646515.1 Pseudochirops corinnae
TGACTCTCTTTCTATTTTCAACACTTAAAACAACCCCTGGCTCATGGTAAGTGCTTAATAAATGCTTGCTGACTGACCCTATGTTAGTGATCAATAAATGCTTACTGACTGACCATATGTTAGTTATGGCGATTATGATCTAGGATTTGAATACTTTTCTGAATTCTTTGACTTAAATTTTTTTTTCAAGCACCTAGACAATGCATAGAATTAAAAGGAAAAGTTCTAAAGACTTGATAGCTAGCTAGCCACAACATTAATTCAGAATCTTTTATGTTCCAGACATTGCACAAAGGGTGAGGAATATGAATAAATCAAGCAAGGCTGTTCCTGCCCTCAGGAAGCTCTCATTCTAAATGAGAGGACACAACATACAAAGGTCTAGAAAGTAGGGGAGGGGACGAGTATGGTGGCATGGCTGGGGATGTCTGGGCAGTGCTGTGCACTCCTGGAACTGAGTAAGACAAAGACAAAGTTGGCTTATTAAAGCCCAGGGAGATTTCAGGGGAGAGTCTGACTTTCTGGATCCTTCTCATGTACAGTCAGTTCACTGGTACCCAGCTCTCCACAAAAAACATTCCTGGCAATTGGGCCCTGCCTAATTTGCCAATGAAACCTCCTAATAACAACCATGAAAGCCCTACTGCTTTCTACCACAGAAGACAGAGTCTTAGGATAGGAGAGCAGAAAGGGAGCCCCTCATTTGACAGATCAAGAAACTGAGGCTCAGTGACAAAGCAAGTTAGTTAGAGAGTAAGAGCTAGAGACACAAGATCACAGAAAGTCAAAAAGGACCCAAGAGATCCAGAGTCCAACTTACCCATTTTACAGATAAGGCAGCCAAGGCACTGAAGTCAGGTGATTTGCTCAATGGCTCACAGATGTTAAATGGCAGGGACAAAGTTTGAACTTGAGGCTTATGATTCCCAACCTAGTAATATTTCCAGTGTACTATGCAAACAAATACGAAGCTTCTCAAAATACAACTAACATTAAGCATGTTTTATTGCATGCTTTTAGGAAACTTAGTATAAGTAGTAATGCTTTATTAACCAAGACACACGATTACCAGGAGCATCCATCCCACTTCCTGACCACAATGCGTAACAGAATTTTCTGGCCTCCCTTGTCACTGGTCATCAGTGGGATAGTGTCAAGACCACCAGTTCAGAAGTCAGAGGACCTAGGTTCAGATCTCACCTCTGACATTACCTCTGTGACATTGGTTAAAGCACTTAACTTTCCTGGGCCTGAGTGTTCTCATAGGAAAAATGGAGTGCTGGACTAGATGGCTTCTAGCTTTACATCCAGGATCCCACAATCCACAAAAAAAGGAACTGGAATGTCCTAATAAATAGAGCTATTCCAAAATGAAGTAAGCTTCCTTCTAAGGTATTAACCTCTCCATCTCTAGAATGAGCCAAGCAGATATTGTATGACAACCTGTTAGCAATACCATAGAATATATTCCTTCATGGAGTAAAAACATTAACCTCTAAGGCCCCTTCCATGCTAAGAATCTGTCTATGGCATCACAGATATTCCAGTGGAAATGATGACTAGTTGTAGGCACCAAGGTGTCTATACAAGGTAGAGTCACTCATACACAAACTCAGCCTTTTCTCCTCTTTAGCAAATGGAGAAAGAACACTAGAGAACCCTACAAGTATTGGGAAATGCTGGGATGCAAAGCATCTCTCCTTGCTTTGCAGGGGGTGGGGAGGGCATGGAAGAGCTGACCCAACAGGAGTACAGTGGCCTCACTTCCATCCATGGTGCACCCTGTCCATCACAGGTTTTCTCCTACTTTGCCCCACCCAGTCTCATAAGTGCAATCAGGCCAGGGCTGCATTCATTTCCCCCCAGTTACCTCCTTTTCCTTCCCTCTTCAGTATTCCCTCCAGAGGCAGCAGACAAGAGGAAGAACAGTAAGGTCCTGCTGACAGTACCCTCTCTCTTAATGAGGAACAATGCCCAGGAGGATGGTTCTTTCCAACTTGCAACTCTGGGATTCAGTCTTTCAGCTGAGGATGCAAGTTGTTACATTATACAGGTCATATAATAAGACACAGAGTTCCCACATAAATCATTTCCGTCTCCACCGCTGAAATTTCATTCCACTAGAAGCATTCCAAACAGAAGCCTTGCTCATCAATGTAAAATTAAAGCTACCATGTGAGAGGTAAGTCTTGACTTAGGCTGAGCAGAAAAATAATACATGGCTTCTATCCTCCCCTCCTTCCCATAGCATCCCTAGCTTCCTTCAAGGCTCAGATTTAGAGCCACTTCCTGATTGAGCTTAGTCCTTGTCCCACTACTTGGCAGTGACCTCTCCCAGCCTCCTGCAGCACCCAAATTTGCTAGCTATGTGATCATGGTCAAATCATACCATACCTCACATTATCTCTGACCATGACCCTACCAGCTGCCTTGTACCACCTATGACTCCCTCCCCTCTGAGTCTCACTGACCTGACCCAGTTCTGAAGTCATAATTAAATTAAAAGTGTCATTGCTGTTGGAAGGGGGAGGGGGCACCAAATTACTTCCCTATGGTACAACTTTCACAAATGAAATAACCCTCTCTAAGTACCTCTAGATGTTATCTCCCTATATCAGAATGTAAGCTCCCAAAGGGCAGAGACTAAGGTTTCTTTTCTATTTCTATACCTAGTGCTCAGTACAGTGCTTGGCACACACTGTCATCACTCAATAAATAAATACTTCTACTCTTACTCCTATAATTTCTGTTTATTCTGCGTTACCAATGCTATCATTCATGTTGTTTCCCCCAATAGAACGTAAGCTCACTGGGGGCAGAGGCTGACTTTTTTTTTTTGTCTTTGTATCTCTCATCACCTAGGACAAGAATCTGATACATAGTAGCTGCTTAATGAACACTTGACGAATGAATCAACAATTCAGATCTAAGACAATACTTTATCTTCCTTAACATAAAGGAACTTTTTTTTTGCCTCGATTATATACTTAACTGTGTCATCTTGACATTCCACTCCATATGAGTAGGCACAGACAAAGCTAAGTCTAAAAGTCCGTACCAGCCGTTAAAGGTAGGAGAATTCAGTCAGTGTGCAATGGGAGCCCCTATCTATTATAATCTTACATAATTTATAGGCATGTCATTGATATTCAAGAAGATGGTATGCTCAAGTAAGACAGATCATTTAACACATTTATCAAATTTCAGATTGCACTGCCTTGCCAAATGTAACTGGAAAACTACTGGGGTTTTGGAGGAAATATGCCTGTGCCCTGCACTGTTGCAATGTGTTTGTCACAGTAACGGCAGTATTTCCCTTCCCATTTAGTTGTGATCAGACCTGGGCCATCACATACTAAATGACTCTTGGACATAACTGCAGTCGATCCAGGGTTTGGTCATCAATTTCACAGTCCCATTCAAGATGCAGATCCTCCCACATCTCTGCTCTTAAAGGCAATGGGGCTTTTGGCCATCTAACTGAGCAAGGAAATAATCCTGCAATTATAGCCCAGTCGTGAAGCTAACAGAGGTGGCTGACAATTTTTCACAGAGATGCTGGTGAAAGTTTCCAAGCTGATTGGAAATGCAATGGAAAGTTCACTGGCTTTAGAGGGAGAGAACTTCCATTAAGATCCCAATATTGCTACTTACTACCACGGGGTGTCCTCAAGCAAGTTGCTTCCCCTGTCTGAGCTTTGGGTTCTTTATCTGTAAAATAAATGGGCCTGGGCAGACTGCCACCTCCAGATCTGAACTTAGAAGCTAAGCAAATGTCCAAATCCGGTTTTGTTTGTTTGTTTTCTATCTGGTGCATGGGCAAAGCCTGGGCAGCTAAGTGGTACAGTGGACAGAGTACCAGGCCTGGAGTCACAAAAAATCATCTTCCTTGAGTTCAAATCTATCCTTTGACATTTACAAGCTTAGTAACCCTGGGAAATCACTTCACCCCGTTTGTTTCAGTTTCCTCATCTATAAAATGAGCTGGAGAAGGAAATGGCAAACCATCCAGTATCTTTGCTAAGAAAACCCCAAACGGGGTCACAAAGAGTCAGACGGGACTGAAACAACTCAATGACAACAACAACATGGCAAAGTCACATTCATTAGAAGAGACTAAAGTTGGTCTACACCTCTCAACTATAGCTGGATTCTCAGAAAGGTGGAGACATTGAAATCAAGGGGAGTTGCACCAAGAGCACTTTGAATGACAAATGAGAAGAGGAAGCGACACTAGTGGATGAAAAGCCTGCTTACCAGTTCCATTTGGATTAGAGCTCTTGGAGGAAACATCCAGTATAGACCTGGCATCCATTCCATGTTACTCATGGAAGTTCCGAATTAGATCCTGAGCTTGGAAACAAATGTTATGCGCTTGCAAGAGTTCTGAAAAGTTTGAACTGTCAATGTCCCATATGTGTTGGTGGGTTTTAGTTGGTAACCATGTCTTTCTGTCCACCTCTCCCCTCCCCTTATCCACCACTGAATTAAAGTCATTTATTAATAAATAGCTACCCAAACAATTAGATGGCATGCTAAACTTGGGAGGAGGACCCAAATCCTGTCTCTTATAGGTACTGAACAAGTCCCCCAACCACTGAGAATAGTAAGTTCTAGATTTGACCCGACAGGTTTCTTGTTAAGTGCCAATGAGGTCCTAACACTGCATCAATGTTCGGTACTGGGAGGCAGTCTGCTATTGTAGACAGAATTAGCCCTGTAGTCAAGAAGTTCTGGGTTCAGGTTCTGCCTTTGGAGCATACTGCCTGTGTGACCCTGGGCAAGTCACTTCAGGCCATCTCTCCAAGTGACTGAGCAGGTATAGGTCTGCAGTGTAATAAAAATATTTGCGAATAATTATAAAGGGCATTCTGGTTTGCAAAGCACTTTATTTGAGGGATTCTTCCTATAAAACAAAGAGCCTGTGAAGGCAGCGTTATTCTTATCCAAATTTTACAATTGATGAAACTGAGGCTTAGAAAATTCCGTGACTTGCTCAGGGTCTTGAATCCCCTATATATCCAAGGCAAGTTTTGAACCTACTAACTCACTAACCCAATAACCGTCACTTTACCTAGCTGTTTCCTATCCCAGAGAAATTGCAGGTCGGGTCCAAAACACTCAGCGAACGTCAGTCATTCTTCAGCAGATCCCACTGCCTTTGAAAGTGTGAAAAGAGAGAAATGACCAAACCCAGAAACTTTGCTTTAATATCAACATCGCGTTGTTTCTTTGTTTTAAACTTCCCACTCAACCAGCAGAGCCGATTTGCAGCCTGGCCCTCTGATGATCACAGACAAAGCTGCCTTGTTACAGGAACCTCTCCAGGGCTTACCTTTAACAAGGACTCATTAGGAAATTCTCAGCACAGTCTGAGATGCACCTCGGTCTGATACAAAGGCAAGTTTATTCCTTAAGGACTGCTTCTCTTGAAAGAAGCCAGGAGCTAACTCCTTAGCAAAGAACTTCAAGTAATAACAAGACCAGGGGCGATCTCTTAAAGCAATGCCATCGGGCAGGAGCCGAATGGCGCAAAAGCAAAACTTGCCAGAACTTTGCCGGGCAGTTTTTCCCCTTAAGCTGAGTCGCTCCCTCTCTTTCCTCCCTGGACTCCAAGCATCTTTGCCCAATTTACAAAGTCTGAGCTCCTGGCTGACTTCACTCCATTGCCATCCGGGGGTGACTAACTTAAACGGAGCAGCTGCCCCGGCTCGGGATTGCGACCCACACTGACGGGCTGGCTGAGCCCCTTTCTTTCACCGGTGCAAACAAGAAAAAGCAGAAGAAACAGAAGAAAAAGCTAGGAGGAAGGGCACATCTCCTGCTTGGTCTCCCCCCGCCTTCCTCCCCCATCAAAGGCAGGGGCAATCTGTCCCTCTGGTTTCAGCCTCCATCGCGTTAGCCTCCCCCAACCACGGAAAAGAGAAAACCGGATAAAGCTTTGCGAAGTGGGGGCCCGAAGCTAATCGCAGGGGCAATCCTTCTGGGAAGGGAGAATGGGCCCCAGCGCTTTCTTTCTCTGGCCTCGCTGGAGAGCCCAGTGTTAGGAGAAGAAAGGCAAAGTGTGGACTGAGTTACCCTCCATCTCGCAGGTGCCGTTGCTCGTCTCAGCGGCCTCAGTTGCTGCTGCTGGCGATGCCCGTGTTTGCCGTGCCTGGGAGGGAGAGGAGGGTTCTGTCACCTCCCTGCTGGCCGCTGCAGGCTGCTGCTGCCTTCGCAGCTGTCTAAGGGCGGCGCCTGCTGTTGCCGCTGCAGAGGCTGCCCCTGGGATCTTCTGGGCGTCCCTGAGCCTAATGACAAATAGCTGCAGGTGGAATGGAACACACCCTCCCCTCCTTCTCTCCCCTCCTCCTCTTCCTCCCAACACGAGCTCTGTGTGCACGCCGCGCACGCCGCGGTGCAGCCCGTACTGTCCCTTATCAGCACGTCTTCCACTCTGCTGCCCCCTTTGTCAAACTCTTTGGAGCCCCAAGATGCATCAACTTTCCTAGACACAGGAAGGGTGGAGGACCTAGACCGAGAGCTGAAGGGCCTTGCAAGACTGTCGGGTCTAGCCTCTTCATTTTTACAGATGGGAAAACTGAGGACCAGGGAGATAAGTGACTTGCCCAAAGTCATACAGGCAGGTAGTGAGAGTCAGAGGCAAAATTGAACCCTGGTTCTCTGACCCCAAGAGCAAGCATTCTTTCCCTTTTCAATTTGCTGAGCTGGAGAATCCTCTTGGGCAAGACCAGGCAGCAGGAGGAGGAGAAGTTGGGGGTCAGACTTCTTCAGGGATCTTTTAGTAGCAAGGCGTAGCTCAGCATGTTGAGTGACTGGTTTCTTCAGTTCTAGATGGGAATGTAAGTCACAGGGTGCGTGGGGAGGAGTGGGAAAGGGCAGCGCACAACCTGCCAGCTGCCCTCCCCCCCATTGGGGGGGGCACCTCTGTGGTATGCGAGGCTTTGGAAGGGGGGGTGGGGGTTTTTCCCCAGCCTTTAGGTAGGGGATTAGGCTCAGTAGGCGCCTGGGCTCCAAGATGTTCCCACCTGCTCCTCAGTTGTGTGGCCAGGTTCCCAGTCTGGTTCTGCTTTGCAAGAGGAGCCTGTTGATATTAAGGCCCTGTGGCCATGCCAGCTTTGGCCAGCTTGCTTAGTAGAGGCCTATTTTAGGGCTGGGCAGGGCCTGCTGACCATTCAGTACTTCTCTCTTTTATTTAGGATCTCTAAAAGTGAATCTCTTTTCCTAGGATAGAGTTTCAGGAGTTTGAGACTGGCTGATAACAAGAACTCTGGGAGTGCAAGGGAGAGTGAGTATGGAGGGGTGGGGAGGGAATTTGATAAGGAGGGGAGGAGAGCATGAGTCAGAAACATGTCACACTGACCTTCAGAGGATCATAGAGCTGGGAGGTTCAGAGGACCTTAGATTTAGGGTTGGAGGGACTGGAGAAGACCTCCACTAATAGCCCCCTGATTTTCCAGATAAGAACATAGATCTTTAGAGATTGAGTGACTTGCCCAAGGTCCCTCATAGGCTAGGCTTCAAAGGTGGGATTTGGCCCCAGGCCCCAAAGTACAAAGTCAATATTCTTTCTACTGGAGGAGGCGATCATAGCCGTGTTGCTAATAAGTGTCAGGGGGTAGAATTCACACCTCAGTCTCCCGATTATAAATTGACAGATGATTCCCCCTTGAATGTGTTTCTTTTTATCCATTCTTAAAACTTAAGTTGTAGGGATGAGGTAAACGATTTATAAGTGCCAGGGAAAAAGAATACTGATTGCAATTTATGATTCCCATAGGAAACATTTGGACACAAAGTACTGGATTTTATTCCTTATCCTGTGGCAAGTGAAAAATGATCACGATAGGCGGGAAGGTAGATGATGCGTTCTGGTCAGTAGCATGGAGGTCCCTATGCCCTAGGGGAAGAAACAGCCTGTTGCTAGCCTACATATGTCTTAATGTTAAGATTGAAAAACTGACCCAAGGAATTAATGATAATTCTGTACGTATTTCACATCAAGCAGAAAATCTTTCCTAGGTTTCATTAGATAAAAAGTCAGGTACCCAGATCCTTAAAGGTAAATAATCAGAGAATCTCATACCTCAGAGGGCCTCTGGTCCAATCCAGACCTGACCAAGATTCCCCTCTACAATATATCCAGCAAGTGGTTATCCGGTCACTCCTGGAAGAATTCAAGGGAAAAGGAAGCTGCTACCTCTCAATGCAAAACATGCCATTTTTTAATATTTACGATCTCTTAGTTGGAATTTGCCTCTTAATGTTTCCACCCACTGCTTCTAGTTCTGTCCTGTCTGGGGCCAAACAAAACAAACCGAATCCATACAATTTTAAGATATTCCTGCCATTCCCACCTCCCCGACCCCAAGGCTTCTCTTCTCCAGGATAAACACCCTCATATACTTCAACCAGTCCCATCTTAGTGGTCCCTCCTTGGGATTATCTTCAGGTGATGGTTGTCCTTCCTAAATGAGAAATACGGTAATAGACTCTTGATAATTAAAACAGGGGGAGGAAGGGAAGGGAAGATAAGAGGGAAGAGGGAAGGGGGAAGAGAGAAAAGGAATAAAATATTTATCAAGGACTTTCTATGTTTCAGTTATTGTACTGAGTATTAGAGTTATAAACGCAAGCAAGTAAGGGCTTACATTGAAATAGGGGAACTCAGTCCATGGAGAGGAGTCTCAGCCAAAGAGAGCAGTGATTGGAGTCATAGGTCAAGTGCTTAACATGTCCTTGCCAGGAACATTACTGCTGCTTTGATCGCTGTCCTCAGAGTTGAAGGGGGTGAAGACGATGCAATCCTAAAAGTGATGGCTAGGAAGCAACATGGAGGGCCTGAGATAGGACAAGATAAGACACTAGTTACCCATTAACTACAACCAAGAGAGGACCAAAGGAAGTCAAACTATGGGATGGGGGATGGAGCTCTGTGTGGGGTGTATGTCGCCCCGGTAGGTCATATGTACATTCACATGGATTGCCTAAATGGGGCTCAAGTAGAAGCATGAATAGATAACTGGAATGTAGACTTCCTCTCTTTGGGGGACTTTGATTCTGTCCTGGAGGGGAGCAGAAGAAGAAGCCATAAGCGCAGTTACACTGTTCTTTTCAGAGGGAGAGACTGACAGGTGGGGAAGTTTATTGATCTGTCACCCTAAATACTGCTGGTCTGGGGCAATTGTTTCTTTTAGTTAAGCTGCTTTTCTGGTTACTAGCCATTGAAAGGGAAAAGGTACCTCAAGCTGTATCCACAGGCTTGACTCCTTCCTGACAAATTCCAGTTACACAAAGGACCATCATAAATAAGAAAGAGTGATTGAACTCATTCATCCAAGCAAATACCAAAAGAAATCAGAGAAATTATGTAGATGAGAATGTACTAAAAAATGTCAACTTAATGAAGAGAGTCCCTAATCTTATGCAATGGAAAGTTCCCCAAAGTCTTTAGGGAAATAAACTGGAAATTGGGGACATGTGAAGTAACCAGCTTTCCCCATCATATCTGCCTCCAAAATCTGTATCTTTTTCCGTGCCTTGTTCCCTGAAGAGAGACTAAAATCATTTGGTTCTTCTCTCAAAGCAAGAATAAAGAATGTCTCTCCTCTCCTCACCCCTCACAAAGATGCATAGCATGATGACTCATCATTCTCTCCACCCATGAGGAGAATCATATACAACTGCTCTGGCCATGAAACTCAGATTATACTCATTCTATTTCTAGCTTATTTCTTTTCCATCCCATACCTTCCAAGCAGACACAGACTTTGAGATTACCAGTAGTACTTGTCACCAACCAGATCAACTTTAGCAATTGTCAAGTCATTGGGGAAAGTGAAAATGTGTTTTCAAAGAATGCAGAATGAATTCTGAAAACATTGCACAGGGTTTTGCTTCCTCCTCTTCCCCCTAACTCCATGTCTTCATCCAAAATCTTCATTATTATTTCAAGATTCTGGCATGAGGGAAAGAGCAATTGACCACTGGCAGAACGTGAGCTGCCTTTGCCCAAAGTCTCTTCATGAAAGGAACTTTGGTTATTCTGTGTAATATCAGATGACAGATAGAGTCAAAATGAAATTTGGGTCCAGTGTCACCAAGCTCCAGTATATTCCTAATTTTTCCCATTCCAGCATCTTCTCCCCCTCCTCTGCCAGACATCTTTTAAGCCACTTCTTCTGTCAAAGCTGGAAAGAAGCTGATATCATTTACACCTTGGCTGAAACTAATTCACACCAACATATTAACTCTCTAAGGCTGTTGCATTTAAGCCTTTTATCTCTTAAGTGTGGAATAAAAGAGTGCCTCTTATATAAGTAATTTCAGGCAATAACTAGCTTAGTAGGAGAGTTTGGAAAGAGGTGCAAAAAACCATTTTGGAACTTAAATCAAATTCAGCCTAAGGCTGGACCCCAAGAAAAGCTGCCACCTCTCTTTTAGAGTGTCTCCCACAGCCATGTCATAAGGGAGAAGGGTGACCAGACTGGTCCCCTCTTGTTATCACTTCTTATTTCTCATTTAATAGGACTCAAGTATTTAAAGCTGGAAGAGCTTAGAAAAGAGCCAGTCTAACCATCTCAAATTGCATATGAAGAAACTAAGGGCCAGAGAGGCCTGACTTCAAATCCACAGTTTTTAACTTCCCTTCAAGCATTGGCTCATGTCAGGGAACCTGCCTTCAAATACCACTTTGATGTTTAATTTCTATTAATTAACCTTATGTCACCTTGAGCAAGTCCCTCCATATCCCAAGGTCTTGGCCTCTCCATTGACAAAAATGAGGGAGAGCGGCCTAGATAAGTTCTAAGTATTCACTCCCTGGCTCCAAATCAATGATCCTAGGACGTAATTCTTTTACTACCAAGTCTCTGTTCCAAGACAATCAGGTATCTAAGCCCATTGTTATTGACTCTTTCCCTTGCCTCCTCTGACATGGGTCTTTCCCAGTCATTCTATCCCTTTCCCACACTCTCTAGCAAGGTGAGTCTCCCTTCCAGAACTTTGTGATCCTCATAGTCCAAAGTTTCTGCTGCCTTGAGTTGTCTAGCATTCAGATCAGACAACAAAGAGCTCAAGGAAGGGGACTTGGAGATTCAATTTCTCTAGGAGCCCTCAACTAGGCAAGAGGGAGAACAAAAGAGCAGTGAAAGAGGAACTCAGAGGCAGAGTCCAAGCAGCTTCATTTAAAGGGGATGGAAGGGAAGCGTAGCAAGCAAGAAAGCCCCAGCTATTGGGGAAGTAAGATCCAGGACTTTAAAAAAAAAATTGTGTGGGGATCAATAGGTAAAAGAGGATTATGTATTCTAAAAAATTAATGAGACCTAGTATGGCACAGTAACCAAAGATTTTAAATGTCAAATATGCAATCCTATACCAAAGTTCAACCCAAGTTGGCATAGCACGTAGACACATGGCTTTCTGAGGAAGACCTAAGTCAACCTTGACTGGGACCTGGGTCCCACTTCCAACACATCCTTGTTTTATCACTTTGGGTAAATCACTTAAACTTTCGATGTTCTGGGAAACAAAGACAAGTGTTCTTAACATATCCATGAGCTTAACATTTTTTCTGATAATTATACTTCAATATAATTGGTTTCTTTTGTGATTGTATCTAATGCATTTATGCATTTAAAACCATTCTTCTGAGAAGAGGTCCATAGGCTTCACCAGACTTCCAGTGGGATCCAGTAAAGGTGAAGGGCCACAGTTGTAAGACTATGGTGCTGATGATTTGTATGGATTAACTTTAAATCCTGAAAGTTTGCTGACATATTGTTTCAATGAATATCTTAATTTGCTCTTTAGGATTCTTTAAATACACCATTATATCGTCTGCAAACATGATATTTTTGTTTTTTCTTCACCTATGGTTATTTGGTCACCCTTTTTTTTCTTGTACATAAAACCATAAATTGTAAAGAAGGTGGCAACCTGTTTTGATAGGGGGAGATTTCTCATCTCTATGAAAAAGTGAATGAATATATGAAATGAAATCATGCTTCTAGGGCCTCTCCCTAAAGAAGTAACAAAGTGAGAAAAGAAAAACTATACATTTAATTTGAATGTAACATTGTAGTACTAATTGTATTTTATTGTAATGGTTTATTACATGGTAATTGTATTCTTTAATATGAATGATTTATGGTTAATTCTACACAAGAAAATAACAGTTGGGCATATGATTTCATATGAATCAGGAAAATTTTGTAAATTTTCTTTGACTGTGTCAATTGTTTCTGTAATAGGTTCTCAGCCATAATAATCTGCTGAGAAGCATTATGGGAGGGAAAATCAGTAACTTTGGATTCAGGAGACCTGGGATCGAGGTCTCAACACTTGTTATTTGGTCGTGAGAAAGTGACTTCCTCTTTCTGAGTTTCAGTATTTTTTTGTACTGTGTGAGATTATTTTCAGGAAAGGCTTAGTAGAATATGAAATTCTAATGGAGTTTTTTTTACCTTATTATTATGGTTGAATTTACATGGGCATCTGCTCAGAGCTTTCAATGATTAGATGGCAGACAGATCTCTGCTAACAATAAGCCTCTTAACTTTTTAGTCAGCCTAAGTACAGGTATAGCACATATAACTGCTCAGCATGGGGGCACATAGTAGGTGCTTAATAAATATTATTGATCAGTTAATAAGTTCTGGTATTACTCTCCCAAACTCCTCTCTCCCTGGAAGGTCACTCTCTCTTGGCTACTATTTGTCTCCCTAGATTCAAGAACTAGGCCTGAGGAATTGAGGTTGTCTTTCTAATGCTCTTGCTCATAACCCATTTGTGAGCTTTTACCCTTGATCATCAAATGACATTAATTAACCAGCCAGACTTAATTAGCTTTTAGACATAAGTATTATTAACTAAGGTTATATAATAAGAACAATTCATGTGGAACATCTTTGCAAAAGTCCTCAACATATTCTTCCACCAAGACACAAAGAAGCTGGGAGAAGTGGTCTTGAGCTTACAGAGAATGCAGGTCAAAGGGAACTCACATCCCTTCGTTGCCAGAAGTCCCCTGGCCTTTGGGGAGTACTCATAAAGTTCTCCCCAGACATGCTGCAGATTTTCTGCTGAGCCTTGAAATCACCTTTCCTCATCACATCCAGATTGCCAATGCAGATACTGCTGTCAGCTATTCTGAGGATGCTGTTAGGATATTAATAAAAAGTATAAATTCTCAGATCTTCCAAAATCTATACAGTCCTCCTCCAACTGAAGGGGGTGGGGGAGCTTGAAGATCAGACTAAGGTGAGAGTTTTTATCTTCCCCATCCTATGAGTGCTTGGCTGACACTTCTTCCTGATCCCAGATGCCAAAATCTTCTGGGTTTCAAACTGACTGGCCATTTTATGCCCATTGGGCATGAGCAAGTTTCCTCAACAATTCAAATTTTTCACACTTAGTATAAATCAAGCATTCGTAACTCATGGTCCATAGATCCCCAAGACATCCAAAGACTGATTTTAGGAGGTCTGTGATCTTGGGTGAGAAAAAAAATTAATGTCTTTATTTTTGCTAACCTCTTCCTGAAATTTATCATTTTCTCCAATGATATAAAAACATTATTCTCAGATGGCCAAAGGAGTTATTGATTCAAAAAGGTTTAAGAACTCCTGGGATAGGATCTCATGGTAGCCTTATGGCACTTAGCTGAGGGGTACTGGCAGAGCATTTCAGTAAGAGTCCTAGAGAACCAAGGCACAGTAGAAGTACTTCAGATCAGTGAGAGCAAATCACCTGGGACTAGTAGTGAGATGATGCCCCATTAATATTTTACATTAACCCAGAACTTCCCACTGGAGCAAATGATATATAATCCAGATTTATAGAACAGTCTGCAGATCACAAAGCACTTTACTTTCATCAATCCTGGGTGAAGGTATGTAATGGCAAGCAAAGAAGTACTTAGCACCTTGTTTCAGCTATTTAATTATTTAGCACCTTGTTTTAGTTCAGAGCCTTGCCCTGATTATATCAAGGCTTGTTAAGAAACAGAACCTGTGAACCCCACAGTGGGAGGAACTTGCTGATGCAACAGGACAGCAGAATAGGGAGGAGCTAATGACCATACATAAGGAGAAGCCCGAGCTGGGAAGAGCAGAATTGAGAAGGGGAACTTTATGGTGGCCAGGCACCCTGTTTGTCTGTTCTGTTTGTGATACTTTGTACAGAAGCCCTAGAAACTTACTGGAAGCCCTAAAAGAGGATTTTCTTGTTCTCTGTTTACTGAAGTCCTGGACGAGGGTTTCAGAGGTCCTGGGACTATACTGATGATTTGTATTGAGTTCTCAGACTTTGTTTTCAGGTCTGTGTTGATTTTACAGGCAGAAGGTGAATTGATGATGGTGCTGGCAATGTGCATGAATGTTGTTTTGACTCTGTTAAGCTTTATCTTCCCAGAAACAGAAACTGTGAAGGACTTGAGCTGGACTAGACACTGTGAGCTTCAATATGGAATGGGAACTGGACAAGGAAATGGATAAGGAGCTGGACAAGGAGTTGAGTGAAGAGCTGAGGGCTGCCTACCTTTGAATCCAGGTGACAGTAGCGTAAATTCAGGCAGGGGCTGTGACCATGGAAGAGGAACCATGGATTCTGAGAGCCAGCCTCAAGTCAAATGTAATAGTAATGGGATTTGAAGATCTTCCATGTCCTTGTATTGGTAAGTAAATAGACATTTAGCACTTAGCTTCAAGTTAATTATATCAAGCCTCTGTTAAGAAACAGAAAGTATGAACCCCTGTTGCTTACGTAACAGGAAGGGCTGGAACAGGATGGAGCTAATGCTTTCTATAAGGAGAAGCACAAGCTGGAGAGTCAGGACTTCTTGGAGCAAGCAGCATGGAGGCTGAAGAGAAGAGGCCCAGGCTGGAGAAAGTGATTTTGATTTTAATTTTGAGAACAGAGCTTATGGTAGTAGAGCTTCTTCTGAGAGCCAGCTGGAGCTGCTGCTGAGACCTTTCTTCTGGGAACTTCTGCTGAGAGCTTCCAAGAACGAGGTTGAGGAACTACCAACTTGTTCTGGGAGCTCCCAAAGACTTCCAAGGGCCAGCCAAAGACTGAGGAAGCATGACTGTGGTGCCAGTACTTTGTCTGTCTGTTTTGGGTCTATGTTAATTTCACAGGCAGAAAGTGAATTGATAAAGATGCTGGCAATGTGCATGAATGTTATTGTCACTTGGTTAAGCTTTGTCTTCCCAGGAACAGAAACTGAAGGACTTGAGGTAGATTAGACACTGTGAGCGTCAATATGGAACAGGAACTGCACAGAAAGCTGGACAAGGAACTGGGAGCTGTCTGCCTCTGAACTCAAGTGGCAGTTAGTTAGATCTGGGCAGGAGCTGGGACCATGGAAGAGGCACCATGGAAGTTGAGAGCCTGCCTCAAGTCAAGATGAAAAGACCTCTCCTTGGGTATTTAATGCTGACAGATAAAATTGTAACTTACATGGTGACCTAGGGGTGGATGGCCTTTGTACTTTCCACACCTCTTAAGAGGGTACTTAGTAGTGACTGATGATGTTGTAACTTAATTGCACCCTGTGGACATGGACGAGGACTTTGACTTTTGTACTTTGTGTCAATTAAGGAGGCTTGCCTCCTTAAGGGTGATTGAATTAAGGATTTACTAAATGAAGGACTTAGTAAATGAATGTTATCTTTTGCTTAAAACTATGTGACCACTTTGGTGAAAACTATATGGCCATTTTAGTGATAAGTTGTGAAGTTAAAACATTCTTAATGCTGAACTTTATTTTCTGTGAATGTTTTTTCTTGGTTTGTTATTGAATAAATAGAGAGTTCACTATATTGTATAATCAGAACCTTGAAAGCTGTTCGCAGCAGCAGTCCTGTGGAAAGCTGCTGGTGCTTGGCTTTACATCAAGATGAAAAGACCTTAGTTAATGCTAACTGAGAAGATCATGATTTACTGTGGCCTAGGGGTGAGAGAACTTTGTACTCTGTACCTTGTACCTCTTAAGGATGATTGAATGAAGGATAATTGGAAACTAATCTCCAATCAAGAAGAAAAAAGACTTTTTGACTGAGATTAAGGCAAAAAGACCTAGGGGTGGAGAACTTTGACCTTTGTATTTTGTATCCCTTAAGGAGGCTTGCTTCTTAAGGATGATTAAGTTAAGGACTTACTAAATGATATATCTTTTGCTTAAAACTATGTGGCCACCTTGTTGAAAACTACGTGGCCACTTTAGTCATAAGTTGTTATGTTTAACATTACGAATGCTGTACTTTGGTTTCTGTGAATGTTTTTCCTTAGTCTACTGCTGAATAAATAGAGAGTTCACTACACTGTATGATCAGAACCTTAAAGCTGTTCACAGCAGCAGTCCTGTGGAAAGCTGCTTGTGTGTGGCTTTATAAGGTAGCAAAAAAATATTATCCCCATTTCACAGATGAGGAAATACACACACCAACCAAAAGGTAAAAGGGAGTTGTGCAAAGTCAGTATCAGACATGCACCCTGGCCTTCTCACCCCAAGCCCAGAAAACTTTCATTTATACCATATTACCTCCTTCCAGTCACAGCATAATTCACTAGAAAGAGCAATGATTCTGGAGTCAGGGGCCATAAGTTCAAACCCAAGGTCTGATATTTACTCCAAGGTCTGATATTTACTCTGTGACCATAGGTAAATCACTTCCCTCTGGGGGCCTCAGCAAAATGGGGAGGGTGTAGGCTAAAGGGCTTCTGAGGTCCCTTTCATCTCTAGAGGTCATATCCTATGATACCCCATCCCTCATTGTGTCTACAGGAGGGTGGTACATTACTCACCCTAAAAGAACAATATCTGTAGTGACCAATCAGACCATTGGGCTGCACATTTTTAAAAAGTCAAAGAGAGTAGTCTCTTGCCAATATCTTGAAACTTCAATATAATTCCATTTTCCCTTCCTTCTGATGCTTGGAGCCCAAGGAACTTAGACACTAAATGGATAATCGTGTAACAACACAAGTTTTGAAAAGAACAATATAATAAGGAAGCCAAGAAAATGGATTTGGAATAAATGTGAAGCAAGAAAATTGGTATGCTCTGCCATGTCACATCCTGCTGGAGGTCTTGGGGGCTTGAAGAATTCTATTCTCCAGTTGCCAGTATTGGACCTTGAGTGTTGAAGTATCCATACTAATGAGAGACAAGACACACTCACTCAAAATTCATATAGAAACTAGGCTCATACAGTAGATATGACTTGTTATTAAGTCATTTTTCAGTCATGACCAACTCATTGTAACCCCATTTAGGGTTTTCTCAGCAAAGATACTGGAGTGCTTTAGCATTTTCTTCTCCAGCTTATTTTATTGATGAAGAAAATGAGGCAAACAGGGTTAAGGGACTTGCCCAGGATCACCCAGCTAATAAGGGTCTGAGGCTAGATTTGAACTCATATGTTCTTGACTATCCTCTGAGGCACCCAATTGCCCCTTACACTCTTCCAAAACACTGGCAGATGTCACCCATGACATGGAAATAATGATTCTGCATCCAGCAGTAGTGAATTGCATGTCCTAAAGATACACCATCACAATTGTGTTTGGTTACTTATCACAATGTTTGCAGCTTCCTCATATTGACCTTGGTGTTAAGGTCAGGCTGAACTCACAACCTCCAATCTCCAGAGATTTGCTTCAGGTCATAGGTGTGGGCAGCGTTTGTTGAAGACCAGTTTCTTTGACTTTACTTAAAAGAGATCATTCCTATTCTTCACCCAGAGGTCTGAGAGATTTATGTTGTTGTTGTTGCTGTCCCTTCTTTGTTACAGAGGACCAATGATTTGTTAACAAGTGCTGGATCCAACCTGAGGGGATTTGCCAGGAGATGGGGTCATGCCTATGAGAGTAACCTGGAACTAGGGATAAAAAGTGGATATTGTTCAAAAAACTAGAGATTCTAGTGATTAAAGCTAGGTAAGTATAAATAGCAATTGTTTCTGTTTTGGCCAGAAATCCTGATGGTTTTCTCCTTCCAGATTGATTTTTTTTTGACTAGGTAAAAGAGGTCATTCTCTGCTTCATTTCTTACCTAGCCTTAATCACTGAATGGGTGTTGCCTTAATCACTGAATGGGCATTGCCTCAGTCAGACTGAGACCTGTTAAAGACCATAGCTATAAAAGGCCAAAGCTCCCTCTTCATCCAGGGCCATCTCCAGTCATCCTGATATATGTCTTCTCACTGTACCCAGATGGCTCCAGAGGATACAGTGAGGCTGGTGACTGCCACAGCCCTGCCTCACTTAAATCCAGTTCACTTGCAAGTCATGGCATCACCTCCCTGATGTCATGGTCCTCTTTCGGAACAGAGGACAAACAGCAACAAAGAACCTAGAAAGCAATATTACATCCATAGCCCCTACTGCCCTTGTTCTAGCTATGTCTACATTTGGCAAAGATTACATTTAGTGACTTTTCAGACCCTGATCCACACTTTGAAAAGGGATGGTAATTAAGACTAATGGTGGTGATTTTAGAGAGTCTGTGAGTCCTTAACTCTTATTTTAAAGTCTTTGACTTTAAAAACAGCTATCACCCAAATGAGCCAATTATGTATCTTAATTGCTTCTGATATTTTGAATAAAAGTCTTTAAAATCTTTAAAAGATGCATACTCTGTGTATGCAGTGACAGGAGGCAAAATCTTGGGAGTGTTTAGTGGCCAGCCTTTTTACCAAGTGTATTGGCATTGGTCCCGAGATTTTTAAAACCAGAACAAAAGAATTCAAAAGCAAATCTCAGCAAACAAAAAAGTGAGAAGTTTAGAATGGAAGCCATCCTAGACACCAACCAGTCTTCATCTACAGATAAAGAAATTGGGGGCTCAGAGTGGAACTGTCCTCACCAGGTGACTTTATTTAATAGCAACAAAACTGCCACTAAGAATCCAGGTTTCCCAACCTTCAGGTGAGCACTTCCTGTCCCTACCCTGCTGTCCAGTAAAGCACTGGCTGTGCCTTTCTGACTTACACCTTTCACCATTAAGGAAGGTTATTCATTTTCACAAATAAATTAATATAAAAGTGTTGACTTTCTCTCCCCTAATAGAATTGAAGCTCATTGAAAGCAGAGACTTTTTTTGTTGTTTTGCGTATCAGTAAGTGCCCAATAGTAACTTGTATATAGTAGATCTTTAACATTTTTGTGACATGCCTTCCTGCATGAACAAGTATGGTCCCCATCCTCACTTTAATCTTCCCCACATACACACACACACCTTCTCCTGATCCTTCCTTTCCTTCAAGATCTAACCTCAGCTGTGAAGCCTTCCCTGTTTCTGGGTCCCACCCTGTCACACTTTGCACTCATGTAACTCTTTCTTGCATCACAGTTTGTGTCCCTATCCCTCCCTACCTCACCTGCCATGTTGGACTGTGAGCTCTTGAGAATTCTTTTTGTATCTTCATATCTTCATTCATAGACAGGACTCAACATATGTCCAATTGCATCAATTGAAAAGTGTGAGCCGTGTGTCTGGTCTGACCTGTCCAATATGAATTCACCCCCTTCTCTATGAGAGTCTCTTCAACAGCCTAGGACTCCTTCCCCCTTCCAAGTTTCACTGACACAAAAAACAATATGAAAAGTAGAATGTATGACTATTTGGGGGAATCCAGGAATCCCTTCCTACAAAAGAAGGTACTCAGTAATTTAAGGAGCAGGGCAGGAGACCAGGACAGAAGCCCAGGGAAACTGAGGCTACCATGAGAACTCTGCCATCCCTATATGGCCCAGGTTCATTTATCTTGGAAGACATCGAAGGGTCACGTCATGCCTTTGGATTTTCCCCATTTGCTTATTCTCTCTTCCTCTGTGATTGTTGGACCGAACAAGGCCCTAGAAAATCCCAAAGTGTTCTGCATTTGTTCTTTAAACACTGCAGAAAGAATGAGCACTTGGGACTGACTTGGATATTTATGGAAATGTTTGTTTTATTCCATAAATTTAAAATAAAATAAATTTTTAAAAAATTAAAAAGAAAGTATGGAGCAATGACATCGAGCATGACCATAGAGAGGAAGAGGGAGTAGAAGAGGCTGTCCTAAGACCTGGAGTCTGGTTTGATACCAAAACCTCTGAGGACTAGAGACTCAAGTCATCCCTAGAGATTTAAAATTTTATTTATGGTCAAGAACTTGCTTCTTTTAAGTCCATAAAATTTATTCTGTGCAAAGGCTTGGGCCTGGACAATTTACTTTGCAATACTCATCATCATCATGGTTTTCATCATATTTCAGTGTTAATACGGTTCTTTTAATGTTATTTCTTACCTGATTGTTATTTAGCATTTATTGCTCCCTGTCCTGCTCTTATCTGCTGGAGGGTACCAACACCTTCATGGAAGAGAGGCCACAGGACAACTATAATTTTTCCTTTCAGTAGCCAGTTGAAAGGATTCCATTTACCACCACCATCCTCCCTTTCCCCCTCCCTTACACACACAGAATATGCCTTCTCTTTTGGGAGGAGCATAGTCATCAGACAGAAAATTAATTGCTTCTACCAAATCTTTCCAATTGACTTCTCCATCAAGGAGATGGTTTTAGAAAATGCAGAAAATTGGGCAGCTATGTGATACAGTGAATAGAGGACCAGCCCTGGAGTCAAGAGGATCTGAATTCAAATCCAGCCTCAGACACTTAACATTTACTAGCCATGTGACCTTGGGCAAGTCACTTAACACCAATATCCTGCCTTCCCACCTCCAAAAAGAAAAAAAGCAAAAAAAAAAAAAAAAGCTCAGAAAACTCAGTCAAAACCAAAAGAACAAAACAAAACAAAGTTTGGACCCTACCAGGTAAACCACTTGGGCAAGTCAACTCATATTTCAGAGCATCTGGATCTTTGTTTATAAAATTAGGATGATAACACTGGTATTACCTACCTCATGGCATTATTTATCATCATCTCCCTTTCAGTTTAGACAGTGATTCTCAACCTTCCTAATGCCACAACCCTTTAATATTCATATGTGGGCATATCTGCATGTGGGCGGACCCTCCTGGAGACTTATAGAGGAGGTTCCTAAGACCATGGGAAATATGTGTTTTCCGATGCTCTTAGGCGACCCCTGTGACCCCTGTGAAAGGGTAGTTTGACCCCCAAAGAGGTCGCAACCCACAGGTTGAGAACCACTGATTTAGAGCCCAGAGGTTTAAACATCAGTTCTTTTAGCAAGAGTGATAGGTCCTTCTCAGAATATCATAACAGATTAGAGGAAAAAAGCCCCAACTATTTCCCTTTCATAAACAAGGAGAGGATTTTCAATTTCAAATCTTAACCCTAAGCAGCTTTTTTTTTTTCCCTCTGGAATGACAATCTTTACTTCTAGAGGACCAGCTCTTTCAGAACACAGAATAGTCAGTCAATGAAGTAGAATGTGCAAGCATTTGATTTGTCATTGATCCTGTGGTGTACAGGTTGAACTGCAATCTGAAGTCCCAGACAACTATCTGATTAAGGGCTAGAAATTTCATATTCTGTCACTCAACATCTTACAGGGATTCTATGCCTTCAAATTCCATTTTGGGAATTGCAAAAGAGCTGCCTGAGTTTCAAGGTCTGCGTATTTTGATTTATTATTTATTCATTTATCTACCTTATTTTTTCATTCATTTGTTTATTCTGCCATTTGTTCATTCAATTTGTTAATTTATTTTGCATCATTTATCTTCCTCCTTGACCTGGCCTAATGCCAGTGGGCAGTCAGTCTTACCCTTTTTCTCTGGGTCTTTGGTGTGCCTCCCAGTAATGCTGCCAGTGCATTCCACAAAGTAGAGTCAAGAGCCAGAAGAGTTGGGGATATGCAGACAGCTTTATTGTTCTCTTCATCCATCCATATCCATATTTCATTCCCAGGGCTTCTCCTCTTTTATCCCCCTACTGAGCCCCTTGGCAAATAGCCCACCCACCTCTGACACCACAAGGGTCGGGTAAACACAAAAATGAAGGACGGAGCTCACATCCCCGGAACAGAGCATATCAACAGAACATCTGGGTCATGAAATGCAGAATAAAACAGGACACACTGACTCAGAGACATAACTGTCATCATGACTCTGTGTTTATGTTATTACTGTCCTTCTGCATTCTCAGAATATTCTGGTGCTCATGTTCCCGGGCAGAACTACACATCTCCCATCACTCCTCTTAAGATCCTTTGATCTCCTAAACAATTTAAAGAGAGGTGAAAAAGATCAGAAAGTCAGGTGGATCTGAGATGAGACAGTCTTCCTTTTAATCCTTTGTTTCAAATTTCTGTCTTTACTATTTGTATGTGGACAGCGACAGGTTTCTTCAGATTATAACCACCCTATATAATAATAATTACTATTATAATTATTAACATGATGTTAATGTTACAGACCCATACCTTCATCACTACGCTGAACAGACAGACAAACATCTGCTTTGAGAAGGAGGAGAAGGTCTCTCCCTCTTGATAATGGTAGGTTTTATCCCCATGACAGAGACACAACTAAGGTGGGGTGCCTTAGGCTTTGCCCTATAGATCTAGATGTAGAAGGTGCCAAAAGAACTTACAGTCCTCTGGCAGAATAGAAACCATAGAGATTAAAGTACCATCAGTGAAAATGAGAAGCTAAAAGACAACAGGCTGGAATAAGTCAATTTCCCACTGGTGGGTGCAGCCATATACAACAGGCTCCCATGCAGTTCTCCCAGGAAGAACCTAGAATGTAACAAAACTTCTGACACTTATTGGTTGTGCTGCCCTTGTCAAGTTACTTAATGTCTTTGAATCTCAGTTTCGTCTTCTGTTAAATAAGAGGGAATAATAGAACCTACATCCCTACAGTGATTAAATGAGCCAATGTATATGAACCAATTTGCAAACTACAAAGCCCCTTGGCTCTTACCCTTTACTCTGGACCAGTGGTTCTCAACCTTCCTAATGCTGAGACCCTTTAATACTCATATGTGGGCATATCTACATGTGGGTAGATCTACCTGGAGACAGATAGAGGAGGTTCCTAAGACCATCAGAAATAGGTGTTTTCTGATGGTCTTAGGCGACCCCTGTGATCCCTGTGAAAGGGTTGTTCAACCCCCAAAGGGGTCGTGACCCACAAGTTGAGAACCACTGTTCTGGACAATTGCAAAATCACAGTTTCCCTGTGACAAGTTTGATTGATGCCTTTGTTTTCAAATTTTTTATTGTGACATTTTATTTTTATATTACCTACCCTTTCCAGGACCTCCTCCAGAATCACCCTTTATAAAGAAGACTAGAAGCAGGGGTGGGGGAAGGTCAGCAAAATTAACAAGCATAATGAAAAATGTGGATGTCGCATGCAGCATCCGCAGCTGCAACTCCCCGTTTAGGGAAAGAAAGGAGAGGAAATGCCACATTTTGTCAATAGCATTTCGTAGCTTTCACTTTCAGTTGGTTTCATTTTGTTCTTTTCATTTAAATGGCTGTCATCCTTGGGCATATTGTTTTCTGCTTACTGTGTATTACTTTATATTAAATCTTTTCATGCCTCTGTGTACTGATCACATCTTATAGCACAGTAATATTTCATGACATTTGGGTTTTTTTATATATACCACAGTCCTTTCCTGGCATATGCCTAAATACACACACACACACACACACACACACTCATGCCACACTTGAATCATATTTTCTCAACCTGTGGGTCACGACCCCCCTTTGGGGGTCGAATGACCCTTTCACAGAGGTCCAGTAATGCTCTTATGAGGACTATGGTTGACGAAGTCCCATATAATCTTTGTTCTGGACTTGGTTTTTCTCATGGCAGGGCTCCCTCATTCATGCACTGATCACCAAATATTCCCCAGGTGATGAGATGATATCCTCTGCTCTGCTTTTGTGGTAGGAGGACATTCAGTTTCCAATGGAATGCAATGCAACAAAGAGCAGATGAAATGGACCATTTGAATCCTTTCCAATGTCAGGGAGACACTGTGACAAGTTGGATTCTCCATGTTCTCCTGAATCACTGCTAATTATAATTTTGCAGGGATTCTGGCTTCCTTTAGCAAACATTAAGAAATGCAGTGTAAAGGTTAATGATTTACCCGTAATTGTACCATTTCTGAGAGTAAAGCAATTAAGGTATTTTCAATTTCTGGATTGGAAAGGGAAATACCAGCCTGCTATATTTTGTTATGTAATTACAGTTGTATCTAACTTTATTGGTATGTTATTGCTGGGGGCAGTTTGACACTCTGTTACCCCTCTCACCCCACTTCTCACCACCACCAAACTCTTGATTCTGTTTCAGTGAGACAAAGTGAGCTTGGGTCCACTCACCACCAGAGCTCACTAAATTCAACCACAGATCAGCTAATACTTTATTAAATACCTATTATGTATGAGACAGAGCTGACAAATCATCCCTGGTTTATAGTCTCAAAGGAATCAGACTCCAATCAAAAAATATAGCAAAACAAAAAACAAACAAAAGCATACCATGACACACAATGCTGGGAACTGTGGAGCATTTATGGAGTGTGGGTATGACAGAAAGTATGAGTGGGAGTGTATATAAGAGTGTGATTGTGTCTATGTTGTGTGTGTGGTTGTATGACAGTCTTAGAACGTGACTGTGTGACAGTGAGTGAGAATACAACCATGTATGAGGTGGTTTGTGAGTGTGTATGTGAGCATGCGTGAGTGAGTGTTATTGTGTGAAGGTGACAGTATGAGTGTGTGAGACCCTGAGCATGTTCCTTAACTCATTACCTCAGCAACCGTAAGACCATAATTGTTGAGAACTGATCAGCTTTGTTAGAAGGAGATTTGGACCAAAGCATGGAATATTTTGGAGAGAAGGTTTGGATTTGGGTCTTTGATCTCACTGGTATGGGAATCTCCCAGTGAGGAAACTGGGAGATCAGTTGGAAATCAACTGAAGAAACTGGTAGACCAATGCAGATCAATAACTGCCCTTTTGAGAGAAAGTCTTGAGAGCTGTCTGCATTTGTCATTTTCCTCTTCTGTCAGGTTAGCCAGTCTGATAGGTATGAGGGTATCTCAGAGTTGTTTTAATTTGCATTTATCTAACCAGTAGTGATTTAGAGTATTTTTATGAGACTACTGATAGCTTTGATCTTTTTCTTCTGAAAACTGCCTGTTCATATCCTTTGACCATTTATCAACAGGGGAATGGCTCTTGTTTTTTTTTTCATAAATTTGGTTCAGTTTCCAAATGTGTGAGAAATGAGGTCTTTATCAGAAAAAAACTTGTTGCAAAACTTTCCCCCAAGTTTCTTGTTTTCCTTCTAATTTTGGCTGCATTAGTTTTGTTTGTATAAATGCTTTTTAATTTCATGTAATCATAATCCTACATCATATTTCCAGTAATCTCCTCTAGCTCTTGTTTGGTCATAAATTCTTCCCTTATTCATAGATCTGACAGGTAAAAATTTCCATGATCTCCTAATTTACTTATGGTCTCACCTTTTATGTGAGATACTGGTCTATGCCTAGTTTCTGCCAAACTACTTTCCATTTTCCCCAGCAATTTTTTTTGTCAGATATTGAGTTCTTACCCCAAAAACTTGGATCTTTGGGTAATATGGTCATTTACTACTGGATATTGTATACCTAATCTATTCCACTGATCAACAGCTCTATTTCTTAGCCAATATCAGATTGTTCCGATGATTACAATTTTGTAACATTGTTTGAGATCTGATATGGCTAGGCCACCTTCCTTAACATTTTTTAAAAATTTATTTCCTTGATATTCTTTCTTTTGACCTTTTGTCCTTCCAGATGAATTTTGTTATTATGTTTTCTAGCTCCATAAAATAATTATTTGGTAGTTGGATTCATATGGCACTGAATAAGCAAATTAACCTATGTAGAATTGTCATTTTTATTACATTGGCTTGACCTATCTGTGAACAAACAATATTTTTCTAATTGTTTAGATCTGGGCAGAGCCATGATGGTGGAGTAAAGACAGGGACTCACTTGAGCTCTCCCCCAAACTCCTCCAAATACCTTTAAAAATGGTATTTTTAAAAATCCAAATACCTAAACAAATTCTAAAGCATCAGAACCCACAAAAGATGGAGTGAAACAAATTTACAGCCCAAGACAACTTTGAATTTCGGCAGGAGGGGTCTAATCATTTAGATCTGTCTTTATTTATGTGAAAAGTATTTTGTAATTGTGTTCGTACAGGCCTGGTTTTGTCTTGGGAGGTAGATTCCTAGGTATTTTATGTTATCTGCAATTATTTTAAATGGAATTTCTCTTTTTATCACTTGTTGCTAAGTTTTATTGATGGTATGTAGAAATGCTAATGATTTATATGGGTTTATTATGCAATTCTCCTGAAATTGTTTATTGTTTCAATGAGCTTTTTAGTTAATTCTCTAGGGTTCTATAAGTATGCCATCATATCATTTGCAAAGAGTGATAGTTTTGTTTTTCATTGTTCGTATTCCTTCAATTTCATTTTCTTGTCATAACTAGCAATTCTAGTACGATAATAGTGGTGATAATGGATATCTTTGTTTCACTCCCGATTATTGGGAAGGCTTCAAGTGTATCCTCATTACAAATAATGCTTGCTTTTGGTTTTAGAGAGATCCACTGATTCTTATGCTTTCTAGAGTTTTTAATAGGATTAGGTGTTGCATTTTGTCAGACTTTTTCTGTATCTATTGATCTAATCGTATGATTTTTGTTGTTCTTGTTACTGACATGTTCAATTACGCTGATAGTTTTCCTAATATGGAGCCAACTCTCCATTCATTGTATAAAACCCACCTGGTCATAGTGTATGATCTTTGTAACATGTTGCTGTATTCTCCTTACTAGTACTTAATTAAACTTTTTTTTTTACATGGATATTCATTAAGAAAATTTGTCTATAGTTTTCTTTTTCTGCTTTTGCTCTTCATGGCTTAAGTATCAGAACCATATTTGTATCACAAAAGGAATTTTGTAGAACTCCTTTTTTGCCTATTTTTTCGAAGAATTTATATAGTACTGAGAATAATTGTTCCTTAAACATTTCATAGAATTCGCTTGTGAATCCATCTGGTCCTAGGAATTTTTTCTTGGGGAGCTCAATTATGACTTGTTCAATTTCTTTTTCTAAGATAAGGTTTTTTTAAGTATTCTATTTCCTCTTCTATCAATCTAAGCAGTTTATATGTTTGTAAATATTCATTCATTTCATCTTTACTACAACCCCATGAAGTAAGTTTTATTATTGACAAGTGAGGAAACTGAGGCTTGAAAAGAAGTTGAGTGACTTGCCCAGGATCACAACTAATGAGTGTCTGATGCAGAATTTCAACTAGCTCTCCCTGACTCCAGATTCAGTGCTTTATCCCTTGATCTACATAAATGAATTAGAAAGTCCTGGATTCAATTTCCTCTCATGACATAAATGGCTATTTGACCTTGGACATGCCATTGCCTCTCTGTGATCTGGTCAATTCTCTAAGACTATAAGTCACAGAGAAGGTATCAACCTGCCTTGTTAGGGGGACTTTCCTCATTTGGGAGTTCTCTGTACTAATGAAATCACAGGTCCAGATTCTACATTAAGCTATTTTATAGATTCAAGACATTCTCAGTGCCTTTACCCATACAAGATAAATATTCACTTCTAGTCAGAAATAATTGGTGCCAGACCTTTTTGAGGAAGGGGGTGGTGATTTCAGAGAGACCAGGAAAAAGGTGATAAAGAGAAATTTCTTCTGGCTTCCATGACTCTGGGGAAGAGGTAGTTGGGGAGCCACAGTCTGCTATGGACACTGTCCTTAGAATAGTGAGCCATTTGGGGGAAGTTCCAATTGAAAAGATCTATGAAGAGACAAACTGAACAAAAACATTTCCAGTTCTGGAAAGACCTTTCTCTGACTTCCTCTCACAATGTTAGTGATAACACAAATGGTAGTGATAACCACACGGTTTTTCCTTTGCATGGAGATAAATAGGTGATAGTATTTGGATTCTGGCTTTGTTTGTTTTCCTAGCATGCTCCCAATGTGGAATTTTCATGGCTCCAGCTGTTGTTAGCCTTTATAACACAAAAAGACATTCAAGATGATTTATGGCCACTACCTCCCACCACTGCACCCCACTCTCCCCCTTCCCCCACCTGCCCTTGCTGTACACATGCTCAAAAGAAGGCCAAGTAGTTGAGAACCAGACAAGCAACATCTGTGATGATGAGCTGTAGCCCCCAACTCCCTCCAAGACCTTTGATGCAACCTTGAACAAGGCATCTTTATACATGACTTTCTTCCTTTTATTGACAGAGGCTAGGGAGAATAACTTACCGGACTACTGAGGAGAATGTCCCATGAGATCCTAGGAGAGGCACTATGTCACTTGCCTTGACTACTGGAGTTCACAAGAATTTCATGTGGACACATGAAATTGTCCAAAATAATCAGTAAGGTCATGAGTAGATCTGTATAGAATTCACAGATGCCTACTTAGACTGGGTGTTCTCGTCTCAGAAAATTGCCAATTGAATTGCCCTTGAAAATTGTGAATTGTCATTCTTGATTGGGGTAGTAGACAGAGAGTTGGTCTCCAGGTTAGAAAGACCTGAGTTTGAATCCCACCTTAGATACTGTTAACTCTGAAATCCTGGACAAATCACTTACTGGATCTTAGCTTCAATCTCCTCATCTGTAAAATGGGGATAATTGCATAGCACCTATGAATTGCTAATTGATTTATGAAATTATGAAATGGGAGAGCCGATTCTTTGGATACTTGCTGGGGAAGACTAAAACGACAGTTGGGAAGATACAGTGACAGTTTAACAAGGCAAGAGGATGTAAGAATAAACAGCAGAGGAAGTAGAGGGACAAGCAACACAAAGGGGTACAGGGACTAATGGATGAGGATGGGGACAGAATGGTGGAAAAAAGGCAGGAGGCGTGAGGATGAGGATGGAGAGGGGGAGAGGCACAGAGAATCACGTGAGTGATTAGGGTTGGGAGCACTTGGTAGTATGGATCCAATGGAGAGGGAAGACAGCTGGGGGGCGGGGGGAGTTAGAAGTTTCATTTTTATAGGGGGACAAACTAACTCTTACCCAGGCCACCTTGGGTTCAGTTCATTACCATATCTAGATCCTCTCAGAGTTGTTGGTAAAACTTTAAAGTCAACATATCAATATCTTCTCAAAATTATCAGCCCCATTCGGTGTCCTGTTGGTCTTAATGCAGATGTGTCTGGGACTTGTCTGAGATTTACACATCATAGGACCAAAGACACTTACAGCAAAGCCTAGATTGCTTCACCTGAGTCAGCACATATTACCCGGATGCTATTTTTGATTAATATGTGATGCAGTTAGCAAATTATGCTCCTTTGATCTTTGGGACAGTCTATAACACCTAGGTTCCCCTTTGTGGTCTTACTTCCTACTATTATAAACTGATGTTGTAAACTTACTATATTGACTAGAAATGGGGGGGGGGGGCGGTCAGAGGGACCAGAAGAAGATACAGTTTTAATACAAGCTACATCATGAGGTTGGTGTGAGGCCCAAATAACAGGCAGCTGGTGGTACAAGTGACAGGGTGTTAGGTTGGAGTCAGGAAGACACAGGTTCAAATCTAGCCTCAGACATTTACTGGGTGTATGACCCTGGGCAAGTCACTTTCTGACTTCTATTTTCTCAGCTATCACATGAGGGTTAGGCAGGATGACCTCAAAGTCCCTTCCAACTCTAATTCTGTGATCCTATGAACTGTTGAAAGACCCAGAGGAAAAGTTCTGGGATATTTTGTAAATCAAAAATGGCAGATTTATGGAAGGATTTGGCCGAAATTCACAAAGATGAGAAGGCCAAGATGGTTATCAGTCTATGCCCTAGATCCATTGAAATACTGAGGTCCATCATAGGCCGCTATAATGAACTCATACAGCCTATAGGCAATTGTAGGATGCCCCTGGTGCTCACTTAAGTCAGAATTGTGCCCCAAAGGCCCATTTGGCAAGGAATCAGAAGGCCCAGGTTCAAGGACCTTGAGCAACGGATATTGAATCAGAGGACTGGACTGGAGATTTCATTCTGTTTGTGACCTAGATGTTCATGGACAACTTGTCTTGCTTTTGTGGGCCTCAGTTTCCTCATCTGTAATGGGAAGCTCTCAAAAGAGAAGATTTCTAAGACGACTTGCAGCTCTAATGAGAGTCCTCTGATTCGCAAGACAATGTCTAGTACAGATTCCCTCCTGGAAAAAATTAGCTCATGATTAGGGTTCCAGGAAGCTCAGGAAAGCCTATTTATAAAATCATAGCATACTGAGATGTAGAAGTCAAAAAGTCTAAGCCAGACCTGACTAAGACTGTCCCCAAAACACCCTTGTTTAATCCTCTCTGCATTTGAACTGCCAGAGTTCATTATCATAGAGATCACTGCTTCTTTGCAAAAACTTAATCTGAAGTCAGAAGCATGATTCTCAGACTATGAGGGTAGGATTATCCCTCCCCTGCCCTGCCCTGTATTGGTCACAGCAACCAGAACTCAAGTAGAATTCCCTGGTGTGCCAGGCAGTGGAGAGAGGCCAGCCCACATCTTGGGGAGGTGATACGGCCAGATCCTTAGAAGGCCCAGAAGTGGGAGGCAGTATGCTACAGTGGATTAGTGCCAGAGCCTGGAGACTTGGGTTCAAACCCTACCTCTGTGACTAGACAGAGTCTAGTTCCCAATTGCTCATTTCCCATCTTCCAGATGATATTCCTTACACAGAGTGCTATAATGGGTAGAGACTTGAGTCAGGAAGGCTCAAATTCTGCCTTTCTCACTTACTAGGTAGCAAGTCACTCAAGTTCTTTGAAGAGACAGTTCTCTAAGACCCTAAGAAGGGCTGTGCTCTGCATCAGGAGAAAAGGGAGACCCATACTGGGAGTTCCAGTTAGGTAGTCTCAAGCCACAGTAGTGGCTGGGAGAAATGGTCCTGGAGAGGGGTAGAAGGAAGGGGAACTTCTATGTTGACATGGTGGGTGAGGGGGAAATCCCCAACAGGGTTCCTGTTCATAAGCAAAAGGAATCTGGAATTCAGGTATTTGACAGTCCGTGAATATTAATGAGCACAGACTCATTTTAGGGAAATCACTGATATCTTATTTTAGAGGAGCAATATAAGATGGCGGGTTTGAGAGGAAGCTTGAGTCATGAAGACTGACTGACAGTAACACACATTAGTTCAGCGCCCCCAGACAAGTCTAAGAGGGAGGCTAAATGGCAAAGAAGAGTTGGACATCCTTTGGCAGAAGGAGTTTCCTATACGGATGAAATCACAGACACGGTTAAAACAAACCAAAGACCTATTTTGGCATCAACCTCATTTCTAAACATATCCCTCCCTCCCCCCCCCCTCCCCCGCCCAGGGAATAAAAGGAGGAATAAGGAATAAAAGAGAAAACTACCAACGCCTCAACCAAACCCAGAGCCACATTTTAAATGACTAGCGGAACAAAGTCATCACCAAGTACAGCTCCGGATTTATTTGCTGGATGAATAGATGAACCAGATTTTACTGAGTGATTCGAACGCTGATAACTCGCTCTCTGAGAGGCAGTGGAAAGCAGAGAGAGAGAGCTATCTCAGGCTTCAACCCTTGCTCCAGACGCATGCTGGCTGTGTGACCTTGGACAAGTCACACCCTCTCCACGCTCTGTAGAGAAAACTCTCAAAGAATAAAACTCTCAGAGAAGGTGCCTACCTGCATTAGCACAGGGAGTTCCCTATCCTAATGAAATCAGAGGTACAGTCTCTATCCATAATCAATACTATCTTATAAAGGCAAGACCTGATCACATGTGCTTGCTTTGTTATACATTACCTCATTTTTCTCTTGTTACTGAGGAGTTAGCAGCTAGGCTGGCAAGCAAGGGTTGAAGCCGGACCTAGGACAGGATGCCTCAGCCTTTGCCAACATTGAGAAGATACAGACAACCCTCCAGTAGTAAAAATTGAGTTTAGCCCCTGGTTTGCTAGAAGAATTAATTAAAATAGGAAGCCTCCAAATGGGGAGCCTCTAACCCTTGGCTACCACCCCGTTCCCCCAGCTCCTTCCTGGCTAGGTTCCTCCCCACTCTCCTCCAATCGTAATCACTGGCCCAGCAGCTGTTTCCTGGTGTACAGGATCTCTGCCATTGCTCTCCTCTCTCCCACACCTGAACGGGCGGCATGTTTTCTATAGCTTGCCCTGGACATGGTTTTTTCTTACCATTAGTCCTGGGTCATCTGGACCATTGATGATGCTTGGCATTTCTTTGATTCATCTTTAGGAGAGTCTCCCATCCCAATCACCATAAGAATTATCCCAAAGATTCCTTGCACCACCCCCCCAACCCCTCAGCTCTACCTTGGCCTTTCAGTAGATATACTCATTCCCTACTTTAGGCCCATGGGCTGCTAGATGGAACAGTGGGTAGAGCTCTGGGCCTAAAATCAGGAACACTCATCTTCCTGAATTCAAATGTGGCCTCAGACACTTGTGACCCTAGGTAAATCACTTAACCCTCTTTGCCTCAGTTTCCTCATCTGTAAAATGAGCTGGAGAAGGAAATGGCAAACTGCTTCAGTATCTGTACCAAGAAAACTCCAAGGCAGGTCACAAAACAATCAGACATGACTGAAATGACTGAACAACAACTCAGACTAAAGTGTAGAAAGGGAAACTGAGTCAATCCAATCCAACCTACACCTGAACAATAATCTTCTTTACATCACATCCACCAATGGGCATTGAGTCTTTCCTTGAAGATCTCCAGTGAGAGGGACCACACCATCCCCTGAGGAATCCCACTGCCCTTTGGTTAGCATCTAACAGTAAGCAGGTTTATCTGCATCAAGTTCAAATTTTCCTCTTTGCAACTCCCACCGATCATTCCTGATTCATCCTCCTCAGGTCAAGTCAAGGAAGTCAGTCCTGAAGATTTCTCCCCGAGGAGTTCAGCAGACTGGGAAAGAGCTCCTTCAGAAGCAGAGCTTGAGATGAGTCTTGAGAGAAATTAGGAAAAACAAGAGCCAGCGTTGAAGAGGGAGAACATTCTGGGTTTGGAGGACAGTTGGTACAAAGGCTTGGGAAGGGAAGATGGAATGTTATGTCTGAGGAACAGCAAGAAGGCCAGTGTGGCCAGATCATAGAGTCAGTGGACTGTAAGAAAATGAGAAGTGTCAGAAGGGACCAGGCTATGAAGATTTTAAAATTCTAAACAAATGACTCCATATTTTATCCTAGAGGTAGTAGGGAGCCACTGGAGTTTATTGAGAAGAGGGGTGGCATTGGACTTGTATTTTAGGAAAAATATGTTGGAAGCTGAGTGAGTGATAGCTTAGAGATTGAGGCTGTGAGACCACTTAGAAGATAATTCAAGTGAGAGGTGATGAAAGTCTCAACCAAGATGGTGGCTGGGTGAGCAGAGAGAAGAATATATGAGTATGCATACATATACCTGTGTGTATACATGCATGCATATGTATATATAAGTTATGTATAAATAGATGCTGTGAAAGTAGAAATGAAAATGGATTGGCTATGTAGGCTGGGTGAGAGAGAGTAAGGAATCTCAGATGACAGCAAGGTTGTGAACCTAGGTAAGTAGGAAGATGGTAGTACTCTGGACACTCTGGACACATAAGGAAATAGAGAAGAGGGAAGGGTTTAAAGGGAAAAGATGATGAGTTCTGTTTTGGACATGCTGAATTTCTAATATCTGTGGAACATCTAGTTCAAGGCATCTAAAAGGCAGATTGTCTTGTGGGATTGGAGTTCAGAGAAAGACTAGATATAGATACGGGAATCATGTACATCAAGATAATTGGACCCATGGGGACTGAGGAGGTCATCAAGTGAGATAGTATAGGTAGAAAAGGAAGGAGGATTCACATGGGAAAGAACCTTGGGGGCCACCCCTGCAAAGCTGGTGTGAAAGGAATGTAGACTGAGCCAGAGAAACCGAAAAGTGATCAGACAGGTAGGAGAACTAGGGGAGAGCAATGGCTTGAAAGCCTCGAAATGCCGAAGTATCCAGGATGAAACACAAACCATAGTGTCAAAGGCTGCAAAGACATAAAGAAGGTTGAGGAGTGAGGAAAGGTTTCGCAATTAAGACCTGATTAGCAATTTTGAAGTGAGCAATTTCAGTTGAATGATGAAGTCAGAATGAGACTATGGAATGTTTAGAAGACAATGAGAGGAGAGGAAATGGAGGAACCAATTGTAGGTGGTTTTCTCCAGGAATTTTTCTGAAAACAGAAGACTTTGGTGAGGAGGATAAGGGAAGGCATCTTCACACATTTGAAGGACTGTCCTGTGGAAGGGAGATTAAGCTTGTTTTGCTGATAGTCACTTGTTAGATCTATCCAGTATAGGATAGAGCTTGGGAGATGGTGGATTCCCCTTCACTGGAATAAGTTCCCAAGTGTACAACAAGGAAAGTTAGGGTACTGAGGCCCATATATAAAGATCAGTTGGGGGACATGGGGCCATTTATCCTGGTTCAGAGAAGGTGAAGGGAGTCTTCACTGCAGCCTTCAAACTTTTGGGGCTGCATATGGAAAAGAGATGAAACTCATTGTCCTTGGGCCCAGAGAATGGAAGTAGCAACAATAGGGAAAAAGAGTAGAGAAGCTGATTTTGACTCAACGAAAGAGAAATTTCCTGACAATTATCCATTAGAGCCATCTGAAAATACAGCGAGCTCCTTTGGATGAGATTCCTCCCTCACTGATACTTTTCCAGCAGAAGATAAACCATTTCCATTAATAAGGTTAATGATGGGATTCTTGGTCAAGTGCAGTTTGGACTAGCTGATATTTAAGGACCTTTCCAAGTCTGAGATGCTGTGTTCTTGGCTCAGGATCAGAAATGGACCCCTTTGGCCCACTGTGGTCAATCCAGATGCCCCAGGGCCCTAGAGGCTCAAGAGAGAGCCAAGAGAGGTTCCAAGTTTCAGCGACCTGTTTTTTTGGCTCTATGTAGACTAGTCTGCAGGTAAAGTAATGGGCTACTCTACCATTATCGAGCTCTGAAGACACTTGCAGGAAGATCTTCAGCTCTTTGTCTCTGTTGCCATGACACTGGGGCCCAGTCAAAGAAACTAAGTAATTCTAGGGTAGCCACTTGGCTCTCTTCCTGTAGATCATGCTTCCTCCCTTCACTACTGTTATCAATGACTATCATACAATAGAAGATATCTCTCCAAAAGGAAGATTGGTCACCCAACCAGACAGAATTATTCCAATGGTAAAATGTGTCACCAGAGTTCTTTTAATTTAATTCAATAAGTATTTATCAAACACTATCCTAGGAGCTAGGGATACAGAGACAAAAAAATAAACATTTACTGCCTTCCAGAAGCTTATATTTTTTTCTGGGAGGTGGTAGATAATATGTATACTCTCTTAGCCAGTATGATGTCTTGAGGCAGTAGGATTTCCATTTCCCTTTAGATTGATGCCACCCTACAGGCACCCAGTGCCTTCATACTGCTGCACAGTAGTCCCCAAATCCCCTCTATGACACCCCTTCTATGACTTGGGCTCCCTTGTGGCTCTCTTCTTTTTCTTTCCCATCAAAATTTCTGCCGTCTGTCCTGCTCCCTCCAGACCCTGTTCTGCTCTTTGGAGATTAGATCAACTAATTTGTGTTAGTGAATGACAGTTTTATGCACTATCTTCAAAGATAATTATTTTAGCATGGGTTTTCCATTCCTTCACTCAGAGTGATGGCTATGATAGAGCAGAAAGAGCAAAGAGCACTAGATTTGGGAATCAGAAAATCTAGGTCCAAATCCTCCTTCTGCAACTTGTTGGCCAAGTGATTGGGCAATTCATTTAGAATCATAGATTCAGAGCTCAAAGGGAGCTTAAAAGTCATTTAATTAGGGGAGCAAAGATGACACATGAGGAGCAGTGGTCCAACTGAACTCTTCCAACATTCTCCTCAAAAAAAACCTTTAAAATAATGCATCGAATCAAATTTTGGAGCAGAAGATCCAACTAAAGGTTGGGGTGAGTCATTTTTCCAGCCTATGAAAATTTAAGAGGTTAGCAAGAGAAGTCTCTGACACTGGAGTGAAGGCATATCTGGAGCCCACACACATGATGGCAGCAACAGCACCCACAACAGCTTTGCTTGATAACTGGTTAGAAAGAGATTATAGAGACCCATTGCTAGCACTGGATATAGCTGTGGCTGATGGGCAACTCTATTGTCCATATGCAATTTTGGGTCATACTTCTAGGGTAAAGAAGAGCAATGGTCATTGGTCATAAGGTAGCAAGGGCCCTGGCCATGCTACCAAAGCAGAAAGGAGCACTAGGGCCTGGGGCCCTCCCTAGGTAAAGACTCGAACATTGACCAGATTTCTCCCAGGATCACACCACCTTGGAAGCACCCAAAACTGGCTCTGAAAACAGTAGCACAAAAAAGCCTAAAGTTTGATGCAGTGCCTCCCTACTCCAAAGTGAGCAGAACCCAACTTTGACCTAAATTTCAAAGGGAAGAAATAGGCTGGGAAAATGAGCAAACAAAAGAAAGAATTTGATCATAAAAAGCTACTCTGGTGGCAAGGAAGACCAAGATATAAACTCAGAAGAAGACAACAGTGTTAAAACAGCTACAAACAAAGCATCAAAGCAAAATACTAATTGGACCCAAACCCAAAAAGAATTCCTGGAAGAGTTTAAGAAAGTGATGAGTGAGATAAAAAGTAATAACTTCTCAAAAATTGAATAATAGACTGCCTGGACCCAAGACTTGTTTCTATTAATTAGATGTGTGAGAGAGGTGAAAATTTCTCAGACCATATCCTAACATTTAGTAAGTTTTACAACCAGCAGCCCAGAAGCCCAGGCTTAAGTTTAGGAACATGCGACCCTTGCCCTGATTTTTGGTCCTAAGTTAAAGTTTTGTCAGCTAAGTATATGTGTGGGAGGGAAAAGCAAAAACTCTTCAAATTTAACCACAGGCCCAGACATCCCAGACCTGAGTTTCCACTGAGCACCACCTGACTTGTACAAATATAAAATTGGAAATCCTGTTACAAAACTCCAGGCAGGTCTCCATGGCCTAAAATCCCCATGATTCATAAAATATCATCTGCTTTCATATCTGTATTGATCATACTAGACATTTATCTTCTGCTTTCATATCTATTTTGATACTGCTGACATTTTACCTGCTACATAAGTGGATTTTTGTTATCAGATTGTAAGCCTAAGTTTTTAATTAATGGGAACAAAGGACAATGATGGGAGGGATGAAAAAGAGGATCTTTGGAGTATATAACTGAGCTTTGCATTCTGTATCTTGCCTCTCCTACCAGACTGCTTCTGGTGGCATGATGCCCTTCTTGCAAGAAGTAATAAAGATTTCTGTCTTTCCTGGAGAAACCTCTGAGTTATTGATTTTATTTGAGTAAGGGTCTTTTGTCCCACACAGTAACAAGAGTGGTAGAAGTAAAATTGGGAAAAAGACATGAGAGTGATGCAAAAAGAAATTATGAAGAGAGAATTAACAGCTTGGGGAAAGAGGTACAAAAATAGTGGAAAAAACAACACCTTAAAAAAAAGAGAATTGAACTAATGGTAAAAGAGGCACAAAAACCCACTGAAGAACTCCTTAAAACCAGAATTGGCCAAATCAAAGAGGAGGTACCAAAATTCACTAATGAAAATAATTCCTTAAAAACTGAAATTGAGTAAGTGGAAATTAATGACTTCATGAGACATCAAAAAAAAAAAACCAATAAGATAAAGAAAAAAAAATAAAGAATAAGAAGAAAATGTGAAATATCTCATTAGAAAAACAACTGACCTGGAAAATAGACTGAGGAGAGTAAACTTAAGAATTATTGAACTACCTGAAAGCCATGATCAAAGAAAGAGCCTAGAAATCATATTTCAAAGAATTATCAAGGAAAACCTGCCCTTATATCTTAGATCCAGAGGATAAAATAAAAATTGAAAGAATCCATTGATCATCTCCTGAAAGACATCCTCAAATGAAAACTTCCAAGAATATTATTGCCAAATTCCAGAGCTCCCAGGTCAGTGAGAAAATACTTCAAGAAAACAGAAAAAAAAAAAAAACACAATTCAAATACTATGGAGCCACAAACAGGATCACACAAGATATTGTGGCTTCCACATTAAAGGAATGAAGGGCTTGGAATGTGATATTCCAGAAAGCAAAGGAGCCAGAGTTACAACTAAGAATAATCTACCCAGCAAAACTGAATGTAATATTTCAGGGGGAAAATGACTATGCGATGAAATAGAGGACATTAAATCACTCCTGATGGAAAAATCAGAATTGAATAAAAAATTTGACATTAAAACATAAGACACACGAGAAGCATAAAATAGATAAACATGAAAGAATAATCATAAAAGACCCAATAAATTTAAACTGTTTACAATCCTATATGGGAAGATGATAATGTAATTCCTAAGAACTTTATTATTATAGGGCAGTTAAAAGGAGTTTACATAGACAGATAATATGGATGTGAGTTGATTATATTGGAATGGTCTCCAAAAAAAGTGAAAGAGTGAGAGAGATGCCCTAAGGGAGGAAAGAGGTAGAATGCAGAAAATTTTCTCGTGTAAAATAAGTGCCCAAGGAAAAGCTTTTGCAATAAATGGGGAAATGAGGGATAGCAGGCAATGCTTGAATCTCACTCTCGTGGGAATTGGTTCAAAGAGGAAAGAATACACACACACACACACACACACACACACACACACACACACACACAGACTCAGTACTATACAGCAACATAACTTACCCAATAGGGAAATAGAAGGAGAAGGGAATAAGACAAAGTGGGAGAGATGATAAAAGGGAAGGTTGATTTAGGAAGACAGTGATTAAAGCAAAAGAGACTTTTGAAGAAGGGCAGAATAAAAAAAGAGAAAAGATGAAAATGGGATGGAGGGAAATACACAGTAATCATAATTGTGAATGTGAATGGGATAAGTTCACCTATAAAACAGAAACAGATACTAGAATTGATTAGAAACCAGAATCCAACAACATGTTGCTGTTGTTGTTTTTAGGAGACATGCTTGAAACAGAAAGATACACACAGAGTTACAATAAAGAACTAGAGCAGAATTCAATATGCTTCAACTGAAGCAAAAAAAAAAAAAAAGCAAGGGTAGTGCTCATGATCTCAGACAAAGCCAAAGCAAAAACAGACCACTAGACCACTAAATAGTACACTAGACACTGAAATAACATAAGAAATACAAAAAAAGTTGTTACAGCAAGTTTCTCTGATTAAATCCTCATTTACGAAATACATATTGAGTATAGAACTGAGTCAAATTTATAAAAATCAGAGCCACTCCCCAATTCATAAATGGTCAGAGGATATAAACGGGCAATTTTCAGAAGAATTAAAGCTATCCATAGTCATGTGAAAAAATGCTCTAAATCACTATTGATTAGAAAAATGCAAATTAAAACAACTCTGAGGTATCATGTCACACCTGTCAGAAATGACAAACGCTGGAGGGGATGAGGGAAAAATAAGTACATTAATGAACTGCTGGTGGAGTAGTGAATTGGTCCAAGCATTCTTGAGAACAATTTGGAACTAGTTGCAAAAGGCTAAAAGAAACCTGACCTTTGACCCAGCAATACTGCTTCTGAGTGTGTATCCCAAAGAGATCAAAAGAAAAGGGAAAGGGTGGATATGTACAAAAATATTTATAGCAGCTATTTTTGTGGTGGCAAAGAAGTGGAAATCAAGGGGATGCTCCTCAAGTGGAGAATGGTTGAACAGGTTGTGGCATTTGATTGTGCCGAAGGAAATGACAAGGGGGATTGGTTTCAGAAAAAACACGGCAAGACCTTTATGAACTGATGCAAAGATATGTAAGCAGGGTTGGGAAAACATCATGCGCAGTAGCAGCAATGCTGTGATGATGATCAGCTGTGAAAGACTTGGCTGCTCTGTCAGTACAATGATCCAAAGACAATGCCAAAGAACTCATGATGAAAACATGTGATCCACCTCCAGAGAGAGTGAGATCTGAAGAACCCAGAGTGCAAGGTGAAGTATAATCTTCTCATTTTCTTTATTTCTTTTGCTTCTTTTTTGAAATATGACTATGGAAATGTTTTACATGATTTCACATGTGTAATTGATTGTTTTCTTGGTGGTTATGGGAGGGGGTGGGTGGGAGGGAGAGAATTTGGACTCACTTTAAAAAGAAAAAATGTTGACATGTTAAAGAACATGAAAAATCGATAATAAATTGAAAACAAATGTTTAAAGAACTCATTTAATCCAAATTTGATTACTTTGATAGATGTGGAAACTCATTTCACAGATAAGCAGAGGTTCTATGACCTACCGAAGTCTCTCAGACAGAGCTATGATTTGAGCCCAAGCTGTCTGAGTCTAAATCTGTTATTACTCCAATCATGCTGCTTCCTTCTGTAATAGTAATTAGTTTAGCAGGATACTTAGCACTTAGTACTAAGTGCTACTTAGCACTTAGTACTAAGTGCTAAGTGTGGAAGGTGCAAACTCTGTCCCACTGTTGAGAAGGCATGAACTCCCCTGTTGATGTGGAAGAAGGGGATTGGCTGAGGTGTGTATATAAGCAAGAATTCCAGAGACAGAGACAGAATTGGAATTGTGCTCCCCTTGAAGGAAGAATCCTGGAGACTGAAGCCAGCTGAGAGACAGAGAGACAGAGAGAAAGAGACAGAGACAGAGACAGAGAGAGAGAGAGAGAGAGAGAGAGAGAGAGAGAGAGAGAGAGAGAGAGTTTCTCTCCCAGCATCTGGAAGCTCAGA
>CM053585.1:533616321-533645627 GCA_028646515.1 Pseudochirops corinnae
TTGTTCCTTGTTCTGAATACTTGGCCACTGTAGTGAAAACTGTGTGGCCATTTTCTGTGATAAGCCTTGTTCTAAATATTGTGGCCACTGTAGTGAAAACTGTGTGGCCATTTTCTGTTATAAAATGTAATGTTGTGAAAATTATATTGTGATATATTGTGAATGTTTGTCTTGATTTGTAATGGAATAAACAGAGTGTTCACTATATTTTGTAATCTGAACTCTAAAAGCTGTTCACAGTAGCATTCCTTTGGGAATCTGCTGGTGCATGGCAATACACCTTCTTACCTCCCAGCTTAGATGAATGGCTACAAATCCTTTTGGTTTTCCTCAGATTAGACTCCAGAGATGGCAACCCACACCACTGCATTCCACTTACTGTGAGCTGTGCCCAGCCATGTCAAAAGCGGGGGTCATGCCTATGGAACTGCAAGGAGTCTCTGACATCCCATGATGGGAAATGGATCAGGCCCTTTGGTCCACCCTCTTTCCAGGGCTCTTCCCTCCTGCCTTTCAGCCTGCAGCCTGACATTGCTGCCTGTCTAAAGTTATTTACAATGCCTCATGGCATACTAGCAAATGTAAAATACTGTACAATTTGTAAGAATAATGAAGCTTGAGGAGCAGAAGGGTGTTCTCTGGCCTGCTCCTACTAAGTCTTATCTGAGGGGTCACAAGAGACTGCTAACACAGCAGAGAAGCCCAGAGCCCCTTCCACCGTAGGAAGCCCATGAGCCAAGTAAATGTGTTATGAAAATGGATGGCGGAAGAGTCAAGCACAGGTGTTGGAGTGGATTCAGTCACCACATCTCAACCGTTTTAGTCATCATTTCCCTGAACAGCTGAAATATGCACCGTTCTATGGAGAGCTGTTCAGGAGGAGGGATTTTTTTTTTTTGGTTCATAGACACATCTTAAGTAATATAGTTTGGCAGCCTGTTTTAGTAAAAATTTGCTGATGTTTGAGTCAGTGGAATTGTTTGTTGTTCAGTCATTTTCAGTCATGTCTGACCCCATTTGGGGTTTTCTTGGCAAAGATACTGGAGTGGTTTGCCATTTCCTTCTCCGAATCATTTTTCAGATGAGGAAACTGAGGCACACAGGGTTACATGACTTGCTCAGGGTCACACAGTTAGCAAGTGTCTGAGGCTGGATTTCAACTCAGGTCTTCCTGACTCCAGGTCTGGTGCTCTATCCACTGTGCCCCTGAGTTTAAATCTTATCTTAGGCACTTACTGTGTGACTGTGGGCAAGTCACTTATCCTGTTTGAGTCTCAGTTTCTTCATCTGTAAAATGAGGAAGTGGAACTTCATGGCCTCTAAGGACCTTTCTAACTTTCAGGCTAGGATCGATCCTGAGAACTGGGTTTGAATCTCACCTTTACCATTTATCAGCTGTGCAGTCTCCTCCAAGTCAACCCTCCAAGCCCCCAGTTTCTTTATCTGCAAAAATGAGTATTAAAATACCTTAAGTCCAAATATCCTAGCATTGTTGTGAGGATGGTGTAAGGTCATGGAGATGAAGTACTGGGAAAACCTATATACGAGTCAACTGCTTTTCTTAGAGTTGGGGATGACTAGAGGAGAACATGAACATTGTACTGGGACTGGGATACTCCAATGGATGTGTGACTTCCCTGAAGACAGCAGTCCTTCCACGAGTGTAGATTGCAATCTATCTTTATGTTCTCATCCCTGAAGATACTTGTCCACACCTGAATATGTGGAATGACTGAGGAAAGGCACTGACAAGTGAGAACCTGTCCAGGGGGTGACTAGGATAGTAAGGACATTCGAGAGCAGGCAACAAACAAATGTTTAGTAAGTCCTGACTTCACGTCAGAAGCACTTGAAAGGTCTGGGGATGTTTAGCCCAGAGAACTCCTGCCATGCAAACTCTATTCTAGCCTATGAATTAGAAGCATTGCCTGGGACTCAGAGAGCTTATGTAATTTGCCCAGGATCAAAAGAGTATTTTTGGCAGGATTCGAATCCAGATCTTCCTGACTCCAAGTACAACAGAATCACAGAATTTGAGAAATTGAAGAGATTTCAGTGACCGCATAGTTCAACCCGTACCCAGAAGGAATCTCAGTGTAGATTACTGAGAAGTAATCATCCAACCTGTTCTTGAAGACCTCAAGTGAGTATTAACCCACCATCTCCCAAGGCAGCCCATTCATTCCCCTTTGGGATAACTCCAATCACACCAAGTCAAAATATGCCTCTTCATCTCCTTCCTTGGCCATCTTCAAGCATGGACTGGACCTTCACTCCTCAGGTTGGTCACATCAGGCATTCCTTTCATGGTTGAACTACATAGTCACTAAATTCTGTGAATCTGTGATTTTTCCCTCCCACAACCAGTGTTGAATGGTGGTGAGTCATGGGACATTACAGCACCCAAAGAATTAAATCTATCAACCTGAGGACAATGGCAGTAATGAGGTGCATGGTGGGTGTGAACAAGCTATAACGGGGGAGAATGCCAGGAATTTGGGAGAGTAGGAGTAAAAGGGAATTTTCAGGAAAATGGATGAGCAGGAAACAAGGTGGTCTGTAGAAGTAGCGGGAGGGAGGGCTGGAAATTAGACTCAAGAGGAGCTGGCCTTGAACCCTAGTTCTGACACTCACTGCCTTTGCCACCTGGGGTATGTTGGGTTTTCTCCCTGAGGCACAGTTTCTCCAGGGGACTAGGACAAATGGCATTGACATTCCCTTTCAACCTTGAGTCTATGAACCTTATGACTCTTGTGCCATGACCTTCTTTTGTGGCATCTTAGTGGCCCCTCATTGTAGAATTCCATAGTTATCTTCAATCACTTTTCATCCTTGATGACTTTGTGCCACCATACCTCCCTTAAATCCATTTCATGCACAAGTCAAGACATCATCCTTGCGATGTCATTGGTCCCTTTTCAAGAACGAAGGGTGAACAACAGAACTCTGAAGTCTGCTGTCAAGGACACAGTCACTAACCTTGTGACACAGTCACCACTGCCTTTCCCCATGATGTGCTCTGTGCCTAAGGATTTAAGAAACTTACAGTCCAACCCCAGAGGCACAAGAATTTTCTGGGGCCTCACATAGCCTTCACATAGCTCACAGAGACACCAAGAAAGCTTCCCAGTAACCAGACTCTCCTGAGAGGTACGGCTTTGCCACAAATAGGTCTTACTTGGCTCTCTTGCTCAACACTCTCAGCTCAATAACCACAGCTTAAGAGTCAATTTAGAGACCACTGGATCTGGGACTGGTCAAACCTGCTGTTTTCATATGCTGCCTATGGGCAGCCTCTGAATAGAAGACTGGCTAATGTCTTTGCTAGGACAATTGACAACTATTTCTGGTTGGGTGGGAAAGCTCCCATCTGTCCTTCCTCCCAATAGGACATAATGCCTTTCACATGTTGAATTGTCCCAAATTTCATTTTTTATGATACTCTAATGGTAAAAGTCATCCTTTTCAATGTAGAGCATATTCAACAGATGTATGATAATATTTGCAATGCACTTACATATACATAATATTTCATTTTTTGGTGGTAAATCTAAGGAAATTTGAATCAGAATAGCTGGCCTTTTTCATTTTAACTATCCTATGAAATGATCTTAATTAAAGCACCGTAGATAGAGGAGAGATATGCATCCTCCAATCAACAGTACCATGGGCTATTCCTTCCACGTTAAATGGAGCTACTTGGCAATACAAAGACCCACGGAAGGAATTACAGATGTTTGTTCTGGAGAAAAGATTGGAAGAAGTATGGTAGTTGTCTCCAAGTATTTGACAGGCTGTAATGTAGAAACAAGATTAAACCCCAGTTCTACATGGCCCCACAGGGTAGTCTTGGGGCTAATGAGTAGAAGTTGTAGTCGGACAGATTTCAACTAGATTCGGAAGAGTAGAAAGGGAGAAAGAGCAACCTGGGCTGAGGGCCGGCTGCCCCTCACTAAAGGGCTTCAAGTAAAGACTGCTACCCAATTGTCAGATACCTAGAGGGGCTCCCCTTTTATGCGGCACTTGGACCAGATGTCCTTTCCCATTCACATTCTGTGATACACAACATAAAACCTTAGGAAGATTAACATTTAGATTCTAACTCACAGCTGTCTGTTCCTATTGAGTCTCATTTATGTGACAACCTATAGCTTAGACAGGTCTATCTGCCAGGATTCATTTCAGCCAATTGGACTACATTTTAATGACTATTGGATTTAATTGCACTAATTAATTCAATTTATTAGTGAGGATCTCTATAGTAATTGAATTTAAGGTACTGTGACCCATGCTTCTTCCACCTAATAGTCTATCTAGTAATCCTTTCTTCCCCTTGAAGGAATGGAATCATTGTTGTTCAGTCATTTTTTTGGTCTTGTCTTTGCGCATCCTATAAAGGTATAAGGAGGATGGCCACTATAGAGACAAAGTCAAGAAATATGGTACCATAGAATGAGCACTGATTTTGAAGGTTGAAGACCTGGGTTCAAATCCTGCCTCTGACACTTAGTATCACCCTGGGCAAGTTATTTCACCCTCTTTGCCTCAATTTCCTTTTCTGTAAACTGGGGATAGTAATGTTTGTATTCCCTTCCTTACAGTGGGAGTTGTGAGGGAAAGGCTTTATAATCCTTAAAGTTGTTCTTTGTGAAGTACTATTTCTGTTAAAATTAATTTGAGTCTTGGATCAATGTGCATGCTGGAATTATCACTGCAGTCATTTAAAAAAACTAACATGTGGAGTTATGCAGTGCTCTTAATGATTCTGAAGTGCTCCACCTCTCTCTCCCTCCCTCCCTCCCTCTCCCTATTCCTCTCTCTCTCCTTCCCTCTTTCCTCTCCCCTCTCTCTCCCTCCCTCCCTTCTTCTCCCTGTTCCTCTCTCTCTCTCCTTCCTTCTTTTCTCTCTCCTCTCTCTCCCTCCTTCCCTGTCACTGTCACTTTCTCTCCCGCCCCCCCCTCTCTCTGTCTCACACACACACACACACACACACACACACACACACACCATATATATATATTTTTTTTACCACCAATATTCTCCCCCATGGTGCTATATTATTTAAAATGATGGAGCAACATCTGAAGATTCAGTATTTCAGAGAACTGAAAAGGCACTATCCCCACCCACCCACCTAGTTTCCTTCAAAATTTCAGTTCCAACAACACCTTTTACACGAAAGCTTTCCTTATTCCCCCCAGTTATTAATGCCCCTCCCCCCAAAAAAAGTCATGGGATCATTGACTTAGAGCCAGAAGGAATCCTCGATGTCATTTCACAGGTGAGAAAAATGGGACCCAGCAAAGCCTCTTCCCCTGTGTAACAGCTAACAATAAGAGCTCAGCACACAGGTGTTTGAGGCTTGCCCAGTCCCCATGGGGCAGCAGGGCGGCAAGAGGGGTGCGGCTCTTTTGGATGACTATAAGAGGTAGAAGTGAGGAGGAAGCGCACTCCGGGCAAAGGGGAGAGCCGAGACAAATGTGTGGAGGTGGGAGAAAGAACATCATGTCAGAGGAACAGCTAGGAATACGGTTTGGTTAGAATGCGATAACAATATCCACAACAACAACGCATTTTATAAAGGACATTAATGTCTGTAATTTACAAATATTATCTCGTTTTCTTTTTGAGACAACCCTAGAGAGTAGATGCCATTACTATCCGCATTGTTACAGATGAGGAAACTGAGGCAGGTTGGTTAAGTGACTGACCCAGGGTCACACAGATCTTACAGGTCTAAGGCTGGATTCTAACTCATATCTTCCTGACTCCAGGTCTAATACTGTATCTACTGCTCCACCTTGCTCTAGGGCTTGTGAAGACAAGTAATGTGAGGTTTGTCTAGAAAGGTAAATCACGGAGCTAGATTATGAAGGTCCTGAAGTCTAGGATGAGGACTTGGTAGTTCGACCTCAAGGCAAGTTTGACCTCAGTGCTCTTCAGTGAGTTCCGCTTGTTTTCTGGGCTAAAATGTCCAAATTACTTACAGATTACATTACTAACACTAATGCAGCACAGTGGATAGAGTACTGGGTCTAGAGTTCAAATCCAGCCTTAGACCTTCACTAGTTGTGTGACCCTGGGCAAGTCACTTAACCTCTGTTTGCCTCAATTTCCTGATCTGTGAAATATGGGAATAATAATAGCACCTACCTCTCAGGGCTGTGAGGATCAAATGAAATAATGTTACTTATAAATTTATTTGTAAGCCTTAGCAGCTGTTGTTCAGTCATTTCAGTCATGTCTAACTCTTCGTAACCCCACATAAGGTTTTCTTGGCAAGGATACTCGAATGTTTTCCCATTTCCTTCCCCAGCTTGTATTACAGATAAGGAAACTAAAGCAAACAGGATTAAGTGACTTGTCCAGGGTCACACAACTAGTGAAGATGAGTCTTCCTGACTCCAGACCTAGCGCTCTGTGCACTATGATGCCCCCTAGAGGCCCTTTTAAACTTAGAGTCCTCTATGAATGCTGGATATCAATATTATTACTTGGACTCAGGATTCCACTCTTGCATTCCCTAGACCCATTGTAACTGTCTAGAGAATAGTCTCATATTTCCATCAGGCATTGCTTTGTAAAGGCATGACCCTTTTCCCCATCAACGACGATCCATACGAATGATCAGATATGTGACCAATCACTTCATTATCTCCAAATGACATCACTAAAGAGAAGTATTTTCCTGCGATGGTAAAAATCTTTTATTCCAATTAGAATCATATCAAAACTCAATTTATATTTAATTATATTTTGAATTTCATCAGTTCCTCATTAAGCAAAATTGAACCTATAAAGAATTCAGATTGATTAAGTCTAGCATGGCAAATAGAGCCCCAGAAAAAGTTATAGATTGCAATTAACAAGCACTGCTTTGATAGGGATCACAATCACCACTCACTGCTGTGCCACCCACTATCTTGTCCCGAAATTCATCACAGTGTCATAGCTGCAGGGACCCAAAGGGATCTGAGGCAAGTCCACCATGAGACTAGGAACTATTGTTGGTGATCTCATCCATGAAGGTGTTTACTCCACCAGTGCAGAGAAATGACCCAACTATACCTTCTAATCCTATGTGAAGGATACATGATTTCATCAGAGTAGGCATTTACCTTTTATGCCAGGTTCTCTGACTTAAAATCCAATATTCTGTCTGCTGGATTACATGGACTCCAGATCTTTTATGTGACTGTTCATCCAAGTCACTAATTTTTTTTTTCCCCACTAGGTAGAAGAGTTTATTTTTTTGCCTCATTTCTTACCTAGCCTTAATCACTGAATGGGTGTTGCCTCAGTCAAACTGAGACCTGGGAAAGATCTTAGCTTAAAAAGACCAAGGTCTCTACTACATCCAGGGCCATCTCCAGTCATCCTGACCTATATCTGGCCACTGGACCCAGATGGCTCCAGAAGATAAAAGTGAAACTGGTGACATCACACACAGCCTCCCTCACTTAAATCTAAAATTTAAATTAACCTTTCTGATGTCATGAATATAGGTATATATATATTTATAAATATAAAATGTATGAACAAAATAAATATATATTTTTATAACAAAGAATAAAATAAGGGGGGAAACCAGTGAGTAAACGTAACCTTTCTCTCACAACTCCCACTGTAAGGAAGGGAATACAAACATTATTATCCCCAGTTTACAGCCAATTCTAAAAATTAAATTAACCTTTCTGATGTCATGGTCCCTTTCAAGAATGAAGGACAAACAACGACAACATTGATGACAACATGCTATAGCCTACATACCCCTACTATGCATCTCTCCGTAGGCTTTTGGGTCACTTACCAATCCAGGAATTTTTTTATTTATCTCCAGACAGATAAGGGAAAACGGAATGTAGAAATTGATACAGAAAACAAAATATGGAAAAAGTCGGTGTTGGAGTGGTTGTGAAAACACAGGCATACTAATTAGCACTGTTAGTAGAGTTATGAATTCCATTTGTTTTAAAAAATAACTTGGAATTATGCTGCAAAAATCTATACCACTTAACAGACATGTCCCCCTGCTTGACATATACCCCAAGGAGGTCAGTGTTAAAAAGAATGTCTCCATATGTGCCAAATATTTACAGCAACACTTTGTGTAGTCAGTCGCAAAGAACAAGAAATAAAGTCCACATCCATTAGTTGGAGAACGGTTAAACAAACTGTGGTACATGAATATGATAAGCATAGAAAGAGATGGGAAGAACTATATGAACTGATGCAAAGTCAAGTAAGCAAAGCCAGGAAAATGATATGCACAGTGACCATCACAATGTAAATGGAAAAGATGGCAGCAACAAAAACAATGAAAACTTAATGCTTTGAAATTATAATGGCAGGGGTTGGCTCCAAAGAGGAGGCATGGGGAAGTTCCTCCCTGTCCTGGTCCCACTTTACCTATATATCTCTCTGTTTATTTATTTAGCAGAGGTGAAATGCCACACATGAGTTTAAACCTTTCTCTCCGGGGAAATATTGGGTTACGTTTACTCACTGGTTTCCCCCCTTATTTTATTCTTTGTTATAAAAATATATATTTATTTTGTTCATACATTTTATATTTATAAATATATATATACCTATATTCATTATATTTGTTCTCTCTCAGAGAGAAGGGAGCAGAGAATATACTGAGAAATGTAGCTTATGTTAAAACAAAAATGTTAACACAATTTTTTTAAAGAATGTAATACAAATTCCTCAATAAATGCTTAGAAAAATGAGGCACAGGTCATCTCTGGGATGCAACTGGACCATCTGATCTTGGGGGGGAGGGGAGAGATACCCTCATAAACAATATCCCCTGTCAAAATTAGGAATAATAAAACAGTTATTGCAAGCAACTATGGGTGCCATCAGAGGGCAGGAGCAATTCCCCCAAAAACTTGCCTGAGATTTTGCCTCGGGTCATAATGTAAGTATATCCTCTACCAAAACAGCTTCAAGATCTGGTTAAGGAGGAGAAGAAAAAGCCACACAACTAGGAAAAGCATTTCAATCTGAAGGTCATGGCCCTTTGGATGGCAAGGACACTGGCCATAGAAACCATTCAGCACTGAGTAAAGAATCCTCCCTTTGACACCCCAGACATGGACCTAGGAAACGCAGTTTTCTATGCATTTACGTCACACATCTGTCTGTCATACTCTGTCCTTTTGACAAGCATGTTCTGTGAGGACGAAGTAACGCACAAAAGAGCGAGGCCATCATGGCCAACAGAGCCTGGGTGGAAAGTCCAGTGACTCACCCGAGATTATTCAGAGATCAGTGGTGGAAGACGTGGCTTGTATCTTTGCCTGAACTTTGTCTGGAATGGCCAGGAGAGGCAGAAGAAGAGAATGTCTTGGTCCTGAATCAGGGCCACCAGTTTTGGAATATAAGTTATTTTTGAGTTTAGAGAAGAGAGGGAGATGCTGGCTGATGCTAAATGTTCTTAGAAACAACTGGTGTTGAACAGGGGGCAGGAAGAGACTCTAAGAGGTTGTCATTTGCCCCCTTCCTTCGGGTAGAACTGCACCTCAAATGTTTCAGGATGATTTCTGAAACAAGAAATCAGAGGAATAGCCAAATCCCCAATAGCGCTATTAATCAATCAAGCTTTTATTAAGTACTTCCTACAGGCCAGGCACTATGCTGAACTCTGGGGGTACAAGGACAGAAATGGTTGTGGAAATAACAGAATGTTAATGCTTCAAGGGACTTGAAGGACCATCTGGTCACCTACTTATAAACCCAAGAGCTAGAGGAGATCTCACAGACCGTCTAGGCCAGGGCTGGGGAATCTGCCACCTCAATGCCACACATGGCCCTCTAGGTCTTCAAGGGAAGCCCTTTGACTGCATCCAAGTTTTACAGAATAAATCCTTTCTTAAGGGGTTTCTTGTGTGAAGTTTGGATGCAGTTAAAAGGCTGCACTTGGACCACAGGGTCCCCACACTTCATCTAGGTCAACCCATACCTGACCAGAATGAATGCTGGGTCTGAAACAGAGTGCTGCATTGGGAGGTCTAGGACCCAGGTTCTAATCCCTGACCTATTATGTCCTTAGCTTGTCATTCACTTCCCAAGCCTGTGTTAAGCCCTGGGGGATACAAAGACAATTCCTGTGATTAAACTCAGGGAGCTTACATTCTAAAGGCAGAAATTACTTGCACACATAGAAGTATAAACAAAGTATATACAATGTTAGAGAACCTGGGTTCAAATCCCAGTTATACTTTCTATGTGTGTGACCTTAGGCAAGTCAATGTACTTCCCTGGGCCTCAGTTTCCTTATCTGTAAAATGAATGCATTGGCCTCAATAACATCTAAGTTCCCATCCAACTCCAAATCAATAAAACTTGATCCTGCCGTCACTACTATCATCAGTGATCCAATATTGCCTCTGCTAATCAAGGCTGATCCTTTGCAGGGCCACTTATATATTCTCCCAAGGGGATTCCAAATTTTGGTACACATTTGGAAATGAATGAGAATGGTGTTACAAAATATTGATAGAAATATTAGGGACAGAGGAAGGAAGAAGGAACGTAACCTGGTGGTTCAGCACATGGGACTGTAGTCCCGAGACCAGCTGACTCATTAGCTAGAAGAACAAGGGCCCCGCTGGTGCCTTATTGGAAGTCTTAACATAGCTCACCTTCAAGAACCTGGGAATGCCCCCTTCCTGTTGGCTTGGTCCCCCAGTCCCTTTCCAGCCCAGAGTTAGCCACTGTTTTTTTTTTTTATTCCACTAGAATGTGAGCCAGGGACTGTTGACGCGCAGTTTTAGAGTGTGAGTCCCCACAATTGTACTTCAGGCTTGTATGGACACAAGAGGCAGTGATTTCCAGCCCAGAATAATTTTGCCACACAGTTCTACAGTCTTTCACCTCACTTGTCTCTTTCCTGAAATCTCTCAGCCCCATCTCTCCATCCCAGCCTTCAGTCATCAGGACTGTATCTCCCCCGCAGGAGATGGGTGGGGATCCCTACTTGGGACTATTCCAAGTGATTCGACACTTATGTGTATGGGTTTCCAGAGTTCAAAACCCATCATTTTAATTAATGCTTCAAACATTGGAATCCCATAGAGTGTCATCAATCAATCAAGTATTTATTAAGTACCTACTATATGCCAAGCACTGTGATAAGCTTCAGGGATATAAAAATAAAACCAAATCAGCTCTTGCCCTCAGGGAGCTTATGTTCTAAAGGAGGAAACAACTAAAGCTCAAGTAAGAATAAATACTGTATAAACCAAATACGTGGGAAGCACATAGAAGGTAAGTGTGGTGGGGAGGCTGTGTCAGAGGTAGGGATCCCAAAAGGGTCTCATGTCCCAGGTGGTGGAGGATGGAGCACTTCTACAAGGCAGAGGTGAAGAGGGAGCGCATTCCCCATGCAAAGGTAGGAGGCGAAATAAGTGAGGAACAGCTAGCTAGTATAGGAGATAGCAATGGACCTTTAATCAGGAAGAGCTGAGTTCAAATTCAGTCTCAGACGCACACTAGTTGTGTGACCCTGGGCAATTCACCAAACTTCTATCTGCCTCAATTTGCTATTCTGTAAAATAGGTTTAGTAATAGTGCCTACCTCACAGGGTTGATGAGAAGATAAGATGAGAGAATGCACTTTGCCAACCTAAGGACATTTGGGCTTTCTGAGCACTAAGTAATGCAAGTTGAATACACCCAGGGAGAGGTAACATAGAATATAAATCAAAAGGCTCTGGCCGTGGAGTCAGAAGATGCCTTGCTTTGCATTCTAGCTCCAAACTTACTCTCTGCTAGGCCTTGGGTGAATGACTTTATTGTGAGCCTCAGTTTCCTTTTATGTGAGGTGGAGCCCACAACACTGGCATACTCCTTTAGGGGTAATTGAAGAACAGAGGTGACCAAAATGTGAGATCTCCTTTGGAGGCCTCCTGCCCTCTGCCAGGGATCAGTTGTGCCAGGTTTCCCATTGCTTCTTACTCTACTTACCCTTCTGTCAAAAACAGAAACCTAGAACCAGGCTCCATGGTGTCCAGAATTCAGGGGAACTGTAGCAGATGGTATTTGGCCTTGTGGCTCCCATCAGAGCTCATGCCATGCTGCTACTGTTCTGTGGGGGGCGTCCCAAAAACTATGAGCATTTAAGCATCCTTTCGAGCTTTGAAAAGCACTTTACCTTGTAAGTTAGTCAATTAGCATCATTTAGTGCCCACTACGTGCCAGCCATGACGCTAACTAAGCATTTATTTCTATTATTATGTTGGATTCTCACAACACTGAGGACCAGGGGCTTTAATTATCTCTATTTTGCAGATGAGGAAACTGAGGCTGAGAGAGACCATGACTTGCCCAGGGTCACACAGGTAGTAGGGGGTCTAAGGGAGGATTTGAACTCATTCCTGACTCTCAGCTCCTGACTCTATCCAGTGGATCTTCTAAATGCCTCACAAGCCCTGATACAGATAATCATCCATGTGCCTCCCTCTCCCCCTCCTTCCTGCCAGCTATGATAACCACAGGAAATGCAAGGGAAGGATGACCACACAGTTGGCATCTCATGTCTGCACTTCTCCCCCGTTCCCTCGCACAACCCCATACTCCCAATACATGCCAACCTTCATACATTCCCACACTTACCTAGCCAAATAAACCAGCACCTACTTTCTGGGATCCCTAAGTACCATCATTGCTCAGTTGCTATCAACCATTCCTTTTCATAATTACCTCCCACCCCCTCACTCCTGAACAACAGCAAGCTTAGTCAAGGGCATCTTCCCAGGCCAACGGAAGCCTCTACATCTTCCTTTCCCCCAACCCCAACCCTGACATGTCACATTCTTAGAATCTCAGAGTTGGTAGGGACCTCTAGGCCATCTATACAAACCAAGAGTGAAAGCTGTACAAACCAAAGAATCCTCTGTATGACATGCCCATTGAGTGGTCATCCAGCCTTTGTTTGAAGGCCTTTAATAAGAGGGGACTCTAATTCTTAAGATGATTTTTTCCCTTTTCTCATATCAAACCTCAATTTATCTGACTTCCAGCTTTTACTCCTAGTACTGCTCTTTAATCCTATGTGACAACAATTACAGGAGTCTATAGATTTAGAAGTGAGACAAAGTGGTACAACTCTTGTCTTACCGAAAAAGAAATGGAGGTCCATTGAGGTTATATGACTTGTCCAAGGTCACATATGCAGTGTTACAGGCAATATTCAAACTCAGATTCCCTGAATCCAAAATCAGTGCTTATACCTCCCCTCCTCCCATTATATTCTCTACTACAAAATGAAAATCCCCCTTTTAATTAATCCCTACATATTCTCTGGGGTCCTCTTAACTCTGACAATCTGATCATAAATTAGATTTAAGTGACAGAGTGGGAGAGGGAAGCTACAAGCCCAATCCATACCCACTGTCTCCCAGACTACTAGTCTGCCCAACTACCTGGAACAGGTTTCTTCTTCCAGTGCTGCTCCATCTGGAAACCAAAGTAGGAGCAATGAAGGATAAAATCTCTATTGCAGCAAAAAGTTCTCTATTGCAATGTCAGAGGGTCATTAGACAGTGGCTGGTTCCATATCCTTCACTCTCAATGAGAACACAGTTATTTCAGCCAACAATGCTTGGAAGAAGTTTTGTTCTACTCCAGATTTGTATTGGTGGAGAAACCCTTCATGTCTGAACTTACACGCCTGCCTTCTGCTCACGGCGTCACGTCCAGATAGTGGTGGCATCTGTGAGCTGGCAATTAAGACTACCTAGCCACTGATAGCATGCGGACGCATATATAGTTGAAATGACAACAGATGGTGGAATTGCCAGTCTATGATGCCCTCAAAACGATCCTTTTCTGCAAACAAAAGAGCAGCAGGATAAGATGCCAGAAGAGGGAAATTATGTGATACTCCCTTGGAGGTGAGTGCCAAGCCTGCAGCTCAGTACACAGCCATTCTCATGTCCAGGACAAATCTGGCACAAGCAGTAGTATGGGGCTATGCAGAGGCAGCTGTGGAGTGTGGAGAATCTGGGTTCAAATCCCTGATCTATCATTTAGATGTTGAGTAATCTTGGAAATTTAGTTTACCTATATAGGTCTCAGTTTCCTCCTGTATAAACTGAAAAGCGTAGCTCTAGATTCAATATCCTGGATATGGGGCTCCAAAGACAGGAGGAAACAAGGAAGGCCTGCAACATGGTGGGAGGACCCCCCCACCTCCACCCCTTCACCCTGGTTTGGAGATGACATGAAGGAGAGTTACACAGGATGGGTTAGTATGGATAGGGCACAATCTGTGTCTTCAGAGGGAATTCCCAATCCATGGGATGTAATGTGTGTGTGTGTACACAGACACAGACATACATATATATGCATTTGTTATTTACATACAAATGTGTATATGCATACAGATATAATTTATATATATGTATATATACATGTTCCATTGTATGTGCATGCACATACACACACACACACACACACACATATATACACTCAAATACTTGACCCTGAAGGTCCCCTCCAATTATAAATCTATGATCCAATTATCTATGTTCATATGATTTTATATATACATATACACACCTATGTCATATATAATATGAATAATTGAATATGTTATAATTCACTCTTATTCACCATTATAATGTTATATAACACACTGTTATGTTATACAGTGTTATGATATACAATACATTGAAATAATATATTATATATGATCATATGATATATAGGTGATTAAGCTTTATATCAACAATTAGACAGCACAATGAACAGAATGTTGGACTTAGAGTCGTGAAGACTCATCTTCCTGAATTCAAATCTGTTTTCAGATACTTTCTAGCTGTGTGACTGAGAAACCCAGATTGTCTCAGTTTCCTTATCTGCAAAAATCAGCCGGAGAAGGAAATGGCAAACCAGTTCAATGTCTTTGCCAAGAAAACCCCAAATGGAGTCATGAAGGGTTGGGCACAACTGAACAACAGCAAAGTATTGTATATTATGATATATAATACAATATAAAACACCATTAGGTTATAGCAGTATATAATATACAATATACTAAGTTAATAATAGGTACATTGTTATGTTTATATATATATATATAAATTATAACAATATACATTGTTATATTTATATGTGCAGGATGTTCCATTTAATAATTTAAAACCGTACTAAGTTTTAGAATACTTACACATAACACAATGTGTGTGAGTGTGTGTGTCTGTGTGTGTGAGAGAGAGAGAGAGATTAAAGGAGAGACAGAGAGAGGTCACAGACTTGGAGCTGGTAGGGACCTCAGAGGACATTAATTTCAATTTCCTCAGTTTACAAATGAATACACTGAGAATAAAGAGGGGCAGTGACTTGACCAGGGTCACAAAGTTAGTGAGTATCCGAGGTAGAATTTTAACCCATGCCTTCTTGACTCTACATCCAATACTTTTTCTATTTTATCACAAGAGTTTACAAGTCAGGGACTAAATTGGTCACTTTAAATCCATATTGTATTTCAGTTTTTGCAGGTGCAGACTGTTTGGTCTGTGAAGTCAGAGGGAGTAAAACAGGAAAACATATCCTTGCCAATGGTGAATGTGTAGCATCATAAAAGGAATCCAGCCCACAATCCAAATGGAAGAAAAGGTCCTTTGTCCCATACATAGTAAGGTCCTCCAAATAGTGCAGGAATTACTCTGTGTCAATTACCTCAAGCTCCAGAGCACTACATTCATAACTGACTAGAGAATTAATTCAATTGCCAATATTTAAAATGATTGAATCATAACATTTTAGGAGTGGAAGTGACCTAGGGTTTACTTCCAAGTATGATCCTCAATCTCAAAAGAATTCAGTTTAAGTATCCACACAGGAAAAACCAAGTGGATGAAAAATGTCTTTTGTCCAGGCTAGGACATGTTGTTAAATGAACAACTAATAGAGCTTGTTCAGCAGCACATAGATCTTTAGCAGACACTGCAGTTCACATAGGAGTTGGGCTCAAAATTGAACACAAGGTGATTGGGCTTGATTGCCTTCAGAAAATTGAATGGTGCCTTTAATGGCCTCATGCTTTTCCTGGAAAGAAAGACCCATATTTTAAAAACAAGGGTTATCATCTCTGAGAAGAGTATGTGAGGCAGGGAAACAGTGCACATCATCTGGAGTGAGGGGAATGAGAGAAGGCAGTGGCAGCTGTTCACTCAGGTTAAGGGTGAGTCTTGTTTGAACACATAAAGAGCACTTTTTAGGAACTCCTTCTTTCTTAGATGGAGAACCAATAAGTACACAGAAAGTCATAAATGTAGCATGAAAAACATACCTTTGAACATAAGACCAGCTATTTCGTGGATCTCTGAACAGATCTCCAATTCTGTCCCATAGATCACTGAAGATCAATGCTATTTTTCCTAGTAATGTTGCCTTATTGTCAGGGTCCTGTGTTTGACTTCAAAATCGCCTGATTTCTGGTGCCAATATACATTGAAGGAGCAAAGATTCTCTCAAGGTTGCAACTTTTGCTGGTTGACCTTATGATTGATTCACGACAATCAAATTCTTTCATTGTTCTCTGGACCCAAGACCTCAAGAAGTTCTGCTCTCCAACTTGGCCCACGAGACCCTTTGAGTGAGAATTCCTAGGTAAATGAAAACATACTGACAAATACAAAGGCAAAACCACCCAGAAATACTAACCCCATAGGGCCTTCCTGTGTTAAAATCTTCTCTCTCTTTTCTAAACACTATAGAATTCTTCACAAAAGATGCCTGTGAGCTAGTTTCTAAGCACTCACTATGGATTTCCTAATTTTTTTCTATTTACATTTGGTGACTGAACAGTAGTGTAGTTTAGTGGCTAGACTCCACCTTTATAGTCAGAAAAACATTACCTCGGACACATACTGTCACCCTGGGCAAGTTACTTAACCTCTCATTACCTTAGATATCTCTCTAAGTTATGGTCAAGTTTGTATCAGCTGTAGGAATTTCTAGACCAAAAGTTCCCCATAGAGATGCAATCATAGATCTGGACTTAAGAAATAACAATAAAAATAATATTCTGATTAAAGGAATCTCCAGTATGGGAGGGAAGCTAATGAATTAACTCTTCAGGGCAGTTGGCCTTAGTGGTCACTGTCACGTTCCTCCTGAAGTCAAGCTCATTTCATGTTTAGAAAACAATATGCATGAACCAAAAAGCCACACTGGTTGATTGAAACCCAACAAAGAGATGAATGGAAATCTTGTTGCTAGGCAAGAGTTCAGAGCCTGAAATTCAGGAAGTCAATACTGAAGGAGTATCAGGGAGTCAACCATTGGATTGACCCAACCTGATTCCATTGAACATCAATCTTTCTATTTTGTTTACTTGGTTTCTACACAGCCCAGATTGTGACCAGCCCATATTGTCCTAGGTGCGGTCCACCATACCAACAGCTGACTCAACCGCCCCCATCAGACCTTGTTCTCCCTGCCCTTTGGCACTGACCAGCAGTTCATATCTTACCAAACATACTAACCCTATCTCAACCATCACTCCACACTCCCACCCCCATGAAGGAGGGACTTAGAGAGGGAGCTAGTCCTAATATAACACAGAGGGAAGGTGGGAAGAAAAGAAGCCCCCGGCAATCAAGCCCAGGTTTGTCTTAAAATCCATAATTTTCCCCGGTAGGAATATATCTTAGCTGCATATAAATGGAAGACAATTGGAAAACATAATTTATTACAGAGAATTTCTTCTTTTTTCATGCAGTATTCCCTCTCTGTGTTGTGAATTGATGGTACTTTGCCCCATTTGTACTGTAATACACTGGATTCTTCCTGAAAGAACATAGATTTTTCTGCCACTAACTAGCTGGGTGAACATGGACTCTCCGCATCTCAGCTTCCTTATCAGTAAAATGAAGGAATTAGACTGAAGGATTCCTAACATCACTTCTATATTTAAATATTATTATTCTATAATTTAAAATGAACAGATAGAACACTGGGTCTAGAGTTAGGAAGACCAGAATTCAAATCCAGCTTCAGACACTTACTAGCTGTGTGACCCTGGGTAAGTCACTTAATCCCATTTGCCTCAGTTCTTCATCTGTAAAATGAGTTGGAGAAGGAAATGGCAAACCATTCCAGTATCTCTGCCAAGAAGACCCCAAATGGGGTCATAAAGAGTTGGATATGGCTGCAAAAGATTGAACACCAATACATAATTTAAAATATACTAATATAAAAAAGAAACCCTTCATATAAGAAAGCTACCTCATCAATCTGACTCATAGTTGCTGTTCATCTTTTCGCCCTTGTTTTAAGATAAACTATTGACAGCATTGATACTAATTCCTTTGGGGAAAGCAATTTACTAAATGGTTTCCTGGTACCCCCAGGAGAGTTTGGTTATCTCATGTAAGTAAGCACTTTACTCCAAGACTCACTGTTATTCATCATGGCCATAATAACTCACATTGGAATCATGCTCTTAAGTGACAACCAACCTGTGAAGTAAGTAGTGCTGGTATTATTCCCTAATTTGATAGAGGAAACAGTCTCAGAAAGGTCAAGGCACTTGCCCAGGGCCACACAGACATAAAGTGGTCCACTAATATCCATTTCCCTGAATTCCAAGGCTGTTCAAAGAAAGGGTCATTGGTCCCATGTCTAGTTCTAATCTGGATCTTTAACTGTGGGCTTTGCGGAACAGTTTGCTGTGTTGGAACAAACATTAAATTTAAGATCTAAGCACCTGGATGGTCTTATTTTTGCCATTTATTCCCTCCAGACTTTAGTAAGGAAGCTGAGATGCGGAGAGTCCATGTTCACCCAGCTAGTTAGTGGCAGAAAAATCTATGTTCTTTCAGGAAGAATCCAGTGTATTACAGTACAAATGGGGCAAAGTCATTGCTTTAGAGTTGAGCGAGTCACTCGTTATAAACAAAAACCGCAACAAAACCCATTTGTGGAATTCTCTGCTGTAGAATTATCCATTGTGGCCAATTCCATGGCTCCAACACTGAATGCATGCAGTCTAGTTGTCATAGGCTGTGAGCCAGGAGGTAGAAATACTTCTCTGGAGTGAACTTTTTGTTTCAACAGAATTCATTATAACGAGATGTGACCTGGATTACTTTATCAGAGAGTTGTAATGGATATTGATTCATAGTTGTCCTCATTTGAATACCAAACAGAATTCCATGTGGGGTGTATTATAGGGATCCATTCATTTTGTTTTATGGATTTGTTTTGCTATGTAAAGTGTAATTGTATTTTATAGTTGCTGTAATATGCACAAATTAAAGACCTCATTTGACTAAACAAGAATTGGCTTATAAATTATGAAGCATCCTCTCCCACTAAGAACCTGAGTAATTAGAACAAAATCTTAGCAAATGCTCTCCTTACAGGCTCTATTATTGGGGGCGGGGGGGGGGGGGGGGTGTCCCCCTACCACCTTTTAACTTTTTAATCGCTTAAACTATGGTAATGAATTTAGGGATTTCCAGAAAATGGCTATTTGAATTTTGCCGAAGTCCATTAAGCTGTCCTTTGCCATGATTTTGTATTCGAAATTTCAAAACAAGTTGCCACATTTTAAAGCATTTTTGAAAACTGGCTCTGCTGTTTCCTGCCTATGCAACCTTAAACAAATCACTTTGCCCCAGTTTGCTGATCTATAGAATGGAAGATTCCGAATAGACGATTTCCAAAATCTTTTGCAATCCTAAGGATTTGTGACTTGCTGTTTACCTCCTCTGAGACCAGAAAGTTTCTCTTACAGGTAAAAAAGCTGAATGCCAGCAATATTTAGATCATTTAATTAGGATAACCCATGCTAAAGGGTTGGTTCACTTAAGCAAGTATGAAGGAAAGCAAATGACTTCTTTAAGAAAAAAAATGATCCTTGAGTTATTTGAGGGGGATGACAAGAAACACGAAGACTTTCAAATTCCCACAGACACATCAAAAATTAATTTTAAGTATTGGCTGATATTAAATTAGAAAGACAGTTTTGTGATAGATAGAAGACCAGGAGAGAGAGAAGCAATGAAATAGAGAGACTGGACAGTTTGGAGATTTGAGAGCTGGGCTGGGAGCGGAAACGCCTGACTTTAAATCCCGTTCGACTGTAAGCTTCTCAAGAGCAGAGATCATTCCATTCTTTTTGTTCCTCTATTTCTAGTGCCCAGTATAGTACCTGACAAGCCGTAAGCACTGCCCAATTTTGCTTGTTAGTTGACTGAGTAATCTGAAATTCTTACTAGCTGTGGCAACAAGGGCAAATCACTTTCAATAATATTCTTCTTTTGGTTTCCTGAGCTACAAGTGCCTAGCTCCTGCCCATGATCTTTATTTACTTTACATATAATTCACTGATGGGTTTGAGGCCCGTGGGGTGTTTGGGGAGGACCAGCCCCTCTGTGTGAGGGTTAAGCAAACAGTTGATGTCATTGGTCTTCCTTGAAATGAAAGACAAGCAACAGCGTATAGTGAGCTTATAATTATGTGTGTAAGTGATGATTCCTCCAATAGAATGCAAGCTTCCTGAGGGCAGGGACTCTCTTATTTTTGTCTGTGTATCCTCAGTGCCTGGTACAAAGAAGGCACTTAATACATGCTTGCAAGATTGATTGATCATTAGTGATACTAAGGTCCTGTCCAGCTTAAAATCTAGGATAATAAGAGCTAAAGATGTGTGTGTTTGTGTGTGTCTGTGTATGTGTCTCTGTGTATGTGTGTGAGTGTGTGCGTGTATGTGTGTGTGTGTGTGTGTGTGTGTGTGTGTGTGTGTGTGTGTGTCCCACAACAAAAGACACCACAGGTCCTCTTCTGGGCTAAAAACAAGAGCCCTTTGGGGGTTGATGGAGAGGATTTTTCCTTGATGCTTAGATAACTGACCAGGAAGTAGATGGGGACAGTGAAATCCTCAGGTCTGCATGTGGCATTCAATTCTTCCAGGCAGTGAAATGACAAATGGTGACGAACTACAGAAAGATCCCATGAGGTTCTGAGTGGGCAGAAAAGTGACAGAAGTAAGTCAATGCGAGGATGCAGAAGATAATATATTTAAGGGAAAATAGTGCCAAATGCAGGGAAAAGATCAGGAGCCCTAAGCTGCCAGCTGCACTTCAGGAAAGAAGTTGAAAGCCCCTGGTCGACACTCCCTGAAACAAGTGCCCACGGTGCTGCAAGAGCCTAGAAAACTAACGTCTCATTGACCGTCATCTGCAAAGTTAAACTTAAACTATAAGTAAATACATAAACATTTTAAAATGACAGAGGAAAAAAAAGTTCAGGAAACAAAGGAGAAAATACTTTCTTCCCTTAGACCAACTGATGGCCCAGAGATCACTGCAATGTCCCCTGCAGCTCTGGGCCCCCTACCTGAAGACAGATACAATCTAGGAAGGGAAAGATATGGAGGAGAGGAGACAGTGTGACCCAGGGAATGAAGGACCGTCTTCAGAGGGGGCTGGGACTGTGGATTTAAGGCCTGAGAGGTGCCCTTCCTACTTGTGTAGCCTTGGGCAGGTCTCCAACTCTCTGTGCCTCAGTTTCCTCATCTGTAAATAAAGAGGAAGGACTAGATAACTCAAGTTCCCTCCCAGCTCTTGACCTGGGATACTCCATCCTCTGAGGGCCTTTCAGGCTCAAATCTATGATCCTGTTTTCCTAGGATTGTCGAGGGCAAATTCTTCATTTTGTAGATGAGGAAGAGGATATTCAGAAAAATTAAGAGACTTGCCCAAGGTCACTTAGCTATAGAGTAGCATAGCAACACCAGGACTTTTTACTCTTCAAATCAGACAACTAATTAGCATTTATTAAGCACCTACTGTGTACAAGGCACTGTGGTAGGTGCTGAAAATACAAAGACAAAAACTGAACAGTCCCTGTCCTCAAGGTACTTCCATTCTAGAAGGAAAAAGCAGGAAACAACACATACCTATAAAAGAATATACAAAAAACAGGCAAGGTGATTTGTGACGGGAAAATATTGTCGCCCTAGTGGAAAAACTGGATAGAAGAAATACATTTGTTACTGCAGAAATTCCTCACAAGTTAAATCCAGGGGTCCCTCTCATTTGGCCTTCCATCTCTGACAGTGATGTCCAGGAATATTTGTGGGGAGTCCTGGTTTGTACAATGCTGGCATTGCAGTGAGGCCATTCACAGAAGAAATACGAGGAGAGTACATTATTAATGATTGTAGACTCCGATAGCGCTTCAGTATTTCAGAACTTCAGAGATCGCCTTACTTAATCTCCTTATGTCCCTCTTTGATCCATGCCCCACACCATAATCAAAGGGATTTTCTTAGAGCACAAAGATGATGTCACTCCCTTGCTCAGTAAAGTCCAGTGGCTCCCTATTAGTGCTAGGGTCAATGGTCAACTCTTCTAGCTGTCATTCGAAGAGCTTCACAACCTGGCTCCAACTGCTCTTTCCTCCTTATTACACATTACTCTCCTTCCCATACTCTAGAGTCTGGCCAAATGAATGACCTTGCTGGACCTCAGACAGAACACTGCATCTCTGCAATGGTCGTCCCCCAGGCTTAGAACATACTTCCTCCTTGCATCTTAGAAATGCTTCCTAAGACTCAAAGTAAGTCCCTCTTCCAGCAGGCTAGTGCTCCTCCTTCACAAATGACCTTGAATATATTTTGCATGTTGCATATTCTTTTATATGTAGATTGTCTCCTGCCCCTTTCCTTCTGGGATGGAAGCTCCTTGAGGGCAGGGACTGTTTCATTTTTGTCTTTGTATCTCCAGCACTTAGGAGAGTGCCTTGCACACATCAGGGGTTTAAAGAATGCTTATTGGTTTTCTGCTTTATCTTTATTCTTGTCTCTTCAAGTCAATCAAATAAGCTAGTATTTGTAAAATACTTAGCACAGTGCCCCCTTCTCCCCTCATCTTCCCTCTCCAGAGTGTTTCCTTGGGCATGTCTCCTACCCTTCAGTCTCTCAGTCTTTTACAAATTCCTGTCTACCATCCATTCATCATGTGTTTACTAACCGTCTATAAAGGATGAGCTGTCATGTTCCTGTGGGGAGCATGCAAAAAGAAGATGGGGCCCCTGCTTTCCGGGAGTTGACAGTCTAGATCAGTGGTTCTCAACCTTCCTAATGCCGCGACACTTTAATACTTGGATGTGGGCATATCTGCATGTGGGAGGACCGCCTAGAGACAGATAGAGGAGCAGCATCTCGGTTCCTAAGACCATCAGAAATATGCGTTTTCCAATGGCCCTAGGCGACCCCTGTGAAAGGGTCACTTGAGCCCCAAAGGGGTCACAACCCACAGGTTGAGAACTGCTGGTCTAGATGGAGTGAGGACTTGGAGGCAGATATGAGAAGATTCAGATGAGTCACGATGGGTCCTCCATGATCAATGAGTGCAGGCAGAAGCATCTCAGTCCTACAGCCATGTCTTTGTGTCCTCTTTAAATTATTCTACTGAGTGCCCCCAACAAGATTCAATGCCATTCCTTTTGATTCAATTCAATACAGTTCAGTTCAATTTCTTTCAATTCAATTGAACAAGCATGTATTAAGCACCACAGTGTACCAGGCAAAGCACTAGGTGCTAGAGATAGAAACCGGTAATGACAAAAGTCCCTGCCCTCAGGGACATTTTAAGACATATTAGAATCTGGAACCTGCATCCATGTGGAACAAAACGCTTTCAGATCCAAAAGGCAGCAATGACTTGCAGATGGGTGGGGGATTCAGGAAAAAGGCAACATCTGAATGTAGCCTTGAAGGATGGGTAGCAGGAAATAGATGAGGAGATTCCAAGAGATTAGAGAGTTGTCTTTGGACAAGCTGCCCCGCCCCCACCCCCGTGACTGGAATGCTCTTCCTCCTCAAGTCTGTCTCATTGAGACCCCAGATCACTGCTTGGCTCTGCTCAAGGGGAGGTCCCCTTCAGTTAGTAATAGTCCCCCTCCCTGAAGATGATCAATTTGTGATCATTCTGGAGGAGTTTTCTATTTCTTTGTCTGTGTGCCAACTGTTTTCCTTCAGTAAATTGTAAGCTTTTTGAGGGCAGGGACTTTTGTCATTACCAGTTTCTATCTCTAGCACCTAGTGCTTTGCCTGGTACACTGTGGTGCTTAATACATGCTTGTTCAATTGAACTGAATTGAAAAAAATTGAACTGAACTGAATTAAATTGAATCAAAAGGAATGGCATTGAATCTTGTTGGGGGCACTCAGCAGAATAATTTAAAGAGGACACAAAGACATGGCTGTAGGACTGAGATGCTTCTGCCTGCACTCATTGGTCATGGGGGACCCATCGTGACTCATCTGAACCTTCTCATATCAGCCCTTGTTGTCCATGTTTTTCCTTAAATCTGAGGCGGAGAACAGAATAATCATAGTAATAGCCAACATGTATACGGCACTATAAGGGATTTACATATGTTATCTCACTTGATTTTTATTGCAGCCTCATGAGGAAGCTGCTATTATTACAGACTGCTGTTATTTCAGCTGCTATTTTACAGATGAGGAAACAGATTGACACCATTTAAGTGACTTGTCCAGGATCACACAGCTAGTAAGGATTGAAAGCAGCATTTAAACTCAGTTCTTCCTGACTCCAAGTCCATCTCTCAATATGCTCTGAGGGTTACTCTGTGCACCAGAAGCCTTCCTCTATTTTCATCTATCTGTCTGTCTGTCTGTCTATCTATCTATCCATCCATTTATTTTCTTGTTTATTTATCTTTGCTATTTTTTGGCTGCCAATGTACACTTGGACTTCTCATCTTTTCCTTCTTCTAGCTACCTGATTGGCTCACATCCTTTTCCCTCATTTCCACTTTCCCATACAAGTAGTAACTTTTAGTGATATGCAGCAGACAATTTACACACAGCACAGGTCTCTCCATTGACTTTTGGGTCGCCTTCGATTTTGATTTTCCTGATACCATGCTATTTCATCATTTGCACCCCTGTAGCATCCCTAGGCTGGTATATGATTGAAATAAAATGACATGGTCCCCACCATTTGAAGGGCTCTCAAGTGGAAGAGGTATTAACCTTATTCTCAGTACTTTCAAAGGGCAGGATTAGAACTAGCAGAGAAAGTTATAGGAAGGGGAGGTTTTCCATCAGTGTAGAGACAAGAGTTCTTGAATAAACAAAGCAATCCCTGCATGGTGCCAAGCTCTCCTTCTTTAGAGTTGTGCAAGCACCATCGGTCAGAAATGTTGTCCAGGGAATTACTGCAGAAGGGAATGAATGGTCGGGATGGATGAACTATAAAGTCCCTCCAACCTGAGCTTCTTGGACGGGAGCCTCATGTGATCCTCTAAACCCGATGACCATTTGGAGCCACTCTGTCCTACAATTCAACAGCATCAAAAACCCCAGGACTTCTCCAGCATTTCCTGGTATCAAACCAGATGAGAACACAGCTAATGGGTGGCTAAGCAAAGATTGCAATTAACAGTTAAACATGAAAGCAGTGGTTCAAAGGGCTGAATTTGTCAGGTAGATCATTTCTAATGAGATGCAACGGCCTGCTGAGAGAGGGAGAGAAGCAAAAATCAGCAATTTATGTAGAAGATTGTTTATACCTCTCCATATCAATGGATGAAGAGTTAAAGGCAACAGACACTAGTTAGGAAGATTTCTTCTCCTGGGGGGAAAAGGATGGGTGATGGAAGTTTCCATTTTAGCCTCGAAGGAATTATTCACATTGTTAACAGGAAGGAATCTAGTTTAGATGGACGAGGTCCCAGAGCCCAGAATATGCCCCCATGCTCAACCAGCTTAATTTTTTAAAAGCATCCAAGAAAAGAGTCAGGAAGGGAGAGAAAACCTTTGCTGCAGCCAGCTGCAAACAATTACTCTTTAAAAACAAATCAGAAAAACAGGCTAATTAATTTACAAAGCACTGGGTTTGCCAACAATGCAATAAAAATCCATCACCCTCAGCAGTCCCTGCCTTGCGTGGCTTTCCGTAAAATAGAACATTTGCAAAGTGCCCAAAATTAAATTGTAAGGAAAGGCGCCGACAGGTGCATAATTCTCAAATACAAAAAGAAAAATAGAGATTAGTGACAATTAAAGGAAAAACAAATTTATAATTTCAAACGTTACTTAATATCAGATTATGTCGAAGCTAGCAGGACTCATTCCATCAAGATTCTGTTAAGGGCTGTGGGGGCTCTGCCTTCTTAGCTAAATCTCTGTGGTTCACTTGAGTTGTGCTCTCAGCAAGTCTCTCTGTGCCTCAGTTTACCTGAGGAAGGGAAAATAGTGTTCCCTTCACAAGGTGTAGAGAGGAACGATCTTCATATAAAGAGCTTGCGGGGAATACTAAGAATTCTTCATTCCCTATCTCAATAGCCAATGTGCAAGCCTACTACGTTGGAAACAAATATTAAATCCCACGGAGGCTCGGAGCAGGAAGGGACCTCAAGAGTCATCTAGTTCAGCCCATAACTGAGAGGCAGGCCCTCTACACCAAATCGGCAAAACGATTATCCCTCCGCTGTGATGTAGGGCAGCGGCGGAGAGCACCCTGAACTGGGAGCCAGAAAAACTTAGAATCTAATACTCCTCTTTCTCCTTAGTTACTTACGAGCCGTGTGACCCTGGGCACGTAATTGCACACATCTGAGCCTCAGTTTATTAACTGGTAAAATAAAGGCGTTGGGCTCAGCGACCTCTAAGGTGTCTTTCAGCCTCAAACCTAAGATCTTCCCGTCACCCGAGGCAGCGTTTTCTATTTGGGGACAGCTGTGATGTCCAGGAAGGGTTTCCAGACGTCAAGCCTCCATTTGCCTTTGTTTATCTTACATGCATTGCTTCTGGTTCTGCCCTCCAGGGTAAAACAGAACAAGCTGGATTTCTGGTTCCCATAAAGGGCTCATTGTGCACCCTCCCCCACCCCCGTACTTCACACACGCGCACACACACACACACACACACACACACACTCTCTCTCTCTCTCTCTCTCTCTCTCTCTCACACACACACACACATACACTCACAAACATACACTCTCTCACACACACAATACACACACACACACACACACACAAACACACACACAATGTCTTCCCTTTTACAGGCTAAATAGCCTTACCTCCTTCAATTGGGACTCCAGGCTCTCTGATGCCCCACCTCTGGACTCTCTCCAGTTCACCCATGTCATGCCTAAACTGCTGCACCCCATAACTGAACATTATTCTGGATGTAATCTGACCAGAGCAGAGGCCAGAGCCCTATTTCCTCCTCATTCCTGGCAATTGGGTCTTTCTTGATGCAGTCTAAAGTTCCATGACCTTTTCTGGCAGTTGCACCACACTAAGAACAGGTATTGAGTTAGCCTACCCTGGTCTTCTTCAGCTAGATGCCACCTTCATCTTGCTCTTGTGAAGCTGATTTTTAAACCCAAGTGTATGACCTGACACATGGCAGTGACCTCTATGACATCACCACACAATCCCCTCCTACCTTTCCCAACATTGCTCCTCTTGCATACTCTTCATGAACACCACACTCCAGCCAAAGTGACTTCTCCCTCTTCTTCACACAAGACACTCCATCTCCTCCCTCCATGCTTTTGGCTTATCTGTCCCCCTTGCCTTGAACACAGTCCCTATCACCCTTAGGAACCCTAGCTGCCTCCAAGACTCAGCCCAAGGCAACTTTGTACAGGATGCTCGTCCTCATCCCTCTAGTCTAGCTGCTAATGCCAATCTCCATCAGTTATTGCTCAATGATCATTTATTAAGCCCTTGCTGTGTACTATATAGGTACTGTACTAGATGTAGAGATGGAAATACAATCAATAGAAAAGTCCTTGCTTGCAAAAACCTCATGTACTAATGAGAGACAACACAGACGTGTCTCTGATTACAGAATCACCTTGTTTCTATTTCATATATAGTATATACACATGTGTATTCTGTGTGCCTGTCCCTGTTGCCTCCCCTTGCTAGACTATAAGCTTCTCAAGGGCAGGGATGACTTAATTTTCTTCTTTGTATGTCTACTGCCCAGCACAATGACTGACCTATAGTAACTATTCATTAAACCTACCTTGGAAAAGTCCATACTTTGGTCAAGTTCTCTCGAATAAGTTTTAGAAAAAAATCTTTTGCATTCAATTTTAACCGGTTTTTTTAAATGTTCTGTCGCTCCCAAATCCCTCTGGTTTGGGGAACAAAGGCTGTGTGTTCCCTACCCGTTCACCTGCATAATACTCTCTTCTCTTCCCCTGGTTCTCCTCACTCATCTCCATGTAGGGAATCTTTTATGCTTGGAGACTAGAAAGCCCCAGCATCACAGCTCTTTGACTTCTCCCTGTCTTGCAGTCAGGAGTGGGAAACCAAGGAGACTCCTGTTGAAGGGTAGGGGTGGGGAAGCTAGGTTGCTCCCCGTTGCTTTTAAGGTTTGCAAAGTCTTTTATGCACATTTTGATCCTCACGGCAATCCTGGGAGGGAGATGCTATTTATATGCTCACTTTACAGATAAGAAAACTGAGACTCACTGGGATTTGCCCAGAGTCACACAGCTAGTAAGTATCTGAGGCAGGATTTGAACCCCAATTTCTTGACCCTGAGTCCAGTGTACTAACCATTGTCTCTCAATGTAAAACACCTGAAGGAAGTTAGATGGTGCAGTAAACAAAGTGTTGTAGATAAAGTCAGGAAGACTCAAGTTCAAATTCAGACTCAGATACTTACTAGTTGTATGACTCTGGGCAAGTCACTTAACTGTGCCTTGGGAGAACACTAGAATCCTTGCCAAGAAAATCCCATTGACATCATTGGCATATGATCCATGGGGTCACCGAGAGTCAGACACAGCAGAACAACAGGAAATACCTCATCAGCCCTCACTCTTGGACTCCTCTTATTTACGAACGAAGGAGGCTATGAAAAGGAAGGCTATGAAAGGGGGAGAAAGAAGGACTATGAAAGGGAAATTGACCCTGAGCCCCAACCCAAGGCTTTCTTATTTTTATTTTATTTTATTTTATTTTATTTTATTTTTTAAATTTTATTATAGTTTACATCATTCATTACCACACCATTTTGAGTTACATATTTTCTCCTCCTCTTTCCCCCACCCACCGCCCCAAAACAGCCATCCCAGTGTGTCCCCCCTCCCCCAGTCTATTCTCTCCTATGTCACTTTTCGGTAGGGCAAGATGGACCTCCCAACCACAGTGCCTGTGTATCTCAAGTTCCAGTTGGATGTAGTCAATAATAATAATAATAATTGCGTAGATAGATAGATAGATAGATAGATAGATACACATTCATAACGTTTGATTATGGACCTCCAGATTCC
>CM053585.1:533646127-533667026 GCA_028646515.1 Pseudochirops corinnae
GCTCTGGAGGCCTTTTGGCCAGACTGCTTATCTCCCCCTTTCGCAATCCCGACTCGCAGCTGGTGCTAATCCACTCACCTGAGAGGCTCCTCCCGCCCAGCTGCCTCCAGGGCACAGCCGCAGCTTGCGGCTTCAGGCCAGGCTGGTTTTGGTTCACAGTGCTGATATGGCTCCTCGTAGCCGAGCTGACTTTAGTGGGAAGTATCTTTGTGTGCATTTTGGAGTTCTAGGATTGGTTTAGAGTCCTATTTTATGGGTATTTTGGGGTGGCTATGTGAGAGCTGCGATATGTTGCTACTGCTACGCCACCATCTTGGCTCCGCCCCCCAAGGCTTTCTAAAGACATCGATCAATCAACAAACATTTAATGACTGGGCAGCTAGGTGGCAAAGTGAATAGAGCATCAGCCATGGAGTCAGGAGGACCTGAGTTCAAATCCAAGCTGAGACACTTAACACTTACTAGTCATGTGACCTTGGGCAAGTCACTTAACCTCAATAGCCCTTCCCTCCCCCCTCCAAAAACAAAAAGAAGTAAACATTTAGTAAGTGCCTACTATGTACCCGGCACTGTCTTAAGCACTAGACATCTCTGCCTGTACCCTTTCCTGCCTATCCAATTTTAAATCCAGCCCCAGTATTGGGGGGAAAGTTTGATGAGGTTCCCTAAGTTGGTAAATGCCAAATGCAGACTTCCCTTTGCTGCCCCTGTCTTCCTCTTCCTCCTCCTTGGTCTCTCTGCTCAAGCTACAAATCCTTCCAATACCTCCCTACCACCACCATCACCCTCACCAAGAATCTGTCACTTTTTCCATGGACTGGCTCAGTCTAACTTCTCCTATGAAGCCTCTTTAAGGCCCAGCAGCCCAGGACCCCAGAGGAGACAGAGGATTGGACCTCAGTGGCTATGATGGCACATCATAAAAAATAGAGTTCTGCCCAGCTCCCACTCTATGGGACAGAGATACTGGATTATCAGCCCCACTACATGGAGAAACACTTAGAATCTTCTTCAATGGAGTCTTAGCATCTGGATTCAGGAAAGGAAGAGACTGAACCATGAAAACAGACGTTAAGGAACAAACACCAATGGGTATTTGCACAGACAGAGGCACTGGGCACCTTTGGCAGTGGTCTGTGGCCAGCCAGGCTTCAGGCTTTGCTAAAGGTTCAGCTCCACTGGTGCTAGGAATAGTCATAGCCCATATGCATATGCAATGACACTTATTCACAGACATTATCTTGTCTGAGCCTCCCAACCACCTTGTGATGCAGGTACCACAGACATTATTGTACAGAATAAGTGCTAATTGCCACCCCTTTCTGTCCTACTACACTTTGTACTCCTCATGAGTTGACTTGGCTTAAAATAATTCCTCACCAGGCAGTCAGCCTCTTGATGATCAGCCACATTGTATTTTGTGGACTCTTCCTCACATGAGTGTCTCTGACTGAGCCCAGACTCAGAGTCTTTCTATTTCAAGAGGACTCATCAGAGTTTGTATTCTGTGGGCACAGCTTTCATGAACTCAGGCCTCTTCTAGGACAGTAACTAGGGTGAGGTGATCAAAGCTTTGACCAGAGCATTGATTGACATTTAAAGGCGCACACTTCAACACTGCTTTCCTTTAAGTACCTTCCTTTCTTCTGGCTCCATACCTCTGTGGTACAATACTATGCTGTATAGGTCATCATTTCAAGGGCCCATTTTAGGACTTTCCCCCACTCCTGTGCTTCTGCTTGCCAGCTTCTCCCACACCATTTTCCTTTTCCTTGTTATCTGGGGAAAAGTCTAGAAGTGGTGGCTACACTATGGGTATATGGGATCCAGTCTTTCAGCAACAGAAAGATCCTCTCTCAGATCAAATTTCTTTGACTGGAGTAGACCATTTCAGCCAGTAGCTCATATAAAAACTGGTCATGATGCACATAGGGTGCAGGGCAGCATTCGCCAACCCTGGTGGAATCATAAATCATGGATTTAGAACTGGATGAGAACTCTGTTTAACACCCTCATTTTACAGATGGAGGAACTGAGACCCAGAGAAGTCAAGTTACTTTCCTAGGGCCACATAGTAACCTAAAATCAAATCTTCTTGACTCCAGCCCAATGTACCATCCACCTTCTGACTCCTACGCCATCTAATTCCCAGCCCAGCTATTTCCAGACTCTAATGGTAGCTCCCTTGATGACTGAAGAATTGTCCACGGCTTTGCTCTGTCCACTCATACATCCATTTTGTGATTTCTGCCTCAGTGGCCAAGATATCTAGTGTTGACTCTGGCCATCTTGGTACCAGCCAAATATCAGAGGAACCCTAGATAGAACTTTCAAATACCTGGACCCATTAAAAAGTGGAATAATTAAATAATTATTATAATTAAATTGTAAATAATTTAAAAGTGGAATTGCTCAATATTAAATGCTTTCTCCCCACAGAGCACCAGACTAAATACCAGGGAGACATGGAAGCCTGATCATCAGCCCACCTGATGTTCGTGGTCTAGCTTAGGAGATGCTTCCCTGATGGAAAGCCTTCCACTGCACTCATTGACTTATGGCTGTTTTTATCAGCTTTGTTTCATTTTGTTAGTAATTGTTCTCCTCTGGGCCACAGCAAGAAGAATGATCAAGCCTCATTAAATGGTTTAGGAAAACATCTGGGCTCCTGTCCTCAGCAAAGGCTCTCAGCTGGCCTGGATTCAGATTCAAGAGGGAGGAGAGTCACAGGGGCTTGAGCTCAGTTACTGTACTTAGGATTAATGAACTGCTCCATGTTGTTTAAACATGCATGCTCAATACATTATGCAAACAACAACCTGTACAGGACATCCATACTTGCACTACCCTGACAGCACCAACTCATGATTAATTCAGGCCTGAGCAGACAGCCAGTGAAGGGAGTCAGCTGCCAATGAAGGCGGACAGCTACCGATGAAGCCTATCTGTGGCTCTAAAGGTGGCAAGGGGATGAGCGGGGGATGTCCCCAGGAAGGGAGGAGATGATGGCTGTTTCCTCCAGATCCTCCTTTTAAATGAAGTGTATCTCACTGGTTTTGAGACAGAGAATTGAGTTTGACTTTTACTGCCAACACTGGGATTTCTAGTGACAAGGCTGGCCACCTTCACACCAATGAAACATCAGAGGAGCCTTTGATGGAGGCTTCAGATAACAAGGCAATCTAAAAAGAGCCCTACCACATTCTGCTCCAACTTCAACAAGCATTGATTAAATGCCTTCTCCATGTGGAGCTTGGAAGGAATGAGAGAGGGACAAGCAAAAGGGAGATTCTTGTGGTATAATGGGAAGGCTGCTAGATTTGGAATCAGAAAACCCAAGTTCAAATCCCAGCCATGTGATCCCCCCATCACCTGTGTGATTTGCTGATACCTTATCCTTCTTAGACCAAAAATGGGAGGGACTGGACAAGCTATTCTATAGGATTCCTGGAGTCACAGAACTCAGCTCATAGACCCCTCTGTCACTTAATAGTAACAACAACTAAGAGGCAGGCTCAAAACCACAAAGACTTGGGTTCAAGTCTCTGCTCTGACACATACTGGCTGGGTTCTAGGCAACTCTCTAAGACTGTAAGTTATAGAGAAGGTAGGGTATTGGTAGAAAAAGTGTCCTCAAACAACAGTTCCCTAATCCAATGAAAACACAGGTTCCAGCCCCAATAGCTCTATGTATGAAGCTTTTTCAAGTATACAAAGGGCTTTTAATCATTTCATTTGATCCTCACGACAACCCTGTGAGCCAAGAAAACTGATTCCAAGAGAGGTTAAATGATTTGTCCATCCAGAGTCACCCAACGAGTGTCTGAGGCAGGATTTGCACTCAAGTCTTCCTAATTCCAAGCCTAGCATTACATTCACTCTAGTTGCCTCAAGTTACTACTACCTGTTTGACACTTGGCAAATCACTTATCCTCTATGAACTTCGGTTTCCTCAACTGTCAAGTGATCAGTTAGACTCTATGGACTCCCGTAGCTTTAAATCTGAACCCCATGACCCAGGAAATCCATGGGCCAAGGAAGCATTTCGTGGAATGGGAGACTGAAAGGAACGCCAGAGCTCTTTTAACCCAACCTCCTCATGGCCAGTAAGCGCAACGCATCTTTCTAAGGGTGAGATAACTGTTTACAAGTCCCCTGTGTCCTTTAAGGGGAGAGAGTAAGTTTCCTGACTCTAACCTCTCACTTGCGGCCAATCCATCCTTCAGGCTCTTGCCAGACTGACTCCCCACGTTGTAAGGCCTTACTGTGCTCAGAAATCTTCAGTGTCTCTTTATTGCTTGCCATTACAATTCTAGTTGCCTTTGTCTATGGGACAGTGTAGGGGATGCTATGGCCAGAACCCAAGCTGCTGCAGCATTCAGGACTCTAGGGAATTGACTATTAAACAAGCACTCAGCCTCACCTGAGATGAACACCACCCCAAAACAAGGGTGCACCGTGGCTAAATGATAAATGCCGATCCCGTGGCTCTCATTGGACCTCAGAGGAGCTGGCTATCACTTGCCTCTGGGCTCCACCCGTGTATGGGTGTGGCCGAGGGTCCCCTCCACTTGGAATATGAGTTGGCATTTCTGCCAATAAGCTCACTCCATTCTCCAGATAAGTGGCAAAGAAGGAACCAGGACAGTCCTACCTTGTAGTCACCCAGAGCCAAACAATTCTCCAGTGCCAGACTATTCCTTTGGAATCAGTTTCCCTTCCTGTTCTTACTTATTTGAAAGCTTAATTGCAGTTCTGTCTGTGGGGCAATCCCTGTCTATATTTCAGTCCTTCCAATGCAAGCCTACTCTCACTCCTCACCTTCCTCACGCAGTGTCCCTAATTTCCTTCAAGGCTAAGAACATGAGCTTTTGCTGATTCCTTGGAGTTACTCCCTTCTCCTCACATTCACACATATATAGGGATAGAACCTGGTGTCATTCAACATAAGGAATTCCCAGATGAGGAAACCCCTTTTGTCAATGCAGGTCAATACCTTTTCTACAGTTTAAAAATCTTAAGAGAATTGCCTAGAGCACCCAGAGGTTAAATGGCTTACACAGGATGGGTGAGTGTCAGAGACAGATTTAGACCCAGGCTGTCCAGACTATGAGAGTGGCTATTTATCTACTGTCACATGACCTCACAGCAATCTGGCATAGTGAAAAGGGAGCATGGATTTGGCATCACAGGCCCTAGGTTCAAAACAAGCTCTGCCCCTCCTGCCTGTGGGACCTTGGATAAGTCACATCTTCCCTGGACCCCATTTCCTCATTAGATTGTAAGCTTCTAGAGCACAGGACTGTCCCTTGCCTCTTTTTGTATCTCCAGAACTTAGCGCAGCACTCGGCATATAGTAGGTACTTAATAAATGTTGATTTTTTGATTGATGAGTAAAACGAGATATTGAACCAGATAACCTCCAAGGTCCCTTCCACATCTGTGATGTTATGATGGAACCATAGCTTTCCACACAGCTGGTGCTTGGTTGATGTTTGCTGTGTTGGATTAGGCAAATTGAGAAAGTTAGCATACCATGGGATCAGAGATTCAGTTGAGCTGGAAGGAGTCCTACAGGTCATCAAGTCCTACCTTCTTGTTTTATAGATGAGGAAAAGGAGGCAGAGAGAGACTGAGTAATTTACCCAGGGCCACACAGTCTTTTCTCCAAGCTAAACAACCTTTTCAGGCATGGTTCCAATGCCCTTTGCCCACTTTCTCATATACATATATATATATATATGTATGTATGTATATTGGTATATATGTATATATGTGTGTATATATAGATATGAAACATATGTGTATATATGAAATATAGATACATATATACAAATATACATATATATTTCATATATACACACATATATTTCATATCTATATTACATACATATATACATATATACCAATATACATACATACACACACACATATATACATACATACACACATCAGTGTTGCTAAGTCTTTCACAGTTGACCATCATTACAATGTAGCTGTTATTGTGCACAATGTTCTCCTGGTTCTGCTCACTTTACTTTGCATCTGTTCATACAAGTCTTCCCAGGTTTTTCTGAAACCATCTCCTTCATCATTTCTTACAACATAAAAGCATTCCATCACATTCATATACAATAACTTGTTCAGTCATTCTTCAACCAATGGGCATCCCCTCAGTTTCCAATTTTTTGCCATTACAAAAAGAGCTGCTATAAATATTTTTGTACATATGCATCCTTTTCTTTTTTCTTTGATCTCTTTGGGGTATAGATCTAATAGTGGTATTGCTGGGTCAAAGGGTATGTGCACAGTTTTGTAGCCCTTTGGGCATAGTTCCAAATTGTTCTTCAGAATGGTTCCGCTGATTCCTAACTCCACCAACAAAGCATTAGTGTACCTGCTTTTTCCACATTCCATCCAGCATTTATCATTTTTCTTTTCAATCATTCTGGTCAACTTGATGGGAGTGAAAGGGTACTCAGAGTTTTTTATTTGCAATTCTCTGTTAATGATTTAGGGCATTTTTATCTGGTTATTGATAGCTTTGATTTCTTTTTTTGAAAACTGTCATTTGACCATTTATCCATTGGGGAATGGTTCTTATTTTTCTAGATTTGGTTCAGCTCCCTATATATTTGAGAAATGAGACCTTTATCAAAAAAAAAAACCTTGCTGTAAAATTTCACTTTCAGTTTCCTGCTTTTCTTCTTATTTTGGCTGTATTGGTTTTGTTTTACAAAATCTTTTTAATTTACTGTAATAAAAAGTATCCATTTTTACCTCCCATGACCCTTTCTATCTCTTGTTTGATCATAAACTATACCCCTATCCACAGTTAGAGCTTAAGTAACTTTCCCAGGATCACACAGCTATTCAATGTCACTCTGAATCAGCTCATATAAGTCTCTGAAATCTTCATATTAATCCCTATCTATACTTTGTCAACCTTTTTTCCCCTTCTCTGGAAGCACATTAGCTTTTCAGGGTCCTTCTTAAAATGCAGCCCCCAGTAAATGAACAGGTGCCCCACATGTGGTAGAATACACAACAGGATCATTAACTCTCTGCTTTACAATGTTTGTGTCTCTTACATTTTGCTCAAATCAAAGGAAAATAGTTAAATGACAAGTAGCTATGGTTGGAGGGACAATCATTTCTTATTTCCTTCAGGTGACAGTAATTTTCTGAGAAGAGACTAAGGATATTGTCTTTCTGACCCCTTTATGCTGCAGAGCAGTCTGGAGTCACAATCTTAACAGTTTCCAAAAATAAATAGACTGCAGAAATTCGGAGAAGAATTCGTTTTTCTTTTATGTCACCTAAAAAGAAATGGGAAAAAAAAACATCAAAAAAAACCTCTAGCAAAAGAAAAATATTCATAGTATTTTCTATCTTGGGTAAGATTAATAACTCATAATAACCAGATATTGGCTACTGTTGAAGTGAATTTCAAGATTTATTGACCAGAGGAGTAAATATTAACGGAGGTGAACCTGAGGTTAATAACAAACCTCAAGGGATAATACATCTTAATATTTGCTGAAATAAAAAGTCAGTCCATGAATTGCTCATACATACATTCAAAAATCTCTTTAATCCAAAAGCTCTGAAAATCTCTCTACTATGACAGATAGTTTAAATTTATGCCTGAGTTTCCATTTATATTAACATTCTCCTGGGAAGAGGTCCTAGGGAACCCAGAAAAGCCAAGCATTAATCACTTCCTGTGGATTCTGCCAGCAGCCAATCAAGAGACAGCCATTTATTCCAATTTGAGATGTGATTGGTTGACATTGTTCCCAACCTCAATCCCATTTACTTCCATCTCATTTCTACTGGAAATACACTGACCTGCTCCATGATTATATCTAGCCACTTAATGATCTTGTAGTTTTCCCTTGTGTAAAATAGCAAAACTCTAAAATAAAATAGTAATGCTTGATAATACCCTACTTGATGGCATAACCAAGCCCATCATCACCAGCAACAAATTATATGTATCAATCACCCAGGGCTTGTTTATGAAACTCCAGGCAACATGAAATTGATATCTATCCAAGAAAAAGCAAGAGATTTGTTTCATAAGAAATAGAATTGTAGCAGCTAGCACAGTGGGGCTTAATTTCAAATCTATGTTTGTTGAAAGAAAAAATGAATGAATTTTAGAGGCGGTAATGACCTCAGAATCACAACATCACAGAATGTCAGGACTGGAAAGGACTTTAGAAACCATCCAATCGCTTCCTTTGAAGAATGAAAGAATCAAGGCCAAATGATGCTAATAGATTTGATCATAGCTGGACAAGAGCAAAGAAGAAATCATAAGCTAGGATTTCCAGCACCCATTCGGTCCATTATCTTTACACAATACTGTGTGCTTCCTCTGCCATTTAAACATGAACATTACAGTGCTCTAGCTGAACTATCACTACTTTCAGACTTGTCAGTGACTTGCTGTGTGACTCTGGATATTTAAAAAAATATGAATGAGAATGAAAATAAAAAAAAAAAACAATGAAATGAAAAAATAAAGGTCCCAGAAAAAAATCCACCCTAGAGATGCCTAGGTCACAATTTCACAGTGATGGAACTTGAGACTTCCATTTGCTGCTGGGCAATCCTTCCATCGCCCTATATTGATCCTGACTGTTCCAAACAATTTCCTTTCTCCTCCAGCCCTCTCTGACCATACCTTCCTACTCTTCATATTGAGGTGATGGACCAGCGGTTCTCAACCTGGGGGTGATGTTCAATGTGTAACAATGAAAATACATCCTGCACATCAGAGAGATTCCTAACAGTAGCAAAATTACAGTCATGAAGTAGCAATGAAAATAATGTTCTGGTTGGGGGTCACCACAACATGAGGAACGGTATTAAAGGGTTGGGGCATTAGGAAGGTTCAGAACCACGGTGATAGACTAAAAGTGCAGGATGCAGTATAGTTTGTTAGACATGGCCAACGAATTTGTTTCTTCTACTTAGCTGTAATTTTCTGTTACAAGGGAAGGTTCCATAACAATGAGATTTATTAGGGTGTAAAAAAAAGTCATTAATGATGATGATGATGATGACGATACCTAACATTTATATGGAGTTTTAAGATTTCTGAAGTACTTTATAAATACCTGATTTGATCCTCACAACAACCCTGTGAGGTGGTGATTTATTACTCCCATTTTATAGATGAAGAAACTGAGTTAGGGAAAATTAAGTGACTTATCCAGAGTCACACAACTGGTAAATGTCTGAAGCTATATTTGAACTCAGGTCTCCGTGATTCCAAGGCCAGCTCTCCAGCTCCTGTGCTATCTATCTTCAATAAAGGCTTTTTTTTAAGTGATGTCTCCCATGGGTACCACATTCTCCATCTTTATGGTCTTTCCTCCTTTATCTCTTGTCACTGACTTTTCCTCACCGTCTGTGCCCCTTAAAGATCTCCGTTCTAGTTTCTCTAAACTCTCTCTCCCATCCAAATTTCACCTGTTGCCACATTTTTAGTTATCATTTATTTCTACACTCATTATTCCCAAATATATAGTTCTAGATCTAGTTTTTTTTTTTGAACATCAAACCCACATCTCCAACTACCTGCCCAACACTTCTGCCTTGAGGCAATTCAGCATATGACATTCATCCAGGTACATATTTGAAACCTTGATGTCATAGCAAAGTCTTCCCACTCCACCATCTAATCAAATTACCAGCTCTTTTAGTCAGTTTCCATGTCTATTTCCTCTTTTATGCTCTCACTCCAGTAGCTTTTATTTATATCCAATTTGAGTCTTCCAATAACCTCCTCCATGGTCTTTCCCCCTCTAGACCCTCTCACCTTCAATGTGTCTTTAATCATAGGGCAGATAATGTTACCCCCCTGTTCTAAATCCTCAGATGGCTCCCTATTGCCTACCAAATAAAGTCCAGGTTCTTTAACCTAGCAATCCAATTGCTCCACGATCTAATTTCAACCTACAGAATCAAAGAATTTGAGTAGCAAGGGATTTCAGCCGCAATCCTGTTTTTCAGTTGTTTCTGATTCTTCATGACCCTCATGGACCATAGTGCACCAAGTCCTTCTGCCCTCCACGATCTCCTGAAGTCTGCCCAAGGTCATGTTCATTGCTTCCATGACACTAAGTATTCATCTCATGCACCCAAAATAACCAACACTATTATCATGCCTCCTGTGATATGGCTAGACTGATCTTCTGCTATCTCTAAACATTTCCCATACTCCACTTTGCTCATGCTTTTACTCCGCTGTGGCTGCAATCCCACTTTCACCCTTTCGCTGGGGCTGGCAGAATCTGTTGTGGCTGGCTGTTCTGCTGCTGATGTGTTTGTGTATATGTGTCCATACTGGATGAGCTCAGTACAATGCCACTAGCTGTAATGACCTTTCCTTCCTCCAACCTTCTGTAGCTTTTGATCAGCATGTTTTCTATGATGATTGTGGACATAGCATATTCCCCTTCACAACTCCATGAGGGCAGGAACAGTATCTTATTTACGCTTGCATTTCCCCCAGGCTAACACAGGGGCCTGTTTATAACAGATTCTAAAAAAGAATTTAAATCATTAAATTAAATTGAACATTTTAGCTGCTGTGAAGGTTTTTGCAACATTAAAAGAGGCAGAGAAATTCAAAACCTAAACATACTCATGAGTCTTTATGACTTTTAAATTAGAAAGTTATATGATAACTTTATTATATATTTAAAAAGGAATAGCAAGTTGTACATAATAAATTTGCAGTTTCATGTACAATTACCTTTTTTCTCTATTCTACTATGTTACAGAAATGCTTGTTTTATTTTTTAACTTAAGAATGAAACAAATAAAAATGTGAACAAAGATTGTATTTTAAAACTATTTTTAGATTTTAGATTAATTTTTTTTAAAAATTGAAAGTAGTTAATGTGCAGACCAGATCAAGTTGGTTCTTACTGGTTTAAACAACATGTGTCTTTTAAAAAACATTTCCAACTGTGCTTTATGATTGTTCTTGTAACTTTGAAAAGTACCCAAATATCAAATCAGTTATGAATGGTTGAAAATGTTTGAAACCTGTTTAAACTGATGTCAATGTTCTCCTTATTAAACAGTTTGAATGCTTAAAAATATAAAAACAACAAAATCAAAAATAAATTCCGATTGTCCCTCCCCACAAGTTGTCCAAACCTGTAACAACAGCCTCATTCCATGGGGTCAGCCCAAGCCTGGACACTTGCCTAACCACCCATCTTCCATTACCCATCCTTTTACAGTAAAAACATCTTGATCTCCTGTTTCCTCTGTTACTATGGGGGCATCCAATGACTCTTAACATCTCAACCTTGTTAGGCTTAGTTTTGGATTCATGTGTCTCTGGTTTTTTTGTTTTTAATATTTCTCCTCAAATGAAGACTCATCAGATCATTTGCTTGGAAAAGCTCCCATCTCCCTGCTGAGTAAGAATCAAAGCCCAGGAAGGAAGAGGCTGGAAGAAAGCTTGGAGTGGGGGAGGCAGGAAGATAGCAAAAAACACAATTGAACCTGCTACTATCAAGAAACTAGATGGGGAATGTTCACACAAAAACCAATCGATCTACTAAGTATCTTCTAGGTGCCTTGTTACCTATCTGGGAGTTATGTACGGAGTTTGTAGGATTCTAGAATTGGAACTAGAAAGGACTCCAGATGCCAACTAGTACAAAATCTCCTCATGTCCACAAATGAGGAAACTGAGGCAAAGGGAGGGTCAGTGACTTGCCCAAAGTCACACAGGTAAATATCAGATGTAAGACTTGAAACAGGGTCCTCTTTCAGGGAGGCAGCCCAATAGAGTAAAAAGTAGGATGGAATTAGAATCAGAAGACCTGGGTTCATATTCCAGCACTCCATTTACCTTGGACAACCCACTTCCCTCAAGCTCTCAGTTTCCTCTGCAAAATAAGAGGGTTGGACCAGATGGCCTCTGAAGTCCCTTCCAGCTTTACATCTGTGGTCATACAACTCCAAAGTTGGTGCCTCCTACTTCATACCATTCTAAGATTTTTCTAAATCAACCAGCTCATCATTTCCTACACCAAGTCAATATCCCAACCCAATCACATCCTATCTGAGAAATTGTCTATAAAAGTTTTTTTCCCCCAATTTTCTGCATTCCTTCTATTCTTGGCTGCATTGGTTTTATTTATACTAGAAATTTTTAATTTAAAATAATCAAAAATATCCATTTTACACTTCAACAATGCTCTAACCTAATAATACAGTTTAAGGTCTGATACTGCTGAATCTGTTTCCTTTACATCTTTTCCTCTGGTTTCTTTGATTTTTGAGAATGACACAAATAAGCCAAAGAACATCTAGGGAAGGGTAAGAGGGGATCACAATATAGTCCTTGTGCTTATGTCTTTCATAGAGTTGTTACTGTTGACTTGTTTCATTTTTTCAAAGCCTCAAATCTGAAGCATTTCTACCAACAATCTAGTCTTGTCAATATTGGCTCCCCCTCCCTCATCCTGTGAAAATTGAAATTCCTTTTGTCCCTATTCCCATCCACAGTAACTTCCATTAAATTCTACTGTCACCCCTTTCCCCCATTCCCAGTCCACAAGACCAAAAAAGTAACTGGGTTTTATGAGGAAATTATTGGGTAGCTACATACTAAAACAATTCTATTGAATCTAAATTGTGTTTTTAAATGCTCATTAAGAAAAAAAAAAGGTAGCCCTGATGAGAAATCAAACAACTACTGATTCACCAATAAATATGTGAACCTTACCTATTTTAAGCCAAATAACTTAAGCCAAGAAGCTGTGTGAATTGTGAATAGAAAGCTAGGCTCAAAGTTAGGAGGACTTGGGTTCCAGGTCTGCCTCTGACACATATTAACTGGGTGACCACTAGGCAGGCCACTTCACTCTCCATACTCTAGCTGACTCTCTCAAATTATAAACTATAGAGAAGGTGCTGACCTACATTGATAGCATGAGTTTCATTACTTGGGAGTTCCTTATACCAAAAAAGTCACAAGTCCAGGCCCTGTTCTATTCCATTCCATCCCATCTCACTTCATATGATCCTGTCTTGTCCTGTGTTGTCCTACCTTTAGCCATTAAGGCAGCATGATGTAGTGTAGGCAAAAATATCCTTGTAGTCATAAAGACCAAGTTCTACCTGTGATACATATTGGCTGGGTGGCCCTGGAGAAGTCATTTAACTGTCTGGTGATTCAGGTAACTTTCTAAGAGTCTTACTCATAAGAACTGGATGTAATTCTTTGGATATAATAGGAGCAGGGTAGAATGCAGGACTCCTCTCCTCATTCCTGAGGTTATGTCTTTTTTCCTGTCATATTGCACTACTGAGCCCTACTGAGCTTGAAGTCTCTTAAAAACTCCAGTCTTCTATAGACAAACTGCATCTCTGTCTTGTACTTGTGAAGTTGACTTTTTGAACCCCAACATAAGACTTTACATTTATACACATTAAATTTCATCTCAGTATTCTGAGCTGGATTGCCCTTTCAGTCTCTCAGGTTATTTTAGCCTATGTTTATTTATCATTCACTAAAGCCGTGGTTCTCAACCTTCCTAGTGCCAGGACCCTTTAATAGTCATATGTGGGCATGTCTGCATGTGGGTGGACCCCCTTGGAGATGGATAAAGGAGGTTCCTAAGACCATCGGAAATATGTGTTTTCTGATGGTCTTAGGCAATCCCTGTGACCCCTGAGAAAGGGTCGTTCAACCCCAAAGGGGTCATGACCCACAGGTTGAGAACCGCTGCACTAAAGTATTCCTCTATGCCCCATCATGACATGGAGGTGATCTGGTGCCAGCCTGGCACAAAATCACTATTACTAAGGTAGCAAGACTTTAATATGACCCGTATTTCTGTGCATCAAATGTTTTGCAGTTTCACCCCAGGTGAGCAGCATCTGTCAAAGTCAAGTTAAATCAAGCATTTAATTAAGTATCTATTTATTAAACAACACTCTCTGCCAATGCCTTGTAGTTCAACACTGGGTGAGAGCATCTCATATAGTCAAGTATTTATGAAGCACCAGTCTATACACCAATACTTGTATGTGGGAATATCTGCATGTGGGCGGACCCTCCTGGAGACGAATAGAGGAGTGGTGTCTCAGTTCCTAAGACCATCGGAAATATGTGTTTTCCTATAGTCTTAGGGGACCCCTGTGAAAAGGGTCGTTCAACCCCCAAAGTAGTCATGACTCACAGGTTGAGAACCACTGTCATAGAGGGTAAGATGTCTTTATTGATGAAGGAATCACCTACAACAAATGGAAATACAGACCATTAAAGTATTAAGAGGCATTATTAACAGGGCGGGTAGGTGGCACAGTGAATAGAACACTGGCCCTGGAGTCAGGAGGACCTGAGTTCAAATCCAGCCTCAAACACTTGACACACTTACTAGCTGTGTGACTTTAGGCAGGTCACTTTTAACCCCAATTGCCTTCCAAAAAGCAAAAAAAAAAAAAAAAAAAAAAAGAGGCATTATTAGCTGCACAGCTACAAGACTGTGCCATAATGAGTGTTTACTGGAGTGTCATGGGACCTGAGTTCAAATCCTGTCTCTGATGCTTACGACCTGTGTGAGTTCAGGCAATCACTTAGCCTTTCTGAACTCATTGTCAGAAGAATGAGGGCTTTTGACTCACTGGCTTGCAAGGCCTTTTCCAGCTCTAAATCTAGAATGTTATTAATTGAAGGCACTACTTGGAGGAGCTCCCAGAACATAGGCGTAAGACCTAAGAAAAGAGAGACAGATTCCACAAGGCATAGGGTCTGAGAGAAGATAGTTAAGCAACCCCTCTATAGGATATAATTGGCAAATGCAGCCAAGTGACAATGAACATTACAGGGAATTTTTAAAATGAAAAGAAAAGGCTCAATCCCCTAGAGAGGGGATCTGGATGATCTTGTCAGTTTTAAACCTCACTCCTTTAATGAAATAATATTTGTAAACTGCTTTGAGCTCCCTCCATGGAGACACACTACATAAATGCAATGTTCTATTTATTATGTGTCTCATAAGGCACATAGAAAGGGGTGCTTAGTCATCTCAACAGTCGAACAACTCTCTATTACCCAAATGAACATAAATCTAGCCATCCCTTATTCTACAATTGTATTTCACCCGGTGCTGTTTGCTGTAGCAAAGCAATGCTAGACAATGGCTACAACCTTGAAAGGGATTATTTTAAAAATTATTTAACATTTATTGTGAGCAGTGGCAGGGTATTAAGTACTGTGCTGAGTGTAGAGAAGACACAGTGCCTGCTTGAATTTCAGGGCTCAGACAGATAACTACAGGGGGTAAAAATGAAATATTATTATTAAACATTTACTGAGTACCAACGATGTGGGAGGCATGGTACAAAACATAGAATTAGGCGCCCTAGCTAACCATCTGACTTGAGATCCAAATGGGCAGAAAAGAGAGGCCTGGGGAGAGATAAAGGGGGAGTTGGCCCTGGGTGGAAGAAAGTGAGGGTATTAATTTTGATATTATATAGGTAATTTATAAAAAGTCAATCCTTCAATCTTTGCCTTTAGCTAGGTTTCTTTAGACAGCAAATCAGTGTCTCAGTGGCTCTTTGGCATGTCAGGAGCTGACAGACAATTCCCACTAGTCTGATTTAAGTCAGCTGGGAATATACATTGGGCAGGAAAATTTTCCATTTGTTAATTAATATCTGGCTGAAAACATATGCGGCATCCAGGACCCCAACCTGTTTCTACAAACAACAAAGCAAAATTCAAAACCCCATGCTCACTCTGTCTGCTGGGAAGCCAATTGCCTATTGGCCATAAGAGTTTGGACCTATGGTGTTGCAGGATCGTTTGGGGAAAACAGAGGCAGAAGCCAAGGGATCAGACTGAAACAGAAATGAGTTATTTCAAAAATGTGAGACCTCATGTGGGATTGTGCTGCTCACTCTCTCTAAAAATCAAAGACAAGGATAGAGAATATAGAAATATTTCCAGTGAAGCCAGAGATTTTTGTCCAATGTGAGGGCTTCATTTGTTATTTTCTAAACATTCATAAGAGAGAGACAGAGATCGAGAGACAGAGGGAGAGAGACAGACAGAAGAAGACAGAGACAAAGGAAGACAGAAGGAGACAGAGGGGAGAGACAGAGACCAAGAGAGAGGGGGAGAGGGAAGAAAAGGGGGAGAGACAGACAGAGACAGAGACAGACAGAGAAAGACAGAGACAGAGACACAGTGAGAGTGAGAGACAGAGACAGAGGGAGACAGAGACAGAGGGAGACAGAGCCCTTTCTTTTCTGGAGGCTTTGCCAGGAGGAGATGAGACACAGCTCTCTCACCTGGCAGTCTTGAGTTTGAAAGTAAATCCACATGATGGACAAAAGACTAGTGAAATGTCAAAAGCAAAAGGAAATGTTAGAGACATAGACCAAGGATGTTTCAAGAGTGAGCAGGGGCCCATTAGGTTTTCATTTATCATAGAATATTAATTATCAAGAGACACTTTATGATCTAAGGAAAAAATCCGTGGAAGTTCAGATAACTCATAATTATCCCTGGGAAAGAACTGATAATTTAGGTAAAAGAAATCTACAGATAATCCCTTGTAGGGATATGAAAATTCAAATATTTCATAGAATAGAATTTCAGGATTGTCGACCTCAGAGACCAGTAAGACCGGCACAACTGAGAATACAAGAGGTAAAATGACTTATCTAAGGTTTTAAAAACAAAAAGTGAAACAATGAATATACAGGGGCTCTGTGTGTGTGTGTGTGTGTGTGTGTGTGTGTGTGTGTGTGTGTGTGTGTGTCTACGGTTCTCACTGGAAAGCCTTTTACTGATCGGTATTTCAGTCAGTCAATAGCACTGAAGGAAAGGTGAGATGGACTATTTTATTCCCTCTACATTTTCATGTGCCCCATAGCTATTTCTGGGGCCCCATTATGTGGTTCTTTGGGAATTTCATTCAATTGGCATCTATTATGTGGAGAGCACTGTAAGAAGTAGACAATTTCCCAAGACATGAAGATGTACACGGGAATAAACCACTCATCCAAGCTACAATCACATAAATAAAATTCACTGTAAATTTCTACTATCAAAACGACTTGTAATAACCACAGAGATAGCTCATTTTTTTGTTCTTTTTCATAATGCCTTCAAGGTTAATTTCCAACAATGGAATTGTTGGGTCCAGGATGACTTTTTTTTTTGCAACTTGGAGTACATATTGCCATATTGCTTTCTAGAAAGATGCTACAAGCTTGCAGTTTCACAGGAATAAATGAGTATACCTGTTTCTCCACAATGCCTAACAGTAGGGGAGTGGTTAAAAGAACTGTGATACATTGATGGGAATTTTATATTGCAATTAAGATGAACAAGTGTGAAATCTGAAGAGACATTTATAAAATAGTGCAGAAAAAAGAGAATAAAATTATCTAACTTGTTTGGAAAACTGAATAAAAACAAATGAGCAAAGAATTTTAATGGAGTTAGAGTGGTTGAAATACTTTGCGCTTTGAAATCAATTCATTTAAGTACAAATAGTTAATATTTAGGTTTATATATTTGTACTCGTGTTCAATATTAAATTTCTGATAAAATATTTTGGTGGAGACTAGAGCTGTGTAGTCATTATAGGTGACTCCCAATGAAGAAACTCCCCTACCAATACAGATTGAGCAACTGATTCTCAGAGAGTTTCCTATACTGCTGAGATAGGAAATAACTCACCCAGGGCCACACGGTCTGTGTGTGTCAGAGAAGTGACTTGAATGTAGGTCTTCCTGGCTTAGATGTCAGTTCTCTGACCACTAGACCATGCTGCCTTTCATAATAATACATTGAACAAGCACATAAATTGCCAAGAAAAACAAAGCAGAGAAAGTTTACCACCTGAACATACTCTCGTAGTGAAAAATGACCTAGTTAGATAATTCCTCCATGTCATCATCCTTGGAGAGAATGGACAAACTTGCTATATTGCTGCCCATTTTTTACCGAACACAGATCATTGTGTTCACCTCCAATGTGTTCCAGATCCTTGACCTTGACCAACAGATGTTAAAAGGACAGGTGTGATTCCCAAATGTCAGGTCTCCACCCTGATATGAGAGGAGACTTCGTTTAAGCCCAGACAGCACCATTCAATGAAAGAAACTCTGGACTGGGTATCAGGAGGCCGGATTCTTAACCCCAGCTCTGACACTGATAAGTTATATGACCTTGGGCAAATCTCTTTCCTTTTTTGAGACTCAGTTTCCTGCTTGCTAAATGACGGTAATGGATTGGATCGCTCTCATGCCTTCCAGCTCTAGTAATCTATGATTCAGAGCCTTGGGTTGCAAATCCTTTTGTGTTGGCAAAGATGGAATTTTTAGTTCACTAGGAAATATCATTACAGACTTATTTGCAAGGCTTTTTATAAGATAAATAGCTTCTACTTGGGGTGAGGGGGGATAATCAGTCAACTGAAACCAAATCAGGATCCATCTGATGGGTTAAACTTTTCTCGGAAGGATTTCAAAATGAAGGGGAAAGTGCTTAGAAGAATGGGATTTGGAGAGGCTGCGTTAAAAACCCTTCACTATCCTATGTTTAAGACCTATCAGTCTGTTGTTATGGAAATAAAGCCGAGGGCCCAAATGCAACATTGCAATTTCACTGCAAGATTAACCAAAAAGGCTTCTAAAGCTCAGGCAGCACTTTACTTGCTGGGAAATACAAAAAGATAGAAAATAGGTTAGAGGCAGAAACTTTGGATCTGAGCATTTTGAGCTGGAAGGCACCTCACTGTATCAACTCCCTGATTTTACAGAAAAGGAAATCGAGTCCAGAGAAGTGAAATGATTTGTGTGAGGACACAGAGGTAACAAAGTAGCAGAGCCAGGTCCTCTGACTCCAAGGCTGTTCTTTCAATTATAGAATATTGCCCACCTTGACAGTATGAATTTCTTAAGTGTTGGGCTCATTGGAAATTAGCAAGCAAACATTTAAAGAGCTCTTACTATGTGCCAGTTAGACTAGAATAGAAATTAATATAATATAATATAATATTAATATAATATAATATAGACTAGAGAAAAAACAATTGCATTCCCTTTCACCTACTTTCTCAGTAGAAATTCCATTAAATTATATTGTACATATGGATTTAGGGTTAGAAGGCATCAGTTTGAGCCCACTGCTCCTGGGACTTGGGAGCCAAGCCTTTTTTTATACTGAGTGTATTTCCTTATCTGTAAAGCAAAAAGGCTCCAAAGTCTGGTCCAGCCATGGGTATATTGGCTGGCAAATATTTAACAAAATGCATGACACACTTTTAAAAAGTCTGATCTGCCTTATTAACATTTTCTCCATTACTTTCTGAAATCTAAACAATCAACAGAACAGTAACTCAAGCACTGAGTTGTAGCATTTGCAAATTTCCAATGGGTAAATACTCATACCAAAAATTTAATGATTGGTTTTGGGGAGCACATACAAATGGACTCCAGTACACCTCTGGATCTAGCTCTAATATTCTGTCAATCCATGAGCTTGTTCTAAGACGTGTGATAGGACAGGACGATGGCATCGAAGTACCCAAGGAAATGATTTGAAGTTGAGTTGGATACCAGTTGCTAATAAGTCATTGATCTAAATTCCATACTTACATACAAAGTCCATTGCCAAACTCTTCCACCAAAATTACTTGTAGCCACCTTAAGAAAAACAAAAAACATGGCACCTGAAAATCCTGCCAAACTCATTCATGTGAAAATGGCGGGCAGGGAGAGAATTCCCCAACTCAGCCCTCCAGGATGGAATGTCACGTTGATAGCTCATGGGCTGTACAACCCTGCATGATGGTCTTCAAACTCTTTAGTCTCTGCCCATCCTCAATCCAGGCCTTGCATCCACTCTCCCACCATGGTCTGGAATGTACTCACTCCCTTCCTCTGCCTCTTCAACTCTGTAACTTTGACTAAAGCACAAGGCCGGTGCTTCAAGGCCTTTTCCAAGCTCTCCAGTTGTCAGCGCTCCCTCTTTCCTGAAATTACTTTCTATTATTTGGCATCTATTTTATTTGTGAACATCCTGTCTCCTGAAGGAGAAGGTAAGCTAGTGGAGAGCAAGCGTGATTTCATTCTCCTGAGACTGAGGTGGCTGGATGAGGCTTTCTGCTGTTCTGACCTTGCCTATGGGCCTTGCACACTTAATATAGTTGAGTTAAAATGTTACATTCCTGGATGATTGGAGTTCAATTCTTGTTGCCATTAGTTATTTACACTGACATCAGTGGTGGAGATGGCTGAAGGAGGAACACGGTTTGGGACATCAGAACCAAATGATCTTGTTAAGAACCAGGATGCCTTGATGAAAACTTAAGGTCCCAACTTCCCTGAACACTCATAGACTAAGGTTCAAATCAAAATCAAATTTTTAATTATTACGTACTATCTTGGCTCACTTGCCTCTACCCAACTTAAAAACTGGGAATTTCTGAAGTTAACTCTGGCCTGGATAATCAGCAACTCCCCAGCTCATAGAATCAGGCCACAGACAGCATTGGGAGAGAGTAAAACACTGAATTGGGACAGACATGAAGAGTTAAGTGACAAAAAACAATCTTAGCCATATTCCTACACGAATATATTTTCATTCACCTTTTCCTAGATTAGTTTTGGTCTCCAACAAGACTCCTGGCTCCCTTAGGGAAAGATATGAGGAAAGTCTTTCTGTAGCCAAAGTTCAGTATATGAGAGAAAAAGGAAACTTGATCATGGATGACCTAGCATTGCTTCGAGGAGAATACCAATCTCTATTCATCAGTTTCATCATATATAAAATTAAATAGTAATACATAAGCTTATTCTGAGGTTAAAAAGAGAAAATATTTGTAAAGTA
>CM053585.1:533667526-533689479 GCA_028646515.1 Pseudochirops corinnae
ACTACTACTACTACTACTACTACTACTACTACTACTACTTACTACTACTACTACTACCACTGCTACTACCACTAATACTACTAGTATCATAAAATCAACACAACTATGACTTCTATGGCTACAAGAAGTGCCACTGCTACCACTTACTTGGCCATTCTCAATTTCTAATGCCTCAGGTAATCCTAGTCGCTACTTATCATGGTCACATCCATGCTGCTTTCCTGGCCCATGTTTCCCTCCTTGTATTCAATAAATAACTCAAGTAGAAACCTCCAATAAAGTTCTAGAATTCTCTTTGTGCCAATTTCCTACAAGCCTATGGCATCACAAGAGAAATGGAGCCCTTGTTTCCCTTGATGAGTATTATGGCTCTGAGTCCCAGTATGCTGGGAAATGTAGTCCTTTCCCCCATCTTGGTTAGACATGCAACATAGGAAAAAACTTCTCCCCTTTCCTCATAAATAATCACAGAAGTGACCACCCTTCTCTTCCTTCAGTGCTTAGCTTAGGTACCATCTCCCCTTTGACATGTTTCCCCATGGGGTTTTTATGAAGAAGGAATTTTGAACTACAAAGTTTAAAATGTTTGAGATCCTTCTTGCCCTAACGGAAAGTCAGAGGGACGATGGGGGAGGATATAGGAGAAAGCAGAGTGGGGCAGGGGGTATACAGTGGGATTGTTGTTTGGGGGTGGTGGGTAGGGGAAAGACGGGGAGAAAATTTGTAACTCAAAATCTCGTGGAAATGAATGATGTAAACTAAAAATAAACAAAAGTTAATAATGAAAAAAAGTTTAAAATGTTCTCTTCATCCTCGTATTTTCCTCAAGAACTCTGTCTGGCTCTCTCTCTTGCCCCCAGTGCACTCTACCCTGTATTACACCAAATCTGGGTATGGGTCGTATCTCTTTTTGTGGACTAGAAGCTCTTTGAGGGCAAACACTACACTTCATTTTGGATCTTTGGATCTCCGTTATTGGGGGATTGCTATCCCACAATGCTTTGCACAAAGGAGACACAATTTTTTTTTTAATTCCTCTGAACCGAATTGAATTAAATTAAACTGTCTGGAAAAAAATCAAATAAGATGTATGCAAAAAACGTCCCAAACCTTAAAGCACTGTACAGGCAACTCACTATTATTATCTATTATTAGGCATCACCTAAGGGCTGAGATACCTCCAACATGCACCCTCAACGCCTGTGATTTCACAGTCAGCCACTCACTCATTCCTTTGGTTTGAGATTTGGTGATTGTAAAACACACCTATTCCTATTGGAGCGCAGATCTGGAGGTGGAAGGGAATTTTAAAAGCACCTGATCCAACCCTTTTATCTCACAGATAAGAAAAGTGAAGACCAAAGGAAGTGAGCAACTCACCCAAGATTACTCAGGTAAAAAAGGAGAGAGTCCAGTGCGGGACCTCTGGGTAAGGCAACCCCTGAAACAGACCAGTCACCGAGGGAGCACGTGTCTCCCAGGGCCTCTCCTAATAGCAAGTTTGAGAAGACAAATGGGCAATGAGGGAGGAGGGAACCCATGGAATAGGAGGAAAAGGTCGCCGATAAGGGTCGGGGAGAAAAAAAGACAGAACCACAAAAAAACCAAAAACAGGTGAGAGTGTTCAAGGAAGTAAAAATGTGTCTCCTTCGTGTCTGGGACCGGTCCCCCATACACCGGTCTTGGGGATCCCTTAGGAGAAATCATCCACAAACTTACTGAGCTAATAATAATCAGAACTAATTTTATACAGCACCTACTATGTGCCAGGCATTGTGCTAAGCGTTTTACAAACGATGTTTTACAAACATTGACTCATTTGATCCTCTTGCCAACCCTGGAGGGTGAGTGCCATTATTACCTCTAATTTATAATTGAGGAAACGGAGGGGAAACAGGTAAAGTGACTTGCCCAGGGTCTCACAGTTAGCGTCTGAGGCCAGATTTTGAACACAGATTTTCCTGACTCCAGGCCCAGTGCTCTATCCACTGCACCGTCTAGCTGGCATTAGTCAAAGACAAAAAAGAAGATACAGCCTTTGCCTTCAAGAAACTTATAGGGTAGCTAGGTGGCACAGTGAATAGAACACCAGTCCTGGAGTCAGGAGGACCTGAGTTCAAATCCAGCCTCAGACACTTAACAGCTTATTAGCCATGTGACCTTGGGCAAGTCACTCAACCCCCATTGCACTGCCTTCCTCCCTCCAAAAAGAAAAAAAAAACCTTATAGTATAGTAAGAGATACAGAGAAAACATTTGTACAAATAACAGTAACAGGAAAGATGCAAAAAATCAGTAAGACAGGTCCAAGCGAAACGGCCCAGGAGGGGGAGAGAACACTTCCGAGAGAATATTATAGTTGCAGGTCTGAATGTCTTCACCTCTTCCTCTGAATTGTTCATTGCGTGCTTAACCAGCATGCTGCCTAGTGTCTGTCAGAAAGAATGACAGTGAACAGAAATGAGCGTTGTTCTCAGGTCTCAGGTAGCCAGGCCGATGGGCGGTCTAACTTTTCAGATGGAGAAATGACAACCAAAGCACTGTTATCTCTCTGGGGATACTTTACCATAACTCGTCTAGACAAAGTACCTAGGAGAAAACAAACAGGCTCCAGAATGCTGTTCTGATTATCCTGGTTCTACTAGGGGCTACAGTCAAGAGTCATCTGGAACTTGAGTCGAGGTCTTGTGGCCCATCAGGTCAGTAAGTTGCAGGGCCTGCGGTCCTGGTAACAGAAGAGAGGGGAAGACTGTGGCAGTAAATCAATTTTAAAAGGACTCAGAATAAAAGGGCTGGATTGGGAACTGGCAAATCAAACTGTGGTACATGAATGTGATAGAACAGTCCTGGGCTATAAGAAGCAACAAATGTGGAGAATATCAAAAGACACAGAAAGCTAGAGATGAGCTGATGCCAAGTAAAGTTAGTGGAGCCAGGAAGAGGGTCTCCACAAAGACCACATCACTGTAAATGGATAATCTGAACTGCATGCTGTGAGTTACAATGCATGACCTTGGTCCCAAAGAAGAGGTGGGAGAAGAGAGGTCCTCCTGCTTCTATGGATATGGGAGAACAAAGACAACATCAGACTTCTCTGATGGGTTCGTTTTAACGAACTTTCTTTTCTTTTTCCTTAGTTATTATAAAGGGTCACGTAAGGGATGGTGAGAAGGATACATTAGTAACTATTGATAATGAAGAACAAATGACATCCGTGATTTTTTTAAAAAAGAAGGCTGAGGTGGTTCATAGGGTGTAGGAAGCGAACAATCATTTGCTAAATGCCTACTATGTGCCAAGCACAGCGCCAAGCATTAAAGTCTCAGGTCTTTGCTCAGAGTCATACCTGGCTGACCAACCAGTTTCTTGAACTTTAGCCAAACTTCACATTGTTTCCTACTTTCCCATAAGAGCTCGCCAGCACCCACCCTACATCCTTGTAAATTCATCCTGACTTGAGTCTCCTTTGTTTCATATTTAATACTCAGGCATGTGTTTCTGACCCACTTTCTTTGTTATCTACAGGAGCTTCAGCTGTGGGCTGAACTGAATGTAGTAAGTTTTCATCCAAACTCATTTCTTTTTGGAACCACCCTAGTACCACTGAGGCACCAATCAATCAATCAAACATTTATGAAGCACCGACTTTGCACCAGACAGCTCACCCAGAGTCACAACCTTGGCGTTGTCCCTAACTCCTTGCTCTCAGTTCACATAAAGGATCTGTCTCCAGGAGATTCTATGTAAAGATTCTATAAGGGAATCTAGTTATAAGATTCATATTAAAATGACAGGATGTGTCAAGATCAGAGAATTTGGAACTGGGACATTAGAGACCATTTAATTGCACCCCTACATTTCATCTTGTATCCTCAGCACTTATCCCAAGGTCATGGGTTTGGATAACATTTGACCAATGCTTCTTGCATTTCAGAGGAGAGAATGAACCAATGAATAGAGGTGAAGAGGACAGGAGAATTCTGCAGCTGGGGCATGAGCCAGGCTGGCTGGATTCATCAGAGGCATTCTGCCTTCCCCCACCAGGGAACTTGGATTCCATCCTGGACACTCCCAACTCTGACAGGTGAAGCTTTTGGCCTCATCTTCCAAGGGTTCGAAGCTCCAGGCTACTTCTGTGATATCTACCATTCAGCCACATGGATAGCCTCAGCCCTCCTTCCACTGCCCCTGTATGTGTTCATCCCTCACTCAAATTTAAACTCCTTAAGAGCAGGGAAATATCTTGCTTCCTTGTATTTATATACCTGGTGCTTAGCTTAGTGTCTGGCATATACTAAGTACCTAATAACCTTCTCCCTTTCTCTCTCTCTGTCTCTGTCTCTCTGTCTCTCTCTATCTCTCTCTCTTTCTCTCTGTCTCTGCCTCTCTGTCTCTGTCTCTCTCCTCTGTCTCTGTCTCTGTCTTTGTCTCTCTCTCTCTCTCTCTCTCTCTCTCTCTCTCTCTCTCTCTCTCAATATATAGAGATATGGATAGATCCCAATAGATACATCTATCTGTCTATATATCAGTTTCTAACTATATACAGTATCCATAGCTATCTATCTGTCTGCCTATCTACCTAAATGCCTTTTGGATTCTAGGAACGGCATGCTCTCCATTACACTACACAAGTCATTTTCTACCAATAGATTGTAAACCCCTTGAGAGCAGGGCTGTTCCATTTTTATCTTTGTCCCTCACCCATTGTTCCCACATAATGGGCATCTCAGAGGCCAGGGCAGCTGATCTAGTTCCAGCTAAAGATGATAACAGGCACCCAGGTGCACAGTGGATAGAGTGCTGGACTTGGAGTCAGGAAGACTCATTTTATTGAGTTCAAATCTGACCTCAGACACTTATTGTGTGACCCTGGGCAAGTCACTTCACCTTGTTTGCCTCAGTTTCCTCATCTGTAAAATTAGCTAGAGAAGGAAATGACAAATCACTCCAGGATCTTTGCCAAGATAAACCCAAATTGGGTCATGAAAAGTCAGACATGACTGAAAAATGACTCAACTCAAAAGATGAGGGACTCAGGCCCCCATCAGATACCACCCCTTATAAACAGTGAGAAGTGGCAGAGTCAAAGTAAGGCAAAACTTCCTAATGCTTATATCTGTCCAAAATAATTCGGGCTGATGCTGCAGGTAGTGAATTTCTCATCCCTAGAGGTCAGAAAGTGGAGGCTGGGAGACCATTTGTCTGAGTTGTTCTCTCCTCACACTTACATTCACACCTGCAAGCTTCCCCCCATCAAGGTTGGGAGGATAGAGCCCTACCTCTGCTATAACAGTCCTATGATGGACCACATGGGCCCATTTCCAGCCTCATGAGACATCATCTAGAGATTTAGGGGGTCACAGAGTCAGTATGATATCTGCATTATGTTCAGTCCTGTGAGTTTTATGTTCAGGCTCAGGACCCCAGAGATTAGCTGAGAGGCTTAGAGCATCCTCTGCCAATTAATTCCTCTCTATGCTGGGACCACAGAGATACCGACTCCAAAGATCCAGCATAGGACAGTGGAAAAAGCATTGACTTTAGAGTCAAAAGACCTTCATTCAAATACTGCCTCTGGTGCTTACAAGCTGTGTGACCTTGGGCAAATCACTTTACTTCCCTGGGCCTCAGTTCCCTCATCTGTAAAATAAGGAGTGGATGGTTAGACTCAACACCCCTTTTCAGCTCTAGATCTATGATTCTATCATTTTATGATTATATGATTTGTCACTGGTTTTATCCCCGACTCCTGCCCACACCTACCCATCCAAAGGTATGATGTCGTCTAGATGTTGTTACTTGACCTTGTTGCTGTGTGACTTCAGGCTAATCACATCCCCTCTCTGGGGTTCATTTTTCTTTATCTGAAAACTAAGAGGGTTAGATTTGGTTAGGGTTTTTTAATCGGGGGTCTACATACCCCCATGAATAGATTTCAAGGGATTCATTAACTTAAATTGGGAGGATGGGGGGAATACAGCTTTATTTTCCACTACCATCTAACTGAAATTTAGCATTTCTTTCAATCATTTATAATAATTATTAACCTATCGTCTTCATCATATTGCAATGGGGGCCATGACAGAAAAGCGACAGTGATCATGACAGTCATTTCCAACCCTAACGGTCTATGTTCCAACATTCCACGTCCTGAGATTCCTTCTAGTTCTAACATTCTAAGCCTTTGTTCTGTGTCCAAATGTTCCTTCTACCTCTGTGATGCCTCTTCAAGTTCAGCCAAAAAGGATACTTGCTTCCTTGGAGCTAGAAGGGCCAACTTAAAGCAAATCAAATGTACACACTGATGTCGCTGATCACCTTCTATGTGTTCTGCATACCGTGAGGCACTAAAGAGGCACCAGGCACCGACTCGGCCTTCAGGAAGCTTGCAATCTTACCAGGGAAATGATTTATTCAAATGAAAGAATTATGAAATAGTATGCCCCAATTAGAGGTTTTAAATTGCTTCTCTAGCAGGTTAGGAAAATGCCTTCAAGGGACCAAGAACGTTAGATGCAGTAAAAACAAAAACAAAAACAAAAACCTTTGGTTTGAATCTTCTACCTCCTACTTTCTAGTTGTTGGATAAGACACTAATATTTTATTTTTTCCCAATTACATGTAGAAACAATTTTAAAAATCTTTTCCCCCCAAATTTTGAGTTCCAAATTCTCTCCTTCCCTCCTCTCCCCATTCATTGAGGAGGCAAGTAATTTGTAATAGGTTATAAATGAGTCACTAACCTTCTTTGGGACTCGTCTTCTTCTGTGAAATGAGATTGTTTGTTAGACTGGATTATCTCCAACACCCTTTCAACTCTAGATTTAATGAGATCTATGAAACCACACTGGCTGACTGCAATGGGAGAATTGTCATCTAGGTTCCTTAGACCTGGGTCAGTAAAGCAAAGTCTACCAGAAGCGTGAAGAATGAGGAGGGATTTCCCAAAGGAGCAGATGAAAAGCAGAAGTTACCTCTATGTGGAGCCTCTGTTTAGCTGGCACTCTCCAACTATTTGCTCACTTAGCCTTTTTTTCTCCCCATGTTATACCCTGTGGTCCAATCCAAGTCCACCACAGCTGGCTACCTGCTTAATGCAAGTGCAACTTTTCATGGAGTCCTCCCATGTAGCCCTTTTGATTTTTAACTTAAAAATAAGAATCCCATTGCATCAGCACTGAGCGTTTGTCAGAAAACAAATGTTCACCTCTGATTCACTGTACAAAAAGAAGTCCCATCACTTGGGAAACATGGAGCAGCAGATTTCTGTGTTTGGGCTAGAAGGCTGTCATGCCCTTCCTCAACTGTCATTGTAATCACTGGGCTATGACCTTCCACCCCACCAGATTCTCCTCTTATTTCGTGTCTCAGATGTAAATCCCTGTGTCACCATTGTTGATGCCACCTTTTTCGCTTACCTAGCCTTATTAATATGATTATAACATTCAGTAATGTGTAGGACTTGAGACATGATTTAAGCACAAAGCTTTGCTGAGTTTCTGGGATGTCAATTCCTCTCCTCTGGCATTTTTTGGTTTCCCAAATGCTGCTTCTGCTGCTACTCTATCTTGGTCCCTTCCTTCTTGATTTAAAGAAGTCTCTCAAAAGCTGTAGGCACTTTTCAAAAATCTGGTTTTCATTGAAATCATAGGAGCTATGATCTAGAAAGAATTCCAGAAACAATAATCTAACACCCTCATTTTTACATAGAATAGAGATTTTCTTAGCAGAGGAAACTCCAAGAGAGGAAACTTCCTCAACCAATGGAGGTTGGGATTTTCTATGTAACTTATAGAGTCTTTATCAAGTTGCCTGGGACACTGACTGACTTGTCTGAGATCACACAGCTCCAGATATGAAATTCATAGTAAATCTATTCTCCACTGCCTTGTAAACTTAGGTTTAAGCCAAGTTAAAACCCCCTTTAGCAGCAATTACAGTAAGAATCGTATAAGATGGGCAGTGATCTGGGCATAGCTGAAAGAATGGAGAACAAGCATTGCCACCTCCACTCTGACCCTCCAGTGTAAACAAGTTTAACTCCAGGGTAATTTACATGACCCTTGTGCTAGGTATCAGGGACATGATGGAAGTTGAGGGAAAGTTACTCAATGCAAGCCTAGTATCAAATGGGTTTGTCAGAGCTCCCACTTGAGGGGGAAGCACAGTCTATTAAAAAAGACTGCTTTGATGAGGGTTTTTGTTCTGCTGGCTAAGGAAGGCTGTGACTATGACTCACAAAAGAACAGACACAGCCCCAAAGCTATCTATTGGTTCACAGAAAAGCAGTAAATGCTCCTTCATGCTTATCAATGACAACTCAAATGAAAACTGGCAGGTGGCAGTTGTAGCTCATTAGGAAAGTGGGTTAGCAGCAGATGAGCTGAGACTCAATGGTGGGCAAATGCATGCCTAGTAGAGAAATAAGAGATGGCAGCTTAGCAGAGAAAACATCTCAGTGGATACATCAGCAGTTCTGAGGGACACTACAGGGTGGCTTCTGTGAAGTCACAATCATGTTCTAGCTGTAGAAGAGCCAGTTCTCCACACCATCTGTCTCCTCTCCCCCTGGCGGCATGAGGCTCTGTGGGGTAGTCCACCTTTGTGGGAATGGGATATGTGGGGTGGGAAGGGCAGATAGATTTTCCTTTCTAGTTAGTTTGCATTCTGTATTATTCTTCTGCCTACTGAGCCAAGTTTAAGCTTCTCTGATTACCCTCAAAGGCCTTCCATGATCTGGCACCACCTTCCTTTCCCAATGTGGTTTCATATTACTCTCCTTCTTGTTTATTATCTATGGTCCAGCACAAAGAACCCTGAAATTGAAGTTAGAAGACGTGTGTTCATATTCTATCTCCTCTACTTACTAACTGCATGGCCTTGGACAAGTCACTTAGTTGCTGTGGGTCTCAGTTTTTTCATCTTCAAAATGAGGACAATGGGCTATGTAACCTCTACAAAACTATGACCCTTTGATCCCACCCAGATTTCAGTCTATGACATGATGACAAAATGGGAAGCTATATCACATTTGTACACAGCTGTCCTGCAGGTCATCTGCCCAGTAGACAATGAGCTCCTTCTGAGCAAGGGCTGGCCTTTGCCCTTGAATCCATGCACGGTGCCTGGCATAGAGTAGGTGTTTAATAAATGCTTATTGACTGACCAACCTGAGGAAGGATGAGAGTTTGGGAGGAGTTGTCAGGATGTATTCCTAGCCACTAATTCAGGCTGGCAGGGATTAGGAGTGAAGGAAGCTGGGAGGGAGGCTGGAGGGATGGGTTAGTGACGGGGAGGAAGACTGATAAGTTGGCAGAATTGAGCTAATAGAGGAAGTCACCGAATTATCCAGCCCCAAGACTCCAATTAAAATGTTGGTATGACAGAGGGCCAGGCCCGCGTCCTGTCTCAGCACTCTCACCTCCCCAGGTGGCCAGCCTGCCACCGCCGGCTGATTCACAGCTCTCCATCTGTAAAACCCCAAGAACAGCACACTCTGCAAGCGCGGCTGTTTCACAGCTTCCAAGGACAAACAGAAAGAAAAGTCACTTCTTTTTTCTTCCCTGGTAAGAGACACAGTCTGACAGCTGGAGTCAGGACAAGAACGGGTCCTCAGCAGCTCTCCAAAAGCCCCATCCCCTTCTTCCTTGGGAGCTTCATTTATGCCCCCCTGCCTCTGGCACCGGTCACCTTCCCTCATGCCCTGGTCCCTGGAACATGGGCATCACCATATCAACAGTATTCTCCAATAATACTGAGGCCACACCAACAGCAGTGATACGGCCATACTGTTAGATCAGAACTGATTTTACTGCTGTGGGGAGTTCCACTCTGCCACTTGGGCTGCTTGGGCCTTAAAGGTTGTTTTGGGGCTCCTAGAGTGAAAGAAACCTCAGTTTACCCCTCTGTGAAATGGGAAGGAGGCAGACAAGAAGACCTCTTCTAGACAGCCCCTTCCAGCGCTACCTTGCTGGGTCGTGTGCTCTTGTGACATTTTCTGTTGGCTCCTCATTTGGGATGGGCAGCCCTGCTGCTCCCCAGCTCTTCCTTCTTTCAGCCCACAGAAATGTGCCTGCCTCTCAAGTCTCCAGGAAATGGGAGAGAGTTAAAGACAGAACAGACACTGTGCAGCAGGTGGGGGGCTTGGCAGTGGCCTAGTGACATCTCCCAGGGAAGCAGCCCTCACTGGGGGTTCTGTGATGTTCTTTTCCTTCTTTTTTCCAATCTAATTGTGCCAAACATGAAAACAGTTCTGTGAGTAACTGCATTCCTGTTTGCATCATCATTATTAAATGACGAATTTATAATAAACTGTTTTCTTGGGGGATAGATGATGTGAAAGAATGAGCTGCCCAATAGCATAAAAGGAAAGAACAATGATGACAAAATAATTCAAACTAAACCTCTTTGAAACATGGCCCCTTAGCAGAGATATGAGAAGAGAGCTCCCTCACCTGTGCAGAAGTGGGGGGTTACAGGTGTGGAATACGGCACACACTGTCAGACTTTTCCAATGTGTTGGTTGATTTTACTGGACCAGTCCACTCCCCCCTTTTTATTTTTTATTTTAGGGGATGTCTCTCTGAGGAGAAAAGGAAAGTATTAGGAAAAGTAGGTGATGTAAAAATAAAAGATATCACTAAAAAGATAATCTGCTTTCTGAATTCCAATTTTGTTCTATCTTAAAGTTAACCATGCTGCTCCCTCCCCACAAAAAAAGAATCCAACATCCTGATTTTATAATAAATCCAATGCAAAAATATTCTGTTGCTAGAAACTGGTGCCCCCCAGCTTTGAGGCTGACTCATGGCTAGGTAAGCAAGAACTCTGGATTGCATTCCTCAAAAGATTTGGGAGCATAATCCAGTGATGCTTCCATGTGGGACCTTTGAAAAAAGGGTCTTGGGAGGAAGACAGAAGTAATCAGAAGTCAGCAGGTGTAGGAGGTGGCTTTCTTGGTGGCTTGTCACTCTGATGCTAATGATGAGGGGACTTGGAACTTTCTCCTGGCAAAACTTTGATAACCCAGGTAGAAGGCATGAATTTTGTCCCCATTCCTGGTTAGACTAGATTGAGGCTGAGCCGCTCCAAGACAGCAGTGGCTGCTGATCACTGGTCCTGTTCAGTAATCTGTGATTGAAGCAGAACCCTAGACTTGAGGGTAGGACCCCTTTTATGTTCATCCCCCTGACAAGGTTTATATCCTGCCCCTGGCTTTGCTCTAGCTCACAACCTTTGTGTGAAGAGACTTCCCTTGGAGGTTGAAGGAAGCATGGATGATCAGTCTGGGGTCCCCAAGGGGGAGGCTGGTGGGTATTGAGAGAAAAGTGAATTGGGACAATGACAAGGTCTTCATTTAGAGCTGTTTGCCTTTTGATGAGTTCTTAAAGGCACAATGCTTACTATTTTAAGTAAATTAGTCATTTTTGCAAAACCTGTGTGATACAGAATTGATAATGAAACAACTTCATCTTTTAAGAGAGAGACCTGGGGAAGTCTAGTGGGGTAGACCTTTTGAATATGAAGTCACAGATCAAAGCTGGGGTAGCTATAGGCCCTTCCCCTTATGGAAGAGCTTGTGGCTACATCAATACACATATATTCATTTTACAGACGACTTTCTAGAAACAGCCCTATGCTACACAGGAAAATAATAACGTTGAGCTAGAGCCAGGAGGGGCTTCAAAGGACCGCTAGTTCAACTTCTGCAATTTACAGAGAGAGAAACTGAGGCCAGGGGAGGTGAAGAGACTTTCCCCAAACTACCCAGGCAAAAAGCCTTCAGGTTAAGATTCGAATCAGGCCCTCTGGCTAGAGGAACTAGTGTTTTTCTCATGTTCTAACATCTCTTTCTTAGTTTTTCCTGGTTCTGCAAGGAGCCTTATGCATTGTACAAACATGATTCTTAATAACAAAACTTCCTAACATAACCTCCTTAAATAGCATTTTATTATTTTCAACATACACTTGACTTTTAGTGGTGGCTCCCCCACACACACACTTAAAGCACATTTCTCATTTAATAAATGTCTTCTGTTCTTTTTATTATATTACTATTATTATTATTATTATTGACAGGAATTTTTCATTAACTGGATGGTCTCATGGGTCTGGCATAAATTATTATCTCATTCATGAAATTGGGAAGAAATGGGTTATTACTTCGGAAGGGAAAGGGAGATGGGAAATACAAGACAAGATAAGTAGTATCAGAAAGGGAGGGGTGGGGGATTAAAAGGCAATCTTCAGCAGCGCTTCTCCAGTCCTCAGTCTAACTTTCTCTTGGCAGACAATTGCTCAAAGGTTCAAGGAGGTTCAAATGAGTTGGAAGCATAGAAGCCCCAAATAGACCACAGACTTCCGATCCCCAGCCACCGAGACATATGTTGATGGAGGGGAAGGAGGGGCAGAAGAGCCAAACATCACAGTAGCTAAGCTGTGGACAGAGACCAACGACTCGGAGGCATAAGAGCATTACCCTCTTCTTCCCCACTCTCCACTCCCCCTCCCAACCAGAACAGCCTGTCGGCAATCTGTAATGAGAAAGAGAAAAGAGCATAGACAGACTGCCTTGGAAAAGTCAAGAAGAGGCAGAATGCTTCTGGGACAGGCTCGAGTAATCCTGAGATGGGAGGGAATCTTCCTTACAGGACTGTAGCCAAATCCAGCCTTCAATGCTTCCCATAGTTCCCTTCCCTATCACTCCTAACTCCCACATAACCAGCCATGGCACTCCTCCCTACTCCTCCCTATCCTTCCCTCCTTATTCCAATCAAAGTCTACCGCAAGTCTTGTCATCATTTCCCTGATGCTATGGTCCTCTTCAAAAACGGCAAGCCCTAGCCTTCCACTGTGCCCTCTGCAATGCCTGCTCTGTTACTAACAAACTGCCCTTCATATTACACCTGTGTCTTCCCCCTCTTAATTACTTGCTATGCATTACATATTTATTTCTATGTCTACAGGTTGTTTTCCCAAAATATAATGTACGTTTTTTGATGGTAGAGATTGTTTTGTTTTTGTCACTCCAATAGCCAGCACAGTGCATGACTTATGGTAGCCATTTCAAGGCTTTTTTGATGGAAATAATTTACTATTCCTCAAATGACAATCTCTCAATATTATCTTTAATCACCACCAGCATCTTCCCCGTCAAGTCAAGGCAACAAATATTTAATAAGTATCTATTAAGAGCTAAGTTTTAGGAAGACAAGGAAAGGGGGAGTATGATTTTTTGCCCTCAAGTACTTCACAGTCTAATGAGAGAGACAAGATAAAAAATAACTTACGTACAAACCATCTGAATTTGGGGTAAATCAGGGAAAATCAACAGAAGAAAGGCATCAACTCTAAGGGAAATCAGAAAAGGCTTTTGTGGAAAAGGTAAGATTTTAGCAAGGACGGGAAGGACCTCTTCTCCTTCCTTAATCTTGTATAAATCAAGAGGAAAGGAGAGAATTTGGGAAGACTGGAAGAAAGAAGTAATGAGAGAATATTCATTCTTGAATATTCATTCAGTGCAAGGATGCACTGGGGCTATTAAAAAGCAGAGCAGTGGAATGAATACAGGCCTTCAAAATCAATGCAGGAGGGCCTTCTGCTCATGCCCTGATATACCAGCCCATGTCACTCAACACTTCCAAGTCTCAGTGCCTATATTTCCATGAGCTGCTTATGAATTACCACATATCCAATAGGAGTTTGTCTTCTCTGTTGTCAGTGGAATTGTAATGAAACTATTCTTTTACTTGGTATTTCTGGAGCCAGACCAATATCTTGAGGGCCTCTTCACCATTCTGAAGATTTTTTGCTTGATTTTTCCAAACACCTCTCTGAGTTATCCACCTGATTGGACTCCCCAGTCCAATTTCAACTAAATTTGACAGGAGGCCAGAAGACAGAGAGAGGAGCCAGCTTCTATGAATTGGTTGCCTATGAAGGGGAGATGAGATTCTCTTCATCCCTAGAAACATTTCTAGCCCATCACTGTCCCACAGCTCTATCACTCATCTCAACCTTTGTTCTCTGAGCAATGATGTCTACAACTGTCTACCACAGCACTGACTAGACGCCAAATGGCGCTGCCATTGGAAGCAAGAAAAAACTCTCAGCTGAATTCAAATGACCCAAGGTCAGACACAAGGGCGTAGGAGCCTCAGGAGAGCTGGGTAACCTCCAGTGCCTTGCCATCTCTCTGAAAGCATGGACTCCATAAGGAGCTGGAGGCTTCCCACCCTCCGCATATTACCGCATTTCCAGCATATTTCAGACAGGATGTGAAGGAGAGGGACAGACATAATAGCATCTTGGTTTGCATTTTAAAATTTCCAAAGTCATTTGCATGCACGCTTTCACTTCAGTCTCACAGCTAGTCCTAGATGTGGGTGCGACAGGGATGACTCTTATACCCAAATGACAGATGAGGAAACTGAGGTTGATAGAGGTTAAGTAAATCATCCAAGGTCAGATGTCTAATAATCATAAGAAACAGATTTTGAAGTCGGGTCTTTCCAACTCCAAGTTCCACCATACTGCAAAGCCTGGTCTTGGAAGCAAGAAGCCTTGGCTTCAGATCTCATCTTCTGCCTTGGATATCTAAACAATCCCTAGACCTTGAGAAAGTCACTAAACCTCCTTAAGCCTCGGGCAACTCTCTAGGGAGTAGCCCAGGGGCATGGTGGACGGAGCTCAATAGGGAGCTCCCCGCACTGACTAAATCACAGATCTCAAAATATGAGGCAGGGAAGAGGAAAAAAAATTAATCAAATACTAGAGGAGAGAAAGAAAAAAAAAAGAAGAAATAACTTTTCTTGTTCCCTTCCCTTGTGACTGGTGTTGAGATAGTCTGTTCAAATTTTTTTGAAATAATGAGCAAAGAACTGCTCCCTAGCTCTCATGGATTTACTTTCATAAACGTGCACATCTGAAGGGGCTCTGTCTCTGTCTCTCTTTCAATCCCCATCCCTCACCGTGTCTCTCTCTTTCTCTCTTACACAGACTCTTTCCCTCTCTCTGTCACTCTGTCTCTTTCTTTGTCATCATCTCTCCCCCTCTCTCTCTCTCCTCTTTCTCTCCTTCTCTCTTGTCTCTGTCTTTCAATCCCCACCCCTCACCCTGTCTCTGTCTTTCTCTCTTACACAGACACTCTTTCCCTCTCTCTCTCTCTTTCTCTCTCTACCTCTCTCTCTGTCTCTACCCCCTCTGTCTTTCTCTTCTCCTTCTTTCCCTCTTTTGCTATCTCTCTCTCTCTCTCACACACACACACACACACACACACACACACACACACACACACACACACACTGCATTTCCCACCAATGCCTCAGTCCTACTCCATATTTGGGGAGATATAGTTCTGTCCCAGGTAAGCAGAGCTCATCCATAGCACCAGTCATTCCTTTCCCTCTGCAGAGATCCCACATTACCTCTCCTTGTGCCTCCTGCCCATCTGTTTTGATTATGAATGTTTGGGAACAGTCATACCATCTCACTCCCTCCATTGTATCCCCTTAACCATAACATCATGGGAAGAAGGTAAGCATACACAATTTCCCATATCCTTCTTGTTAAACCATTTGCAATATTTCATCAGGATGAAGTGAAAACATTTTTACTGGGACACAGAGATACTGAAGAATAAAAAGTCAAACTGCATGTGTGTGTGTGTTTGTGTATGTGTGTGATAGTATGTGTTTTAAGGAGGAAAAGTAGTTAATGTCAACAGCAAGAAGAACAATTAGTAACTTCAAGAAACAGAAGCCAGCTTAAGCAGACCCCTATTGCTAACAGTTGGTTGGCTGTTGTCCTTTCTCGAAGAGAACCAAAATAACCTCACTAGGGTAATTGTTAGCTGGCAGCTAGGTGGCTTAGTGGCAGTAGGTAGAACTCCAGGCCTGAAGTCAGGAAAACTCCTCTTCTTGAGTTCAAATCTGGCCTCAGACACGTACTAGCTGTGTGACCCTGGGCAAGTCACTTAACCCTGTTTGCCTCAGATTCCTCATCTGTAAAATGAGCTGGAGAAGGAAATGACAAAGCATTCCAATATCTTTGCCAAGAAAGTCCCAGACAGGGTCACAAAAAGTCAGATATGAATGAAAAATGGTTGAAAATTTTTAGCTAAAATAAGACAATATCTTATCATAAGCACATTGATACAGAAGGGGAAGTCTCAAAAAAAATCATCTAATTAGCTAGCCAGTCAATAAAAGTGCATCAAGTGGCTCCTGGATAAGTGTCAGATTTGAGCATCTTGCTCCATAGTTCACAGGTGAAGCCTGAATCCCTGCTATGGAACACACTTCATTCCCAATTGGGATTTTATCAGTGAGAGAAATCCCACTATGGAAACACCCTCCAAGATATAGATTAGCAACTCTTCTCTAATCTGTGGTCTCTGAGGACAGTCTGAGGCTATGAGAGGCTCACCCATTTGTCCAAGGCCACAAACCTAGTATGCTTCCGAGGCAGGCCTTGAACTCCTGGCACTCTGACTCCAAGGCAGAACTCTATCCAGTGGGCCATGCTGCCATTTGGAATATGTGACAAATTCAAGCATATCTTCATTTATGCCCCCACCCCGAGCTGCTTCCTAAAATACCCACCACTACCCTACCCTGCCTGTTCCTGGTCTCTCTTCCACTCCAGCCTATCCTCATGATGCTAATGCTGCAACTATATCCCGTAACTCCTAACACCCAGATTTCCTGCAGAGGAAGAACATTTGTCTCTGACTGCTTGTTCCCCTTCTTCCTGAAAGAACACCACCCTCATGAGTTTCTACAAAGGATTTTACTACAAAGCATTACCCTATTCTCCAGCCACACTGGCCTCCTTGCGATATCTCTCACATGTCACCTTTCCATCTCCTGCCTTCTGTGCTTTATGACCCTCCATGCCTGGAATGCCTTCCCTCCCCACCTCACACCTTAGCCTTTCTAACCTCCCTCAAGACTCAGTTCAAAACCCCTCTTCTGCAGGAGGATTTTCATGGTACCTCCAGGAGCTAGACAACCTTCCACCCACTCCATGTGTGGGTCTCCTTATTTACATCTCATCTCCTCCATGAGAGTATGAGCTCTTCAACTTTAAGGATGATTTCTCACCTTTTTATCCCCAGTACTTAAAGCAATATCTGGTATACAGTAAGCACTCAATAAATGCTTACTAAGTGAACATGAATGTGACGGGGAAAGATATAATTAAAAAAACATTTGGGTAAAAGTATATTTCAATATAATTGGTTTCTCTTATAATCCTATGTATTATATCTGATGCATTTAAAACCATTATTCTGAGGTGTCCAAAGTCTTCATCAGACTGTCAAAGGGGCCCATGACATAAAAAAAGATTAAGAACCTCTGACCTAGAGGAAGGTCTCCAGTGCATTGGTTGGACTCCTTGTAGAGTGTGTGTAGGAGGAGTCACAAGAGCATTTACCCAACGCACATTCATTAAACACCTACTGTGTGCTAAGCACTATGCTGGATGTTGGGATACAAATAGAAAGAATGAAACGATCCATATTCATGAGTAGATTAGGATCCCCAAAGTGCAGAAGTGACCCCCCCAAAGGCTATCTAGTGTAACTCATATCCCAGAAAGAACACTTGATGAATGGTCATCCAGCCTTTACCTGAAGACCCCCAAGGAAGGGGAACCCACCACTCTCAAGGGCAGCCCACTTCACAGATTTAGGACTGTCTTCTACATGAAGACTTTCTGTATCTATCCCTTCCCCTCCCCAGATGCTAGTGTCCTCCCCAGTGATTCTGGATTTAATGTGTGTATGTATACATACATATGTGTGTGTACATATAACCAAAAATCCAAAATAATTTGTGTGCATACATACATATCTACATACACATGTTTCTATACACAGGTATATGTTCATTGGAGTTTGGATTTCATTGAAGTTTCATTGAATTTTGGATTCAGTCAAAGGGCCACACTTGAGGACCTAGAGGGCCACAAGTTCCCCTCCCCTGTGGACCTTGACTCTGCAGTAAAATCCTAGTGGGGGTGCTTGGTGACAATGACAGTGAGGAGGCTGAGAAAGAAAGCAGAATAAAAGCAGGCAAGATAACCCCCTAAGGGAGACACAACAACATTTTAACGTTAAAATTGCTGAGATAGGAGCCCCAGCTTGGGAGGCTGACACAGATGATGTACAGATCTACTTGTGGTCTTCTGATTGTATAAATTGTATAAACTGTATAAAAAAATGAAACCCTCCGGAGAAAACCTGATTTGGGCTGTGGCGTTAGACTTTTGTATAAAGAAAATTCATTCCGCTTTGGGGCAGGACGCCATTGGTGATGAGAGCATCTAAGAACATAATTATTCTGGCTTTCAATAAAACAAAAGTGTATTTACCACCATGCTGCCCATCGCCTGCTTATTTCCAGTCCTTATGCTATGCAAATCAAGTTCTTAAAAACAGCAACAGTCAGAGATGTTCTCTTTTGTTCATGCCTTTGGAAAGTTCATAGGACCCAAGAGCTCATCAGTGTGTGATTGTGGGAACCACACTCTGGCACTATGTGGCCCCTACACAAGTCATTCAATATCACTGCCTTTCAGTCTCTTCATTTATAAAATGAATCCCAGGCACACTCTGAGATCCCCTTTCATCCAGGTGTGTCCATTCACTCTGAAAAGGTAAGACTTTCTTGTACCTGAGGGAGATTCGCTATGGGAATATTCAGTGGAGATGTTTAAAATTCACATCGATTTTATGGAGCCCCGAGAGAGAAGGAGACTGCTTGCTAAGAAAACCTCAAAAAGAGATGGTCTTTGGAACACCGAGGGCAAGAATGTTGAGAAACAACAGATTGGCCCCAGGCCACAGATTCAGGAGGATTGCCTAGAAGAGAGCTAATTCTCCTTTATTGGTGACCCAGCACAGACTTCTATTTACTTTACTTGGAAAGGGTGAAAGGAATAGACAGTCTTGGTATTGAGTGTTTTTATAGAACATGAAGAGTTAGCAGTACAGGGGGAAAAAATCGCCCAAGATTGCTTTGGAAAAGTCCAATTTTCAGAATTGAGGGCAGAAGGAGAGAGGCAGACATTTTAAAGGCTTCCTGAACTCCCCATAAACAGCTAGACTCCTCTCTTCATTAGTTGTGATATGGTTAAAACAGAATCCCAGAGGAGAAAACCAAGCTGATGGAGAAGAACACTCTTGGAATGCATCTCTTAAAAATTCTGCAGATAACTGAATTTTCCTGAAGTGAACTAATTAACAACACAAAAATCAGTGCAGTAGGCCAATGACTTAGTCTCATGCAAGACTGTTCTTTCTTCAGGTCTTTGGTCCAAGTGAATATGAGATGTCAAGAAATCATCAAAGAACAAATCATAGGAGCAAAAATTAATTTTATTAAAGAAATTATAATAATGAGACCACAAACCAAAACTTGTGTGATGCAGCAGAAGTGGCAATCAGAAGAAAAATTATATCTTTAAATGCTTACATTGATAAAACAAAGAGCGGATCAATGAATTAGGTACACAATTAAAAAAAAAACTAGAAAAAGAACTAATTAAAAATCCCCAATTAAACACCAAATTGGAAATCCTGAAATTTAAAGGTGATATTAATAAAATTGAATGTAAGAAAGCCATTGAATACATAAAAGTAGGAGCTGGTTTTAATTAAAAAAATAAATAAACCATTGATTAAAGTGATTAAAAAAGAAAGAGAATCACTAGCATCAAATTTTAAAGGGGTGAATACACCACTAATGAAGATGAAATTAAAGCAAAAGAGACAACAGAATACCTAAAAGAACCTATTTTAGAAAAAGAAATTGAACAGGCCACAGAAGAGCTTCTTTAGAAAAAGGTATCAGAGTCAGATAGATTCACAAGTGAATTCTACCAAACATCTAAAGAAAACAGAGAGTAATGGTTGATTGACTTGATTTTACAAAAAAGCTATTATTTTCATCTCATATCCAGTGATTTTTGAGGGTGTTATATGTGCCTAAAGATCAGAATCCATAGGAAATAAGCAAAGACCAGAATTCTTAAACTGGCGTTCCTGGGTGGATTTCAGGGGGTCTGTGAAGTTGGATCTGAAAGAAAAATTACACCTTTATCTTAACTAATTTCCAAATGAAATCGAGCATTTTCTTCAATTATGATTTTTTTTTAAAAATCATGATTCTGAGGAGTCAGACTTTACAAGACTGCCCATGTGATCCATGGCACAAAAAAAAGGTAAGAACACTTTGTCTAAGCAGAAAGTAGCATCACCACCTAATTTTCTTATTTTTCTATTTCAGGTTAGAAAACATCTTGGGGTGAGGGAACCTAAAGGGACTCTCAAGCTATATAATAGTACCATCCTTCCTATGGGGCAGATAGCAACTCTTCTATAAATTTAGAAATGGAAGGGCCTCAGAGGCCTTCTAGTCCAATGATTTCATTTTACAGACGAAGAAACTGAGACCCAGAGAAGTGAACAAGTACCAGGGTCACACAGACAGCGGGAATCAGAGGCTGGATTCAAACTTATGTCTTTCAACCCAAGAGCCAGGATGCTTTCTGCTACCCCATGCTGCCATCTGGAGCACTTATACTGATGAAATCATGAATACAAAATTAGAACAGATATGGGTGTCCGGGTGACAGATTGAGCAACTTTATAAAATCCAAATGAAGGATACTATTTATGTCCAAAAGCATTTCTCTTTGGAGTAGAGCCTCTGAGGGTTTGATAAAAACAGTTGAAGAGGTATGAACACTAGTAAACTCAATTATTCCTCAAGCGTTTTTAAAATTAGTCTCTTTGTATATGGGTTTTTCATTATATTTTGCCCTGACCAGGACATCACTGAAACTGTTAGACAAACAAAATAAAATATTATTTTATTAAGAAAAAAAGAGGGGCTAAAAAATATTTCCAAAAAATACCTGCTCCAAAGGTAACCAACCTTTGGAACTTCCAGGAATGATATAGTTCTGCTCTCTCTAAAAAAACAACATATAAATGGTTAAATGTTTAAAAGGACTTTCTGGACACAAGTCATTGCCTTGACGAACAGTTCTAGGAATCCAAAATAAAATGTGACAATGTCACTTTTTGCCTTCTGGCAATAAGCCTTCCCAAACTTAGTATGACTGGTTCTTGGATGACCAACATGGCTAGTCAAACACTAGGACCACAGGCCAAGTTTTTGCGGCATGCTAGCTGTTGTTACTCTCTAGCTTATAGCAGAGACCTCTGAGGTCATCTGGTCCAACCCCCTCCTTTTATTTAAGAGAAAATTAAAGCCCAGAGAGACTTGTCCAAGGTCACACAGGAAGGAAGTGGGAGAACTGGAATTCAAACCTAGGTACTACAACTCTAAATTCCATGTTGTTGTTTTTCCACCATACTACGCTTCCTTCATGGAACTGGGAGGGATGCTTCCTCCATGGGTCCATGGAACATCCATGCATGCCTTTTGATCCCACTTGGCCTCATTTCATGTCTTCCCATAAATCTTCTGTTAAGGATCCACCCCAAGCTTCAGAACTCTTTCTCCAGGTCTTTTAACATTCCCTAAATACCCACTCAGTACTTGGATTGTTCACCTTTTATTATACGTGCTGCACTGAAGAAGCTAATGTGTGGAAGACACTTTATAAACTTCAAATCATTCTATAATTACCGGTCATTATTATCACGTGATGGACCCATCTCTTATGTTCATTCATCTCCTTAAAAATTAAGGCACATCTTCTGTCTGATATCTTCTTTTTCTATTTATAATGAAAGTATCAGGACGTTTGCAGTTCACTTCGTCAGCAGCATATCAACTCATTGGTCACACTTGGGCAAAAATCTTCAGCATCCCACAAGAAATTTTATTTAAGACCCTGTAACAGCAAGCACCCTAGCATGCCTAGGGCGGCTACTAGCACAGGTTCTTAGATCTGCTTTTCTAAAGGAAAGCAACTCAA
>CM053585.1:533689979-533717597 GCA_028646515.1 Pseudochirops corinnae
GGGCATTCCTGGAAAACAAGCCTGGCGCCACAGGCTCCACATGACCACATTCAGCCTATTAGGGAACAGAGTATACTTTCAAATATCCAAGGGTCCTCAAAGTCACGTAGCCACTTCAGCAAAGGGCCTAGGGGCAGGGAAGATCTTTAGATTCCCATAACAGACCCACGGGGGAAAAATGAAGGTTTGAAAATAAGAGCAAACATTATTTGTAGGAGCTGGTACCAAAATTATGCAGAAAGGACTAATTCTAAAGAATTGAATTGCAAGAGAGCTAATCAGAATTTTCAAGGGCAGTGATAACAGGCTATAACTTACTCCAAAGTCCACAGCCTGGGGTGAACAGTAACGCATGACAACTGGAACTTAACTCAGACTAGCAAATTAACATCAATAACCCTGGGAGAGGAAACAAAATTGCAGGCATACTTGTGGAAATGAAATTCAGATTTTTACCTGGGCATGGGAAAGCACTGTAATTGATCTCTTTTGCAGTTCTGGGATCAGGGAGAAAAAACACACAGAGATAAGTCACTAAGAACCATAAAAGTGTGAGTTATTATTAGTAGTATTTAAATCTACTGTTTGGAAGCTATTTGTATGCTTCTGAGGATGAAGGCAGCCTGCCAGAAAGGTAGTTACAAGGAGGAAAATTGTGTATTTCCTCCACAACCCGAGGTGGGGAAGGCTATGAGTGGGTTGAGATGAAGATAAAAAAATATGTCACCCACAGTGGTAAATACGTGTGTAAATAGGGCAAGTTTGCAGCTGATCAATGAAACATTTCAAAAGACATTTTATGGAATACTGAGCATCCACTCACACAGAGTGAGGCCAGCAGGGAGCCAGAAGAAATTATTTAGCCCTGATCGTAGAATTATGGGAGCATTGGCTTAGAGTCAGCAGCCCTTAGAGATCACTGAGTCCAACCCCATTTCCTAGGCGAGAAAACTGAGGCACAGAGTTGGTTTGGCTTGTTGGGTGTGGGTCATGTTGGGGCTTGAAATCTAGCGACCTAGTCACGAGTTCCTGCTGCTTTTCAAATCTTAGTTCCAATATCAATAATTATTGTTCAGTCTGACTCTTCATGTCCCCATCTGGGGCTTTCTTGGAAAAGATACTGGAGTGGTTTTGCCATTTCCTTCTCCAGCTCATTTTACAGATGAGGAAATGGAGGCATAATGCTACTATTATTAATAAAATTTGTAATTAATCACATATTAACCATGACTAATATTATTCATAGCCACCATTTATATAGTGCTTTTAAGGATCATAAACTCAACCTCATGAGAGTGATAATAGCAAGTTAGACTTACGTTATCTGGTCCTCACAACCCTATGAGGTAGGTGCTAGTATTATTCTCACTTTACAGATTAAGTGACTTGACCAAGGTCACACAGGTAGTATTGGGGGGTGGTATTGGGTAGCTCTCTGATGCTAGAATCTATTGGAGGAAGGTTGGCAGAATGGCACTTCATTTGACCCCCAGCAACCATAAGGTTGGATACTATGGAGGTCATCGTCCCTGTTTTCTACATGAATCTTTTGGGATCAACCTGACTGTCAGCACCCTCCCTCCTTCCTTTGAATTTATTCTCTTTATCTTTATACTGTATGTACCTTCCTATCTACTAGTGGCTCCTCTAAAATAGGGATTGGCTCATGCTCTGTCTTTTTATTTCCAGATCCTAGAACAGTGTTTGGCAATAATAAGCATTTAATAAATACTTGCTGGCTATTTGATTGATTTTACAGATGAGGAAATCAAGATTAAGAAAGATGATGTTCTTAAGGTCACCAAGCTAGGAAAGATCAGAGATGGGATTTAAACCCCTTGACCCTAAGGAAATCACTACCCATCATGGAACATCATACTACTGTTATTTTTAAAGAATAAAATAAAATGACATACCTTTCCTTCAAATACTACAAGCTTTCAATGTTCAGTGATGCCTGGTACCTTTGGAGAGGCCCCCAGATACTCTGGTCCTTTTCAGTTCCCATCAGGAATATCCGCAGGGATAAAAATACAAATGAATTTTTTTAACTGTCATATCAGGTAAAGCAGGACAAGAAAGAGGGGACCATTTTGTGCTGCGCCTGAAGAATGAAAAGCAATTCACCTGTATAAGAGGGAAGGAAGGCAAGCTCGGAGGGCTGTCATCTGAAAATTGAGTCTGGAGAAATGGAGCCCCTTTTCTTCATCAGCTCTGCTCACAAGCTCCCCAGAATCATCTCTTCTCATTTACTGACATCCACGTTTGGGCTGCTCTTAGCACTTCAGGGCATATGCAGGCTTAGAAATGGGAGCTGGATGTTATCCTACCCCATACATCATTCCTGTCAACTGAGTGCTGGCAGGAGAACTTTTAAACTCCCAGTCATGAAATCAGAATGAAGAGAGACCCAGAGAGCCAAGAGACCAAAGGGACCATAAGGGCTCATGTGGGCCAGTCCTTGCTTTCGGGTAAGGGAGCTGGTGTTATCATAGCTGGTACTGTCATTTTACTAATTAGGTAACAGGCCCAGAGAGAAGAGGGCAAATGAATTGTTCACAGATATATCACTAGCTTCTGGTCCCACTTCCCACCTCACCAATGAGAGAAGTGAAGTCTAGAAGGTGATCAGTGTCATACCTAAGGTCACACCCCAAGGAGTAGAGGGGGAACCAGAAACACAACTCTCAATGAGACTTCTGGGCCTAAGGCAGCAATATGAAACTCACTTTCAAATCAACTTTATAACTTAAGATGCAGAAAGAAGACAAGAAGTAATGAAAAAATTCAGATGACTGAAAGAGAAGATTCGCTAATAAGAAACAAATAGATATAGATCATTAACTCCTGTTACCTCCTTATTTTAACTAATTATTTTGACTTACTAAAATTCCACAGTCAATTGCTGCTCTGCAGCATGTGTGATTGACATGTAAATGTAACAAATTTTTATATTGCACAATTTTTAAAAATTGTTTTATCTTTCTCTACCCCCTAAATTTCAATGTCTTGAGCAAAAGCCCTGAGTGCCTCATCCTAGTTATGGTTCTGACTACTACTCATGTCTCCAGACTTCTGGGGTCACATTCTTTCCACTGCGTCATAAGGATCTCAGTTCTGATCCTCAGGTTTACTCTGTAGGCTTCTAGCTCATTCTATACATATGCAGAGCTTACAGCTGGAAGAAATCTGAGACATCATCTATGATGAGTCCTTTTGCCATGCTAAGGCCCTTCCTTCTAATCTCAGCAGCAGCAGCCATCACCAAGCATCCCATAGTTACAGAGATCAACTTTAACATACATTTATTAAATAATGTACATTTAGTGAGTATCTACTGTGTGCAGAATGCTGTGGTTGCTCCTGTGGGTAGGTAAAATGTTTAGAGGAGATAGCCCCTGCCTTGTAGAGTTCACAGCTTCACAGGGGGAAAAGACGACACTCAAATAATGATAACATCTAAAAATGCACTGAACTCTCTGTGTAAAGGGAAGATTTACCCAGGAACCAGAGAGTGGCTGCAAAAATGGCCACATTTCTAAGTATTAAGTCCTAGTGTGGTACTTCATATACAGTAGGCACATAATAAATGTCTAAGTTGGGTCTCTCTGGGACAAATCAAGACAAAACAGTGCTTTTGGACCTGTACAGAGTCATAATCAGCAATGCCGACACCCGGGGGAATCTAGTTTGGGGGCAGGAGAAATGGGTTATGGTCCAGGAGGGGCTTCACACCTCAATCTTTGATCTTACCCTCCCAAAAGCTAGGCCACCTATCTCTCTGGGAAAAATGAGGGACAGAGGAGAATACTCCCTCTCTAGAGAGGTGAGGCCCCTGAAAGGCCTCTTCTGTGACCACACAGTGGTCCAGGAGACTTCACCCCTACCTGGTGCTCAAGCCCTGGGCTGCTCTCAATCCCCTCTTCTCTGCCCCTCCCCAACCTGTTCCATGTTCCACTTAATTTAGAGATACAGCACCCTTCCCACAGCCTCATTCCCCTCTTAATCCTTATCCCAGGACTAACCCATTAGAGACCTAGAGTCTTAACTTCTCCTATGGACAGAGGACCCACATGGGGTGGAAGCACCTCCTCATTTTGGTCCCATGGGACAAAGACACTGTTACCCCTCATTATAGCGCTGTCCTTACACCCTTCCCCCTTCTAAATTCCCTTGTGATTTATGAAAAGAATCTGGAAAGGATGACAAAAAAGAAGAAATGGAACAGAGTTCCCCAACTTACTCGGTTCCTTCCTCCTCTCTGCGTCCCCGCCTCCCACTCCCATAATTCATTTTCTTTTAACATACTCAAATTCCTTCCAACTGGTGTTAACTTAATCTACTCTGAGAGAATGCCCTAAAGAAAATGAAAAATAAATCTCTCTTTTTCATAACAGTTAGAGGAATAGATTTTTGGAAAGGAAAGGATATTTTTAATACACTTACAGCAACCGAGATAATTAGCTTTCAGGAGAAGCTGAAGAGTTTCACAGACCTCATTCTGGCAAGAGAATGGAAACAAATGGGGTCAAATCCAAGAGCCCGTTTTCAGAGGCCCTCAGATCATAATGTCACACGTGTGGCGGCTTTCCTAAGAGCTGAATCTCTCTGAAGCACATGCCTTGGAAGACAGTACGATGCAATGGGAGGGGAGGGGCCTTGGAGGCATGGGACTCAGGCCCAGCTCTGACACTGACTATCATGTGGCCACGAGCAAGTCACTGACCCTCGAGGGCCTCCATTTTCTCATCCAACAAATGGAAAAATAATAATGCCCACCTCTCAGCGTCATTGTGAGGGGTCAGTGAGATTATATATGAAGTATGTTGCAAATCTTAAAGCACTATATAGTTATGATTTATCATGTGATGATTAAAAAGTTGGAGAGACATAATTTCTGGGTAGCCATTTTATCAATAAAACAGGCCATGGAATCCATTCAATGCTTATATGCCCTTAAAAGGGTGGGTGTTCCTGAGGGTGGCAACTGTCTCTGATTGATTAAAAAGTAATGAGAGAATGGATATTGGCTTATTCCAATAAGGATCTTGAAGTACGTGACACAGCCTCCAAACCTTGCTCAAAGAGACTCATCAATCTCCATACGACCTGTCTGACAAAAGGGAGACTCCGCGTTTTCCCAGACCCGTCTGAGTAAGCACAATGAGCAGGAATCTACCCGTTCTCCCAAACTTAGAATTCCCCTCCTGTCTTTGATGAGATCTTGGTCATCAGGCTGGGCAAGTCTCTGCCCAAGATTTCCCACACTGGTTGATTGCTGGATGAGGAAGTAGAAAAGGTGAAAAGCTTGATACTAATTCAATCATTAGCTATTAAATACAATAGAGAAATAGTTATTTCTTTCCATCATTCTCATCATTTTGAATCTTAAGACTTGGGCTTGTCTCACAGACACTCCATTTACTCTCGGTGTGACCTTGGGTATATGAAATGAGGGGGTGGCAGTAGTAATGGAAAGAGCCCCAGACTTGAGTCAAAAGACCCAGATTTAAAATCCCGCTCAGCTTCTGAAATGGGTGAGGATGGATGATTGGACCTCTTGGAGTACCTTCAATTTCTAATATTCCATGATCTCTACCTAAAGTCCCTTCTGTCTTCTAAAATTATTTTTCATTTTTATTTTGGTCCAGATCTCTGAGGTCATCACGGTAGGGAACTTCCAGTGTGGAAAATCCCTTCTTGTCATGCAAGTGGGCAAAGTCACCTGCAAGCCATGACCTCGTAGTGTTGCCTAAAGAGACGATAAATGGCTTCTCTAAGACCACACAGTCAATACGTGTCACAGGCAGCGCTGCTCTAGGACCTGCTCTTTACTAGACCAGTCTGCCTATTAATACATGTGCCTAGGAATGCCACCGCCTAATTTGGGATGAAGACAAAAGGGGGGACCAGGGATGGACAGCAGTCTGGCATTTAACAGACTTTGATCCCTTTCCCTAATTGCTCTATCTCTAAGTCCAATTCTAAAAAGAAGAGGGAGCCAGGGTTTTTAGGTTTGCAGAGAACTTTTCATCTGTTATCTCACTTGATCCCCACAAGAGCCCTGTAAGGTAGGTGGTATTGTTATCCCCACTTTAATGAAGAGGAAACTGAAGCAAACAGAGGCCGAGTGTCTTGCCTGGGATCACACAACTATTAAGTGTCCAAAAGAGGATTCAGAGTCAAGTCTTCCTGACTCCAGGCCCAGAGCTTTATCCACTGAGCCACCTGGCTACCTCTCAAAAGTTTGCTCAAAACCTTCATCCTTTCAGAGGGAAAGCCACCCAACACAGCCTGCTTAACAATGACTTAAAGTACTTGGGAACATTCAGCAGGTTTCCAGTAACTTGACAAAAAAGGCCCTAATTCCTGAAACCATCTCACTCTGTAATTACCCAGTCTCACTGTCTGACAGCAATAAAATGGATTTTGCAATTTAACGGTTCACTCTTTATTAAAAGATGTATATCTAATCCCTTCCAAACTCCTCAGAGCTCCCTCTCTGGGCCCTGCCCAATCTGGCAGAGGCTTCTAAGGTCTGTTGCTCAGGAGCAGGGTCTTGTTTCGAAGGGTAGGGGAGAGGAGCAGGGTGGTACAGCCACAGTGACCACCGCAGCCCTCTAAGGGTAACAAAACACCTTTCAGATACAAGGTGTCCCAAAAGTCTTAGGAAAGCTGTATGTTTTTAACAACCTAACCTGTATTGTCTCATGGGATCCTCACATTTTATTCACAAAGAATCAGAAGTAATCAGAAATTCAATGCCTTGTCCAGGGCCACGCAGCTAGTAAATAATGGTAAATCCTCGTAAACACAGCTAGGGAAAGCGTTAAGAGCTCCCAACCAAAGGATCCCAGCAGAGCAGCCTTTTTTCTTGGTCACATAGAAAAGTATGGGATCACATTCCACTGAAGACAGAAGCCTGGAACCCAGCAGATGGACCTCGGAATGGAAACGATGTTGCTGGGAATCTAAACTGCTTTGGATATATGTCTACTCACTTTATATTTGTTGTATATATTTTTATATATACTAATGGTCTCCCCATTGGAATATAAACAGCTTGAAAAGAGAGATTGTTTTATTCTTTCAATATATATGTATGTATATATATATGTATGTGTGTGTATATATATAATATATATGCATGTATGTATTATATATATATATATATATATATATATATATATATATATATGTGCATGTATATATCCCATGCCTAGTAGGGAGCTTGGCAAGCAGTAGGTGCTTAACAAATACTTCATTCGTTGATTGACCCAAGAGTCAAACCTTGACTTTTGAGAAAGGAAATGGATTCTATGGATTAAAGACCAGGCCTCTGTCACATAACCCAAAGTCAAGTTGGGGTAAAACCAAAAGATTTTCTAGAACCAAATACAGAGGTTTTCACAATGTGGCTCTCCAACCCTGAGAGGTCCCAGGTTTTTACCCATAATCCTCAAATCTATAACTAAGCAAACTTGTGTTACATGTGCATCACATACATATGGATTATCATTTTTTAAATGTATGTAGGTAGTATTGTGATGAATAAAATAAAAATTAACTTACAAGTTTTGCTGAACTTATAGTAACTTTGGGTCATCATATATTTTCCACAAGCACATACTAAGCATAAAACCACTGAAGAAATCTAAAATCTTTAATGTCGGAAATACTCATTCAAAATGGGTAAGAAACGCTGGGAGAGTCTGTGGAGTGTTACATCTTTGCCCCAAGCCACGACTTCCATCCCATGCTTTAGGGAAACAGCTCAGTCCAGAGCAACCAAGGGCTTCATTTCCATGTCCACTGGCTTCTATACTGTCGTCACCTTTGACGTGCTACAACCTTTGGCACTGCCAATTAATCCCATCCTCCTTGCGTGACCTTGGACAAGCCATTGCCCCCTCTGTATGTCTCAGTTTCCAGTATGAAAAAGACGGAACTTGTTGGACCCCTCCCCGGGCCTCTAGAACGTGGTTCTCTCATATCTCTATTGGTCTCTCTCAGTGGTTTCCCTTCTTCTTCATTAACCCTAAGAATAATTATCTCCAAAGGTTCCGGCTTTGATCCCTTGTCTCTACAATCTTTTCTTAATTTTGACAGCCTAATTGGGCTCCCTACCTAGCCTATCTCTTCTCATCATCCATTCAAGCGATTTTCCTTAAGAGCAGATCTGGCAAAGGCACTTCTCTACTCAATCAAGTCGAGTTGGGATTCACTCCGTTCTAGGATAAAACATAAACTCCTCTCGTTAACGTTTAAAGCCTGACACCAACCTCTCTTCCAGACTCCGGGTACATTACTCCTCCTGAATTCTATTATCCAACTAAACTAGCTTCCTCTTTGCTCCTGACTTTCCCATTTCTTTCAACCTTTCTCGCAGTCACTCAGATTCAAAAACCTTATTCTGTTTTTTTTTTCCACAAAAGGCAGGTCCTGGCTTTATTCGCAGGCCTGTACAGCTGTTGATATAAAAACATAAAAAGTCCCTCAGCTTAATAACAAGAAAAAACCCCAAACGGAAACTCAGAGGGGAGCAGGGAGAGGGGCTGGGGGGCCCCTCTGGGAGGCACCAGGCCCAGGCAGCAGGGCTCTCCCCCTCAAGTATTGCTGTTGCTACGAGGTGGGCAGCGATTGTCCTGGTGGGAAGCCCCCGCCTCTTGGCCCAGGCAAGAGGGCTAAGGTGGGGAGCGGGACCTCACTTCTTCTGGGGCATGCTTAGCTTCTGCATCCCTCGGATCTTGTCTAGCAGGTCAGAGATGAAGGCGTCCGTGGGTTTGTAACAGTCACCCAGCAGCCCCTTGACTCGGGCAGCCCGGGTGCTGTCACTCTCCGTGTCCAAAAGCTCGTCCACATCGATTTCCAGCTCAGGGATTTCTTTTTCCTGGCAGTCGTACAGGCCGGTGAGCTGCTCTAGCATCCACTCCTACAGGTTGAGCCGCTTCTGCAGCTCCTTGCGGTCATACTTGACCGTGACCTTGCCCTGGCATCGCCCCGGGCCCTCATCCTCCCCCGGCCGCGCCCTTGCCCGAGGCCCCTGGAAGTAAAGGCGGGCCGAGCCGCCCCTCCCCAGGGGCCGCCACCGCTGTGCCCGCCGCCTGGCCGCTGGCCGCTATCCGCGGCTGGGGCCGAGGCCGAAGATGTCAGGCCCAAGGATGCCGGGCCATGTGCATGCAGGCGCACTGCCGCGGGCGGACGGCAGACGCTGGACGGCGCCCAGGGCCAGCGCCCAGGGCTGCTGCTCCCCCTCCCCCCACGCGCTCTGCCGCGCCCAGCCCCGCCCTCAGCGCTGCTCTTTGTCCCCGCCGCCGCCGATGCCTCTGAACCTTAGTTATTCTTAACTCTTCCCCCTCCCTTGCCCTCACTTCTCCATTTTTAATAAGTTACCAGCTTTTATGGAAGCTGCATCCATTTCAAAAAATTTCCATCCTCCCTTTTCCGGTCCCACTATGACCACGCAAGTCCGGGCAATAGTCATGTGTTGCTTAGAATACTATAGTAGCTCCCAAAGGGTCACCCTGGTTCCTAGCTAATGGCTCTACAATCTGTCTTTCATACTCCTGCAAGTAGAATCTTTGTCAAGCACAATTCTGAGCCTGAAGCGGAAACTCTCAGCTCCTTGATTTCCTTACCAAAAAATGGGTGGGTTGGTTCCCCTGTTCTCTAAGGTGCCCTCCCAACTGGAAATCAGTGATCCCTTGATCCCATGTCACTTCCCTGCTCATTTTCATTGACCACCCAAGGCCTAACAAATAGAATACAAACTCCTTCACCTATCATTCAAGACCATTTACAAATGGGTTCCAAACTATACTTCCAGGCTAATTTCATGATACTCCCCTTCACAAACTCTAAGGTCCAGCCACACAGGACTGATATTTTATTCAGCCCTCTTCCACCTTTCACATGCCAGTCCCCATCCATAAAGTGGATCTGAAGTGGTGCTGAATGGCCTTTGTAATGTATTTTGGGGTGATTTTTGTGGCATAGCTGTAACTTCAGTCTTATGCATGTATGATCAGTTTATGAAATCAGTTTAACTCTGTTTCCTTCCCTCCCCCCAGCTGTAAAGCATTAACCGTTTCCCTCCTGCCCCCAGCCACAAAGCATTAACTCTATAGCTATGATAATGAACTCTTTTAAAGGCACTACCTCCTTTTGTTCTAGTAATGGGCCAAAACAAGCTCCTTGAGAATTTGACCTCAAATCTAATGGCTGGTTGACTTTATGACGGTTTCAGGGCTAAAACCACACCTCTCCATCAAAATCTCCCATTGTTTCTCCCAGTGTATTATGGGTAAAACACATGTGCAGTTGATGTGAAGGGTGCATGTCCCTTTAAGTATTAGTCACGCCCTGGCTCTTCCCAGGTCCCTCCCTAACTCCACCTCTGTACCCCTAATTAGCCAAATGAACTTATGATTGACAGTCTTAGGTCTTAAAAGCCGTGTTTCCACTTCCTGCTCTTTGCAGGTGGGCTTTTTCTAGCAGGTAGGCTTTCTCTAGCTGGTCCTCTTTCTAGACCTCTGCCCCTGTAGAGCATCATACTTTCAGTCTTTCTCTGACCACCCCCCCCACCCCCACTCCCCCCCACCCCCTGCCCCTTGCAAGCCTTTCCTAGCCAGGTTTCCTCACCCTATCCCTTTTTGCCCTGTGAATCAATAAACTTTTATAAATCTGCCAAAGGACAGCTGAGCCTGTAATTCTTTTCAGACGCTGAACGTAGAAAGGATTTCTCATTAGAAATCCCCCAAATCTGTACCTCATCAGATTCCTCTGACATTTTGACATCCTCCATCAAAGCCAAGTTCACAAGCTACCTCTTCCATGAAGTCTTCTTTTACCATCCCACAGGAGGTAAATTTCCTGAGTAAATCCTTTTTTACTTCTCCTACATGGATAATCACTTTCTAAGTTTTATTAGAATTATTTGATGAATTTCAGCCCCACTCCCACCCTACCCCTACATTGTAAGTTCATGGAGCACAGGAACTATGATTTCATCTTTGATCTCAAAATCCTAGCACAGTGCTCTGCACATAGTAGGTTCTTAGTCAATATCAACTGAATTGACCCTCAGAATAGCCATAGAAGTAGAGAAAGTCAAATTCAGGAATATCAGGCTAAAGCTATGATTAATCCCTTCTTAGAGCCAAGCACCAAGTGTATGTACTGGGTACCATTTTTTTCTCATAGAAATTGTACCTCCTCACTCAGCTTCCTGCTTGGAAATTCACATTGTCATCCCATGTAATAATTGTGTTTGAGAATGAGTTCTCTGTTTGGTTTAGTGAACAATGAGGGGTATGAATGCATCCCCATTCTCATCCCAGACATTTTTCTCTGGCTGGTGCTGCTATCCCTCCTCTAAGCTTTGCCACCAGAGACCATAGCTGGGAGGTTCTGCTTCTCAGCCTTCAATGTCCTAGGACCATTCATCCTCACTTTCACTCCATCACAATCTAATCTAATCCATACATTAGAGCAGTGGTTCTCAACCTTTCTAATGCTGAGACCCTTTAATACAGTTTCTCATGTAGTGGTGATCCCCAACCATAAAATGATTTTCATTGCTACTTTATAACTGTAATTTTGCTACTGTTATGAATCGTAATGTAAATATCTGATATGTAGGCTGTAACCAGGATGGTGAAGGACCTTGGGTCCATGTCTTATGAGGAGTAGTTTAAGAATTAGACATCTTCTGTCTGAAGAAGACTTGAGGGATGGGGTATGACGGTTATGTTTAAGTATTAGAAGGGATGTCCCATGGAAGACCAATTACATGCATTCTGTTTGGCTGCCCAAGGACTGAATGAAGAAAATTGAGAAAAAAAACAGTGTAGGTGTGAACCATACACTTATAGAACAAATAATGTCACATCCTGCATTTCATGATGTCTTAAATGACCCCAAAATGGTGATTCTGTATCCAAGCACATAAAACAACCGGCTTCAATTTTAGATAATAATGAAGGATCAAATTTACTAGAACTGAGAAGATGTTTTGTTGAGTTTGAAGCTGAAAGGGGGAAATTGTCTTGTTGCATTGATACTGCCTTACAAGAAGCTGAAAAGCTCTACTTCCTGCTAGTGGAAAGAGTGACCACAAGATTCAAGGTAACAAGAGAAATTCTGGATTTGAAAGGCTTCCAATTGATATTCAGCATTTACATTTGAGCAAAATTCCTGGGTTAATAGAAGAAAACTTAGCTGTGGTTGGAATTGGAAAACACTTATGTAGTGTGGCAACAGGTACTGCATAGTGATGTTTACTTGGAACCTCTCCTGTCAGATGAAAAGAAAGAAATGAGGAACCTGTAGGCAAGTATATACAGAATGATAAAACAGATGCGGAAAATGACACTTTGGTAAATGAAAGGAGTGAAAAGCCTAAATTAGAGCAGAGGATCCCTTTGGCTATCATTGCTATCATCCTTGGTTTTCATCTTAGGTGTGTGTATGATTGGAGGCATCAAGCAGGCAAAGAAGTTTTCAAGTCCCTAAGATGTGGACCAATGGAGTTGAACCATTTCTGATCACTGAGTGGCTGGGCCACTTGTAGAATGTGGGAAACAACTTTAGAAACATCAAAAATAAATATAAAGAAAAGAGATGCTCAGACCAATAATAATGAAAAGTAATACCATGAAGGATACAGGAAAACAGATGATAATCCTGAGAGTTTATCTGGACTTTTTACTGCTGAAGAAAGGAAAAATATACGTCATTTGGGTAAACTGATGATTGACCAAGGCTGACTCCAATATTGACAACAGAAGAAATATAATGCTTCTTTGCAGACTCCTTTATGTCTTTAGAAAACATCCTATTAAGATGGCAGAATACCCAGGTGAACTCACCCATCATCCCCCTCCAAACTATTTTAAAATAAGTCAAATTTTGGAGCAACAGAGCCAAAAAAAAAGGTCAGAGAAAGAGATTTTTTTCCAGCCCAGACCACTTAGTAGATCAGTATGAGAGGCCTGTGATACTAGGGTGGGAGCCAGCCAGGAGTACGTGCAGAGAAACCACCTGCAACAGGACTTGGAGGTGGAGACAGCAGCAGCAGCCTCAAAAGCTCTCAGCCCAGCAATAGCAAGGAAGTTGGACAACTGATCGGATAGAGGGGACCCTTTGCGGGCACTGGGTGCAGCTGGTATGGACTGGCAATTCTATTACCCGTAAGCATTTCAGTGTAGCAGTTCCAGAAGAGAGAGAAGCACTAGTCCTTGTGGGCATAGGAGAACAGAGGACCTAGCCACAGTTTCAGAGCCAAGAGGAGCACTAGCACTGGGGGCTATAGAGGGACAGGGGCTCCTTCCTGGGTAAACACCAGAGCACAGACAAGGAGAACAGTGACTACATCTCTTCTAGAATCATACCACCTTGGAAGCACCAAAAACTTGCAGATCCCCAGAATTAGTTCTGAAAAGAGCGGCACGAACAAGCCTGAAGGTTGAGACAGTGTCTCTACACCTTCAGGTCAACAGAACCCAACTTGAACACAAAATTCAAAGTCAAGAAACAGACCACAAAAATGAGCAAAGAACAACAGAAAAAGACTATGACTATAAAAAGCTACTATGGTGTAAGGGAAGACCGAGACAAACTCAGAAGAAGATAACCCTGTGAAAACAGCCACAGAAAATCCTCAAAGAAAAAATGCTTATTGGAAACAAGCCCAATAAGACTGCCTGGAAAAGTCAAGAAGGAGATGAGAGTGGTAGAGGAAAAACGGGGGAAAGAAATGAGAATGATTTAAGAAAAAATATGAAAAGAGAATTAACAGCTTGGTAAAAGAGGAACAAAAAATATTGAAGAAAATAATGCCTTAAAAAGCAGAATTGACCAATTGGAAAAAAGAGGTACAAATCAGGGGAAAATAATTCCTTAATAATTAGAATTAGGCAAATGGAAGCTAATGACTCCATGAGACATCAGGAAATAATAAAACAAAGAACAAAGGAATGAAAGATAGAAGAAAATGTAAAATATCTCATTGGAAAAATGACTGACCTAGAAAACATATTGAGGAGAGATAATTTAAGGATTATTGGACTACTTGATTAAAAAAGAGTTAGATATGGGGTGGCTAGGTGGCATAGTGAATAGAGCACCAGCCCTAGAGTCAGGAGGACCTGAGTTCAAATCCAGCCTTAGATACTTACCATAAAAAAATAGCCGTGTGACCTTGGGCAAGTCACTTAACCCCAATAGCCCTACCTTCCCTCCTCCCCACTCCAAAAAGCAAAAAAAAAAAAAAAAAAAAAGAGTTAGACATTATATGTCAACAAATTATAAAGGAGGCATCTAGGTGGGTCAGTAGATAGCACACTGAGCCTAGAATCAGGAAGACCTGATTTCAAATCCAACCTCAGCCACTTACTAGCTGTGTCACCCTGGGCAAGTCACTTAACCTCAGTTTGCCTTGATCTACTGGAGAAGGAAGTGGCAAACCACTCCAGTATCTTTGCCAAGAAAACTTCATGGACAGTATTGGTGTGCTATGGTCCATGGGGTCACAAAGAGCCAGACATGATGAGAATTGAAAGACTAGACAGTAACAACAAAGAAAAACTGTCCCCACATCTTAGATCCAGAGGGTAAAATAGAAACTGAAAGAATCCACAGATCATCTCTTAGATATTCAATGAAATCAAGGACTTTCAAGAATTCCTGATGAGCAGATCAGAGCTGAATAGAAAATTTGATATTCAATTGCAAGACTCAAGAGATGCATGAAAAAGATCAATATGAAAGAGACTTAATCAAGTTAAACTGTTTGCATTCCTAATATACATGTAATTCCTAAGAACTTTACCATTACTAAGGCAGTTAGAAACACCTTCATAGACCATGGCTGTGAGTCAGTTATTTGAAAGTGATCTTGAAAGAAATTAAGGGGGGAGAAAGAGGGATGCACTGGGAGAAGGTGGAAGGGAAAGGGAGAATGGGTGAAATTTTCTCACATAAAAAAGGCATGAAAGTAAGAACTTTTACAGTGGAGAAAAAATGGAAATGGGGGTGGCAGACAATGCTTGAACCTCAGTCTCATCAAAAGTGGTTCAAAAAGGGGAAAAGATTACACACATACACACACATATGCACACACACACAATCAGTTGGGTATAGGAATCTATCTTACCCAATATGTAAATGGTGGGGGCAAGTGGATAAGATAAAGGGGGAGAAGATAAATGGGAGGGCAGATTAAGGGAGTCAATGGGCAAGATCTTTGAGGAGAAACAGAATAGAAAGAAAGAGAAGGATAAATAAAAGAAAACAGCACAGAGGGAAATACACAATAACTGTGACTATGAATGGGATGAGCTCACCCTTAAAATGGAAGCAGATATGGATCAGAAAGTTGAATCCAACAATAAGTTGTCAACAAAAGACTCACTTGAAAGAGAAAGACAAACACAGGATAAAAGTAAAGGGCTGCAACAGAATCTATTATGCTTTAGCTGAAGTAAAAAAGGCAAGGCTTGCAATCATGATCTCAGAAAAAGTAAAAGCAAAAAGAGATCTAAATAAAGGAGATTATCCAGGAAACAATATTTTGCAAAAATGTATCATAGACAATGAAGTAATACCAAAAAATTTTACAGCAAGTTTCTCTGATAAAGGCCTCATTTCTCAAATATGTAGTGAACTGAGTCAAATTTATAAAAATAAGAGCTATTCCCCAATTGAAAAGTAGTCAAAGGATATGAAGGTATAGACTAAGGATAGAGGCAGCTGGTGCCTCAATGGATAGAACACTGAGCCTGGATTCAGGAAGACCTGAGCTCAAATTCAGGCTCAGACACTTCTTACGTTTGTGGCCCTAGGCAAGTCACTTAACCTCTTATTGTCTGAAAACCATCTTTGGCAAGAAAACCTCAAATTGAGGTCTTGTAACATCAGAGATGATTGAAAAATCAAACAACAACAACAAAAATATGAACAGGCAGTTTTCAGAAGAAGAAATCAAAGATATGAATAGTTATATGGAAAAATGCTCTAAAAAGTTATTGATTAGAGAAATGCAAATTAAAACAATTCTAAGGTACTAGAAATGACAAATGTTAGAGGGGATAAAGGAAGATAGGTACATCAATACATTGTTGGTGGACTTGTGAACTGATTCAGTCAATTTGGAGAACAATCTGGAACCAAATCCAAAGTGCTATAAAACTGTTCATACCCTTTGACCCACCACTACCATTACTAGATCTGTATCCCAAACAGATTAAAAAGGGGCAGAGAGACCTATTCCTAGAAAGGTGTTTATAACAGCTCTTTTTGTACTGGCAAAGAATTGGAAATGGAAAGGATGCTTATCAGTTGGGGAATGACTGAAGAGGTTGTGGCATGTGATCGTGGCAGAGAATGACTGTTCTATAAGATATGTTGGGGAAGGGGTGGTTTTGGAAAAAAACACAGCAAGAATTGATACAAAGTGGAGTGAGAAGTAGAAGATCATTTTGCACGATAACAGCAATGTTGTAATGAAGTTCAACTGTAGCAGACTTGGTTACTCTGATCAATACAATTCCAAAGGTCTCATGATGAAAAAATGCTGCCCATCTCCAGAGAGAACAGATGAACTCTGAGCGCAAATTGAAATTTGATTTTCTCACTGGCTCTGTTTTTCTTGCTTTATTGAAATATGATTAATATGTAAATATTTTTGCATAATTTCACATGGATAATTGATATCATTTTGCTTGCCTTTTCATTGGATGGGGAGGGGTGGGAGAGAGGTAGAGAATTTGAAACTCGAGGTTTTTTTTAATATTAAAAATAAATAATTTTTTTTAAAAAGAAAATGTCCTGTAAAGATCTTTCCCCAAACAGTCTTTAACACCTGACTCAATTACGTGATGAAAGAGAAATTTTGAACAGTTCCTACTGAGGAATTTTATAGCCCTTCTCTCAATATTTTAAGCAGATGCATCATCTGCACAAAAACTATGGGAAAATTGTTTCCCACAAAAAAGTGGGAATACTTTAAATTCAAATTATGGTTATTTATATTCACAAAAACCACTTTTTAAGTAACTGGTAATACAAACACGTTTGTATGCTGTAAGCTCTTCAGATTTGGATGTTTGTTTTCTAAGACTTCAGAAGTGCTGATGTGTAGACAATTTGCCAGATCCTCAAAATAACCCTCTTCCACAGGTTATGTTGATTTGTTTTATCCATCATTATTTATAGAGACTGGGAAAACAGTTGGACAATTTACTTTGTTTTCTGAGACACAAAAATATTCCCACATATAACCTAGAATCTTAACGAAACTGGCTATTTGCATAAAATTGGAATAATTTAGTTTTCTTTGGTTCTTAGCTACTTTCCATTCTATGATTTCTTACTGTTGCTCTACCTATATAATGAGCAAATATTTTAGAAGATTTTTTTTTTTTTTTAGAATGAGAGAAAATGTCACAATTTCTGACATACATAAAAATTTGTTGGGGGTAAATCCAAGAAAGGCAACCAAGTTATGACTGGAAACTAATGTCCATAGCTGATCTCAATCAGGTTGAGATCAGAATCAATAAGATTACTTTTAGATATGTTTTGGACATTTCTACTTGTCATATCAGGATTTATCAAAGAGTAACACCAGAAAATAAGAAATGTTGACTTGAAATGTCGATGTTGCATTACATCTTTACCTAATCGTGAGTTGGTTAGGAATTCAACAAAGCTATATATTTATGAATAATAATTGCAAATAAAATGTATAAATAGTTTAAAAACAAAAACAAATCCCCAGAGTTTTTTTCAGAACAATGCTTGTCTACCCATACTTCCTCCATCTCCTACTTATGTGGTTGACTTCCTATGCCCAAGTGCAAGATTTTACCTTTACCCCTCTTCAATTCCAACTTACTAGATTCAACCCTGGGCTCTAACCTGCTGAGATCCTTTGGTATCTTGATACCATAATTTGCTATGTTAGCTATGTCTCCTAACTTTGTGTTCTCTGCAAATTTGAAGAGCATGTTATCTTTGCTTTCATTCAAAGCATTGACAACATTGTTAATCAACAGAGGTCCACATACAGATCCCTGGGATATTCCATTAGAGACTTCCTGCCACCTGGCATTGAAACATTAACAACTCTTTGAGTCCCAGAATCCAGCTACTTTAAAATCCAACTAATTGTATCATTGTCTAATCAATATCTCTCCGTCTTCACATGAATAGCATGAGATGCTTTATCAAAAGCTTTGCTAAAACCTTGGTAAACAACCACATGCCTCTCACCTTCTAGTTTAGGAATCCCATACAAAAAGTGTTCAGGGCACCAGCCGCTCTCTCCTGAGGGTGGCACAACCATGCAGGCAGGACTGCATATGGTGGGTTTTCACTCTCTGGCAGCTGTACTCTCGCTTTCCAAATCCTTCTGCTAACAGGTATGTACATTTAATTCCTACCTCTCTCCTGGTAGCACTTGACAGGGCCAAGGAATCTTCCCTCCTCAGCCTCTCTCATTCCCTATCCCCTGTCCCAGCTAGGTAGCTGGAAAGAGAAAAGGCATCCACTCCTTCCAGCATGCTCCATGCTCCATCTCATCCCTCTTAATCCCCAGTCTTATAGAATGGATGCAGTGCCACACTTGGAGTGAGGAAGGCTGTGGTTCCACTCTCAGAGCAGATCCTTACCAGCTGAGCGATCCCAGCAAGTCATTTGACCTCTTTGGGCCTCAGTTTCTTCATCTGTAAAATGAGGCAGACGGACTCTTTGGCCTCTAACGTCCTTTACTGCTCAGTCTCTGATCCTATGATCCTTGGGTTTCTCCAGCAATCACAGCCACCCTGTTCTTCAATCATCTTTGCCCAGGTAGCTTGGGGGGGGGGGGGGAACACACTGGTGAAATGTTTAGGGAGACCTCTAAAAGGACAAGCAAAAATGGGTGAGATTCAATGCTGTCTTGCAGTTGTAGATAAAATTAAGCAAAATGTAGCCTCTCACTTCTGAAATTTGGCTACAACTAGCTGAGGTTTTAGTGAATTCTGTGGGGTGAAAAGTAAGCTTCTTTGATTCACACTTAATCTCTCCCTCATATCTAAGTCAGTTACCAAGTTGTGCAGATTTTTCTTTTAAAATATTGCTAACGTCCATCTCTTTATCTCCATTTTCCATCGCCAGCACCTCTAGAACATCATCACCTCATCCCCGGAGTTCCTGCAATAGCCTCCCAGCTTTCTCTCTGACACCACTTTCATCATGTTATTCCTTTGCTCAAATGCCTTCCATGATTCCCTCCTGCCTACTAATTTTAAAGCTTTTGCATGTAAAGCATTTCAAGTTTCATTCTCTGACCTCAAAGGGCTCATTTCATGCCACACATAAACATACACAAGCACACACACACGCACACACACACACACACACACACACACACACACACGCCTTATCATCAGAGTCAGCTAGGTGGCACACTGGATAGAACGAGCACTGGGCTCTTGCTAACTGTGTGGAGATGGACAAATCTTTTAACCTTTGCCTGCCTCAGTTTCCTCATTTGTAAAGTTGGATGATAATAGCACCTACCTCCCAGGGTTGTCACAAGGTCAGAATGAAGCAATAGAACAGATAGGCATAAAGATAAAAACATAATGAGATGAGGATAAAATAAGGTTAAAAACACTCAGCCCAGTGCCTGCCCCTGTGCCTAACACAAACGTATCCCTTTCTGGTCCCCATCATCGTCCTAGGGATGCAGCAGGAGAACACCAGCCTCTGCAGCATCACTCATGTGGTTGACATCACTCTCCCCTCCATTTAGCCAAATCTTACCCGTCCTTCAAGACGCCATTGAAATTCCACCTCCCTCACGGACACTCACTGATCGCTTTGTTGGCGATGCATAGCCGAGTACTAAATGGTCTTCTTTCCTCTGTCTGTCACTGTGTCTTACATAGAGAACTAGAGAAGACCTTGGAAGTCATAGAGTCATTGTACAGATGAGGAAAGTTGAAACACAAAAAAGGTCAAGGATTTGCCCAAGGTCACACAGCTAGAAAGTGCCTAAGCAGGACCCGAGCCCAGGTTTTCCTGACCCTGAGACCTTTCCATGTTGTTCCTCTGCTGTTAGAATGTAAGCCTCTTAAGAGCGAGGGTTGCTCAACATTTGTACTTTTATAATGTGTGTCCTGCAAAATGCCTGATTCATTGTTTTTGTTGTTTAGTCATTTTTCCATCATTTCCAACTCTTTGTGACCTCATTTGGGGTTTTCTTAGCAAAGATAATGGAGTAATTTTGCCATTTCCTTCTCCAGCTCATTTTTCAGATGAGGAAACTAAAGGAAACAGGGTTAAGTGACTTGCCCAAGGTCATACAACTAGTAAGAGTCTGAGGCTGGATTGAACTCATAAAGATGAGTCTTCCTAATTTCAAGCCCAAAACTCTATCCATTGTATTAACCTAGCTACCCCATAGTAGGTGCTTAATAAATAATTATTGAATAAATGCTTGCTCCCAACTAAGAGGGATTAAGGAAGAACTAGAATGTCATACACACACGCATACACACACACATGTATGTATGTTGGAGTTTCTTATTCTTTCTTACTGCTGTTCCCCTAGTCAGGGCAGTATCTTACTTTAGGGGTGTTCACACAGGCAGCCTACATATACTATTTTTACTTTACCAGTGAGTTCTCCTTAGTATATTTTAATGCTTCAGTTATCTGCACTAGCCTCCTTCTATAACTCCCAAAAGTGTGTCCAGGGGCAGTCTTATATATCGTGGGTTCTTCACCTTTCTGTTATCCTAGACCCCTTTAACCACCACTTTGGGAGAAGCCCTTCTAAGAGAAATACTTGTAGCCTACACTTATAATAGAAGGAAACGATCAGTGTCAATTAGATGTTAATGAGAATTAAGATGGGAAATTTCCCCCACCTACCTGGAGTCTCTTCATGGACCCTCACCCCCTGGGTTATGAATTCCTACTCTAAATGTAATGCAGAGGCAGATGTCCCCTGTGGAAGTATGACTAAGTTGACTAGACGCTTCAGGGAGACCCAGAAAACACTCACATCAAGAACACAGGCCCCTGGGCTTCTCAAGAAACAAAGGCCACATCCTAGTGTTAGGAGGCAGTTATCCCCATCTCATCCCCGTCTCTCTCATGTCCACAGCTATGGAAAACTCTAATCTGTGAGTGGAGAACATGTGCCCAAGGCCTGTGTCAATGGACCTCCAGGGGAGGGATGGAAACACCACATACCAGAGATCAGGAGTCAAAAACAAGGTCCTAAGGGCAAGAGCCCCACCCCCTAGACAGCTCTACCTGCCTTCCCAGCCCCATTTCCCATGGTGCCCCTGGCCCATGCTACATTCTGGACAAACAGGCAATCCAGATATGGTTGTACATTCTCCCAGTTACATGCAGCCATAAGCAGGCCATTCCACATGCTTGGAAGTCAGTGAATAGCTTCTCCTCTCCATCTGTCAAAGCCTTCACTTTCTCTTAGGTCCTATTCATTTTCTCCTCCCTCCAAGAAGCCTTCCTTGATCCTCTCTCCCATCCCCTCACCACCCCCCACCTGAAAGTGTTCTCCCCATCCTCAACTCTTCTTGGAGTACTTGCGATAGAAGTAACTACAGAGAACCAGGGTCCAAATTCTGTCTCTGATACTTATTTTTGGTGTGATCTTAGACAAGTCACTTACTTTAATTTAAATACCCTGCAAGCAGCTCCCAGATTGGGAGTGGGATTAGCTCCCAAGGGGAGAGCAGCTCTTGACAACACCAGCATGCCCATCTGCCAAGCTGTACTCATCCTCTAGAAAGTAAAGTCCTTGAGGATAGAGGTTGTTAGGACAATAAATCCAAAACTTATAGAGTCCTATGGGGCATCCAGTCCAATCTTCTCATTTTACAGATGGAGAAACTGAAGCCCATGGAGGGTAAGTGTGAATTGCCTAAGGCCATTTGGTGGTGTCAGAAATGAAATTTAAACCCAGGTTCTCTGACTCCAAAATCAATTTAACATGCTGTCCTATACATTACAGAGGCTTAATAAATGTGGACTGGATTGAATTGAATCTGGGTCCCCAGCTGTGAGGCTGCTGATGCTGCCCCATTTCCTAAGTGTTGGGCACCACCAACACTTAGGTTGATATTAACCTTAGACTTAGATATTCCACCCCATTTCCTAAGTGTTGGGCACAGACAAATTCAACAAATAGATGTTAATTGATCAACCAGTTTATGGCTGGTTGGTTGTATAGGAGAAAACATAGGCATCCTATATGTGAGGGTAAATCTTAAGTTTTGGAACTAGGACAGAACCAAGATGGACTAGAAAAATTAATTATGTCATTTAAGATTCAACTGAACAGGAGAATGTGCTGAATTGTCTCTGGGAATGAGCCCATGGTTCTCTCTGGAACCAAGGACCACCTTTATTTTTAGCACCAATGTCTTTCCAGTGATGTTATATGACTGTGAGTCTTAGAATATTACAATTTTCAAATGAACTAAAGTGAAGGATCAAACACAGGACAAGAGAGAGGGACACAATGTCTACAAGTGGGCTAGAACACATTACAAATTACTAACCTTGCATGTAAAGTGGTATGAGATATTTTATCAGAGATGTATGATTAGGAAAGAAAAACGATGAGCTGGAAACCTGGTATCTTAGTGAGACTGAAGATAAGCAAGGCACAGCTTGGAAACACCCTTGGATTCTGTGTGATATCAGAAGATTTCAAAGAAAGCTACTGGCATGTCAGGTGGGCATCCTGTGGCACACCTGAACAAGAACAATATAGGATTGGACAGATTGGCTTACATGGCAAAACTCTCACTGATGAAGTCACAAATTCCCATTGGTTTGTTGAAGTGTGGGTTTAACCACCATTTTGTGATGAGGTAGAAAAGAGCACTGATTCTGGTGTCAGAGGGCTTGGGTCCAAACTCAGTCTCAGGTACTTCCTACCTGTGTAACACTGGGCAAATCCCTTCATCCCTCTGGGTCTTGTTGTAATTTTTGTTTTTCAGTTGTATAAGACTCTCTGTGACCCCATTTGGGCTTTTCTTGGCAGAAATACGGGAGTGGTTTGCCATTTCCTTCTCCAGCTCATTTTACAGATAAGGAAACTAAGGCAAACAGGATTAAGTGACTTCCCCAGGGTCACACAGCTTCTAAGTGTCTGAGGATGGATTTGAATTCAGGAAGATAAGTCTTCCTGACTCCAAGACTGGCACTCTATCCACTGTGCCAACTAGCTGCCCCTGAGTCTTAGGTTCTTTATACAGTGTAGGTGTTTGGACTACATAGTCTCTGTGGCCCCTTCCATACTAAAGCTATCACCCTATGAGCCTGCAGCACCTGCTGTGTGCTCAGCCTCATGCCTGTGGTACACAGATTAGTTCCTAATGAGCATGAGCAGGTTTGCACACTTAAGGACATCACAGGATCTTCTTGAAACACAGCCCCGCTGATTGCAAAGTGAAAAGAAGACTCAGCTGGGGAATGGGCTCTCTAAGTCAGAGGTGGATGCCAACCTGAGGAGGACTATTGCATAGACAGGGAAGTTAGGAAAGTAGCTAGTGCCTGACATGGTAAATTACCAGCCTGGCAAACAACCAGTTCCTAGGGCTCAGCTCCAGTGACCATCAGAGCTGAATGACTCTCCATGAAGCGCGGAGGTGGAGGAAGGTGGGAAGCTTGGCTTCCCACAGGGAGGTTTCGGACACTGAAGTTAACCGGTCTTATCTGATTTGCTGTGGTTTGTCACTGGTTGGCTACAGTCCTCGATGCTTTTAGAAGGTGGCCTTGTTTGTTCTCTCTGAACAGTTTGGAAATTAGAAAAGCAGGGGAAGTGACTATAGGAAAGAGGAAGGGAAAGTTATACTTTGAAATACCTACTATGTGCCAGGCAGCGTTCTAAGCGCTTTGAAAATGTTATCTCATTTGATCCTTACAACAACAACAGGAGCTAGATGCTGGTATTTTCCCTACTCTACTGTTACAGGAAACTGAGGCAGGCAGAGGTTAAGTGACTTGGCCAAGAGTCACACAGCTAGTAAGGGTATGAAGGTGGATTTGAATTCAGGTCTTCCGAACTTCAGGCTCAGCCTAGAGTCAGTGCCTCTTCAGTTCACAGGATCATTTGATCTGGCAGAGCGGTTTCTGTGTCTCTGACCCTCTCTTTCTCTCTTCCCTATGGCCAGGACCCTTGCCAGGTCACCCTCCCTCATATACTATGAATGTACCCACTGCTCCCCTTCGTCTCTATCCCCACCCTTTCTCTCCCTGGACGGGGCAGGTCAGGATCGTAGGTTGAGAGCTACAATGAACCAAAAAGAACAATTAGTTCAAACACTGATTTTACAGATGAAGGGGTTCTGAAAGGACTTGCCCAAAGCCACCCCACCACCAAGTAACAGAACCACCCCTCAAACCCAGTAGTTTGACTTGACTCTGAATCCAGTAGTCTAGCTGGGGCTGTGAGGTGTCCGAGGTGCTGACCAAAACTTGTCAGTTGGGAAAGACTTTGAAGTTAGGATGTTTCAAAAGACCATGAAGCAAGAGCCCAAACACAAGAGAAACAGAAATCAGTGTCTGGGGACAGAAGTCAAGATCAGCAACTATGCCATCAAGGTGATACACAGTAAGAGATCTGGAGCCTGGAATGACTGAGTTCAAATCCAGCCTCAGACACCTACGAGCTATGTGACTCTGGGCAAGTCACTTAACTTCTGCCTGCCTCAGTTTCCTCATCTGTAAAATGGATATAATAATAGCACCTACCTCCCAGGGTAGCTGTGAAGACAAATGAGATAACACATATAGCACTTTGTAAACCTTAGAAGGTTATATGCAAGCTCACTATAATTTCTATGAGCCAAGATTGCTGATTTCGGCACCAAGTGGCATGAAGGCCAGGGGGCTGAAGAAGGGCAAGATTTCATATGTGAATGGGACAATAAAGACAAATGGATCCAGCCACAGTTCAGGGGCTGTAACTATTACCGGTTTGATGCCCACTCATTTGTATATATATTTGCTTGTTGTCTCCCCCCTTAGATTGTAAGCTCCTTGAGGGCAGGGACTGTCTTTTGCCTCTTTTTGATTATCCTTAGTACTCAGAAGAGTGGCTGGCACACAGAGAATACTTAATAATTAATTGCCCGATTGACTCAATAGACTCAAGTGGTTCCACATCACCCCCTAAATTCTTTTATTTGGCATTTATGATCTGTTTGCAACCTAGTTTTCCAGCTTTATTTTATTCCTAGTATGTATCTCCCCTCCCTTTAATCTGTGGACTTAACCAAACTAACCTTCTTGCTGTTCATGCATACAATTTCCCCCCTCCCAACTCGGCTTTGCACTGGCTGTCCCCCTATGCCTGGAATGGCCTTCCTTCTTCATCTTTGCTTTTTGGAATTCCTTGTCTCCTTGAAGACTAGGCTCAGGAACCATCTTTTGACTTCCAGCTTGTTGTGTACTCCACCCCAAAGCTGCCTTATTTGTTTAAGTTTATTAAAAAAAAAAAAGTTAATAGGCAGGTAGGTGGGGTGCAATGTCAGGAAGACTTGAGTTCAAACTTCACTTCAGATACTTACTAGCTGTGTGACCCTGGGCAAGTCACTTAACCTTGGTCTGCCTCTATTTCTTCAACTGTTAAATGAGGATAATAAAAGCACTTATCTTGCAAGGTTTTTGAGAGAGTCAAATGAGATAGTTTGTAGAGTGCTTAGCTCAGCGCCTGGCACAGAGCAGGATCTCAAGAAATGCTCATTCCCTTCTTCCAGTGCAATCTCCTGCAGTGCCCAGAGGCATGGTCTATTGGACTAGAGAGGCTATCATCCCATTAGACTGTACCATACATATACACTATGTATTGCATTCAATTCCAGCTGCTATATGTGGGGGAGTACATTGATAAATTACAGATTATCCAGGGAGGAGAAACTAGGATAGTGAAGGGTCTCCATACCTTGTGTAGTTTGACAGAACTGGGGAAATGCAGCCTGGAGAAACAATGGCATTGAGTAAGAGAGGAGAGACGTGATAGCTGTCCAAGAATCTGAAGAGGTGCCAAGTGGAAGATGAATTAATCTTGTCCTATTTGTCCCTGGACAGCAGAATTATGTAGGACCAACTGGTCCATATTACTGAGGAAAAAGACTTGGGTCTGAGGTCAAGATAAGCTTCCTAAGAGGGAGAGCTGTCCAAAAGTGAAACTGGCTGCCTTTGGAGGTGAGTTGCCCTTCATTGGAGGTCTTCAAATAAAATCTGAAGGGCAGTTTACTCATGCTAAATGGTACCTCAGGGGCAGCGATTCCAGAGTAGTGATGAGCTAAGCTTTGTTGTTTAGTCACTTTTCAGTCACCTCCAACTCTTCCTGACCCCATTTGGGGTGTTCTTTGCAAAGATATTGGAATAGTTTGCCATTCCCCTCTCCAGCTCATTTTACACATGAGGAAACAGAGGGAACCAGAGGTTAAGTGACTGGCCCAGGGTCACACAAGTAGTAAGGGTCTGACAGGATTTGAACCTAGGTCCGGTGTGCTATTTACTACTCTCAGACACTGATTGAACTAGCTGGCTTCTAAGACCCCTTCTAACTCTGAGACTCTGTGAATTCTATGGTTCTGTGACTCAAATCCAGGTGGGAGACAAAGTCTGAGGATCAGTAACCTAGGACCCAGGTCCAAATGAGCTGCAAGGTATGAAGTCCTCAAGCTACAAAAAGACAGAGCATCTGTAGGCAGCTTGGCCCTGCCCTCTACCTCTCCTGAATTCCCTGGAGAGCTCCTATCTACTTAGCTGCCCTCATTAGTTTCCATAGCAACCATGCAAGCTCCACCCCCAGTAGGCAGCCAGGGACAGGGTAGCCTCCTGGACTGTATTCCTACACCTGGTACATTCACTGACTTCTGTGCATCCAGACCCACACTGAGATCACCATATCATAGAACTCCTCCCCAGACCAAACACACGCAAAGATCACCCGCTCGGCCAAACATCCCTTTGGGTTGCTCATGGGAGCTACTGGGAGCCCTGGGGACAGAAAACTCCTGGCCCCAGAAGGAAAGCCGTGTGACTCTCCCAGCGAGCATGTTTATCATCAGGAATTGACTTTTGCCAAATGCAGGACACTGCCATGATAGCCCTGGTCTCCTCATCCAGAACTATGATTGAAGAATAGCAGATCCCCACTCCCCTGTCTCCTCCACCTTAAATACATCAGCATTCTATAATTCTAACCACTTACTTCCAAAGAAGCCTAAACTACCCCCTCCCCTCCTCGGATTGTTTACCAAGGAAACCTCTCAAGAGGATGAAGTGTCTCATCCCAGGCACGGCTCCCTAGTGGTCCGACCCTATCTTAATGAAGTATATGCAAGGGCAGAGGCCTCCAGCTCCCTTTCAAACATTCCAAAGCCAGCAACAAAACAGGGAAGGCACCGATTAATAATTAAAGCCTTTGAATCCCACGAACACTGTCAGAGAGGAGAGCAGCTTGACCTGTAAAATAAATGGCTTGGCTTTGTAACTTCTAGCCTATCTCAGGGGAGCATAGGTCTCTGCCTTCCCCTCACAGACACACATCTATTTTATAAAACGTAACCGAAA
>CM053585.1:533718097-533741416 GCA_028646515.1 Pseudochirops corinnae
GTGTGTGTGTGTATGTGTGTGTGTGAGTGTGTGTGTGTGTGAGAGTGTGAGTATGAGTGTGAGCATGTATGTGTCTTGAACTGGGAATGCCCAAGGTTTTCCCTCTCCTTCTTTTCCTCCCCCTCCCCTCCTCTAAATTTGTCTCTTTCCCTTTTTGCCCCCGAAATGAATCCTGGGGGGAAGAAATGGAGGCAGGTTTGGGGGAGCATTGGAGACATCTTAGAATCTAAGGCTTTTGAGAGCAGTTTGCAAAGGGTAGCTAGCCAATGATCTGTCCTAACTGGCTAATGGAAGCCTGGTTTAATGGGCCCTCTGAAAGAGGCAGCATGGTGGTACCGAAAGGGCACTAGGTTTGGACTCAGGGGACCTAGGCTCAAACCTCAGCTCTGCCACTTAAGTCTGTGACTCTGAAAAAATCGTTCACCCATTTGGGCCTCAGTTTCTCTGGGTGGAGTGGTTGGTTAAATGATCCCTAATGCCTCTGTAGTTCTAATCTCTAACTGCTATCCCAAGTCATTCCTAGAACTGTGGTTGTCTTTAACTTGACTAAATTACCTTCTGAATGATAGTACATATTAGTCCACTGACGAGTCTTCTGCAAGGAGTTAGGAAGTCTAAGGGGAGAGAAAGCAGGGATCTGAAGGCAGAGAAAGAGGGAGAGGAGAAAGGAAAAGAAGAGAGAGGAGGGGAGGAAAAGCCAGTTATCTAGGTGGGATCCCAGCAAAGCATAGTTAGTAAAGCTTTGTTTATATTATACACGTTGCTAGATCTCCAATGAGATGGCTGGCAGATACACATGGATAAGACAAGGTAATTTTTTTTAATAGAAAGAAATCCAGGAGAAAGGAGTAGAGAATACATGTACTGAAGACCTGGGATAAGTCCGTTTCATAGAATGGCTGAGCTGGCGAGGACGTGAGAGACCATCTGGTCCAATCCCTTGTTGGACAACTGAGGAATCTGAGGCTTGGGTATGAATGATGGATGTGTCCAAGGTCACGCAGCTGGTTAGTTGGGTTTGAAACTAGGATCTAGCTTTCATTGAGCTCCGGACTTCCTGGCAGCAAAGACAAAGCCATGCAAAGCACAACAAACCACAGTAGGCAATGGAGTTCTCGTTGTCTGAGAAAAGGAGCATATGAGTTCACATGAATTCAAATCAACAAGCATTTTGTAAGAGCCTGGCATTTGCCAGACTTTGGGGAACCAAAGACAGAAACGAAAAATAGCCCTTATCCTCAAGGAGTTTGCGTTGTCATTAGGAGCAAAATCAGCATAGGTACAAACAAGTGAGTATGTGTGCACACATGCACAAAGGCGTTCCAGGGCAGGGGAGAACGGGGGGGGGGGGGGGGGGGGGGGGATAGAAAAGCCTTCCCACAGGGGATAGGTGCTGTAGCAGAGTTTAGGAAGGAAGGGAAGAAAGGGAAAAGGAAGGAAGGATTCCAAGAGACTGACACAAGGAGGGAGGGTATTCTAGGCGTAGAAAGAGCCAACATAAAGACCCAGAATTGGAAGATTGAATATGATGTACAGGAGTCAGACTGCAAGTGGGCCATTATTGCTGGAAGCTAGAACGTGTGAAGTAAAATAATGGGAAATTAGTCTGGAAAGACAGATTGGAACCAGATTGTGAAGGGATTTGAGTGCCCACCAGAGAAGCAGAGAAATGAGCTTTTCCCTGAAACTGAATTCTAGGATTATGGGCAAATACATTGTGCCCATCTATGAAAAGAAGGCAGAATTGCCCTTGGTCTCATTGGAAGGGATAATCAGATCCAAAGGTTTCCTTTCCTGTTGGGCTCTAGGCTGTCCAGCCCCCATTCAAGGAGCGTTAGGTAGCCTGCCTAACTGGCTAAGCCTCAGATCTAATGCTAGTTTTTCAAGTCAACATGCCAGGCTCTGCCAGGGAGGGACATTATGTGATGGTGACCACCAGACATGGAGGCCACCTCAGAAAGGGGAGCAATGAAGCCAGATCACTCCAAAGCTTGTTCTAATGTCTCCTGCCAAATCACCTCAGAACTGCTATTTACAGGTCCCCAGCTCTCTGCTAGGCACTGAAGGGAGTACATAAGCAATACAGTCATATCATGCTCCTCTAGTAGAGTTGAGATTTGACTGATGCTGGGCATTCTCTCCAATAATGTAAATCTCAAATCACCCATGTCTGTTCACATTATGGTTCTTATCTGAGGCTGACAAAAGATAATAGCTAACACTTATAAACTACCTACTGTGTGCCAGGGACGACACTAAGCTCTTATCTCATTTGACCCTCATGAGAATCCTGAGAGGCAGGTACTATTATTGCTCCCATTTTACAGTTGAGGAAATTGAGGCAAACAGAGGTTAAGTAACTTGTCCAGGGTCACATAGCTGGGGTCTAAGTATCCAAGTCTAGATTTGAACTCTTGTCTTCCTGACTCTGGGCCTGGCACTCTAACCACTGGGGCACCACCTAGCTGGCCCCTGATCACCACAAGGAGTTCACCCAATATGCTAGAAATTTTCCTGTTTTTTCCAGACATCTCAAGGATCTTAATGGAGTACATGGGTAGTCTCTCTATGAATAGCCTCACCAAGTAAACAAAATTTAGGAGAACAACATCTAACAAAAAAAAATGATCCAATAGTGTAATGGACTTCATTTGGAGACAGTGGGTTCTTCTTATGGAAACTTAATGTCTCCAAGCAAGAGCTAGGTGACCAACAGACCTCCTGTTGGATGGGATTCATTGCAACTGAGATTCTTGTTTTGGTAAAGGTTGGGTGAGATAAATGGTTTCTTAGGTTCCTTCCAAATCTGAGTCTATGAAATAATGATAATAAGAATAATAATAGACATTCACATAGGCACTTGTATATATATATATATAGTCTCATTTGATATGCCCTATGACGCTATTGTGAAGGGTACCATAGAAATTATTCCCATTTTTACAGATGGGAAAACTGAGGGTTAAGGAAGTGTTAATTAACTTGCCTATGTTCATTGCTGAGAAACGCCAGATATGCCATTTGAACCTACATCTCTCTTGACATCAAGTATAGGGATCTTTCCACAATATACCTGACCCCGAGCTCTATGGGGTCTTGAAGAAATAAGATTTACCTAAATTAAATTGACCAAGCTCATAGTCTTAGGACTGGGGCTGTTATCAGGAGTGGGGACAGTGAATCTACTTCATAACCACCCCCAGGAAAGGGGCAAGGAGAGCCACCCTCCATCAAAAAAGGCTGCTACTTAAAGAGGAAAGTCGGATCAGATGGTCTGCTTCCTGCCTCTAGAGTGTGAGTTCAGAGCTTGATCTCAGATCCTTTCTAGCTGCGTGATCCTGGACAAACCCCCAACCCCACCTTCTTCACGTCTCCTGTAAAATGTGAAAGTAGCACATCTTTACATTTGAGAATTTCTCCAAGTTGCAAAAATTGTAAGTGGTGCACCTTCTATTTCAGTGCCCCAGGGAAATTTGCAGGTTGTCCTCCCTTAGTTATTGCTCTGCTATAAAGCTCAGTGCTTCAGCAGAAGCCTTCATTTCTACTCTGACCAGCTCTGCTGACCAGAGGGACTTGTTTCCAGGCAATTCAGACTCAGCATTTGCTTCTTCCTAAATCAGCTTTGCCAACCCTGTAGCAGATCCCAGAAAAAGCAAACATTAGACCTGGAAAATGTCTTAGAGCTCATAAACCGTAGATGTAGAGCTGGAAAGGACCTTGGATATCAAGCCCCTCATTTTACAAAAGAAGAAACTGAGGCCCAAAGAGAAATGCCTTGGTCAGGGTCATAATCAAGTTTGCACAAGGGGCAGGGCTAAACTCTACATATGTCCATTCCCAGGCATGGGGAGTTAGAAAAGCCCAGCAATCCCCTAGACCCGATCATCACTCAAATTAGACAAGCAGGCAAGAGGCTCAATGCACCTCATGATCTCGTGAGCTTTCTGAGGCAGCAGATCAAATCCCATGTAGGGAAGTAACTCCACCATGGAAACCAGACCCACAATGCCTGCTCTATAATGTAACCAAACACACGTACAAGCCAAGCCAATGCTGCATTTGGGTAAATCAAGTTTTCCACCTCACTGGATTTGATCAGCATTCCCCCTCCATCCCAGGCTCAGAGAATGAAATAGAAATGTGTGATGGATGAAAGGAGCCCAGAGAAGATGCTTAGAAGTGAAACCCACACCAGTGAACCTTCTGTCCCCATGTGTTTGATCCCCTGTTTGACAAATAATACATCAAAGGGGATAAAAAAAATCTATCTATCTACCTATATGTGAAGAGACGGGGAAGGGGGGGAAGGAGGAGAAAGAGGAAGGGGAAAGAAAGGGAGGGGAGAGAGAAAAAGAGAGAGAGACAGAGACAGAGACAGAGAGAGACAGAGAGAGGAAGGGGAGAGAGAGAGAGGAAGGGGAGAGAGAGAGAGGAAGGGGAGAGAGAGAGAGAGGAAGGGGAGAGAGAGACACAGAGAGAAGAACAAGAAGAGACAGAAAGAAAGAGAAAGAAAGGAGAGAGGAACAAGAGGAAGGGGCAAAGGGAGACAGGAAGAGAGAAGAGAGAGAAAGAGGGAGAGAGAAAAGGAGAGAGGGAGAGGGGGAGAGGGGGAGAGGGGGAAGCAAGGTAGCCCAATATAGTGACTGGAGAGCCAGGCTTGGAGCTAGGAAGGATCTGGGGCTCAATTCCTGCTTTTGCCCCCAGCTGGCTGAGTAAATTTCACCCTTTCAGTGCCCCAGGACTATAAACCACAGCCCAGTTGCCTGATTGCATCACTGAAGGAAATTTCCACACTGGGAGTTCCCCACACTGCCAATGTTACAAGTCTGAACTAAAAAATAAATCAATACAATTTAAAATCTGGAGTGAAATGGAAGGGATGAGAGAGACAGAAATAATTCCCATCAATAAGTAACACAGGGCAAAGATTTTGGAGAGAAGATACCCAAAAAGTAAGAGGCAGCAAGGTTCATAAAGTTGCTTCCAAATAATTGCATGTCCTCTTATTAACCTTGAAGGTTTGCAAAGCAGTTTGCATGCATTCATATCCTTGCTCTTCACATCACTCACCCTGCAGAGAGGCAGGGGGAGTATTCATATGGGGCAGTGAAGGACTGAGGGCCCGTCTTGGAGCCAAGAACCCCGGGCTGGAATCTCAGCTCTGATGCTTTCTCATGGTGTGAGTTTGGACAAGTCACTGATGCTCAGAGACCCAGAGATGGCTTGTAAATACATAATGTACATACAGAGGTATATATGCACATGTGTATGCATGTACATCTATAATGTATTGTGTACATATACATGTGTGAATAATGTATATATTTCCATGAGTTATGGATTTATAGGCTTGCCATCACTAATAATCACATATAAGTCTATTACATATGTGTGAATATTTGCATATACACATGTGTGCACACATGTCAATGTTTGCACATATGTTTGTGATTAATATTTTTTCTGTAGAGACAGGCACAGACATACAGTGTCCCAGAAATCATAGTGCAGTTTTATACTTTAAGTCTAAAAGCTTAAGACATTCCAAGCTTTAATAGCTTAAGCGCACACTAAGATTTTTGGGACACCTTGTGTGTATGTATGTATGTACATATGTGTGTATTGTCCAGAAATAGAACCTGTAAAGTGGGAGTAATAATATGCATGCTCTCTATCTTTGTGGATTGTCATGAACTGCAGAAGCCAGAGAACATAGAAAGGTGAATTAGCAGAATCATCTTCATTTTAGAGAAATCATCTGCCGGGGGCACACAGATGGTTAGTGGCAGAGCCTGGATTTGTGCCTCCCAATCCACCTTCTCCCTCCTCCAACCTGATCCTCTCTCCCCCCACCCCCACCCCAACCCCTTACCAAAGAGCTAGGCCAGGAGTTCTGAGGACTTTGCAAAGGCTCTCCCAGGCAGAGGTTGGAGGTCGCTCAACTGATATAGACATATACATATATTACAACATATATAGAGCTACATGTGTATATACACACTATAACCATTCGGCATAAATACATATGCATACACACATATATACATATATTACAACATATATAAAACTATGTGTATATGTATATATACTACAACTGTATAACATATATGTATACAATACACACATATATACATACATACACATATAGAACTATATATATATGTGTATATATATATATATATATATATTTATGCTACAAGTTTACACCACATACACACACACTACAAAGTCACATGGCAAGCAGGAACAGAGTTTATCCCTGGATGTTGGGTTTCAGTCTGACCTCAGCAGCCCACAAGCATTCATCAGCAAGTTTTTGTTAAGTACCTACTGTATGTCAAGTCCAGTCCTAGATATTAAGGTCCATTAGACAGGGGCCTCTTATCTCCATTTCAGAAGTGATGACATTGAGGGGCTTAGAGGGGCTAAGCAATCTTGCCCCAGGTTACACTGCTAATAACTGCCTGAGGCAGGATTTGAACTCCTGTCTCCACTTTATTTGTCCCTCATCTAAGGGACTATGTTTCATGCACAAAGTGAAACCCTGAAGATAAAGTTTTAGTTGGCTTAATCCTACCTGTGTGGCAGAGGGTGACTGCTGGGGCTTCTGTTGACCTTCATCACTGCCAAGGTGTGCCTGCAGAATCCTCAGGAAATGAAAGGTCTTCCATGAGTTCATGCCTGGAAGCAAGTGGAGGCTTAATGAATACAGTTTTCTCAATGTTAAGTGCCCCCCTTTAAGGACTTCATGATTAGAAACTGGACTTCAGAGAGATTTTTCTCTGAAAGCACCTACTTCAACTGGTCTGACTTTTCCTCTTTTTCTGATAGCCTTGTGGCTTAGTAAGTAAACAGAGATGTTTCAGACTAATCAAAAATAGTTCACTTTGATGTCACATTTTGTAGTTTGCAAAGCTTGTTCTTCACAGCCCCCTGACAGGTAAGCTGTGAATGAATGATTTTTCCCATATCACAGGCAGGGAAACTGAGTCATAGAGAGATTGTAATGACTTACTCCAGGCAGTCAGCTAGTAAGTGACAGATACAGGTATCCTGAATTGGAGCCAAATCAAGTCAACCGATGCATTTATAAAACATCTACTGTGTGCTAAGCACCGAAGATACAAAGAAAAGCAAAGATAGTCCTTGCCCTTAAGAAGCACACAGTTTAATAGCAGAGATAATAACATGGGAGCAACTAGATACAAACAAATCTATTGCTTAAAATGTATCTGTTGCATAACTTCTATACAGTATGGCTAGTCTTGTCCAAGACACAGCAGGGGATAGAACATGTGTAAGGCATGGTCCTTACTTCTGAAGAATTCACAGTCTGATTGATGAGATAATCTTTACCCACAATAAGCAATGGGATATCACAGGCATCCTACTTAACCCTGGAGCCATTTATAGCTAGCATACAATATGGGAGAGAGGGAAAGACTATGTCCATTGCCTGTTCTACTCACAGAACATAAATCATATGGCAAAGCATTTAAGACAGAATAGTAAAGTAAATAGCAAGGAAAAGATTGTGTTATAAGATGATTCTCTGACACAAAGAAATGCAATGTCCCACAAACTCATGTGCCAGTGGAGAAGGGGATAAATCCCCACAAAAATATACACTGTGAAATTAAAGAGAATTTTGATTTCAGTACTAGCTGCCTTGGATCACAGAGGAAGCACCCTTTCCTGCCAAGTCTTCAAAACTCTGTCTTTCTAGCAACAGCTGAGCCTCATTGCTATTGTTTGGGGATAAGGGGGAATCCAAACAGCGGCTTGGCATGGTCCGAGGGCTCCCGTGCCACAACTAACCCACTCAATTTTTGCCACTGTCCTTTACTTCTGAAGCTGACACTTTCTTACTTCTCTGCCGAAGTGCAATCCACCCAGTGCTACTTTAATGGGGAAGCAGTTATTTTCTTAGAGTGACATGGCTTGGACAGCATGCCTCAAGGCTAGTCAACACCTTTTCAGATCCTTCTTTAATCTCCCTTTCTATTTCCTCCTGGTTGGCACAACAACTAGCTTAAGGCTTCAGAATCACCCTCAATATAGGTCCTTAATCTTAGGAAAATTAGGACAGCAAAAACGCTTTTGCTTCTTCCTCACTTCAGGATGTAGTATGTCAGAAAAATGCTAAGACAGAGAGTCAGCATTTCTCACTTTATCTCTAGCCTCAGAAAGAGGAACCTACACATCTTCCTGCATTTTTCCGTTCAGTTCTTGTCATGTTTCTCAGTAACTAAAAGCTGGTGCTTATATATAGCCCTTTAAGGTTTGTGAAATCCCTTTATAAATAATATTATATTTGATCCTCACAATAGCCCTGGGAGGTAGGTACTAATCCTCAAAAAGAGTTTGTCACTTGCCCAGCATCACATAGTGTCTGAGATTGTGTTTGGACTTGAGTCTTCTTGATTTCAGGTCCAGAACTCTATCCACTAACTTCTCTAGACCTAAATTATCTATCTGCAAATTGAGAAGATTGAACTAGACTAAACGGCCTTCGAGATCCCCTAGGCATGGATGTTTTGTCTTTTCTTGACTGACACCAGTCCACCATGGCATTCCCAAATGATGTTCCTTGAAGGAGTACCTCTCCCCCAACACACACTCTTTCCAGCACTCTTTTCTATGAGCTGTTCCCCCTCCCCCCATTAGAATGTAAGCTCCTTGAAGGCAGGTAAATTTCTCGCTTTTATTTGCATCTCCAGTGCTCAAAACAATGTCTGGCATATAGTAAGTACATAATCAGTGTTTTGTCATTTATTTTTTCCATTTATCCCCTTCTATTTCCAAAGCTATGACCCCTTTCACAAACTAAGAATGTGATCTTAAGCAAGCAGGCATCAACTACAAAAACACTTGAAAGAGTCATCTTGGGTAAATTTAGCTTAACTGATGCCACCAACTCGATAATGAGCAATTGCTATGTTGCAAAGCATTACGGTAGGGGCCCCAGGAGTGGAGATCACCAAAATGTGTACTACACATCCCAAGAGCCCTGGGAATTTCTCTGCCTTCTACCCCAGACCAATTCCCACAACCATTACCTAACAGCACAATCATATGGGGAAAGATCCTAGCATCCCCATCCCCATCAACTACACCAATGGGTTCCAAAGACCAAGAGCCTAAGCATACTCATCTCCCACCCCAAGTCACCAGCCAGGCTTCTAGCCCAGCCTCCAAAGCCATCGTCCAGGAGAGCAATTCTTATGGAAATGAAACATGGTGAATGCTTCAGAAGGTTCTAAAGCCCCCACCTCTTCTTTGGCCACTACTACCAAAGACTGATGTGATTTTCCTTAAGCACAGACTTATTCCCCTATTCAGTAAACTCCAGTGGTTCCTAATTGTCTCTAAGATCAAATATAAACTCCTCTGTTTGACTTTTAAAGACCTTTATAATCTGACTATTTCCTACATTTCCAGGTTCATTAGATTTTACTCTCCTCTCACTCAATGGCCAAGTCAAAATGACCTTCCTGCTCTCACTCACACGCTGGATTCTATCTCCCACCTTGGTCTCTACACTGACAGTCTCATAAGGGACTGGAATGCACTCCCTCCTCCTCTCTGCCATGAAGAGTGCCTCACTTCTTTCAATGCTCAGCTCAAGTACCACCTCCTTCACATAAAATTTATTGATTCCCCCCAAACAAATCCTTCCTACCCCAAATTGTGCTTATTTTCTATTTATTCTCCATAATTCAGTCAATAGACATTTATTAAACAATTAACATGTCCCAGGAATTGTGCTAAGCATTAAGGATATGAATAAAGGTAATAAACAATCCTTGCACTAGGGGAACAACTAAGTGCGGCAATAGGGATAGAGTACTGGCCTGGGGGTCAGGAAGACCTGAGTGTGAATCCTGCCTCAGACATCCTGGGCAAATTGCTTAACCTCTCAGCTTCAGGTTCCTCATTTGTAAAGTGGAGATAATAGAACCAGGGTTGTTGTGAGATAATATATGCAAAACTTATTGTCATGTTAATGTTAGTGGTGACATTCTTTTTATAAATATGTACATGTATGTTGCTCCAAATAAGTGAGCTCCTTAAGAGTAGGGATAGATTTTTAGTCCTTGTGCCAGGGCCTGGCACATAAAAGGTTTTTCATGAATGTTTGCTGATTGAATTTAAAAGCTTAAGGAGTGATTGCTAGGGTGATGGCAAGAATTCTTTGGTCATACTCTGTGAATAGCCCTTGTTCAATTGGTTTGGGGGGCACCATTGGGAGTTGGGTGAGAATAGAGAAATACAAGTAGAATAATGTGATGACTTCTGTATCAGTCCCTCTTAGCCTCTGGGTCTCCAGTCAAGCATCAATGATTCCCATATTCTCACGATTTGCAGGTTCGAAAGTGAATACCCAGGGAAACCTCACTTTGGAGTGATGTTGGAACAGCTCCTAGCTAGACACTTTGCTGAATTCAGGGCTATGAAAGAACATCAGAATCATGCCCTTGAGGAATCAGCTGAAGTCTGCCACTCTGGCTACAGAACAGGCCATCTCAAGTGGGATGTGATGTCACTTTAATAAATTACCAAGGACACAGAACTGAATGGAGCTCCAAGCACATTGAGAAAAATGTGCATTTTATGTTGGATAATAAAATTGTCTCTATCAGCCTAAGAGATCTTGTGACATTGCCACAGAACACCTCAGCAAGAGAGACGGGACCAGCAGGGCTCTCAGGGCTCTGGCTCTTTCAGACATGGCCCTTTCAAACTAAGGCCCAGCTGGGCATCTTGCCAACTCTCCTTCAGAACAATCTGTAGATGGAGCTCAGTAACCTGACAGGCCATACTAGCAATCTCAACAAAGAGATAAAAATGTAAGCTTCTTGAGAGCAGGGATTGTCTCCTTCTTGTGTGTGTATGCCCAGAATCTAGCACAGACACCTAGCCTGTCATCTGATGCTTCATGATTGATAAAGTATCAAGTCTTTTTTTTTTTAAACCAAGTAATTTAATAGGATGAGTAGGTCCTCCAAGGCCCTGTAGAGGTGTCACTTCTTACCTGAGATCTTCCCTGATTCCTTTCACTGGTTACTTACTGGTTCACCCACCCCAACCCTGTCATTACTTTGCTATGACTCAATCTGAACACATGTGGTTCGGGTTCAAAAGAACACAAGTTCATTCAGGGCAGGAGCTATTTTATGTTCTGTCATTGTATCCCCAGTTCTTAACACCTAGTAGGTGCTTCATAGATGTTTATTAAATTGAAGGGACTTTCAAGATCTCCATATCTGTCTTGTATGTACCTTTTCATTTTCATGTTGTTTCCACCATTAGAACGAGCTCTTTGAAGGCAGGAACAGCATGTTGGCCCTTCTTGGTATCCTGAGCCATTAACCCCATGCCTGGCACACAGTGGGCCTGTTCATTGATTAGTAGGGCAACACACTTCCTCCATTGTGTGGAGAAGTTAAGAGGTTACGCCAGCCAGGCTTAGAATCAAGACCTTGGATTCATACCCCACCTCACACTTAGAGCATAATATATACTCACAGCAACAGAACCCTGAGCAAGGCTCTTAGTTCTCTGGAGTTAGTTTCTTCAATAATAGCAACTGACCTGGGCTTGGTAGAAGGATCAAGTGAGATAATATATGAAAACCTTTGAGAACCTAAAAATGCCATATAACCATGCTCTTATGTGGTGTAGCGGCAACCATACCAGCATACCCAGGATGACTGCTAACACAGGCTCTTAGATCTGCTTTACCAGAAAGGATAGCTGCTTAAGGATCAACAATCCTTTTTAATTACATTCATTAGTTCAGGGGAAAAATCAACACCTTGAACTTCAGAGAAAATCTAAACAAAGAAAATAGAGAAAATATAAGCAGAGAAATAAAGACCAACAGACAGGGCTTCTAACAGTCTGAGATATTAGTACAGATTAACAGACAGATCCAACTGTCTGACCAACGCAAGACATTCATAGTTTCCAGAGAGAGAAGCACCAACATCTCGGTTTTTCAAAGTTGGGGGAGGGGCTCCTTTGGCTACCCAGAGTCTCATCTGGTCAGACCACAAGAACACTCTTCCAATGAGTGAGCCTCAAAGCAAAGTGCTAACCTCAGAGTATAAATACATCATAGCCCTCCTGATTCAGTGCCTAATTAGAAATTAACAAAAGTTGTGAAACCCTTCCCATAAACAAGCCTCCCTTAAGCAAGCTTCCTTTAATGGACTCCACATGAGGCCTATTAATGGCGGGGAAGAGAAGATCTCAAATTTCATTAACGTTACACATGGGCAGCTGGGTGGCACAGTGAATAGAGTGCCTGACCTGAGTTTTAGTTCAGAGTTCAGACACTGGTTGTATGACTCTGGGCAAGTCATGTAACTCTGCTTGCCTCAGTTTCCTCATATGTAAAATGAGCTGGAGAAGGACATGGCAAACCACTCCAGTATATTTGCCAAGAAAACTACAAATGGGGCCATGAAGAGTTGGACATGACTCAAGATGGCTGAACAATATGGCTTACCTAGCATCGCCTATGTAGTAAAAGGCTGAGCCAGAGTTCAAACCCAGGTTCTCTAGATCCAAATTTACCCTCTGAAATCCTTCCTTTCTCCTCATGCTTAGAGCATGCCATGGGAACCTCCAGGACTGGATGGGGACCTTAAATGCTGTCCGGTCCAACCTACTTATGTGGTAAAACTGAGTCACAAAGAAGTTCAAAGACTCACCCAAGGCCACCCAAGTTGACAAAATTCAAACCCAGGCCTTCTGACCCAACTTCCATTCTCCTTTCCACTAGTCCATGCTGTCTCTCTCATTGGCCCAACTAACAGATCATTCCACTGGACTATTTAGCAGCAGCATCAAGCTAGAAGAGACACCAAGACTGGCTATCTACCAATCCTACCTTTTCTCTCAAATTCTTCCTTCCCCAATGTCCCTCAAAAAAGAGAGAGAGGCAATGGGGAGGGGAAGAGAATTTGTAACTGGAAATAAAATTAAATTTTAAAAAGTAGAAGAAAACAAAATCCTTGTAACAAATATTCATAGAACATGTCATTTTCTTGTTCAGTTGAGAAAGGCAGACATTATACAAGGCTGAGGAAGATTCATTCATTGGGCAAATATTTATTAGGCACCTACTAACATGTAAGGAATTACGATAGTGACTAGGCATACAACAATATAAACTGATGCAGTTCCTGCCCTCAGTGAGCTTACAATTGAACAGGGGAGTGAGCAATGTACATGAATAAATATACCCTGAGTGAGAATGAGAAAAAGACATAGGAGGAATGGAGCAGAAAGACTTGAAATATTGGAGGGAGGAATGAAGGGGAAAGATCTTCTTTAACTCTGTGACATCTTGGGTTCTCAAATGCACCCTTAAGAGCAAGGGGGACAGAATTTCAGACTAATGGATTTTACAAAATACTTGCCTAGTCTTTATGTGAATTAAAGAATCTCTTAAATGGAAAGGGTACAGAGTTCATCAAATATGACTGTAGCTGCTTACTACGTATATGAACAAATCCCTTGACCTCCCTGGTCCAAGTTCCTTCCTCTATGAAATTATAAGATTGGACTAGATGATCCAAAGTCCCTTCAAACCCAACATCTATGAACCTATGAAGAATCTGCTCATAATCTATCTGACAAGGAAATAGTAACACAGCCTGTGCTTGATGATCTTCATCACAGATCCACCCTTCCCATGAATAGATCTCCACCTCTAGGGTAGGGACCAAGCACAGTCATAGTACCAAAAACCTTAACAATAAGGGGTTAGGAAGGAGAGAGACACATGTAATACAATTGACTCCCTAGCTCTCTTCCCAGTGAGTCACTGTACCCTTGGAGCACAGAGAAAAGTCCACTCATCTTAGAATCCCCACACAATTCATCCTAACACTTCTCCATGCCCAGAAGACTTACTTGACTCAGTTCCTCTCTCCAATTTTAAGTTGATTCTACCAACAGTGACATGCCTTCTTTCTCCTTTGATGCTTTCAGTTAAATACAGCTTCTGAATACCCCTAAAAAGGCGGTATGATTCCAACTAATTAAGTAAACCTATTCCCACAGCTCTCCTGAATTGCCTTACCCAAGCTAAGGTGATTAGGAAAGGTTTCATGGCATTGATGGTACCCAAACTAGGTCTTGGAGGAATGAAAGTTCAACCTGGAAGGAGGTTATTCAAGAGCTAGAGAACACTGAATGTCACCCCTGTCCCCCACTAGAAAGACAACCTAATCACTCCTAGTAAAGTGGGCATGCTCCCCTTGGCTCTCGGAATTTCTCTAGTCATAGGAATGCATGCCTAGGGTGCTGGCAGTATGAGTGGAAAAGATTAAATGAACAGGAAAGATATGATAGTCAGGGGAAAGATGCAATAACACCACTGAGCTAAGCTGCAAACTCTTCTGTTTGCCTTGAAGGTCCTTTCCAATCAAGGCAATCTTCCTTTCCAAGTTGATTGCACCTTATGCCCTTTACACCTTCTGCTTCCAGTCAAACTAACTTCCATTGCTATTCTCCATTCAGGGCATTTCATCACCCATCTCTGTGCCTCTCTGCCTAGCATATCCGCAATGCCTGGAATGCCAACTCTCCTTTTTTTCCTTTTGTTTTTTGGCTTTTTGGAGAGGAGGAAGGTAGAGCAATTGGGGTTAAGTGACTTGTTCAAGGTCATACAGCTAGATTTTGTGTTAAATATCTGAGGCTGGATTTGAACTCAGGTCCTTCTAAGTCCAGGGCCAGTGCTCTATTCACTGCGCCACCTAGCCACCCCAACAGAATGCCATCTCTCCTAACCTCTACCTCTTGGAACCCCTAGCTCTGTCCAAGGCTCAGCCCAAATATCACCTTCTCCAAGAGACGTTTGCTAATTGCTTATGCTTCCCTCCTTATTCCAATTCCTTTGTATCATTTTATATTAACTTATCTGTGTACATGTTATGTTCTCTCTCCCACCTACCCCAATACACACAAATTCAAAACATCAGCTTTCTGAGGACAGGGAGCTGCTTCATTTTTGTCTTTAAATCCCATTGCCTGGTACCCATTAGATTGCTAGCTTTTTGACGGCAGGGACTGCCTTTTGCCACTCCTCAGTAGGCTCTTAGCAAGCATTTATTGACTGACTGACTGACTATATAATGCCTGTCTCACACATAGTAGAAACTTAATAAATGCTCCTTGAATCCAATTCAGTTGAACTGAACTGAATTGAGTTGAGTTGGAGGTAGAACCACAAAAACATTGACTTGAAAGTTAGACCAGACTTCCTTCTATTCCTGGTTCTGCCACTAAGTAGACGCATGACCTTGAACAAGTCCTCTGGCCCCGCTGTTCCTCAGTTTCTCATCTCTAAAATCAGGGAGCTGAACTGTATGGCCACTGTGTTTTCCAACCACTTACCCTCCCCCGCATCATCATCCACACTTCTGGGATTCTGTCTGTTTTCAATCATTCCTCCCACTGCATTCTTTTTTTTCCTCTAATCCTGGTAACAGGGCACAGTCATTTTAAGGCAACAGAGAATGCAAAGGAGATGTGTGTGAGTGTGTGTGTGTGTGTGTGTGTGTGTGTGTGTGTGTTCACTACCAAGAACATCACAGATCTCAAACTGGAAGGGTGTAATTGTGTCTGATTTTGCAATAGACAGCTTCTCTTAATCTAAACGAGTTCATGTGCTTAAATCTGAGATGATCTGCTGTTCACTTCTGGTCTGGGTGTTCTGAACAGTCATAAGGCAGAGCTGAACTGGCTCCTGACCTTTGAATCTGGGCAAACTCTCCGAGGGACACACTGGAAGGAGAAGAGGGCTTCCAGGGAAGAAGCAGATTCAAAAACAAACTCCAATTGTGTGCCAGGAATTGTGCTAAGAACTAGATTAAATGCCTACTATGTGCCAGTCACTAAACACTGCCTCCATTAATCTCCTACTATGTGCCAGGCACTCTGCTGGGTGCTGGGAATGCAGAGATAAAAATAAACTATTTTTGGAGCTGATGTTTTGTAAGGAGGAAGATACACATGTATACAGATATACAAGGTAACTTGAGGCAGGAGAGATTATTCAAACTGGGCGGAATGAGGAAAGGTTTTCCTGAGGAAGCAGAATTTGAGCCCCAGATCCGGCTCTCATTTATCACCACCTGGCAGGCTCACAGTCCCATCACCTCCATCTTGTTTCAATGCTTTGGACAAAAGAAATCCTATGAATTCCGGCAAAGCCTTCTCAGTACCAGATTGCTTCGACATGGTCAATTCTAGCATCCCCCCAAGAGGATTTCTACTGCATTTATTTCATGGTGAAATGGCTCCATCCAGCCTAGGTGTGTTTACAGTATTAACCCCAAGACAGGGCATCCCTGCTGATCAGCTGGGGGAGGAAGAAGAGGGGGCCTCTCAATGGAGCTCTGGCTTTGTTTCAAATAAATCCCCAAAGCCCTAATGGCCACTCAAGGCTCAGGAAACGGTGAGCAGCCCATCAGATTCCCTTTTGGAAGCCTGAAGCTCGGCCACTCTGTTGACCATAGATTTCTCCATATCTCTGAAGAAATGTTAAATCAATAAGCTACCTGAGGTTGCTGACAAATCAGACACTGTTCTATAAAAAGCCAGGCTTCATTGCCAAGAGGTGACATATGACCTAAAGAAATATTTGAAAGGAAAAGGCCATCTTTCCCCAGGGAGCTTATCTGTAATCTGTCAGCTGCTGCTCCCCAGCCTGGGCTGCAGGAGAGACAGCCCAGCCCTGACTTTGGAGTCAAAGGACCTGAGTTCTACCCTGCCTCAGTCTCTTATTCCCTGTGTGACTTTGGGCGATCCACTTAAGAGGCTCACTGTCCTCTTCTCTAAAATGAAGGGCCCTTCTAGTGCTAAATGAAAATTTCTTAATCTGGATGGAGTTCATGGATTTCAGGAGGTTCTTAAACTTGGATGGGAAAAAATTACATCATTATTTTCACTAACTTCTAACTAAAATCAGAATGTCTTTTAATCATGATTTTTAAAAAACATGATTTTGAGGAGGGGTCCATAGATTTCACCAGCCTTCCAAAGGGGTCCATGACACAAGAAAGGTTAAAAGCCCCTTCTTTAAAACAAGTCTCTCCTGCTTTCCCTCCTCATCCCTGCCTCCTGATTTGCTTGAGTTAGGGGGGTGTCTACCCCAAGCATGTGAAGACAAGAAGGTGAGAACCATTTGTTCCAGTGGCCATGAAGGCTATGGAAGAGGAGCTTTGGAGCACTTAGAGCTTGGTCAAACATGGAAGATGCCAAGGTCATCCACTGAATCCTGACATTGGACTTCAATGAGTCTGGAAGAGAGAGGCTGATAATTTTGTACAATTCATTTAAATCCAATTCGAATGAAAGTCAAGACATCACCATGATGCCACTGGCCCTCTTTGAAAGCTAAGGACAAGCGACAACAACAACCAGACTCAGTTGAAAATCCACCTTTTGCAAGAGATCTCTCTCTACTTCCCCTTCTCCCAATTGCTTTTTTTTTTCTTTTTGAGGGGGGGAATGCAGGGCAATTGGGGTTGAGTGACTTGCCCAAGGTCACATGGCTAGTAAGTGTTAAGTATCGGAGGCCAGATTTGAATTAAGGTCCTCCTGAGTTCACTGCGCCACCTAGCTTCCCCCCTCCCAATTGCTAACAGCCGTGAGATGACCCTCCATTTACACTGGATGCATCTTGTGTGTATAATTTTCCTTTGTTATCAGAATATGAACTTGTTATAGGCAAGAACTATGTGTTTGCCTTTCTCTGTATCCCCAGCACATCCTTAGCACAGTGCTCAGTGGTGTAGCCATAGGTGCTTAATAGGTTGACTACTGACTGATTGTGATCCTATGATGATGATGGTGATAGTTAAAATTTATACAGCACTTACTATGTGCTATCCTGAGTTCAAATCCAGCCTCAGACATTTACCAGCTGTATGACCCTGGGCAAGTCACTTAACCTCTGTTTGCCTCAATTTTCTCATCTGTAACATGAACTGGAGAAGAAAATTGCAAACCTCTCCAGTATCTCTGCCAAGAAAACCCCAAATGAAGTTGCAAAGAGTTGGACACAACTGAACAGTATGCCAGGTCCTGGGCTATGCACTTTACATTTGATTCTCACAACAATCCTGAGAGGTAGGTGCTTACTATTATCCTCATTTTACAGGTAAGGAAACTGAGGCAGGCAAAGAGAGATTAAGTGACTTTCCCAGGGTCCCAACAGGTTCTTATCTGAGACAAAATTAGAACTCAGGTCTTCCTGACTCCATGTACCACACCACTTAGCTGCCTTATAACCTCAAAGTTGCCTTCCCACTTTAAATCTCCAATCCTTCTGCTCAGATTCAGTAAAAAGTACAAGGGTGGCAGGTGGTTGGAGAGCCTCCATTCAACATGGATCTCCCAAGCTTCTCCCTGTGCTAGAGATACAGAGACAAAAACCTAATCTTTGTCCTCAAGGGACTGACATTCTAATAGGGAACTGAAACTCATACACAAGTGAGTAAACAGAATTTCTACTTGAAATAATACAAAGGAATTTCAAGGAGAGAGTGCTAATAATGAGAGGATCAGGAAAGGGCTTGTGGAAGAGATGACCCCTTAAACTGAACCTGGAGTGGAGGTAGAAGCAGGGAGACCATTCCAGGCATGGGCAACAGCCCGGGCAAAAGCATGGCAGTGGGAGATGAAATCTCCGGTTTAGGAAAGGTTAGGATGGCTACTGTGACTGCAATGCAGAGTGGGGGCAGTGGGAGAACAATATACAATTATCCTGGAAAGATAAGCTGGAGCCAGACTATGAAGTAGCTTTCCATGCTCACAGGAAAGTTTCTGCCCAATCCTAAAGGCTTTAGGAAACCACAGAGGTTTCTTGAGCAGAAGAGTGACATGGTCAGACCTGTGCTATGAAATATTCATTTGACTCCTCTCTTTATGGAGGCTGGATTGGAAAGGGGAGAATCTTGCCCTCTGACTCTTTCTGGTTAGGTTTGCACATTCTGTCCTGAGCCTCCCAGTCTTCCAAGATGCACAGTGGGACTCGGCAGCAGTCATGAAGAGGTTCACCTCTTCTCCTCCAGGGATCAGCTTTCTGGCCCTCTTCAGCAGCCAGAGGAGTGAGATCATTATGGGACTGTCAGGGGATCTCACCCGTGGGGCTTCTCAGGAGAAGTCGCTAATTAGGTCTATAGGCCAGGCTACTCTCAGTTGTAAAGTGATGGGAAGTTAACTTACCTACCACATGGCTTGGCATGGCAAGCCCTCCAGGCATCGCTGAACATTACTGTTCTATTCCAGCCCTGCAATTTGCCTTTGACTCCCTGATCCAACCTCTCTGGATGTTAGCTAATATCATTACTAAACATTTTTAGCTTTAAAAAAGGCAAAGCAAAGCTTATATGTGTGCATGACTGCAAAGGTCAGGGACCCTTTCTTATGGCATAGTATAAGTAAATTACTATTTAAGGAGAGAGGGACAGACAGACAGAGACAGAGACAGAGAGAGTGGAAGGGAGAGGAGAGAAAGGAGAGAGAGAGAAGGAGAGGGAGGAAGAAAGAGAGAGAGAGAGAGAGAGAGAGAGAGAGAAGGAGAAAGAGAGAGGGTTCTAAAGTTAGAAAACCTGGGTTCAAGCTTCAGTTTTGCTACTCATGACCTGCGTGATGTTGGACAAGTCACTGCTAACCCTTTACATATCTCATTGTTCTCTTCTATAAAGTGATGGGTTGGCATGTGGAAGAATGCTCTAAATCATCAGTAAATAAGAGAAATGTGTGTCAAAACAACCCTGAGGTTTCATCTCAAATTCAGAAAACAAGCAGAGATGGCAAAAGATGGAAAGTCAGTGTCAGAGGATTGGGGGAAAGGGGCAATTAATGCCTTACTGGTGGTGCTGTGAACAGGTAAGAAACCATTCTGGAAAGCAATTTGGAATTCTGGCAAAGGGACTAAAACGTTCACATGCTTTTGACCCAGTTTCTTCTGCTGGGCATACACCTCAAAGAATTCATAAACCAAAAGGAAAGTCCCACATGCATCAAAATATTTATAGCAGCACTTTTATGGCAGCAAAGAATTGGGAATAAAGTAGATGCCCGTCAGTTGGAGGATGGCTAAGCAAATTGTGGCCCATTAATGTGAAAGAATACTACTGTGCTACAAGAAAAGATGAATATGATGAAAAGCCTTGTGAGAAGTGATGGAAAGTGAAGTGGAGCTAGGAACACAGTATACATAATGACCACAACAAAGGAAGCAGAAAGAATGGCCACAGAAATAGCAGCAACAACAATTCCAATGAATGGTGCCAGAATTGCAAGGACCAGACAGCCCCAAGAAGAGATAGGCGAAGACCCTTTCCCCGACTTCCTTTCAAAGGTGGGGCCGTATGTGGAGACAGGCATTTTTGAAATGTTAGCTTTGCTCAAGGCTTTTCTTCTTCTTTTCAAATTCTTTATTACAAAGGATGGGTTTCTGGGAGGAGCAGGAAAGAGAAAGAGAATAGAAAGCGGAGGTGGTGTAAAAACAAAAGAGAGCAATCAAAAGAATGAGGGGGACCTTTAAGGACCCTTTGAACGTTCAGTCCTATAATATTTGCTAGACTTACTCGACTTAAGACTCGCTTGGTCCATCCTGAAAAAGTCAGATCCCTTCTTTGAATCAATTTCCTCATCTGTGAAATGGGGGCGTGGGGAAAAGGTATCCTGGATGACACCTAATGTTCCTTCCAGCTCTAAATTCCATAAGAACTTATAGTTGTTATTCCTTGGGCAAGTCACTTAAGCTCTCCAAGCATCAGTTTCCCCATTTTAGAAATGGGGATAATGATTCTTGTACACCCCACCTCACAAGCCTCCTATTTTAAAATGGGGAGGGGGAGGGCTTTAAGGCTTAATATTTGATGCATCAGTGGAGCTGAAGTTTTATTGGCATGGATAGTCTCTCCATCAGTAAAGATTGCAACTCATCCATCCCATGTTTCCCCATTCTTTCTATGTTTTCCTATATCATTCCTCTAGATTGGGTTTACTCAATACATAGTGTGCTCTAAAGTTGTTTGCTTACTCTGTCATTGTGGTCAATGGAGTGCTCGGCTCTTGCTTTCTCTATGTGACCTGTCCACCTCCTACCCTAATCATCCATCCCCTTCCTGGTGTCTAAATGGAAAAATCTCATATGGTCTGGAGGGCACTGGGATGGGAATCGGGAAGACCAGGGTTCAGATCCTGCCTCCAACATTTCCTAGATGTGTGACATTGAGCATATCCCTTCAGATGTCTGGGCGTCAGTTTCCTTATTTATGAATAACAGGGTTGGAGTACTGGCTCTAAGTCTCTGATTCTGCAAGTACTACCTACCACAAAGGGCTGGTATCAGGAGGGCATTCCTTGTGCTTCATAAATATTATTAGAAGTGATTATCTGCCCGGAACAATCTCCAGTTTCTTGTAGGATAGCTGAGGAGACACCTGGAATATAGCAAAGGCTTGTTGACTTCAATGCTTGGAGCATTTTAGCACAGCAGCAAATTGCAAGTAGTCAAGCTTCTTCTTGCCACATCAGCTCTCACTCTACCAGTTGCTCTCTGCTTCTCAGAGACCCTTCCAGATCTCCCTGACATGGTGCCTCCATGCCAAAGGATCACTCTCTTCTCCACACCCCCTTATGACTTTTATCCCTCACACATTATTTATAAAGAAAATGATCAGTCTCATTCACATTAACACATATAGGACTTATGGTAGGAACAATGCATTTGTTCTTGGGATGTATTGCCTTTTTTTTTCCTTTTTTTAAGAGACCTTATTAATCCAAAGGAGTAAATCTCTAATGGCAGACTCTCAAGCAATACAGACAAGCTGGTGAAAAATAGGATGGTAGTGGTAGTGATGAATAGTGACAAAAATCATTAATTATATTTATATACTCGTAAGTTGGAAAAGCAAACCCTCACACCATTTCTATGAGGTAGAGGCTATAAATATTACCCCTGGGGGGCAGCTAGGTGGCGCAGTGAACAGAGCACTGACCCTGGAGTCAGGAAGATCTGAGTTCAAATCCAGCCTCAGACACTTAACAGGTACTAAATGTGTGACCTTGGGCAAGTCACTTGGCCACCTCAAAAAAGATATAAATGAATAAATATTATCCCTAATACACACTTTATGGATGAGTAAACTGAGGCTCAGAGTCGAAAGTGAGTGACCCAAGATGATATAACTAGTTAATGTCAGAAATGAGATTTGAACCCATCTTGCTAGTTCTAATGGAAATGATGCTAGACTGTGAGCTCCTGGAGAGGAGGGACTGTGTTTGGGTCTCTCTTTGTATCCCTGGGAGATAGTGCAATGCCTGGCACATAGAAGGCACTTAATTAATAACTGTTGTTATTGTTGATGATGGTAATGGAGATGATGGAACAGAGTGCTTAGGTTTAGATCCTAATACTCACTCTTTGCATGACCTTGGGTAAGTCATTCAAAATCTCTGACCTTGATTTTCCTAATCTGTAAAATAAAGAAGGTGCTTTTCAGCTCTAAATCTACTGAATTCCTGATGCTCCTTCTCAGAATCCTTTAAGTAAAGCCATGTACACGTCTGCCTGATCCATGAGCGGTCCCACAGAGCCAAGAGCTCGCTTGTGTGAGACCCCACTTGTGCATGCAAAGTGCACCACCACCACTCCTAGCCTTACGAAGCAGCCCACCATGGGACACAGGAGCAACTACTAAAGGGAATTAGATAATGTTGCCAAAGTGCTTTTAAAGAGTCAATTTAGTACACAATGGCAATAGTAACCAGCATCATAATGATACTCTGTACTTAATAACATGCTGGAGTCAACGATAGTAACAATTATGGTCTGCTGTGCTTAACAGGCAAAGGGATCCTGAGATCCTGGTACAGAGACTCATTTTTGTTACTCCTTGATTTTCTTTGCCTGTCTGAAGGAATCTCCAAAAGGATTTTGCCCAAGGACTGTTTGCCCAAGACAGAAACTTTCTCAAATCTGAAAACTTGAAAGCACAGTGAACACAGAGTGACAGCATGACATAGGGGCTAGGACGCCAAGAAGATCTGTGTTCCAGTCCTATTTCTGACACAGACTGACTGTGTGACCCTGGGCAAGTCACCTATTCTCTCAGGGAATCTTCTAGGAAACTCTTAAGTTGTAGAGATGATGCCACACAGGTACTTTCCTTAAATGGGAGCTCCCTAAACTAATAGCAGTATCAGCAACAGCAGTAGAAGCAGCCCCAGAAGAAAAAGAAGCAGTAGCGACAACAGCAAGAGCAGCAGCAGCAGCAG
>CM053585.1:533741916-533759766 GCA_028646515.1 Pseudochirops corinnae
CAGCAGCAGTAGTAGTAGTAATAATAGTAGCAGTAGTAGCAGCAGTAGTAATAGTAGTAGTAGTATTAGCAGTAGTAGTAGTAATAATAATAGTAGTAGTAGTAGTAGTAATAGTAGCAGTAGCAGTAGTAGTAGTAGTAAGTGGTAGTAGTAGCAGCAGCAGTAGTAGTAGTAGTAGTAATAGTAGCAGTAGTAGTAGTAGTAGTAGTAGTAGTAGTAGTAGTAGTAGTAGTAGCAGCTAATACAATAATGTTTACAAAATGCTACAAATACTCTCTTATTTTATCCTTACAACAACTATTGGAGGTAAGGGCTATCATCATCCCCATTTTACAAATGTGGAGATTCAGGCAGGCAGAGGTTAAGTGACTTGCCCAAGGTCACACAGCTAGGCAGTGTCTGAAGCAGGATCAGAACCCTGGCCTCCCTGACTCTATTCACTGGGCCACCTAACAGCAGTTCCAGTCCCCAGCTCTATTTTTTATTTCTTATAACCAGAGGCCAGCCTGATCAAACTGAGTGATGAATGTTTTGCGATGGCTCATCTCCTCTAGCCACTTGATAATTCTCTCCCCAGCTCATTGCTCAACATTATCCAAGGTGGTTACAGCTGCTGACTTCTGCTTCAATTTTTATTTAGACAATTCACTTTGTCAATACTTTTTTACCCACTAAATATTCACTTAAAGTGACTCTTCATCCTTTGAAGTGGGTCAAGTGATGGGAACAGGAGGCTTCTGCTAGCTGAGGATCATGGGAGTCAGAGCTGGAGGGGACCTGAAGTCACCCCCCTTATCTTAGAGACAAGGGAACTGAGGTCCAGGATTCAAACTCATCTCCTCCATCTCCAAATCCTATGATCTCACAGCTCCATCTCTCAGATTGTGCAGCCAGCTCACAAGCCAGGGTTGTGGGGACAGAGCTGCACTTGTGTATACAGCCTGCCTTGGTGCCCTTCATCACCCAAACCCACCCCTAGTCACCTGAACCCCTCAGAGCCTTAGCCACAATGGACCATTCTCCTAGAGAGTTTCTGGCTCTGCTGCTGCCAATGGGTTTAGCCAGGCCTGATCGCCTGGCTTCCTCTGTGCATGGAACTGGCCACCTACCCCTAGGAGAGCTCAAGTTCTCACACACGACACTTCTCAAGAGCCATCGCCTTTGTCTTCCTGATTGTGAGAGATATTGCCACCCCCCACACAAGGGCAGTGGTCAGCAGCTTGTCCTGCAATATCTGAGAAAGGCCCCTGGCTAAGGGGAAAAAGACCTTGATCTGAGATCCTGGAGACCTGCTTTGAGTCCTGGTTTGGCCACAAATGACCCTGAGCAAATTTGTTTACACCCCTGTGCCTGAGCTTCCTCTTCTGACTAGATGATTCTATCCTAGGGTGACTGGGAGGTCATCTAGTCCAACCCCCTCATCTTACAGCTGAGGAAACTAAGGCCTAGAGAGGATCACTTACTTGTCCAAGGTCACAAATAGTAAATGGCAAGGCTGAGATTTGAACTCAGATCATGCAACTCCTCTTTCCCCTATATCATACTTCCAGCTCTAATGTTCCATAGTTTTCTGAAGTGCAGTTGACTCTTCTACTAGACTCATATATAAGTGTTCTTCCCTCCTGAAATGTCGTAGTGTCCTTTCATTATAGATCTAGAGCTGGGAGGGACCTTAGAGGGCATCTAGTCCCATGTCACCCCCTTTTTACAGATGAAGAAACCGAGGCCCAGAAGGGATTTGTCTAACACCGTAAGGCAGGTAAGGGTGTGTTTTCATTTCCCTCTCATCTACTTGGATGCCACATCGTCCTCAAGGTCCCCACCACAAACCCCTACCCAAGCCTTACTGTCCTAGCCAGAGTGCCCATTGTCCAATCTAGACTTTTTTTGTGCCCTGGCCCCCTCTATCAATATTTACCTCCCAGAGATCCATTTCCTCACGGTCTTGCTAAGAGAACAGCTGGGCTGATAAAATAATTAGTACATAAAAAAGTAATGGGTTCTCTCTCCCAGATTTGTGTTTTACCCCCAGGGAAGATGGAACTACAGGCAATTTGGTTCCTTGGTAAACCTGTTTAGGGACAGAGGCACCTTCTGGAACTGTTCTTAGAGATCAAACCATTTCTTTCTTTTAAAAAAAATAAGTAATTTTTCCCAGTTGATAGTATTTTATTTGTTTCCAATTACACGTAAAGATAGTTTTCAACATTCACTTTTATAAGATTTTTTTTTTTTTTGCTTTTTGGAGAGGGAAGGCAGGGCAATTGGGATTAAGTGACTTGCCCAAGGTCACACAGCTAGTGTCAAGTGTCTGAGGCCAGATTTTAACTCAGGTCCTCCTGACTCCAGAGCCAGTGCTCTATTCACTGTGCCACCTAGCTGCCCCCTACTTTTATAAGATTTTAAGATCCAAATTTTTCTCTCTCACTACTTTCCCTCCTCCCTCCCCAAGACAGCAAGTGGCCTGATATAGGATATACATGTACAATCGTATTGAACATATTACTACATTAGTCATGTTGTGAAAGAAAAAACAGGACAAAAGGTAAAAATCATGAGGAAAACATAGTCTGCCTCGATCTGCATTCAGATTCCACAATTTTTTCTGTGGAGGTGGAGAGCATTTTCTATTAGGAGGCATTTGGAATTGTCTTGGATAATTGTACGGCTAAGAAGAGCTAAGTCTGTCAAAGCTGGTCATCACACAGTGTTGCTGTTACCGGGTACAGTTCTCCTGGTTCTGCTCACTTCACTCAGCATCAGTTCATTTTAGTCTTTCCAGGTTTTTCTGAAGTCAGCCTGCTCATCGTTTCTTGTAGCACAATAGTATTCCATTGCATTCATGTATCACAACTTGTTCAGCCATCTCCCAGTTGATGGGCATGCTTTCAATTTTCAATTTCTTGCTACCAGAAGAAGAGCTGCTATAAATGTTTTTATCCACGTGGATCCTTTTCCCTTTTCTATGGAGCTCAAACCATTTCAAGTGATCTCTGACTTCCCAGATTTCGTTATTCTTTCCAATGAGGCAGGCAGATCACAGTTCACCCATTTCCATCCACTTTGCACTGTTCTTATCCGTGCCTTCCCATAAGACCATTACGGGGAGCTTGACCAATGTGCTGTAGGCCTTCCTCCCTTTCTCCAGACGCTTGCAAAGTGCTAGTGTGACCCTGGCTGTGCCCTTGCCATTCCTCTCCCTCACCAGATGACCAACCCTTCCTTTACTGGCATACAATTCCCTGGTGGCACCTTTTGTTCCTGTTTGTCTTTGAAGTTCCTCATTAGCAACGTGTTTCCAGCTGTTCTCACCTATCCTGCATCTCTCTATGACCCCCTCCGTGAGATTCATTTTCAATTTTTCAGGCTTCATTTTTCCACAGCTCTTTACTGACTCTCTGACAACTAGGTGTTTCCCATCCATCCATTAGTCATTAGATGGGGCCTCCCAGGGTGCATAGTGATTCTTGGGATGAGTTACTACTGCAAGACAGAACAAGAGAAACGACCCTATCCAGTGACCCTCTGATTAGACATCAGGTAGGGCACAAAGCTCACCAGAAAAGTTTGCTACTATAACAGAGGAGATTTGGTGTGGAGTCTAAGCTGAAGAGGGATTTGGGTAAAGAGTGTGGTCCTAGGCCAGAAGCATCGTTTTGTGGGTGTCATTGTGTTGGTTGCCTCAAGCCTCAGGACGGGACAGAACAGAACAGAGCCTCCTAGAAGAGATTTGTAGTCACTCGAAAGAGTTTGATCTGACCACCCAGCCAGGGGAAGAATAAGTGGGTGAATACTGCCTATGGCCCAGATTGTGACATACATCTACGGACAAGCCATAGAGCCAGTGAGGCCAGAAACTGAACAATGTTTGTTCCCACAAGATTCCTCCAGCCCTGATCACTTTGTCAGATGCAAACCTCTCTCTGATTAGGTTAAGAAGGAAGCATGGTTGACTAAGAGGATCTGTCATACCCCTTGGGCCATTATATTTGCTCTTCAGACATTTCAGTCATGTCCAGCTCTTCATGACCCCTTTCGGGGTTTTCTTGGCAAAGGTGCCGGAATGGTTTGCTGTTTTTCCATCCAAATCATTTTACAGCGAAATAACAGAGATAAACAGGGTTAAATGACTTTCCCAGGGTCACACAGTAAGTATCTGAGGCCTGATTTAAACTCAGGAAGATGAGTCTTCCTGACTTCAGGCCTAGCACCGTATCTGCTGTCCCACCTCCTTGCCGCAGAGCCAATATATAAAGAACAGCAATGTGTATTGAGCACAGACGTGAATAATAAATTGGGATCAGAGTTGAACAGGAGATGGAGAACAAGCTGGATTGGCTTCATTAAATTTCAAAGCCCCTTTACTGACTCCAAGCAGTCCTCAGAAACAAAGACACATCTTTAATACCAACATTCTGCTGGTGTTGCTGGAGGGGAGCTGGGCATGGAGTACAATAGCCTCCTTAGAGATTATTCAGCAATAGTAACTAGACAGATATGTAGCATCCTTCATGTATTATCCCATCCTGTCCCCATAACAGCCCAGTGATGTAGCTACAAGAGGTTTTATTATCCCCGTTATAAAGATGAGGAAACAGGCCCAGAGTCATCAAGTGGCCTGCCTATAGTAGGGGTGGGGGAATTCAAACCCAAGTCTCTCCTAGCTCTAAGACCAGCACTCACTCCCTTTTTCCACTCTATCACACCGATTCTTCGGCACAAGGCTCTTTTAGAGATGAGGAAATTGAGGTCCAGGGTAGAGAAGGGCCATATTCAAGGTTCCACAGCGAGTTAGGGACTAATCTAAAATTAAAGCCCAGGTCTCCTGCCTACCAGGCTAGTGCATCTTCTTGTCTGATAGGTAAGTCTATCCCAGAACACAATTTGAATTCTGGTTCTTCTATTTCACTTTACATATGACCTTGGGCAAATCACTTCACATCTGGGCCTCAGTCTTCTCATCTGTAAAATGAGAGAGTTGGACCAAGTGACCTTTCCAGTTCTATATAAAAGATAGTGTAAGAGAAGGGATCCCACTCCCCACTACTGCCACAGTTAATGTAGTCACAGGAGGCCCAGAATGGAATCACAAAACATATAAAAGGTGTTGAGGAATTTTCCTACCATCGCATAATAGTTGGTCACATATGATTAAGTAGTAATATGTAAATTAGATTCCTCTGACCCTGATCATTTTATCAGATGCAGACTCTTCTCTAATGAGGCTAAGAAGGTAACTCCATCGGTTAAGAGGATCGGTCAGACCCCTTGGGTCAATATATAAAAGACAGTAATTCTTTCAGCAGCGCAGGAATCCCCTAATTCAAGAGTTGGCACAGGAAATGAAGGAAGAACTAACCACTAGACAAGAAATAAATCTTGGAGGGATGGAAAAGAAGGGACCTTCTCCCTCCTCCACCACCACCCCCTCCATTCATCATGTTATTGCAGGCATTTGGCCAGTAGAATGTAATATATCTAGCTGAGATTAGAGACATACACCCAGAATAGACAAGTTTTAGATGCCGAGTATATTTGTAGGAGAATGTGCCCTAGGGATTTTGAAGGAAAATTACTACAACATCATTGTAATGTATTTGCTATTAAATTAAGTCTAATGGTTGATTTTTTTCAATCAGAAGCAGATGGGTTGAGGTTCATGAGTTAGAGTAGCAGAAATGACGTTCTAGAACCCAGAAGGAGCAGTCACCTGTCCGGGGACCCAACCTGGGGTAGGAATTGCAAGTCGTGGATGTAGCCCAGAGGCAATGCTAGGATTTTGTGATCTTACATGAGATTTCCTGCTTGGAGAAGTTCCTGAAACCGCAGCTGCTCAGACTCTCTGGACTTAGTCACATTCATTGCCTTCTCCTTGAAGACACATTAGGCTTGCTGGCCTGACTTACTGCTGCCTCTCACTCTGTGTTTCCTGGAGACATCCAGGTTCCTAAGTTGTGGCAGGAAGGTTATTCTTAAGATGCTTGTGGTAAAGTGCTTACGATTTTTTCACCATCATCATCCCATACTCTGGTTTCCTTCTTGGCCTCTGGTTGTACTCAGGACTCAGAGCAAGAGGAGGGGTGGCAGGAGGAAGGAAGGGAATACAGGGGTATATGGATTCAAACCAGTGCCAAGGCCCAGTCAGCTGCCAAGGAAGGATGATGCTGACTGGCGATGAACAGAATAATGAGCAGTTGGAACTTTGCCTGGCATACTGACCTCACTAAGGAATGACCCACCTGGACAGATCCTGGGGCTCCACTGGGACTCTCAGAATTTGTCTTCTCTCCTACTCTTTCTCTCCCTCTCTGCTACCTGACAAACTGGGAGCACTGACTCTTCCATCGTGCTTACCTGCTCTTTGCACTTTTAGGAAGGGTTTTGTCTCCATATAAAAGTAAACTCATATTTATTGTATTCTAAGCAAATGTTTACTATGAATGAGTGGACCATAAGAGGAAAGAATGAAAGGGAACCTCCGTACACATGGCCTTGGACTTACTTAGCCCTGAGCCTAGTGTAAAGCATATTTTCTCTCCTTCCCTTCCTTTCTTCCTCCTTTTTCCCTCTCTCTCTCACTCCCACACCTCTCCCTTCCCTCCCCTTCTCTCTTCTTCCTTCACTTCTCTCTTTTTCCCTCCCTCTTCTTCCCTCCCTCCTTCCCTCCCTTCGTCCTTCTCCCTCTCTTCCCCATCCTTCCTCTCTTTCCCTTCCCTCTCCCCCTCTCATCTTTCTTTTCTCACTTTTCATTGCTCAACCTACCCATACTCCTCCAGGTCCTTCTGCATATTAATCAATCAATCAATCAGTAAACATTTATTAAATTCCCATTATAATCCAAGTACTGAGAAAGGCCCTGGGAATACAAAGTCAAAATGTGTCCCTGAACACAAGTAGATTACACTCTATCCAAGGAAACACACGGACTTATAAAATGAAGTAAATATGGGGTGTCCCAAAAGTCTCAAGGCCGTTTCAAAGTTTATTAACTTTAGTTTTAGTTTTAAATTTTAATAGCTTAAAACTGCCTTAAGTCTTTTGGGACACTAAGGTAATGTGATGGGGAATGCACTAATCACTCAGAAAAGACCTCGCGAAGTAGTTGGCTCTTGACTTAAACTTTGAAAGAAAGAATTTGTACAAATGCAGTAAGAGAATCATAGAACAGGGACCTCAGAGATGCCTCCACCCTGCAGCTGTCCCTCCACATTGGTGGCTCCCTGAGGTGACCCCCATTTTATGAGTCCCCCCCCCCCACCAGGCTTTGTTCATTTCATTCTTCACTCTCCAGCCTTTCTGACCAGCAGCTTTGGTCCTGGCATTCAAACTCTACCGCGGAGAGCACAGCTCCAGTGGGCTGGCCGCGTTGTTCAAACACCAAAGGTACATTTGCCTGAAAGACTATTTTACAGGGTAATCACACAAGGCAAGTGCTCACATGATGGTCAGAAGAAGCAATACAAGGACACTTTCAAGGTCTCTTTGAAGAACTTTGGTATCGATTGTGTGACATGGGAGAGACTGGTACAGGCCAGCCCATCATGGCATGGAGTGTCTGCCTCAAAGAAGTGGCTGTGTTCCATTAGCAAAGCAGAATTGCTGTAGCTCAAAAGAAATGTGAGACACACAGATTTCAAGACATCTCCATTCCAAACGTTCATATGAATTATTTGTGCCAGACCTGTGGTAGAGCCTCCCAGCTCCTACTGGTATGATATGCCATGGTGAGATACATTATGCCTTGACCCCAACATAGTAATGTCATTTGGGTCCTCTTCAAGTACCAAGGACAATGACTACTACTCACCCCCAGCTTCTCAGCTCCCCTTTGTGGGATTTCTCCCCCCATCAGAATGTAAGCTTCTTGTGGGGAAGGATTGTTTTTCATGTTTGTATCCCTAGTACTTGTAATACAGTAGGTTCTCAATACATTGTCTAACTAGCCATCTCATCTATCTCATCTATCTACCTACCTATCATCTACCTATCTCTATTTTCTGTCTATCTATCCATCTATTTATTCACTTCTCTAACTTTCTATCTATCTACCTACTTTTATGTGTGTGTGTTGAGTCATTTTCAGTCATGTCTGACTCTTCACAACCTCTTTTGGGGTTTTCTTGGCAAAGATACTGGAGTAGTTTGCCATTTCCTTCTCCAGCTCATTTTATAGATGAGGAAACTGAGGCAAACAGGGTAAAGTGACTTACCCAGGGTCACACAGCTAGTAAGTGTCTGAGGTCAGATTTTAACACAAGTCTTTCTGGTCCTAGGTCTATCATTCTATCTACTGCACCACCTAGCTGTCGCACCTACTTACCTGTCATCTATCATCTGTCTATCTATCTATCTATCCATCTACCTTCCTTATTCCTTCCTTCCTTCCTTCCTTCTTTCCTTCCTTTCTTTCTTTCTTTCTATCATCTATCTACCTACTCACCTATTATTTATCTCTATTTTCTGTCATTCGCCTGCCTAACTTTTTATCATCTATCTATCGCCATCTGTAGACCTGTCCATCAAACCCAGCAAGTGGTCATTTGACCCTTGTTTGAAGACCTCCAGTGAGTCAGAAACCCAGTATCTGCAGAGATTATTCTTCTGTCATGTATTACTTTTTGCCCTTTGTTTCATGTATTAGTTGAGGAAAGAAAATTCTGACTTGCCTTGAAGATTATCCCAATTATTACATAGGACCCCAAAGAGAAATGGTTTAGAAATGGAAAGCACCTCAGAAATCATTGAGTTGAACCTCCTCTTTCAACAGATGAGGAAGTAGAAGCCCATAGGAACTGAATGGCTTACCAAGGGTCACACAGCTTGTAAGTATTTGAAGGGGGGACACAAACCCAGGTCTTCCTGACTCCATGTTCAATGCCTTCTCCCCTCCATTAACTGTTCGAGTTGATTAAAAGAATCTCATTAATAACAGCCTTGTAGTCATCCAACAGATGGCTACTGGAGAACTCTGGCTCTTCTGTATATACTCTATTATACCTCTCTTCTCACAGAGGTGATTATGGTTAATTCTTATTATAATTAATATTGATCATAATCATGATAAATTATTGTCTCCTTTGTAGGTACATTTAAAAGCAATTCCCTGGAATGTAAATAGAAGGCGGATTTGGCCCCAGGGTAATTAGTATTTAAACAGCTCTTCCTCCTTAGAACTTGTCCTGTGTTAGCTCTCTAGGTCTTACACTGGAACTCAGATGTAACTTGGGAAGAATGAGGTGAACATCATCCATCCCCTACTCTGCTTTCCCATGCCTGGGATCTGTTGGCCCAGAATGAGGGACACAGATTTGAGTTGGAATGGGTTCCAAAGAGAAATTGGAGATTCGTTCCAAGGGTCCAGAGGAGGGTAACAGAGGCAGAGAGGTCAATTACACATTTGGACCATTCCAGAATTTTGCTAGAGCTGTCATTCCAGAGGGCCAGCTTTGTGTATTCTGTGTACTCCTAGGGAACAGGAATTGTTTCATTTTTGTCTTTGTGTCCCCATCAGTAGGTACACAGTAGGTTCTTAATAAATGCTTTCATGCTTGATTGATCTCTGAAAGGTCCTGCAGAGGCCAGGTCAGTTTTCTGGCTCCCCCTGGGGACAATCTAGGTTGGCTTCAGAATGAACAGACCAAACTTGGTTTTGAGTTGTCACAATGAAGACTTGGGCCTAGGTTTAATCTAGAATAAAACTAGCATCTTACTGGGGTAAGAGAGTGAAGACAGAAGGCAATGCCTCTTTATCTCATTTCTCCTCTTTTCCTCCCATCATCTAACCTCCCTGGTGGTATTGATGCTGCCATCTTGTAGAATCAACTCAACCAACTGAAACCTATAAATCATCTTCTAACATATGGGTAGGATACAAAGATAAAATGAGACACTGTCCACCCTCAAGGAGCTCCTATTCTAAGGGGAAAAGAAGATTCAGCACTTTCATCTATGACAGTTACTAACTATTCACAGCCTGGACACTGGGAATGAAGACTTAAGGACTTTTTGCAAAGTACTTTATGACTAACAAATAAGAGGTATAGTAAGTAGTGTGAGTTAAGGGCACATCAATCCAGCCAATGAACACCCCCAACACCAAGGGACCATTATTCAACACCTACTCATTAAACCAGTGTAACAAGGGTGATGAGACTGAGTGTGTGCTCTGACCAAAGGAGAGAAATCTCACCCCTCTCCTTGTTGGAAATACAATGAGGAGATGGCCTGAATGAGTCTCAAAAAAGCATCAGCCCACCAAGAGGGAAAGCAATGTCTCTTCCCACCTTACAGCCCACAAAGTGAGAGGCTGTTTCTGGTTCAGTTACCAATCCACTTTGGTATGGCCCCCAGTCAAAAGAATGTGGGAAGGTGAACCAATACAGTCTTCTATCAAGGGACCAAAGCAAGAGACCCCCAAAAGGGCCCAAATGTGGTATCAGTCCCATTACCTACTTGTCCCATTAGCTATCAAACAAATTGGGGAAATTTATTGAAAGGGAGAGAGAAGAGAAGGGATAGAAGAAGGCGAATAGAAAGAGTATTGAATTGAGAATCAAAGATCTTGGCATAATAGATCTGGTGTCTGCAGTTTGCTAGATCTGTGACTTCAAGCAAATTATTAAACCTCCTTGGGCCTCATTAAGGAGGTTGAATTAGACAGTTCTGGCATCCCTCATAGATTTCAGTGTTGCCACAAGGTCTAGAGCCCCGGCTTTGTGGGCACCACCTTGGAGATTCTGGGGCACCCAAAAGACAGCAGGTGGAGGAGGAAAGGGGGGGAAATAAAGGAAGAGAGGATCCCCATGGTACAAAAAAGAGAGGAGAATCTGGGCGAATAACTCACATTTATTTAACTTTTCAGAATCGGTAAAGTACTTTTTACAAATTATCTATTTTGATCTTCACAAATCAATGAAATCAGTACTAGTAACAGGATTATTCTCATTTTATAGCTGAAAAAATAGAGGCTCAGAAAGGATCATAGATTTACAGCTGGAAGGCGTTTCATAACCCATCTAATCCAACCCCTTAGATTTGAAGATGAGGAAACTGAAAACCAGGAAGGCTAAGTGACATGTTTCTGGTCTAATAATTAGTAAGCATGAAAGACAAGATTTGAAACAGGGTCTTGAATTTATCACTCCACACAACAAAGGCTACTTTGGATAACTCAGCAATTTTGCCTGGTGTCGATCCTGTGGAGGTCTTGGAAGCAATGAGACAAATGTTGATGATAAAATTGGAGTTCACAACCTTTCTCTCAGAGAGGCTTAAATTCTAAAAATAAAACATGATGAACATGTGTATCCTGGACCTTGTCCAGTGGAAGGAGTCAGTAGGTGAATGGTTCAACCAACAAGCTCCCTTTGTTCCATTTTTTCCATCTTTGGATAATGTCTTTGACCTTGAGCAGATGGAAAGTGGTCATCAGAATCCACTGTCCTGCTAGAATTTATACACAGAAGGAGAAAGAAGGATGATCAGAGCAGATGCATGGCAGACACATAACTAGTCATTCTGGAACTTAGCCCAAAGGTTACAAAATGTATCTGCCTGGGGCAAGATCTTGAGCGAATTCCATTTTAGGGAAGACAAGAGGAGGCCTGAGAGATCTTGCTTCCTAAAACATCAGCCCAGTAGAAAGACCCTGAGACACTCCCAAGCTGCTCCTGGGGAGGCTGCCGCAGCAAGAAGGAACAGGGCAGGTTTAGGGTGGGGAAGAGCTCATCCACAGTGTCACAAGGGGAAGGGGAGAGGAGGAAACTCGTCGTTTGCTAGCTTCGTATTTTAACTAATTGTTCTTGCTAATTAGGGGCCAAATTTAGTTATTTTCTACTGCTAGGAAAACACAAGGGCTGTCAACAGCCTCTTAATGCCAACACTCTAGAACAGAGCCCAGTTGCCTCGCCTTAGTTCCGATTTCACATCCATCTATTTAAGTGATGGTACTTCCTTAGAATAGAGAAGTTGGTGTCCAGCAGTGGCATGTGGGTCATGGAGGGCAGACCTTACCAAGAGGGAAAAGGTCAGAATTTGAAGTTGGGTAGCTGGGGGTAGGGAGCACAGAGACAATTCATTTTCTTGTTTTCAACATCCAATTCCTCATCAGTAAAATGAGGGCATTGGACGAGATGGCCCCTGAAGTCCCTTCCAACTCTAGACCCGTAATAATCTTTGTGACCTTGGACATATGACTTAGACCCTCTAGGCCTCAATTTCCTTTATCTGTCACAATGAGGGGGTGGGAGCCGCTGAACCCTGAGGCCCTGTCCAACTCTCAATCCTGTGAGCTGCCCAGCCAAAACCTCCTGCTGAGGCTGCTCCTTCTCTTGTTTTAATAGCCAGCACCTGTCATGGTGCATGTTCTCTGGAGGGACCCCTCTCACCACCATAGCACCCATTACTGTCCTGCTCTTCTGCACTTGCATTCTTCTTGGCAATTTAGAAAGCAGAGGCACAAACCAGCACATGGGCAGGGAGGTTGGAGGAGCCAGATCCAATAGTATGGTTCCCCCCATCCTTGTTGGGTCAGACCAGCCCCAGCACTGGTTCCCCTGAAGAATAAACTGAGAACTTTCAATCACACTCCATCCTTAGCTCCTTCATGACTGGGCTGCTCATTTACCTCTCACCCCTCCCATTTTGTCAGCTGCCTGGGAATCTCTTAGTGAAGCCAAAGCTAAAAATCTGCTTGTGCTTGGTGAAGGAGAGGCTCCTATCCACATCCTGCTAGCTCAGGAACTGGTGCCTGCCACCTTAGCCTCGGCTTGCCCACGTTGGCATTTCCTTAGCGACCTGAACTGACCTTGAAATTTGCACATTCCTGTTTGCTCTAGGCAAGCTTCCCAAGTCTTGGAAGGATTCCCAGGACACAGATCTCCCTTTCCCTCTCAGGACTTTCTTTGCTCTGTACTAAAAGTGAGTCAAAAAGAAGCATTTTTGGCAGCCTTCCCACAAAGACTCCATTCAGTCTTGAACCTCCCCCACATCCTTGTCTTTTATTTACCCATATATGCATATATTGTATCCTTCTAGCAGAGTATAAGCTCCTTGAGGGCAGAGGTTTCTTCATTTCATCTTTGTATAGTCATGTTTTACATGTAGTAGATATTAGAGGTCACTAGGTGGCGCAGTGGGTAGAGTACTGAACCTGGAGTCAGGAAAACCTAAGTTCAAATCTGAACTCAGATGACTGATTACTACCCTGTGTGACCCTGGACAAATCAATTAAATTCCAATTGCTTTAGTTTCCTCATCTGTAAAAATGGGAATAATAAAAGCACCTTCCTTCTAGGATTTTTTGTTTGTTTGCTTGCTTTTTGGAGGGGGGAAGGCAGGGCAGTTGGGGTTAAATGACTAGCCCAAGATCACACGGCTAGTAAGCCCTTCTAGGATTTTTGTAAGGGTAAAATGAGAAAATATCGGTGAAGTGTTTTGCAAACCTAGTGATTGTTGTTCTAGTAGACGCTTCATAGACACTCGTTAAATCAGACTGAGGGGAATGGAACAGGCACCACCCAAACTCATGGTATTAGATGGACAACATTGGGCTTCTCATTTGACCGGGATGTAATGGGACTTTATTGCCCCGTCAGTAATAAGGAATATAATGAAATCCAGAAGAACAGAGAGACATTTGTGTGAAGCAATGGCGCTGAGTGAAGCGAGCAGAAGCAGGGGAAACATTCATGAGATGACCATGACAGTAATGTGAAGAAAAACAATTCTGAAAGACCTCAGCATTCTGTTCTAAGCAGTAACCAATCGTGAGCAAAAAAGTCATGATGGAAACAGCTCTCTCTCCCACCTCTAGGCAGATAGGTGACGTGGAAAGGAGAAAGGAACATGTATTTATTAAACTCCTGCCACCTTCCAGGCACCATGCTAAGCTCTGCAAATACTAGCTCGTTTGAGCCTAACTGATGGGTTAGGGCAGGGACTCTGGGTCTTTCTTTGTGTCATGGACTCCTTTGGCATTCATATGATCCCTTGGATCCTTTCTCATAAGAATATCTTTATATGAATAAAATGAAAATACATGAGATTTCAAAGGAAACCAATTATATTGAAATGGAGATATCAGTGTTTTTTTCTTTGTGTATTAAAAAAATCGTAGACACCAAAATAAGAACCCTATGGGCTAGAGGTATAGAATCATTGTTTTGCCTCCTATAGTAGGTATCTACCCATCAAAGCCATGGTCTCCTTAAATAAGATGGAGACTAATTCAGACTCTCTCCCTGAAACTTGGAAGAATGAAATCTATAATAGCCTCATTTCCTTTTTTTGATAGAAATTCTAGACTAGCAAATCAAGGAATTACTTGAATTTCAGTAAAGTATTTGATAAAACCTCTCATGATTTCCCTGTGGTCAAGATGGAGAGATGCAGACCAGATGAAAACAGTTAAGTGGATTCCAAATTGATTCGGTGCCAGACCTAGAGAGATGATAGCTTGGGAAGTACAGATACTGGGAGAATAGTTGGTAAAGAGAAACACTGAGGTCAGAGAGTCCTAGTTTTAGAAGGAGAAAGGACATTTGGGGCCTTCTAGTCCAACTCCTCATCAAAAACATGAGGAACCTGAGTCCAGAGAGGTGAAGTGAGCCAAGTGACTTGTTCAGGGTCAAACAACCAGCGAGCAGAAGAGGCAAGTTTGAGCCTAAGTCTTGGTGTCTGTAAGTCCAGCACTCTTCCCAAAATGCCATGCTGCCTCTAATTAAATCATCGGATTTCTGATGGTGGAATAGATTCAATTTGCTTCTGCTTATGTTAGGGCATGGCAGGAATGTGTTAAGGCAATTAAAGGTAGCTGAGTACATAGAATGGCCCTTAAACCTCCTGTCAGGAGCACCTGATGACATGGCAGAAATACAATAGTTGAAGAGCAGTGAGCCACAAAGGGAAAGGGGAAAGGACAGAAGATCTCCCTCCAAACAAGAATAGAGGACAAAAGGAAGCCTACCAGGAGCAGAAGAACATGGGTTATAGCAATATCATCCGGGATCTTGGGCAGCCCTATGGGCCCAGAGTGGCTGGAGGAACACATCTATGTTCTCCATGTCATCAAGAAAGAAACATTCCTTGAAAGAAAAGAAATTGGAAACCAAGAAGAGGCAGAGAGGGAATGTGAGCAGGGAGAAGAGGCTAGGGGATGCAAGAATGAGCCAACTTCTAGAGAAGTCCCCCAGTATTTGGCCTTCCCTTGACTCTACCACTGTTGTAGTAATGAACAGGAATTTGGGATCCAGTCTTTAGAAGCTCTGACACCTTCGATATTTGTACAAGTAATAGGTACAAAGTACTGGCAGTGTGAGGTAGTGATGATGGAGCTGAACTCAGAAAAGAGTGAGTTCTTGTACTCGAGGGACAGTTGTAAGATCCACAGGTTCCACCTGGCAAAATTGTATCCAGTGATGGTCAGGAAAAAAACAAATAAGAGACTAGAAATGATGGTTGGTGATGCCTTGCTGAGAGAAACTGAGGCAGCTGTCAACACCAGACATTGATAGAGAGACACACTCAGAGACATAGCTAGAGTTTTTCTCAGGGCGCCCATGTTGGAAGGGGAGTGCTTCCATTGGAGGAAGGTGCGTTTACATATTTTCAAACCTTGGCAACCACCTTCCCTACATCCACTACCAGCTGTGAAGAGCTTTGAAGGTTGGTGTTGGCATATAGTAAGTATTCAGGAAGAATTTGGTGAATTGAATGGAGTTGTTGAGCACCATGTGTGAAGAACACCAAATCCTCACTGACCAGATGCCATTTCCTAGGAGTTCAACTTGATTCAATTAAATCAAATTCATTATGTTCCTCCTGTGTTCCAGGTACTGGGGGGTATAAAGGCAAAAACAGAACAGTCCCTGGCCTCAAGTTGCTATGCTGGGTGCTGGGGATCTAAAGACAGAAATGAAACAAAGCCTGCCCTCAAGGAGCTTCCATTCTGGGAAGGGGAAACCACATGCACACAGATAAACATGGACAAAATAAAAATGAATTTCTAGAGCAGGAACAGTGACAGACAGCCTGAGATCCTACGGCATCCTATGGCTTACTCTACAACCAAGTTCAATTATTTTTTTCTCTTTTTTAAATAAATAACCTATTCAGGACATAAAATAATCGCTATGAAGTGCTTAGGACAGTGACTGGTTCATAGTAGGCCCTTAAATTCTTGTTGTCTCCCTCCTCATTGCCATATTTTAATTTTTAAAGTAATTTTAATAACTTTATGATCAATAGCAAAGAGAAGCATTTCCATATACAAAGGACAGAAGAAGAGGCTCGTGTTTGAAAACATAAATCAGCCACGTATACGGCTTGTTTGTTTTTAAGTATATAGAAATCTTGCGTAGTTGTACCCAAACTGTTGTTTGCTATGTAAGAAAAGGCCTGGAAAAGATATCCAGAGTATTAGCCATTGTCTTAGTCAACTAAACACCATTTGGAGATCGTCAGTGCAAAATACTTGCCTCTTCTTCCTTCCAATGAGCTCCTGAAGCCAGAGCTGGTATCACATTGCCATTTATTGAGATAGCACCAAAAGCATCCTGAGTCCAAGGCTGGCTTACGGGATGCCAAGCACATCTGGTGCCCTTCTACTGAATGCATTGTCTATTCCCAGTCTGGGTTAGCATGCAGTCTTTCACCTTCCAATGGCTCACAGCTAATCTGGGCAGTAAACAGGATGGCTGCAGTAATCAGGTTCCACAATGTTTCACCAAGGGGTCATTACCGAGAAGCCAAATGAGTCAGAAACACATTCTTTTGTGTATCATCTGCTGGGACCAACTAGCTCCACGCTATGATGTCATTAATCCAAGGCTAGAACCCAAAGCGTTGATTACTCTTTCCAGTTCATACCAGCTCCATGCTCAATTTTCAATTTGAGCCTGCCATGTTTTACCAGAGGGACTGCAAGGGTTTGCAGTCAAACACAACAGGCCAAAGAAGGAAGCCAGAGTTTCTAGTCAACAGTCAATCAGAGGATGGCTCAGCTCTCTCTTGCTGGAATAGGGATGGAGTTTTACAAGATGAAGTCAGAGCACTGCCAAGGGACCAAACACCTAGGAACTCTTGGTAGGCTTGAACATGGAATTGACATGTGCGGGCAGATTTTTCTACTACCAGATGGTTACTTCTGAGGCTACAATGGTGTAGGAAAGCACTGACATCTTGTGGACAACTGGGAGAGGAACATATTACTTATGCCCTTAGGAGTGGGTACAAAAAACGTCCAAATTAATGGTGTCTAGTAATGGGTCTCTCATCATGAAAAATTGCTTCCAGAATTCAATATAACTAATACCCATGATTTTGTTCCTTGAAAGGTAGTAGACACAGGCTATGGCTGAAAATTTGATTTTCCTGCAGCCAACTCGAAGAGGTCCTCTTTGAAGTTGAATAAACCACTCTTCAAATATGAGCCAACTATTGACTCCATCCCCAGACCTGGTAGCCAAGGCTTTCCAGATTGGTAGCCCTGGCCCAGACTTGCCCTTGAGTCTACCACCAATGAAACATTAGAAAAAGATTTCTGTGAAAGATTTTAATGCAAAATTTAAACTATAAGAGCAGCTTTATATAACTGAAATCAATCAATTTAAATTTGCATATAAGTAAATTAGTATTATGGTTTGGGCTTTTATTTGACTCTCCTACCTCACTTCAAATATCCAGTGGGTGGCCCAGTCTTATCAAGCATTGGATTGGGATTTAGAGGACCTGGGCCCAATCCCATATCTTATATTGCCTATCGCCTTGAGCATTTTGATTAACTTCTCTGGACCTGGGATTTCTCATTTGTAAAATGAGAGAATTAGACTAGATGGCCTCTGGGGCACTCTC
>CM053585.1:533760266-533797762 GCA_028646515.1 Pseudochirops corinnae
CCCCCCTCCCCCATTTCTGCTTTGCCTTCTTGTTCTAGAACTTCATGGCAATTTTCCTTGATAATTTCTTGTAATACTTTATCAAGATTCTTTTTTCATCATAATTTTCAGGCAACCTGACTTTTCTTCTGTTATTTGTCCTTGATCTATTCTCCAGATCAGTTGTTTTTGTGATGAGATTTCACTTTCTTTTCTTTTTTTTCATTCTTTTGATTTTGTGTTAGGATTTCTTGGTGTTTTGGAACAGTGGTTCTCAACCTTCCTAATGCCACCACCCTTTAATACTCGTATGTGGGCGTACCTGCATGTAGGTGGACCTGCCTGGAGATGGATAGAGGAGCAGTGCCTTGGTTCCTAAGACCATTGGAAATATGTGTTTTCTGACGGTCTTAGGTGACCCCTGTGACCCCTGTGAAAGAGTTGTTCGACACCCAAAGGGGTCGCAACCCACAGGTTGAGAACCGCTGTTTTAGAATGTTATTAGCTTCCCTTGGCCCGATTCTAGTTTTCAAGGAATTGTTTTCTTCTGTAAGGTTTTTGATTCTCTATTTCAAATTTTCTTGATTTTTCTTAGATTGCTCTTATTTTTTCCTAATTCTTCCTGGATTTCTTTCGTTGGATTTTTAAAGTCCTTCTTAAGTTTTTCCAAGAACTCTTTTTGTACTTGGGACCATTTGATGATTGTCATTGAAGAACTTGAAAGCTTTCTCTGCCTTCTTCCCAGAATCCTCTCCCCAAAAATTGATTTTCCAACATTGTGGCAATTCTTAAAATACAGGCTCCTCTTTGTAAAGTACTCTGCTTTTTAATGATATGCTCAGACCCAGTGACAAGGTCTCCTTTCCTTTTTAGATTATTAGAACTGAGGAGCATTGATGAGGCAAGACTTCAGGAAGGAAAGGTGCAATCATTCCAAATGCTTATTCTAGGGCTTAATCATGCCAGAAAATAACATCTTATACAGTGGAAAACATGGAGTGCTGGGTAGACTACTAGACCTGGGGTCAGGAACACTTAAATTTGAATCTGGCCTCTGATACTTCTTAGAAATGGGACTATGTTTAAGCCTCTTGATCCTCAGTTTCCTCATTTGTAAATTGGGGTTAATCATACCTATGGTATACCTATAATCACTAACTATAGAATTGTAGCTGTGAGGAAAAAGGTCTGGAAACTTAAAGCTTCATTGAAATACTAATAATTGACATTTAGAGGGCCTGTTCAAACTTTGTCTCATCTGATCATCACAGAAACAAGCCTGTGAGGGAGATATTACAAGCTTCACTGTGTCTATTTTACTTATGAGGAAAGTCAGGCTTGTAGAGAATGAAATTACTTGCTCAAGGTCACACAGATAATTTTTAGAAGGTCTATCCAGGTCGACCCTGACTTCAGGAGGCTGAGACTCTTTCTACTTCATTTATTCTGCTGTTGTGAGCAATTGTTATTTAGCCATATTTAACCATGGAAGGAAAGAAGGAAGGGAGGAAAGAAGGAAGGAAGGAAGGAAAGAAGGAATGAAGGAAGGAAGGGAGGAAGGAAAGAGGAAAGAAAAGAAGGAGAGAGGGTAGGAAGGAGGGAATGAAGGAAGGGAGGAAGGAAGGAAGGGAGAAAGAAGAAAGTGTGGAAGGGATGAAGGAAGGAAGGAAAGAAGGAAGGAGACAAGCACTTATTAAGCACCTGCTGTGTACTCAGTGCTGTGCTAAGTCCTTTATAAATATCATCTCAGTTAATCCTCACAAAAACTCAGAGAAGCAGATAGACATATTTCTATGTTTTCGTGTATTTTACACTTAACTATTTGGATACATATTGTTTCCCCAAGTAGAATATAAACACCTTGAGGGCAGAGACTGCTTCATTTGTATTTTGGTACTCCAAGCACCTTTGACACAGAGTCTGGCAAATAGTAGGTGCTTAAAAATGATTGTTAAATTAAGCTGAATCCCCGCAAAGGAGAGGTCCTTGCATTATTCTCCATATTTTTTCCTTCCTTCTTTGATTTCCCTAATCTTCTTTTTGCAGTCACCTCTGAGGAAGAATCAGTGGTCTCCCCTTTCTAACAATTTTGTATTTTGCCTCATCCCTCGCAGCCCTGCCTGCACCGATAAATTAATTTCCTGGGGCTGCTGTGGCAGAGGTCTTAGGTGGAAGCCAGTGGGGTGCAGTGAATTGCTTTTATCTGCCTCTCCCTGTTAAGCACAAGTTGGTAGGGTGTTATCTACATTCTGAATTCAATCTGGAGCCCCAAAGCCCAGGAGGAACTGGAGCCCACATGGCCCAGCCCAGAGGTAGGGGGTTCTTTCCTAGATATAAATTCCTTGAGCTGATCTAAACCTACTTGCCACATCCTGAAAATATTACTGACCATATTTCCCCCTTGCCCACCTACATATCACAGACCAGGAGCTATATGATGTATATATAAATTTTCTCTTCTCTTGGCCCATAAAATCACCATTTCAAAATTTACAGCTCAGATTCTTTCTGTATTATAGGGAGCTTCAGTCTCCTACTTAGCTAATGATGTGTTAGGGTTTGGTGTTCGCTCCGCCGTCGACAAATGGCACTCCCTCCCCTACCCCCACAAACTTCTTACCTCTAAAATTAAATTTAACGAGAGAGGAGGAGGTGGTGCTGGGTAAACTTAAAAAAAAATCTTGTCATGTCTATCTCAGTTGTTTGAGAAGGAAGTAGATGCTGATTGCCTCTGATTCACTTTGACTGGTGCCTTATTCTGGGAATGCATAGACGTAGATGCTAAACATCATTGTCTATCAGTGGTTCTCAACCTTCCTAATGCCGTGACCCTTTAATACAGCTCCTCATGTTGTGGTGACCCCCCAACCATAAAATTATTTTCATTGCTACTTCATAACAGTAATTTTGCTACTGTTATGAATCTGATATGTAGGATGTATTTTCATTGTTACAAATTGAACATAGCCCACAGATTGAGAACTGCTGGACTATTTCCTCTAACTATTGAGAAAATGGGCCAACATGCCCCCAGTGTTGACCATACCTCAGTGGACCTCACTGACCATGTCTCATTAGCCTATAGGAGAAGAAAAGGAGGGCTGTTCAGGGAAGGGAAGCAGGAGGCACATGTGAATGCTTGACCCTTGTTCAAGGGACAGGGAACAAGAATGAAGCTGTCAAAAATTCCTCCCTTCTAGGCTTATTGCATATTACTCTGCTTCAGGCGGTCTACATTCCTGCCAAACTGACCCATTTGTTGGTATGTGATCTGCTGTCAGGCTCAGGCCATTCCCTGTGTCTAGAACGCACCCTTTGCTCAAAGGATACTCAAAGGATACAAAGGATACTCAAAGGATTCAGAAATCAGAGGAAATCCTACTTCTGCTGCTTTCTACCTGTGTGATCCTGGGCATGTCACTCCCTGGGCTTTGATTTCCTTATCTGTAAAATGAGAGTGCCAGACTACATGGCCCTTTTGACTCTATGATCTAGCCTATCAGCTGTCCTTTGTGCTACAGAATCCCTCCCTTCCTTCAGAACTCACCTCAAGTGCCACCTTCTACAGGAAGCTGAACCTGTTTGCCCCAATTGCTGGCTCTTACTCCCAGGAAATATTCAATCAATCAGTTAACAAGTATTCATTGGGCACATACCATGTGCCAGATACTATTCTAGGCAATGGGTATACGAAGCAAAAGAGAAAACAGGCCTTGTCTATTTTGCATCTACGTGGCATGGCTTTTCTATTCCATTTTCCAGGTACATGTTTTTCTCTGATAGAATGTAAATTCCTTATGAGCAGAGACTGTGTGTGCATAGGTGTGTGTGTGAATGTGTGCATATGTATATGTGTGTGTGCATATGTGTGAGTGTGAGTGTGTGTGTGTGTGTTTATATCCCTAAAGCAAGATCCTGTGCCTGGCACATAGTTGGCACTCCAAAAATGAGCCTCCGTTCCCATTTCTCCTGTTCCAGGCTCAGATTGGGCACCATCCCTAATTTGATCTTTGGCTCCCATGATTCACTTGACTGTGAATAAAATGGAAGAATGGTGGGTAATGCTTGGAACACAAAACTCTGACCTCTCCACTTATCTCCCTTAACCTTGGATTTGGCAAATCTTGGCTAGAGGAGCCAGAGGCACCATTACTTTATCTTTTTATGAGAAGGGTTCAGAAAGACTGAATGGAATCTTCCGTTAGGTCAAATCCCATTATTCTGAGAATCCTCAAGAATCAGAATTGCAGGAAAACTCTGATGTCATAGGATCATGGATTTAGACTTAGGAAGCAAACTGAGTCTAGCTAGTCCAACGTTTTATTTCACAAGGGACAGAGCTGGGATTTGAACCCAGGTTCTCTGATTCTAATTCCGACATACTTTCCCTAGTGAACTACCATCTTCCTAGATCATCAAATTTATACAGAACAGAAAGCCCTTCTATACCATCCCCATGAATACCATCCAGGCTATGTTGGATGATCTAATTGTTAGGGAATTTTCCATTAGATGAGGTGCTTTGTCTCTTCCTCATCACCCTGAATGATTCAGATCCTTCCCCATGTTCTTTGACAAGAGAAGCCTCATCTTGCTCATCCTTCAAACTTTTCCCTTTTTTTCTCTTCTCTCTTTCCAAAATGTTGCCACATAAGGAGCTCCTTTATTCAGCATTGCTTTCCAGAAGCTCAGCTCCTTTCCCAAGGTGTGCTTAGTCTCTGTCTATTGCAGGACCTGGCATAGGGGTGTCTTGCTGCTTATCTTTAGAATCTTATTTTTTCCACTTCCTTCCTTTTTCCTTCTTGAGTTTTGGCTTTATCATCATTCTTCCCCCCTCCACTTTTCTGTTTTCCTGCATGGATTCTAGTGGCTAAACCTTTGGTAACTCTCTTGCACATCCCCTCTGGAAAGCCTTTCACAAAATCTCCCAAACCCACCTCCTCCCTTGTGCCTCATTCCTGTGAAGAATAGAGATAGAAAGAATGATTCCTAGTAGGTAAGGAGTCTGGTAGAATGTAGCCTCCTTGAGCCAAGGGCTTCTTTCTTCCATTTCCTTTGTATCATTGGCATCTAGCACAGCACTTGGGGCATTTTTCTTTGGGTGGACCTTCTTTTGCCAATGCAAGCTGGCATCTGCTCTGAAGCTGAGAATCTGAGAGAAGTTAAGTCACTTGGCCAGGGCCACAAAGTCAGTGGATGATGGAATAGAAGTCCCCAGTGAAATCAGGGGCGGTTTCAATTTTTTTGTCACCTATCCTGGCACAGAATAAATGTTTGTTGTTCCGTTGCTATGGAAGAAGTAGGACTTGAACCCAGGCCTAGCTGACTTGGAGGCCCACCCCCCCAGCCATGACGCCATGCTGCCTCTGTTGGGCTCTTGGGGAATGCACGCATAAGTTGATGGATTTGATTTTTAAAAATAGCAAAAGTATATGAAAAATTTGACCTGGTCACAGATCTAGAACTGGAAAGTATCTTAGACATTGCCTTATCTGTAAAATAAGGTTGATAATGCAGCCAGTTCCTGCCTCATGGGCTTGTAATGAAATTATAGAAATAAAGCTCTGAGTAAAATGAAGCTCTCGATGTGTGAGCTGTTATTTTACGGATGAGGAAACTGAGGCCCAGTGGACTTAAATGTTTTGCAGAGGACACAGAGAACACACCAGAGGTCATACAAGCAGTAGAGTTAGAAGTAGGTCTAGAACCTAATGTTCTGACCGTTTGCATGGGAATGGGCCATGGGTTATGTGGGAGACAGCCGTCCATGCTTTGTGTGCATGCTTTGTATGCATCTATGTGTGTGTGTGTTTTCCTTCCAAGTTATTTGTACATTTTATCCATGTTAACAAGGGGGTCCTAGCACCGCAGTGCTGTCCCAGTCCTTCCGTCCTTCTGTCTCTCCCTATCCCTCTCACCCTTTCTCACCCCCAGAGGGAGAGGTGATAGATTGCCAGCAACTGGGCTTTTTCCCCCTTGGAATTCATTAATATAACCTCTTCCTCTGCAGGTAAACAGATTTCTGAATTGGAGTAGAAGCTGTTGCTATCGGCTGACAGTCTTTTCTCTTGCCTCTAAGGGGAGGAGCAGATGGAATTGAGGTATCAGCTCCTGGGTGGACCCCAGGAAGGCTTTCTAGATCCTTTCCTCCCTTACTTCCTTCCAGCAGCTTAGTCTTTGATTTTCAGTCATGGAGGAAGCATTGTCTTTATTTGAAACCACGTAGAAGGCTAATTCCACTGTGAACGTTCAGCAATAACATCTACAAAGACCAAGATTTGCACATTTCTTTTTATCCAGCGATTCTCAAACACTTGATGACTACTTGGGAAGAAACATAGTAGCAGCTGCCCCTGTCTTGGTGTATCCATCCATGACAAAGAGAGCTAGCCTGTCCATATTTGATTTTGTATCAGAAACAATGTGGCCATTAGACAGAAGGGGCCTAAACAAAATGAATATGGCCCACTGTTCTATGGAGCATTGGTTTGGAGTGCAATTGGGTAGTAAAATCCTTTGTGGTGAGATTGGCGTCATCAAACATAGACAGCTATATCCAGCTTCTTGAAAGTTATATAAATAAGGCATTTATGCCCTTAGAGGATGAGCTGAAGATCAAAGTCTGAACAATAGAGCAAGCAGTCTGGGTTTTTTTTTTTTCCTCTGCTAGAGAACATAACCCTCTGACTGGGTTAGGAAAGGAAAAGACAGCTGGAGATTTCAATATCCCATTGTCCTTTATCTCTAAATGCACAAATGATTCCGCTGGAGTGGGAAGCAGAGAAAACAAACTGCAGAAAAACAAGAAAGGTGCTCAGGGAAGAAAGGAGCCTCGTGATGGGGACATGGGCTCACCACCAGGTTGGTGCCTTAGGAGCAGGGCAGAAATCAGAAACGGGCTTTTGGGGAGGGTGGCTGGGGGAATTAAGGAGCATTGATTGTTGTAATAACGAATTTTTATTTTCTTTCAATTGAATTATGAATAACAATTCTTCACGGATCCTTTGGACTAATCTGAAAAAGAGAATGTCTGCCTTTAACCTTCCCCCTTCATTGTTAACTCAGGAGCTCCAAGCTCCTCCAAAGTTCTGAATCCCCTTCTGCAAGACCGCAGAGACAGTGAAGAGAGATGGTAGAAGGAGGAAGCTGTGTTGGAAGGAACTAAGGAGACGAGAGAAAGGGCCAGTGGGAATCCAAGGCTCGCGGCACCCTACCATGCACCCTTGCAATAACGAGTTTTTGTGCTTTGTTCCATTTAAGTGAGTGGGGATAGAAAAGAGGAGAAGACAAGGGGTCACAGGAAGGAGGACGCTAGATCGGGTGCTCTTTCCCAGACCTCTGCAGCCCCCTCCTAATGGGTCTCATTTCCTCTAGCCCTTCCCTTCTCCAATCCACCTTCCACAGAAGCCACATCTTTTTAAGGCTCAGGGCAAGCCATAGAACTTGCCTGCTGGACTGATTCAGTAGTGCCCTATTCCATCCAGGTTAAAATAATATTCCTAACAACTAGCATGTATATAGGGCTTAAAGATTTGCAAATCACTTTATAGACATTGTCTCATTTTAGCCTCATGGCAGCAGCTGGGGGTGCAGTGGATAGAGCTCCAGCCTGGAGTAAAGAAGACTTGAGTTCAAAGGCAGTAGCGGTGTGACCCTGGGCAAGTCACTTAATCCTGTTTGTCTGTTTCCTCATCTATAAAATGAGCTGGTGAAAAGGCAAACCACTCCATTAGCTTTGCCAAGAAAACCTCAATGGGGTCATGAAGTCAGAGGACTGAAAAGACCAGATGACAACATCTTCACAACTCTGGAAGGGAGGGGTTATTAGTTTCCCCATTTTCAGATGGGGAAACTGAGGCAGATAGCAGCAAAGTGACTTGCCCAGGGACACATAGCTAATAAAAATCTGAAATATGATTTGAACTCAGGTCTCCTAGACTCCATATTGAGGGCTCTAGGCACTGCACCAGTCAGCTTCAAATTCTCTTTCACTGCCATTTAAAATCTTTAAAAATCTAATACCCACCCAGTGGGTATTGTATTTATTTTATATTTTATATTTATTTGTATTTATTTTATATTCCTCCCCTTCACATGCTTTATGTATCAGTCAGAGAGGTTGATAATCTGTTCCCTAAACTTGAACATGGTCCCTTAAACATCTTCTACCTCGGTGCTTTTGTTCAGGCTATTCTCCATGCCCTAGAATACCTACTATGCTTCTCAGAATACTTAGCTTCTGTCAAGACTCTGCTGTGGTTCTTCTGAGCCCTTATGGGTAGTCTGCTGAGGTTCTCAGTTCTTCATACTCTCTTGGTTACTTTTCATCTCGCAAACTGCCTGTCCTCCTGTCCCCGTCAGGAGGGAATCTCTTTGAGGGTAGGGACTGGTTAAGTTCTACTTTTGTGTCTCCCCACATCTAGCCTGATGCTGTTTGTGTAATGGGCTCTTCAGTAAGACTTCCTGAATTGAAATAACTTGATAGTTGTCTTCATGTATTTGAAAGGCTGTTATGCTGACACTGTGGGAGAACTGTCCCACTTGGCCTCTTGACCAGAATCTTCTCCCTGGGACCTCACTCCGACGCTACCTTACTTTCCCTGTTGGAAGTACCCTCCACCTCATGTCTGCATCTTTTGATTGGCTGTTTCCTCTGATTAAGGGGGATGCCCAGGCCAAAGATACTTTTATCCTTCTCCAGACTTGTCTCCACAAGGTTTTCTCTACTACACTTGGCTTGGGTGCCTTTATTCTCCCCTTTCCCCTTTCTAGTGTTATCTTCTCTCATTAGAAGGTAAGCTCCTTGAGGGCAGGGACTTTCATTTTTTCTGCTGCCTGGAAAGACTTCGGGTTCCTCCACAACAGAGGTTTTAAAATAAAGGCTGGATGAGTAATTGTTTGGGGATTTTGTGGGAGGGGGAATCACGAGGCAGTTACGTGTTGGCTCCATGGCTTCTGGAGTCCTTCCCAAGTCTGAGTTTTGGATTATGTATCATAGAAAGGATATATTCCATTAAGGACCGCAGGTCTGCAAACACGGGTGGAAACTTCCTTGATCCTCGAAGGACACAAGTTGGGTATCGCCTATAACTTTAGAAAGTTACCTGAGATTCAGAGGAATTAAATGCCTTGGTTATAATCACACAGTTAGGAAATGTCAGAGGCATGATTTGAACTCAGGTCCAAAGCATCTAGCCTGACCCCAAGTCCAATCAATATTCTATCCATCATGGCAGGCTGACTCTCAAAGTTACATTATAAAGAGAAAATAGAAATGGAGTAGAGTACCATTTCTATGTGTTCTATGTCTAGAATGCCAGGATGCTTCTGGCTCAGGTGTCAGAGGACCTGAGTTCAAATCCTGTCCTAGGCAATTACTGCCTGTGTGACCTCAGACAAGGCACTTCACCTCCCTTGGCTCAGTTTCCTTGACTACAAAATGAGAGGGCTGGTCTCTATGTTCATTTCCAGGAAATACAGGTGATTGAAATGACTCCCACATGGATGCAACAAAATGTCAGAGCAGACAGCTGGACACCTTTTTAGTGATGAGAGTGATCATTTGTAAGGACATTTGGGGTCAGGGTGACATAACAAATTATCTGAGCAATTATGGTAAAACGAAACTACCCTGTGGCTTGAAATTTCAAGACCATCCTGCCTTTTTGACCCAAAGAAATAGAAGCCAGTTATAAACATAGTTCATAGTACGGTAGTGAAATAATTAGAAAAAAGAAGTCTTACTGACTTTGGTCCAAGGACCCCAAAAGGCTTCTCTCCTGTTGTACCGGGTTCTGCAGCTGTGGCCCTTGGTCATCACCTCTCTGCATTAGTATCTACAAGGGCATTGAGTTTAGACACGTCCTCTTTCAGAAGTCAGTGGAGTTGGTTCACTCACTGTGCATCCATGGTGGTAGAAAAGCCAAGACTGGAGAAAATGACTCGTAGTGAGAATAAATTTAAAAAAAATCACTCCATGGAGTAAAGTTAAGATTAAAATAAAAGGTTAGTTCTGTAATAACAAGGATCTCTGGTTCTAATCTGTATCTTGAGTCTTTTGTTTTAAAAGAAAAGGGAATATGGAGCCAATTTTATCACAGATTAGATAGACAGATAGGTAAGATGGAGCATTTATTATACATTTACTAAGCACTGAGAATACAAATGAAAGCAAACAAGGCAATTCCTGCCCTCAGGGAGCTTACGTACTTCCTTCATAAAGGAAGAGGAGAGGGGAGGAGAGAAGTTAAAGGTGCTGTCCCGAAGGTGGAGGAGTGAAGTGAGCATGACTTTGGTCACTTATGAAATGATGATATGTTCTAGGGACTACCTCACCAATCAAGATGGTGACAATTTATGACTATTTTCTGACAGCTGGCACAGTGGACAGAGCGCTGTGCCTGGAGTGAAGAGGACTCACCTTCTTGAGTTCAAATCTGGCCTCAGACATTTACTAGGCTGTGTGACCCTGTGCAAGTCACTTAATCTTGTTTGCTTCAGTTTCCTCATCTGTAAAGTTGAGAAAACTTGGGACCGTGGGAATTACGCTAGAGATTTTCTTCTCTCCTTCCCATTCCAGTTCTGGTTTGAGGATGTTAGTAAAGGAGCACAGGATTTCCTTCCCTAATCCCACTTTCTAAACTGGGACAAGGGATTCTAAAAACTACACATGGATTCCTGACTAGTGAAGGCTCCAACTGGCCACTGAATACTTTGGGGTCTCTACTGAAGCAGCCTGGATTGAAAATCAGAGGACCTCAGTTCAAATCACTTACTGCCTGTGTTGCAAAATTACTTCCCTCCTCAAACTCCCATTTCTTCCTTGGTAAGACAAGGGACTTGGACCTGATGGTCTTTGAGGCCCCTGCCAGCTCTAGATCCGTTACTCTCTGGCTCCCATCTTTCCTTGTGATGAGAATTGGGTTCAGATATTGACTTTGACCCTTGGGGCACAGCTTCAATCTCCTCATCTGTAAGTGAGGCCAATACTACACTATCTCTCACAGCATTGCTGTGGGAAGGCTTTGTAGACCTCATATCACAAAAGAAACATAGCTTTCATTTTAGGCTTCTTTTGGGGATGTGAATATATGACCATATTTCCTTGACAGCCAAAATAGTTGCCTCCCATTTTAGCTTTTCTATTAGTCAACAGCTCCCCATGGGTTAGAACTCCAAGACCTCCTTCTTTCAGAGGAACTCGGTTTGCCTGAGGTAATGTTCCCAGCATGTCCTGCCCTGATGAAGCAGCTAGTGGCTCATCCTGGCATTTTTAGCATCTCTTGAAATTTATTTCACCACACAGCTAATTTGGCAGTTGCCTGACTTACAACAACAAGCCCTGTTTTGCTTAATTCTAAACTTCATGTCAACATTTCTATCTATCTGTTCTGCCTTGGGTAACATTGGCATTGGCTTGGGTTTTCAGAGATATTGTTCTAAACCATTTATAACCAATCATAGCAGATGATGTGATGTCTTTATTTGGGGCTGCTATCAAAGCCATCCAGATCTCGATTCAGCCTCTGTCCCTTGCCAGCTATTACTTGACAACACAATGTCACATCAGAGTGGCTGACTATGGTATTATATAGGGCGAAGTCCAAAAATGGCCCACAAACAGCATGTCAGCTTGGCAATTCTGGCTCTACCCTCCTGCCCTTCCCCAAATCCTAGAATAGAATAGAGCAGGGGCTGAGATTTTGTTGTTGTTGTTACAAATGCACACATGTTAATCCACTTTGCCCATGGGTGAAGGACAATCTTGAGAAACCATCTTGAGACATTGATGGTTTCTGATACCCAAAGTTGGACCCTAATATAAATCAGAAGTTGAGATGTGTAATGAAAGCTTATGTGTTGATAACCATTGTCTCAAAACCAAGCGGGAACTGATCAAGCTTTGCTCCTAGCTAGCTGCCATTTAAAACCCATAAGCCATCAGGTGAAGCTAATTAAGTTCTAATTCTCTCTCTCTCTAAAGCCTTAGCCGATTGTTCATATCCCAGAAATAAATTATAGTTTGGCAAAACCTCTTTAATTTAGATGAATGAGTGGAGAGGTAGGGGCAACATAAATTACAGAATGAGAGTCCAATTATAACATGGTTAAGTACTGGCTACAAATGTGAGAATCTAGAGGACCGAGAACAGGTATTTGCCTTCTTTGGATCCCCAGTACAAATAGTAATGCTTAATAAATGTTTGTTAATTGACTGACAAATATAGTTACTTTGATCCATCAACAGAGCCAATGTGTACCTTTATACGTGTCCATGTTTTCTCCCCAGATTGTTTCCAAGGTCTAGCATGATGATGTCTGCCTGCTACACAGTAAACACTGTTTGTTGACGGATGTGTTGACCTGTGAATTCATTAGCATGAGCACTCCCTTCAGTGTTGCAGATTATAACCTATCCCTGCTTCCTCTTCTGTGGGATTCTGGTCCATGTAGACAAATGCTCTACAGAGGCTTAGCCTTCCTTTGGGTATTTTGGGATTTCCTTGATGGCAGCTTGAGAGTTATCCATTTGTAATCTTTCATTTTGTTACATGAGAATCTCTCTTCCTTTTTCCAAGAGCACATTTCCTAGGTCATATTTCTTATGCCACTTTTGTGAAAGTGAATCATCATTGAATCACATTCAGATAGTGTGGCAGTCTCTTTGTGCCCACCCTACTGCTCCCTGTTGCCCTTAGGGATCACGTACAACTTTGATTTTTTGGAGTTTTGGGGGGAGGTTATGATTTACAGTTGTATCACCAGAACAACACTGTTGTTCCAAAGGTTGGCTTTTGTGCAGGGAGTTGCTTGTCACCCCAAACAGAATAAAAGCTCCTCAAGGCTGTGGCTGTTTCACTTTTGCCATCTTATTCCCAGCACCCAACACCCAGCACCCAGCACAGGGCCTGGTACATAGCAGGCACTTATTAAATGAACAATGACTAAAACATAGCACAACTTTCCGACTGTCACCCAGCCCTCTCTCTCTTTTTTGGGTGATTTTGGGGCCAGGTCATCTCTCAAGTACAGTATCTATTGATGATCCCAATGGAAGAACTCAATGGCATGTCCATTCAGCTGCATGTCATAATCTGGGTATTCACCATTCTTCATCCATTTAATTCTTCCCCACGAATCCAGGCCAACATCCTTTGAATGTCAATGATATCACTGAGGAGTCTCTATACGAGGGCCTGAATTATCATAATGTCATCTGTAAACAGGAATCTCTGGAAGGTACCACCATCTGTAGGGAATGCCTATGGAATTTGAACTCTTTTTCCATGACTCAAAACTCTAGAGAATATTATGTCTATTGTTTATTTTTATTCATTAATTTATTTATTTTAAGCAACTGGGAAAGTAGCCTCCTTCCACAGAATATTTATTGGCTCTCAAATCCAAGGAACTGGATTTGAAATCTGCCTTTGATGCTGGCTACCTTTGTGACTTTGGGTAAGTCATAACCATTCTGAATCTCAGTTTCCTTTTCTGTAAATGGAAGATATTGGACCAAATGGCTTCAGAGGCCCCCTTGAGTCCTAGATCTTTGAACCTGTGATCCTATGATTGGTGAAAAGAAGTATTAGAGAGTATGACCTCTGAGATTTCTACTAGCACTAGACCTATGGTCCTGGCCTCCTATGACCTGGTAGAGCAAAATGGTACCATAAAGGCTCTCCTCGAAAAATCAGTTTCCTTGGTGTATCTTCCAATCCTATCAGATTCCTTCAGAGATATGTACACAGGCTGCTGACATGCCATAGGTCAGTTTAGGTTCTTTGTCCCACCCCCCAGGTATAACAAATACATAGAGTGAAAGTTTCATCTAATTGGTATGATTATTAGACTAGTCTTATAAAGAAGTTCCATTGTAGTTATATGGGAATGTAATTTAATTCCTTTCAAGTAATTAAAATTTCAACAGTGGGAGAGGTGCTGGGAGAATGTTGACAGGAAAAGGCAGGGGCAAATCCTGTCACCTGAAGACTAGTGAGTATGACACTGACTTATAGAAAAATTCTGGAGTTGATCACAGAATTAGTGATGTATGAATAGTAGAAAAAGAGAAGTGGCTACCATATCTCTACAAGATTTGATGGTTTACAAAATGCTTTCTTCACAAAAACTTTGTAAGGTAGATATATAGATAGGTAGATAAATGACAAACTTTTAAAAATTAGATTAAAGCATGGCCTATAGTAGGTGCTATACAAGCACTAGCGGTTGGTGATGATAATGATGATGATGATGGTGATGATGGTAAAGATGATGGTGAGGGTGATGGTGATGATGGTGATGATGATGGTGAGGGTGATGATGATGGTGATGATGGTGAAGATGATGGTGAGAGTGATGGTGATGGTTAAGGCAGGTTAAGGCAAGAGCACTTAGCCTCTGAATGATTGCTTGGCCCCCCCTTCAGTCTGCAGGCTGCGAGCTCTGAAGCAGCCACATGGAGGGCCGCTGCCAGGTTGCCTCCGCTGCTTTCTTGCCCTGGGGGCAGTTGGCCTAACCCTCTTCTCTCCCCCAAATTTAGCTGAGTTCCACTGACCTTTCACTTTGTCCTTGGTTCTTATGGGTTGATAATTCTGGAAACTGCCACAGCTGCCGGTGATCCACTCTCCTGAGTGCTCCAGCCGCAGCTCGTCCTGGCCACCCCGGCGCGGTTTCAGGCCCAGCTGCTTTCGGCTCCCAGCGCTCTGCGATGAGCCCTTGCCTTCCACCTGCTGGGCTACCTTCAGCGGGAGATGTGTTTTTCTGTAATTTTGTGGGTTCTGGAGCTCTAAAATTTGTTTAGAGTCACATTTCATAGGTATTTGAGGTGGTTATGGGGGGAGCTGCGGAGTTCTCCTGCTTCTATACTGCCATCTTGACTCCGTCCCCCGGCTCATGAAACCTCAGTCTCTTTATCTGTGAAATTAGGTTAATAATAGTACCTGTCTCACAGTGTTGTGAGGAATGAATGAGATAATATTTGTAATGGAGACCTTGAAGATCCCTTTTCTGCTTTTACTATCCCATTTCAGCATGGGAACTTTGAATATTCAAGGCAGAATTTTCTTGGTTTTTTGTTTTCTTTTTAAGGTTGGGCCTGGGATTTCATTGGTGGAGGGAACTTCTCATCCATGCACACTTATTCCATCCATTAAGGGCTTAGAGAATGTCTTGGAGACACTGAAAAGTTAAAGGGCTTTCCCAGGATCATAGTTTGTGTCAGAGGCAGGATTTATGCTTCTGGCCTTCTGGTCTCCAAGACCAGCCCTCCCACCATCACATCAGTACTCATAGAGCAACACCACTGTCCACTTGTGTTAGACTTTACAGACCTATGTCATGTAAGGGGATCTCCAAGGACATGGTATTGCTTGAATTTTGGGGAATGCTATCCTCCTGGGTGGGAAAGATCTGAATTTCCCCAGGTGAGATTTTTCTCAAATTTTGACAGGGGCTATGCATTCATTTGAATCAGCATTATTCACAGATTAACTGCCTCTTGAGCCACCAAGTTCAGGAATTTTGAGTCTGAGGTTGTGATCTTCTAGAAGCATATAGAGCCAGCAAGTTCCTTCGGTTTTTCAAAGTCAGTTTCCCAGTCTTGACTCACTTCCTCTCCCCACTGCCTCCTCCCCCATTTGCTATGGCTGCCCATCGTCCATAGGAGTGCAGGGTGATTTTCATTTTCTGATTATGACTTCTGAATCCCAGCCAGAATAGAAAATTTCTCTTCTAGTAAGGGTATTCAGAGCCAAGGGCTTGTCCAAAGATAAACATTTGTGTGATAACCACTCTGTCTGTCTCTTTCAAGGCATGCCTTATTTATTACACAGGGCTGTTGCATATCTCAGATGCCTCTCACCCTTTCCTTCCTGTGCCCTCTTGGTCTGAAAATGCTTTAGAAGGCTTCAACAAATAAAATAAAGCTGAGGGCAGCACTTGCGAAGAAGATGAGGCAGAGGAACCTCTTCCATTTTACTTGCTAATCAGAAGCTCTAGGCTTGAAAAGAATCTTCCCCAAAATAATTGGTTCTAGTGGTGGAGTTTCCCAGGCATGATTTTCTTGGCCGTCTCTCAGGTTGTGCTGGGTCTTGCTTGGGATGAGAAATCCATACAAGGGGATTGAGATGGGCTCTCATGATTGGTTTTGTACACATTTGTTACCTACACTGACTTGCACACCCACCAATGAGAGAGCACAGGGACAACCAATGATGCTGTCTGTTCTACAGTCCTGCTGTCTCCTGCTTGGAAACTTACATCTTCATGTCAAAGCAATCACGTGGGCATGTGAGAGGATTTTTTTTTCTTTTCCCAATATTAACTAAATGCAGTGTGTGTAACCAGAGGTTAGAGCTGAAGCAATGGGTTTATATACAACAAGTCTTTGGCAAGGGAGGGGCTTCTCAATAATTACACTCTAATAGAATAGAATAAGAGGTTTTGAAGTAGAAGGGACATTGGAGGCCACTGAGCCTAATGCCTCTTATTTCACAGATGAGGAAGGTGAGGAGAGAAGTCAAGTGACCTGCTCAGTCACCCTACACTAAGGTCACCCCACACCAAAGTCACAACTCACCAAGGTCACCCCCACCAAGGTCACACCTCATCAAGGTTACCCACACCAAAGTCACAACTCACCAAGGTTACCCACACCAAGGTTATACCTCACCAAGGTCACCCCACATTAAGGTCATGCCTCTCCAAGGTCACCCCACAAAACATCACTTTCAGAGGCAAGTTATGAACTCTGGTTTTCTTCACTCAAAGTCCAGTGATCTGTTCCTTCAAATATTTTGATAACTTTTTCAATGTTATCAGTTTCCTTTGTAAGTCTATGTATTTTATGCATTTAAAAACATTACTCTGAGAAGGGCTTAACTAGACCAACCACCAAAGAGATTTTTAAAAAATTCATTATAATTAAAGTAGTTTTGGAATCACACTGAAATCTACTTGACTTGTTTTACAAATTTAATGGGACAGATCAGTAATAGTCATTGTTGTAAACAACAGTGAATCAAGAATGACAATAATATTTTGCCTGGGGGGGGGGGTCCATACTTGTGATGTCATCTGCAAAGGGAGCTCCTGGTATGGAAGCTCTTTCTGCTGATATAGGCAAGCAACTTGTTTAATTTATAGCCTTCGAAAGTTTTACCTGGAACATTGTGAAGGGAAGTGACTTAACCAAGGTCAAACAACTAATATATTTCAGGGACAGGCTAGACCCTCAACTGCAAGGTTGGGATTCTATTCTCTTCACGGCACTAAAAAATTAAATAATTGTGATAATGATGGTGAAGGGCTGGCATTGGTTTTATGTTTCATAGTTTTACAGAGCTTTTTTTCACATATCATTTGATTCTTATAATGTAAGATAGGGTTATTGTGAGGACACTACTACCCTGTTTTATAAATAAGGAAACTGAGGCTCCCAGAGAATTAAGTGAATTGTCTCAGGTTATAAAAGTAGATAGCAACATAACTGGTATTCAAAGAATTTTGGATGCTAGGTCTGTCCACTAGATTGCTGCTGCCTCAGTCTGGACTCAAGAAGACTTGAGTCCAAATATGACCCCAGATACTGACTAGCTGTATGACCCTGGACAAGTCACTTAACCCTGTTTGCCTCAGTTTCCTCATTTGTAAATTGGAAATAATAATAGCACCTACATCACGGGGTTGTTAACTGCTTTTTTTACAGAAGTTACACACTTTTCTCCACTTGGGGTAGTCTGTGCCTTTGTATATTGTCTTTCCTTCTCCCAGGAAAGATAGCTGTTAAACTATTTCCTGGTGCTAAGAAATAAGTTATAAAGCTAAATAAAGTTTTTTAAAAATTAATTTAATAATTTATTTTCCCCTAATTATATGTAAAAATGTTAATATTCTTTTTTTCCTTCAAATTTTGAGTTTCAAATTCTTTCCTTCCTTCCCTTCCCTCTTCATTGAGAGGGCAAGAATCAAATAAAGTTTTCGGAGATGGGAGGCACCCACTGTTATTCCAGCCAAAGGCTGTTTTTGCAGTAAGTAGAGGGAAGAGTGTCAAGTCAAAAAGCATTTAGTAAGTGCTTATTACATGCCAGACACTGGGCTCTACTGGAAATTGGAGCCCACCATCTGTATGCCTTAGGCAAGTGATAGCACGTATATTAGGGATAAGTGAGGACGTCTTAATGTTGGTTTTTTTTTCTTAAAATATTCCTCTGCTCCTTAGACAAAGCTTTCAGTTCTCATATGATAGAATTGAGCTCCCTGCTTGGTTTTGCCAAAGGCATTTTCTGCCTCCCCACCTGGACCATCACCTTTGATTAGCAGGAGGGGAAAGAAGCCCCTTAAAACCTTTGTCACGTCCTTTTAAAATCTGGTTTAAAAGTTATGTTCTGGTGTAGCTGGGATTTTTTTTAAACTCCGAGAGTGTCGTTGTCTCCAATCCAGTGTGAATGATGGCTGCTAAGGGACTATTCAATACAACTGCTCTGAGTAACACCAGTGAAGGGAAAAGAGCTAAAGACAGAGAAGGTGCTTGGGTGAAAATATAGCTTCTTTCTATGGAGGAAAAGACAGTTCTGCGGATTTGTGCAGTTGGTGAGGGAATGTGCTGCGTGTCTATGATCCTTCTTTCATGACTGCTTTGTGGATCAGGAAGACAATTTCTTCCTTGAGCAAGATGACAGAGAAAGTGGGTGATTCAGTAGAAAGTACTGAATGTGGCTGACTGATTAAGAAAACTTTCTCAAAAGACTCTTGTGAAGGGAATTGAAGAGTGAAGGGATTTTCACAGTGTAATGACCGACTTGGCTTTCTGAAGTCTCCCATCTCCAAGACCCCACTGCTAGGTGGGTTGCTCAACCCCTAACTTCAGATTTAGCCCCACCCCCAGGTTTCTTTGATGGATCTGTGATCCCACTGATGTAGAATTTGTTGTTGTTCAGTCATGTCTGACTCTTTGTGACCTCATTCGGGGTTTTCTTGGCAAAGATACTAGAGTGGTTTGCCATTTTCTTCTCCAGCTCATTTTACTGCTGAGGAAACTGAGGCAAACAAGATTAACTTACTTGTCCAGGATCACACATCTAGTAAGTGTCTGTGGTCAGATTTGAACTGAGGAAGATGAGTCTTGGTGACTCCAGACCTGGTACTCTATCCACTGTGCCACCTATTTGCCCCATTGATATAGAAATCCCCTCCAAAAATATAGATGAGGATTCCTTCCTTCCTTCCTTATCTGGTAGAACTCATCTACTTCTTTCTATAAATCCTTTGATGGAGCTCCACCCAACCTGCTGGGGCTCCCCTTTGGGCCTCTTGACATTGCATGAATTCTGATGGAGATTCATTAACTCCTTGGTAACTGACCACCCCACCTTTTCTCATTGTCACCCTGATGACATTCATTATAGTGCTCTTCCTGTCCAATTTTCCATTGGAAATATATGCAGTCAACTCATGCTTCTCTATTGCAAGATGTCTCCAATATATGTCAATATCGTTCCTTGAAAAATATACCAAAGATAACTGATCACCTGATAATTCATCCCAAGTGAGAGCTAAAAGAGAACAGGGAACGGAATAACGTCTTAGATAATATCTGCTATGTGCCAGGCCTTGTGCTAAGTGCTTTAAACATTTTATCTCATCTGAGCCTCACAACAGCCCTGCAAGGTAGATGCTGTTATTATTTTCAATTTACAGATGGAGAAATCAATGCAAACAGGGTTAAGCGACTTGCCCAGGGTCACAGTTGGTAAATGTCTGATGCTAAATTTGAACTCAAATGTTCCTTAGTCCATGCCCAGCCACTCCATCCTTTGCGTCATCTAGTGCCTAAGACAGAAAGATGGACACTTGCCAGAGGTGTTTGCTGCTGACATGGAGATTAGAAGAGGCCAGGTCATGGTGGGGTTCAGGTGACAACCAGAGGGCTTTGTATTTGATCTTGAGGCCATCTGTAACTTGCTGAAGTTTAGTGAGAACGGAGATGACCGTCAGACCAATGCTTTAGGAAAATCACTGTGACAGCTGTGTTGGGGACAGTTTGGAGTGGGCAGAGAGACCAATTAAGAGGCCACTGCAATAACTAAGAAATGAGAACTGAAGTAAACTTAATTAAAAAAAAAGATCAATGATACTCTAGGTAAAAAGTAGAGACTTTGCCAAGGGTTCTTGTGAAGCCAACCCTTGTGCCTTAAAAACAAAAGAATCTTTTTAGCTTCATCTTCTTGGCTAAAAAAGAATCTTCCCAACTGGTCTCTCTCCCCTGAGTTTGTGTACTTGGCCATAAGGGGCCAATGGGGGAGTGTAAGGGATAGTGACCAGAAACATATTCTCCTAAAATTAAATATTTTAATTTGTTTCACCTTCCTTGCCCGTACAAACCAGAGCCCCTGGGACATGTTCTATAGGCTGAGCAGCAGAGGAGGCAAAGAAGTAAGGGGAAAAGTCTCATTGACTTTGCCCTGACCCAGCTAGGCCTTCAGGGCCATCTGATGGCAGGAATGAGGAGAGCTCTTCCCACAGGGAAGATTGGAGTAACCAAGTCACTGATGGTGCCTCCTCCTTCCTTACCCATCACAGTAGAGTGGAGATGAGCAGGATGTGGAAGAACGAAGCAGGCATGGGGACATGGAGGGCAGCAGGTGAAGCAACCAAGGTTCTCAGAGCCTGGGGAAGGAGGGCTTCACACTCTCAGCAGTACCCTCACAGTCAAGGGGCTGCTGGTTCATTTGGACGTGCCGGGGCTCACTCTGTGCATGTGCCTATGTTACAATCAACAAGGACTTATGAAATGCCCATTCTGTGCCAGGCACAGGGCCAGGCTCTGGGTATGTAAGAATGAAGAGTAAAATACTCACTGCTCATGAGGAGTTCCTTTCTAAGTGGGGAGAAAATGAATGCCTTAATAAGTAGATGCAGCTGGAATCCAAAATGAATTAATATAAACCTATACACAGTAGTTACATAGGAGGTGGTTCGGGAAGGAGGCCACTAGCGATCCCGGAGCCCTGAGAGGTGTGAGAGGGTTAGAACCTGTAGGGCTGGAAGAGGAAGCCACAGTGATGAGGCCCCCAGGCCATCCTGGAATCCAAACGAGTTTAGATCACTGGAATGTGGAGGGATCTCTGCCGCGTCTGCCGCGCTTCCTGGCTTGGTGCTTCCCTCTCCTGGTGCGGACCCTCATTCCTGCCCTTTTATTCTGTGTGATTTCTGCTTCCTCTGCCTCCTCCCCCCATCCCATGCTCTTATAAAATCTCCATAGGAATTCTAACCAATGGTCTAAAAGTGCTACTCAGAAAGAGCCGAGTTTAAATCCAGGGTCAGACCCTTAGCTTCGGGCAAGTTGTCTAACCTGTCAGCCTCCGTTTCTTCATCTGTGAAATGGAGCTAACAATAGTGCCATGAGGATTGAGGCAATATTTGCAAAGTGCTTTGCAGACCTGAAATCTTCATATGATTGCTATTAGCTACTCTGGATATCTTAATGTCTGTATCAGGGCAACAAAGGGGCCACGCGGTATAACGGATAGAAGACAAAGGTTCAAACCCTACCTCGGACATTTGCTGGGTGACCTTGGATAGAACATTTAATCTCTCCCTGCTTTTGGCTATCACTGTTATAAGTCACCTGATGATGGCATGAATGGGTCGAGAGCTGTACCTGTGAAGAGAATGTCCACATGGTCACACATGGCATCAGGGAAGTACCCGAGCAGTTGCCATCTCTCAGTTTCGTTGCGGGAGCATTTTTGGTTTTTGCATTTCCTGATGATGGCTCTCTGCCACCTCTTGCATGCAAATCACTATTGGAAATGTGCAGCAGCCTTCTTATTCATGCCATGTGTCTCTTCATTGACCTGTGGCTCACCTGCAATTGTGATTCACTGGAGATTCTTCTTGCCTTGTACATAATAGATACTTAATGAATGTTGAATTAAAGTGCACTCGAAATCCTCTAACTGGGCAGCTTTCTTGTTCTCCCTCACCTAAGCCCCCATCTTGGCATCCTGATCATTATCCAGTTCTGCCCAGAATGGGGATCCTGCCTTACTTGTGGGCAATCCTTGCTGAAATGTGAGTCTTTCTCTGGACCCAAATACTGCTGCTTAGCTTTAGAACCCCCTGAGACTGACCACCTGCCTAGACCTCTGCCTATTACCCAGCCTGGGGCCTGTATTAAACACTATGCTTTTTGCCAGCTGCTGCCCAACCACAAATTCCATTAACACCGCTCACCTGATATCTGAACATCCATCTAGTCTCTGTTTACACCTTGAATCTCTGTACCATTCACCTGCCAGGACAATCCCTTCTGCTTGCTGCTCTTCCTCCCCCCCCCCCCCTGATTTTCAGATTTATTCTTCTATCTTGGCCAATTACTTTGAGACCTCCCACCACTTAAGCCATAGAATGAACAGACTCCCAGTGAAGCTGCTACAAATCCTGAATCTTTGAAAAGTTCCCCAAAGTTCTTATATCCAAGTTGGAAGATTCAGGGTGTTTGTTGCATTCAAACCAGAGGGAAATGCCTGGCTTGGATGAATCACTTGGAGATTAATGAGTAAGGGCACAGAATTGTACTTGTTCAACTATTTTAGTCATATCTGACTCTTTCTCTGAGGTTTTCTTGGCAGAGATACTGGAGGGGTTTGCTATTTCCTTCTCTAGCTCATTTTACAGATGAGGAAACAGAGGCAAAGAGGGTGAATTGACTTGCCCAGGGTCACACAGCTAGTAAAAGTCTGAAACCAGACTGGAACTCAGGAAGATGAGTTTTCCTGACTCCAGGTGCAACGCTCTATCCACTGTGCCACCTACCTGCCCTAGGGGGGAAAAAAAATCATAGTTGAGTGAAAAAGCATTCTTTTCTATTTAATGCTACTTATGATGCCAATGGGAAATTGAATGCACTCAGATATATAAAGCACTGCCTTCATGTCACTGATGACTACTTCCCCTGGAAGAACTGACCCCTAGGAAATCAGTCTGTCCTGTGTAATTGAACAGTCTAGCAATTTCAGGTCACATGATGGTTTTATGATATAGACAATAGTATATAGAAAACAAGGTTGAGTTTTTCTGATGTTCTACTTGTCCACATTTTCACAAATAATAGGACAGTTTATCAGCTTCCTGTGCTCCTGGCTCCCCACCGAGTGTCCCTGCTTGAGATGTCATGTGTCATGAGCATCTTCTGTGGCAAATCAGCCTTATTTTTCTTACTGTGAACTGGACACCCCAGGACACTACAGGCTGAACTGTCCAAAACCTTTATCGCTGTCAGCTGCACACAATATATACCTGGACAGGAGTTACAAATAGCTTCGTTGGCTGATGGACTCAGCATTGGGCTTTATGCTTGCTATGTTGATTTCTGTTTTTGTAAGGTAATATCTGAGGTTAACAAATTTGAAAGTATTTTAAAGTCATCTCAGTTACCTGTGTTAACTCCCCATTCCAAACTTAAATTCCCATCTCAATACAAGCTTAATTTTATAAAACACCTGTTCAGAAAGCCAGTGTACTCAGTTAAAGAAAATAAATGTCAACAATGTGAAAATATTTCAGTCTATGTGAAGTTTAGCTATATTCCAGAATAACTTGCCTCAGCAGGCAGTAGGGTTTCTTATAAAGTAAACACACACACACACACACACACACACACACACTCACACACACTCTGAGCATACATACTCCGAGCATACACCCAATATAAAAACCATATTGGAGATCACTCAACTTTTCTCATGATTAGATTTTCAGAAGGTTGGTGATGGGGGCTGTTAGCACTTTATTCTCATATTCTGCAAAGTGATATGTGTGTGTATGTGTCTACATATGTATCTATGTGTGTGTTGAGATTGGGGAATCTGAGTTAATCAATATTATACTCAATCCTAAATCATTCCCAGACATCCAAGCCATTGTCGTGAAAACCTTTCCAGATTAGGCAGTTCATGTATCCAATCCATTTTCTTTTGGACCTGCTAACACTTTCATAAATAATTCTTGTGATGTGCCAGTGTGATATGCCCACACATCCCTAATTTTCTCCCCAGCCAGAAGTGCCAGGCAGTTAATGATGACAATATCTTTGGAGACGGGCTTCAATGCTGACTAAAATAAAAGAAACTTGGTTTACAATGGCCCTGGCTGCAAAAGCCACTTTCCTGGAATCATTACCGTACATAGCATCAAAAGAGAGATAGCACCACGTCCCCAAAATAAGACAATTTGCGAGATGTATCATAAAAACTCCCTTCACCGCCTGGCTTCTCTTGTTAACAGCTTCCATAAAACTAAGGCATTGTCAGAAAAGTTCAGAGGCATTTTCTTTCTCCATCCCTAGAAAGGGTTGTTTGGCAGAAGCTATAGGAGCTCTCTCTAGCCTCTTCAAAGTCCACCTCCAATCTTAGCCCTTCCTGGAAGTCTACTTGTTTTGGTGTAGTCTGGGGAATGACCTCAGCTTTCTGTGTGCTTTACACAATTAGAATCAGCTACCACCTTTGCAAATTATGTATAATGAGGTTGGCCCAGACCGACAAAAGTGCCTATAGAAATAAGGTGGTAAATTAATAAAGTGATAAAGATCTAATTAAATGGTCTGGGAGCTTAGAGAGAGATCAATAATGGCTAGAGTGCCTGCTTCCTCAATGTGTACTCAAATGTATGAAGGTTGGTTTGATGCTTCTGAAAGTGTAGCCTCCTTGGTAATGGACTCATGATGAAGAGTGAAACATTTTTGTGCATAGCCAAAGGGGGAAGTTCTTTTGCTTGACTGTGCAGATTTGTTATAAGAGATTTTCAGTGGGGAGAGGGGGGAGGAAGAGACAACAAATCTTTGATAACTGTAAAGAAATTTTAAAAGAAACCTCCCTGTACACATCATCCTACTCTCATCTCTGCAATGAACATTTTTATGATTGTGGATAATTCCCACTCTACCTCAGTTTCCTCATCTGCAAAATGAAGTGGTGGTGGTGGTGGTGGTGATGGGGGAACTTTCAGAATCTTTCTGCCTCTACACATATGATCCTGTGATGTGTGACCTTTGGAATGCTGTCTAGAACATAATTATTTAATGAATATTAAGTAAACAAATGTGGGGTAAGGCTAAGCTGCATTTAAAATGACAGTCAAAATGTTTATAAGTAGAAGAAAAATAAATTAATTTTTTTTATCCAAAATGGTAAAGAGATAGGGTATTCAGGTTAATGAAGTGTTCTGGTTAGCTAAGAGTTGCCATATAGATAGGGTAGACATATTTTCACCAATTTTCAGGGAATTAAGAAATTTTAAAACTCATCAAAGTTCTTCCTAAAGTAAGAAAATCATTTCCCAGTGATTCAGAAAGCATGTCAGGGGCTCATCTTGCCTCTGGGTCTTTATTAAGACTACAACAGAACCTCAGAGTTGGAAGGGAGCCGAGAGGCCATTTAATTCACCCCTTACCTGCTGAAGCACTCCCTCTATGATGTGCTGCTCGACATCCAGGCTTTGCTTGAAGACCTTCAGGGAGGGGCAACTCAGCCCCTACTGCAGCAGCACTACAGTAGGATAAAGTTGTTGGTTGTGACCATTGGTGGTTTTCCAATATCACATTTCTCTCCATCTCTGTGAACTCTTCCATATTCCTAAAAGGTCCTCTCCTCTCCTTTCTTTGTCCTTGGATCCTACCCATAGCTTCTACTTCATGTCCTACTCCACCATGATGCCTTCTAGGGTTAAGATCACAGGATGTAAGAACCTATGATCCCATGATTTAAGGCAGATGAAGAAAATGAATCCCAGAGAAGGCAAGCGATTTGCCCATCATGACATATCTGGGAAGTAGCCACTCCAGTCTTCATCAATCTCTTCTCTCTAAATTCTAGTGGCATTTAATTGCATCTTTAGCACTTTATTAATTTAGCAGTTAAGTAGGTCCTGATCTGTAGCATGTGCTAATTGTCTCCCCAACTCAAATGAGCTTTTTGAAGGTAAGGACCATGCCTAATATACCTCCATCTAGTACTATAATGGGGGATGCCAATCTCTTTGAAAGTTAAGAAATACACTTTTGATGCTCATAGGGGATTTGTTGGTATAGTTGAGTCATTTAAGTCATGTCTGACTCTTTGTGATGCATTTGGAGTTCTCTGGGCAGAGCTACTGGAGTGGTTTGCCATTTCCTTTTCCAGCTCATTATATAGGTGAAGAAACTGAGGGAAACAGGGTTAAGTGACTCACCCAGGGTCACACAGATAGGAAGTGTCTGAGGTCAGATATGAACTCAAAGAAGAGTCTTCCTGAGTCTGTCCACTGGGTCACTCAGCTGCTCCCTCCCAGGAGATTTATTGTCATATCACTTACCAATATTAAAACAAAGAGTAAAACAGCTATGGTTCAGGGGATAGTGAATTCATCTCTGAGTAAGGAAAACCTGAGTTCAAGTCCTACCTCTGACATGTATTATCTATGTGACTCTGGGTGAATTGCATGTCTCAACTTAATAGTACCCTGAATAATTCTCTAAATTATAATTTGCAGAGAAGGTACTGACCTGCATTGGAGAAGAGAATTTCCCAAATGGGAATTCTTGACATGGATAATAAAGATAATGGATGAAGAGGCAGATTTGGTCTAAAAACAAACACATAGGATTCAGGCAGGATTTGGGTCAGTCCATATCAGAACCATTAGAGGGTGGGGGAAGGTGTTTGTCCTAAAACCGGACAGTCCTGGCACAAAAGGATCAGCCAGAGGCTGGTCAGCTCTGCCAGGACTGAGAAATGGTCTGAGTGGCTCCCGATCATTGAGGCTTCCATTGCCTTCTATTGGGAAGAGAACAAAGGGAACTCATGCCCCTTTCCCAATGTAGTCACCTAGAGTAAGACCTCCTCCCTCCAATCCCCATATACCTGTGGGATACAGTGATAAGAACTCTGATATCTAAGGACCTGGGTTCAAATCTTGCCTCTGACATTTACTGCCTGCATGAGCTCAGTCAAGTCAACTTAACCTCCCTAGACCTTACTTTCCTTAACCATAAAATGAGGAGCTTGGACTAACAGCAGAGATTCATTATACATTAAAAATGTATAACAGACATTATACATTAATTTTTTAAATGTATAATGGACAGTCTGGTGAAGCCTATGGACCCTTCCTTAGAATAATGTTTTTAAATGCACAAAATAAAATGCATAGAATTATAAAGGAAAGGAAAGCAGCATCAGAATACATTTTTAAAACAAGTTCCCATTCCCTTGATTAAGAATGCCTGACCTTTATGGCTTCTAAGGTCGTTTCTAACTCTGTATCTATAATCTTACACATACTCTAGGCACAGATCAGCTAGGTAGGTATTCAGGAGTTGGGATAGTTCCCTTGATGTTCAGTGGTTTGGCCCACAGATTCATTGGTCCCTCTGGTTGTCTGTGGGACTGGGGAAGAGACCAAGTCTAATCAGACTTGTTCAATAAATACTTATTGATCAACTAAATGAAGGAGCAGTTATGCCTGTGGTTCTCAAGCTTCCTGATGCCATGACTCTTTAATACTCATATGTGGGCATATCTGCATGTGGGTGGACCTGCCTGGAGACAGATAGAGGAGCAGTGTCTAGGTTCCTAAGACCATTGGAAATATGTGTTTTCCGATGGTCTCAGGCGACCCCTGTGACCCCTGTGAAAGGGTCTTTTGACCCCCAAAGGGGTCGCGACCTACAGGTTGAGAACCGCTGAGTTATGCCTGTGGCCCAGAGAATTGGCCTGATGAACAGAGGCTGGGGTAAAAACCAGCTGTGGCCATCATGGACTTGAGAAGACCAGGGATGCTGGATATTGCCACAGACTTGACATTCTCTCTAGAAAACAGATTCCTTGCTTGTTGCAATAATAGTTGGGCACACAGGGCCTGAAACTCTGTGATAAGATATAATCCCTTTGTTTAATGGCTAGGCTCTTTTCAAATCTTCAAGTTTCCAAGAACTATTTTTTTTAATCACAAGGGAGAAAATGTCCCAGGAAAGGTAATAGGCTTCTGTTTACCTAGCCCAGGGTAGCTATTGAGAAGAGAACCCAGAGTTATTTCATTTTTCCAGCTTAGAGGGAGGCTCCATGGGGAAGAAGCTGCAAAATATTTTCCCATTGATTTCTTTGTGTTTAGAAAATTAGGACAGAAATGAGTCACGGAATATTTTCTTTCCTTAGTCGCCAAAGGTCTTGGGCATGCAAGCATGTCACTGTGCTCCCAAGGGGGTGGAAAACTGTGCTCCCTTGGTGACAGAGAAATCCCATGGCCCCATATATCAAACATGCTTTGCTATTCTGAACCTGACATCAGCTTGCTATTAAGCACACAGACAGGTCGGGCAGGGATATACATTCTCCTGTTTAAGATTCTAAGCCCAAGGGACAGAATGGTTGCTTTAAACAACTCAATCCCGACTTTGATAATCTTAATAACCTTGATTGTTCCCCCATTCAGGAGTTACCAATTAAGGCACAGGTCGATTGAGCTGGCTCACTATTTACCTTGGCAAACATTCTATCATTGTTAGACATACCTCCCCTGCCCACCCCTAACCCCCCCCTCCCCCACTGGGTAAAGTGGAAGATGGCTTGGCAGTCATTATTCTCTCTCTCTCTCTCTCTCTCTCTCTCTCTCTCTCTCTCTCTCTCTGTCCCTCTCCTCTGCCCCCCACTCCTCACCCCTCGGCCCAGAATAACTGGATTTTTCCAAAGGTAAAGCAGAAATGGGGGGAGAGAGTAAGAAAATGGTACCATTACTTTGCTACAGACTACCTTGTGACGTTGTGTAAGTACCTTAGCTTCTATGGGTCTCAGTTTTCTCGGCTATAAAGTGGGGATGACGAGAGCACTAATTTCACCAGATTGTTGTGAAGAACGCACGAGTTAGTGTACACAAAGCACTTTGGAAACCTTAAGCCCTTAGAACAGGGCTTCTGCTCTTTCTTATTAGCCTTGTCCCCTTGGACAGTTAGTCTGGGGAAGCCTATGGACACCCTCTCAGAAAAAATGATTCTTGGTTTTGTTGAGTTGTTTTCACTCATGTCTGACCCTTGGTGACCCCACTTGAGGTTTTCTTGGCAAATCTGCTGAAGTGGTTGGCCATTTCCTTTTCCACTTCATTTTACAGATGAGAAACTGAGACAAACAGGATTAAGTGACTCGTCCAGGGTCACACAGCTAGTAAGTGTCTGAGGCCAGACTGGAACTCAGAAAGATGAGTCCTCCTGACTCCAGGCCCAGCGCTCTGTGCACTATGGCACCACCTAGCTGCCCCAGAAAAATGCTCATAAATGCACAAAATGAAATGCATTGGATTCTAAGGAAACCAACTGTATTAAATATTATCAATCTCTTTTTAAAAAGTTATTGTCTCTAGGTTAAGAATTCTTGCTCCAACATTTATGTTAGCTGCTGCTGATTTATTACTTTTGGAAAGTATGTAAGATTTGCAGTCAGAGAACTTAGTGCTTACTCTCTGTGTGACCTTGAGCAAGATGAAGCTCTGCTACTTACCACCTGGATGACCTGAGGCAAATTCTTTGACCTCTCAGGGGCTTAGTTTCCTCAGTTTTAAGATGAAGTAAATTGAACTAGGTGACTACTGAGGTTCCTTCTAAATCTGTGTTCTTATTGACTTAGTCCTGAGAGGCAGCACTGTGTAATGGATAGAATGCTGGATTTTGGGTCAAGACTAGAGTTTGAGTCCAGCCTCAGATACTTCCTGGTTGCATGATCCCGAGTCTTGGCCTCTCTGGGCCTCAAATTTCTCATCTGTAATATGGGGTGGTTGGATTCAATGACCTCTAACATTTCTTTTAGTTCAGAATCTATGATTCTATCCCATGATCCCATAAAGAACCAAAGACAATTGAATTTCCAATTCTTATGGCTCCTTTCCTTTCCCCACCCCAATTTTAACTCTCTTAACTTTGTTAAGAAGCATATGATTTAAAGGTGATTTATGCCTTGGGCACATGGTCCCTTGGAAGCTCGTTTGAAACCAATAACAATTTTCTCCCTAGCAAGCAAACCTTCCCAGTTCTCCAGGGGAGAAAAACAAGTCCCCAAGGAAGAGTAGCCTTGTGTTCCAATCCTCAGAGCCATTTGGTCTTTTTTTAGAACCTACTTCAGTGACATCAGAATCTGAGACCAAGTTGTCTTCATTGATCTTAAATTGTCCCCAACCTTCCCATCAAGCAAGTGATGTGTGGAATGACACCTGGGAATTGGATAAAAGCATCAAGAAAGACAGTAGCGGAAAGATTTTGTTACTAAAGAGGGAAAGACAGACATGCACACACAAACACACACACAAGCACACACCAAAATGAGCAAGGCTGGTCTGAAATTCTGTTTAGATGTTGAGAGTGATAAATATACTTGCCTTTCACACTTTGAGGATGGCTTCTGATGTTGTCAGTCAACACTGTGAACTACAAAGTTGTACCATGACCTACCTAGGACCCCGAAGGATTAACATTCCATGGAAATCCAGATCAAGAATATCAGCCAGCCCTGGGAAGCATTTAAACACACACACACACACACACACACACACACACACACACACACACACACACATACACACACACATACACACACACAAAACACACACACACACCCCTACCCTGCCAAAAAAATCCTGACACCCCAGAGACACCATGAATCCTTTACATTTTTGGAGACTTTTAGTTCTAAGAGAAGGAAAATGACCTGAATTAAGCAGCTATTTCATTAATCTAGGTGGCGTAGCAGATAGATTTCTGGATTGGAGTCTGGGATACTTGAATTCAAATGCTTCCTCACAGTTTTACAAGTTCTGGGACCTTGACCAAATTACTTATTTTTTCTGTGCCTCAGTTTTCTAATCTATTAAATAAAGGAGTTGGATTTGCTCTAAGAGCGCTTCTCATTGTAAATCTGTGATGTCTTGTTTTCCAGAAATTCAGATTGTTACAATATTCCATGAGTGAAATCCTTCTCTCTTCCTCCCTCTTATGAGAAAGGGACAAATATTAAATAAACAAGCTGATGTTAGAGATTTATTTAAAACAATGCTTAGAATGTAAGCTCCTTGAGGGTAGAGTCCGATGGTTTTTATCTTTGTCTCCACATCCCAAGTACCTTGGACAGTTCCTACCTAGTACAAGACTAGCAGTTTAATCGACACTTGTTGGATCAGATTGAATTTTCAGGAGGTATGGTCACTCAATGCTTCGTCTTCTATCTGTTGCCCTTCTACCACTATGTAAATCAATTAAACAAATCTTTAGAGAACTTTACTTGCCAACTAATGCTGCCTTTCAAGGCTATCCACACTCTGCTATCAATCTATCCTTCCAAACTGATTTCACCTTTCACACAGTACTTTCCAACCAATCCTGGTGACTAACTTGTTCCCTGAGCTCCACATGCTGTATATTAAATTGAATGAATGTATGAGTGTTTATAGGATTAGATGATTTTTAAATTCCCTTCTGGCTCTGACTCTCTCATCCAATATGGGACAATAGAATCAGGGAACCTGGGTTCAAATCCCACCTCAGAAGATTTTACCTTTGAGATATTGACTAAGTCTCTTTTTTTTCTTGGGCCTCCATATCTTCATCTGTAAAATGAGGGATTTGGAGTATATGATGATTGAGGTCCTTTCAGTCGTGTATCTATGATCTCCTACTTCCAGGTATTTGCCTAAGCCATCCTCCACTGGAAATGCTCTCCCTCCTCATTCATTCATTCATTCACTGATTCATTCATTTATTCATCCACTTATCCATCCATCCATCCATCCATCCATCCACCCATCCATCCATGATTCAGCTGTAGTGCCTCCTCCTCCAGATAGTTTCCCCCTGATTCCCCCAGCTAAAAGTGTTTTCTCCCTCTTCAAATACTTCTAGTCCACTTATGGGGATCTTGTTTTTTGGCACCCTTACCACATCCCCTTTTGAATTATGCTTACCTGTACATACACATTTCCCAATAGAATGTAAGCTTCTAGAAGGCAAATATTGGACTATTTTTACACAGGACCACAGAACTAGAGCATGGAAGGACCTTAGAGGTCCAGTCTAATCTATTAATTTTACAAATTAGGAAACTGAAATCCCAGGAGCTTATGTGACTTTCTCAAAGTCATAATGGGCAATAAACATCAGAAGTAGGATTTGAACACAGGTCTCCCAATACACTTTCAATAATCCCACATTGCTTCTCAAACTTTATTTCCACAGCTCTATAGTATTTGGAATCTAAAAGATGAGTATCTCAGATTGTGTATCAGGGCATTTCTCAATGTGGTCAGTTAGAGGGGAGGCCTTTGCAAAGCTTCCTTTGGGTCCCTAGAATTTACCCTTCATCCAGCACTGGGCACAAGAGGCAAACACTGACCTTGATGGAGATTATCCTGGGTAGGACTTCAGTAAGAGCATTTCCAGTGGAGGATGGCTTAGGCAAATACCTGGAAGTAGGAAAGTAAGGAAGGAAGGTGGTTGGAGGTGGCAGAGGGATGATTCACGTTCAGGCATTGCTTGCAGAGAAAAAGACCTGCAGCCCTGGGGCAAATTAGAAGCAGCTTCTTATTCCTTTTTTCCTCTTGCCTTTTGGACAGTAACAATGATAGAAAAATATTCCACAAGAAAGAATGAGCCAGAAAGTGTCCATTAATATCACTATTGTCGTCATTATCATCATGATGATGCTGTAGTTTTTCTAAAGTCCTGTTCTTGTGGAGTGTACAGACATTTATTAATTTCTTCTTTCTCCATCACTACTGGGCAGGTGGGTGGTGACTACAGAGAAACATGGGGTGTCCAAGCTGACTAATACCAAGGAAAGAAAAAGAGCTTTAGTTTAGATGGAGCCTGTAATTCGCCAAATCACTGGGGTCTGGACAACATTAGCATTGGGTTGATTTATTTTCCCTTCCAGCTTGGCTTGGTGCCTGCCTGAGTTTTCCTTTCCATCTGAGAACTGCAGTAGAAGGACCCTTTGTTTGCTGTCCCTTCTTTGGAAAAAAGGAATAGTAACAGTTTACATTTTTGTAAGGCTTGCTTCAAGCTTTGCAAAGCAAATTCCATGCATTATAGCAATAATAATTATAGCTAACACTTATATAGCACATGCTCCAGGCTAATTCTCACAACCCTCATTCTCAGGGGCAACTCTGGCCCCCTAGAGTTCAACTCTAAGAGTCATAGGTGATTACTGGGAGATTTTCTTTCTAATTCTATCACTCCAAATCCCTCATCTGGTGTGTCTCACTCATTATCCATTGCAAATGGATACCACCTCAACTCATTTTGACTTATTGGTCTCTTCTCAATAGCAAGTAATCACTAAAAATAAATTATTTAATGTTAAATAATTAATAATAACAGAAATATTTACCAAAAAAGTATAGCAAACACATCCCTCCACTCTTTCTTCTATACATTCTAGGAAAGTGGGCTCAAATTTGAAAGTGATGCTCTAAAGTATTTCCCCTGCCCAGGTCACTTCTGGTTGTGAAATAGCTAAGGAAAGAGGTACTCCCTTGCTTGCAGGACATGGTTTCTTGGCTGTGGGGCTGGGCCAAAAAGGTGGTTTCTCTGAGTTATCTCCTGATTGGATTCAGCTGTTTCAGCTATTGACCAATGCTATCACAGATTCCAACTACTGGATCTCTGGTGGTTCCCCACCCCCCTTTTCTAGTCACATGACTCTTGAATGATATCAATTATGATGATATCACAGGATTATAAATTTAGAGCTGAGAGGGACATTAGAGACCATCTCCCTTATTTTTCAGATAAGTAAATTGAGGCCTAGAGAGGTTAAATGACTCCTTTGCTTGAAGTCACACAGTATCTAAGGCAATATTTGATCTCAGGTCTTCCTGACTCCAAGCCCAAGGCTTTAATCATTTTACCATATGCCCTCCACATTTGCTTATTTAAAAAAAAATCAATTTTGTTTTATTTTCAAATCTGCATTCTCTCCTTCCTACAACCTCCCTCCTCACTGCATTGAGAAAGCAAGAAAAATGAAATCCCAATTCAGATATGAATAGTCAAACAAAACAATCATTTTTTTTAAAGCCTCAGGCTGTACTCTGAGCCTATCACCTCTCTATCAGAAAGTAGGTCTTATGTTTCATCGTGTGGCCTTTGGAATTATGACTGACCATTGTGTTGATCAGAGTTCCCAAGTCTTCCAGAATTGTTTGGTTTTGCAATATTATTATTATTGTATAAATTATTTTCCTGGTTCTGCTCACTTGCCTTTGTATCAATTCATACAAATCTTCCCAGGTTTCCTGCAACCATTGCCTTCATCATTTCTTAAAGTTCAATAGCTTTCTATCACTTACAAATTTCATAACTTGTTCAGGCATTCCCCCATTAATGGGCACCTTGCTCAGCTTCCAATTCTTTCCCATCCTAAAAAGAATTGTTATAAATATCTTTGTCCTTTTCTTCTTTCTTTGATCTCTTTGACAGACTGAGTGTCCCTAATTTGCTTAGAGGAGTTATTGTCAGCAATCTGCTGCAATCTCTTCCACCCACCATGAGCCTCTAGCTGTTAGGTGATCTGCGATAGGTCATGTTTCTAGAGTACTTTATGGTAATGAGCAGATTGAAACACTCATGTGATCTTCAGAATAGCCCTTGGGATCGTGGTATTTGATACATTTTTATTCCCATTTTGCAGATGAGAGGACTAAGATTCAGGGAGCTTAAGGGACTTGCCTATAACTTACAAGTCAAGTCAAGTCAAGTCAACAAACATTTATTAAACACTTAATTACTATGTGCTAGGTAAAGAAAGACAGTCTTTACTCTCAAGAAGCTTATATTCCAATGGGACAACACATACAAGGAAGCTGAAAAAGAAGAGCAGGATTAGAACTTGGCATTTTAAACTCCAAATTCAGATCTCTTCCCACTTAAAGGTGGTCTTCAAACTTGTTCAAGCTTTCATTCCAGGAGGAAATCAAGAAGGATTTTCTTTAAGCTGAAGAAATAAAAGACTTCATCCACAGTAGCCATAGTCTTTCCAGTCTTCTAGAAATGCCACAGATGTGCTTGGCTGTCTCCTGTATGGTTCACGATGAGCCAACTGCTGCAAATCTCCATCAGTGCCCAGCAGAGCTACATGTGCCATGGAGGGGATGTGTGTGTGTGTGTGGGGGGGGGGGGCGGGGGGGCATATGCCTGCATTCACCATGCCTCCTTTCCCAGGTAACTCCTTCCACTGATTCATTATCCTGTCCCCATTTCACATTTCTCTCCTCCCACCTCCCTGCAGGATTTAATTTAAACCTCACGTGTTTCATTTTGTAATCATGGCATTTCCCTCTGTGGCCAAGTACTGACAATTACAGACTGTTAGTGACCTTTTCTCAATTGTATTTTTCAACATTATTAAACACGTGCATGTATAAGATGCATGAGCAGGCAAGATACAGTCTGGCCCTTCCGAGACTTCATATTCTGCATCAGACCACATTCGCTTTGCACTAATGAATAAATTTGCAACACACACCAGATAAGGGCCAGCCACATGTAGGCAGCAAGGCAAAAATGAGAACTAAAGATTTTCCATGCAGTGCCTCCATCTTCCCTAAAGTCCTGATGCCTTGTTGTGTGGGAGATAGGATGATCTTGAGTTCTCAGGAGCAAGGACAGTGGGGCACCTAGTAAATTCATCATAAATGCTTGTTGACTTGACTTGACTGGAGCCCAAGTTCTGGCAGGTCCCACTGTGTTGGGAAGGGTGACCAATGGCCATATGACTATGTCTGAAGGCTGGTCTTGCTGAAGTCAGAGAGGTTCTTTGTCAGGTTGGCCATGGGAGGAGGACATTTTCAGCCACAGTAACTATACAGTCTATTTGGTAAGTCACAGAGGGGGTTTGGTGTTGATGGAGTGGTATTCACATAAATGAAATCATAGGTCATTAAGGGAGGCAGCTGATGAAACGAGAAATCAATCAATCAATCAGGGTATATTACAAAGACAATAGGGAAAGAGTCCCTGACTCTCACACTTGAGAAGATGTGTATGTATATAAGTATACATACATAAGCATGCATACACACATGTGTATATATAAACATATGCAGACATACATTTTTGAGTGTGTATGTATACATGAAAGGATATTGGCCCTGAAGTCAGAGGACTTGGGTGCAAATCCTATCTCTTAGGCTAACTTAAATGTGGAGGAGATGATAAGAGATTTTAAACAATCATAGTCTTCACATTTTACAGATGAGGCAACTGAAGTATACTGGGTCAAGTCTGTGTCTTGTCCAAGGCCACACAATAAGTAAAGCTGGATTTGACTTCAGGACCTTCTAATTCCAAGCCCAGCAAAGAATCCACTGTGCCAGTGTGCTAGCTGCCTGCAGGTTCACTTGATCATAAGAGCTAGAGTTGAGAGAACTCTTTGAAATCATCAGTATCCTTCACCCATCCCCACTCACCATATATCTTGCCCATGCAGAGTTAGGATCAGGCTTCTATACTACAACGGCTAACCAGCTTGTCCTCCTGCCTTTGTATTTGTGCTCATGATAGTACCATCCATTCGTTCAAACTCTCAGGCTTAAAAACTGAGTGTTGCCAGGCTGGCCTCTTAGCCTCCAATTTCAGCCACATCTGTCCCAGGTTACACTTCTTGCTACTTGTAACTCAGCCCTGCAGTGTAGCTATCTCATCCCCTTGCAGTCCTGGGACACTCCATCTCCTTCTGGCCTCCTCCAGCATCCTGAGCTCCTGACACCAGGTCTTCAGAATCTGTCATATTCTCATCTGTCATAGACTAGGGGCCCAATAGTGGGCACAAGACTCTAGATGTGGTGTTGCCCAGTGAAAAGAGAATCAACCAACAAGCAGCTAATAAATGCTTACTGTATACCTGGTGCTGGGTTGTGAATGACAAGGAAAGAAATAAACTTCCCTTTTATTGGGGAGACAACATGTACTTATGGAAGTAAATAAAGAATTAATATAAACAGATTAAGTATAAGGTGGGATAGTTAGGAGGGAAGGGGGAGGGAGGAATTAGGAAAGGGTTGCTATAGAACATGGGGCCTGATTTTGTAACCCTTACAGGAGAGGCAGGATAGCATAAAGGGGATAGAGCCAGGAAGATCTGAGTTCTGTGACTGCCTTAGACATTTACTAGCTATGTAATCCTGGGCGATTCACTTAACTTCTTTGGGGCTCAGTTGAAGTGATTGGGCCAGATGGCTTCTCAGTTCTAAGCCCATGATCCTATGATTCTTTTTTTTATCACAGCCTGAGCAACAGTTGATCTTATTGACTCGCTCACACCTCAACCAAGGCGTGTAGGTAGCTGGGTTTCCACAAAGACTTTGGGGAGTCTGTCCTCCTACCTGTGACTTTGTGGCACTGGCAGGACTTATTATGACTGCCAGTGCCCTATCTTGCATTTGTTCTCCCTGAATTTCATCCCTTTTAATTTAAGCTCTTTCCTCCACTTCCTCCCAATTGT
>CM053585.1:533798262-533816199 GCA_028646515.1 Pseudochirops corinnae
AACTATTCCATGTGTCAGCAATATTATTCAATATTGTTTTAAACCATTTGAAATATCTAGACAGTATAAAATGCCTGAGAGCATACCTGCCAAAACAGACACAGGAAACTATATGAATATAAACATAAAACACTTTTATACAAATAAAGTCAGACCCAAATAATTGAAGCAATATTTGTTATTCAAGTTTGGTAAAGCCATGTAATTTTTAAAATGATAATTTTACCTAACTAATATATTTATGTAATGCCATCCCAATTAAATTACTAAAAATTATTTTACTGAGTTAGAAAAAAATAATAAAGTTCATCAGGAATGTCAAAGAAATGGGATGGGGGGAAGATGTAAAGGAAAGAGATTCAACAGATTCAGTAGTAGCAGACTTTAAACCTTGTTGAAGCATAAAAAGGATAATTTAAATTATTTTAAATTAAAATTCTCTGGTATGAATAAAACATATGTAACCAAGAAAAGAAGGAATGCAGAAAATTGAGGGAAAAAAATCTTTCATAGGCAATCTCTGAGATAGGATGTGAATACTGCTGTGGTGTAGGAAATGATGAGATGGTTGATTTAGAAAAACATGGAAAGACTTGGACCTATGAAGGAAGATGATATTCACCTACAGAGAAACAGATGAGAAGTGGAAATATGCATAGTATGGTTACACACACACACACACACACACACACACACACTATGTGTGTGTATGTTTATAGATATCTATGTATATGTATGTATATGTGTGTGTGTGTTGCAATTTAAACCCAGGGACGCCAAAAACTGTTGAGGTAGGGTCTCTGTCCACCCTAAAACTATTGTGGTTTCATGATGTGTTGTGCTGGAACCATCTCAAAGAATTCAGAGTCAGACCACCTCCAATCCAAATATAGGCATTTATTGAGATTGACACCTCTCATGAAGCAGGCTAAGTTCCAAGAGGAACCAGCAACTTTAGAGAAAGCAAGGTGGATTTTTATAGGGTAAAGATGCAATTACATTACCGAAATTTACATAGAATAGAGGAATATCATTAGTATTAAAAAGGCAGGAGGAGTTTGTTAAGGGATTAGGTAATGGAGGAGGGGTCCCATCTATGGTTCAGTGGTTAAACATTCTGGTCATTCTGCCCTCCAACTGGCTGGCTATTGTGGTCCTGTCTGGTTAAGACAGATAGGTATTGTGGTCTTGTCTTGGGCTAGATGGATGATGTGATTGTGATTGAATAACACACTATTTCTGTGGGAATGGGTCTGGGGGCAGTGACCAGGTAGAAGCAGTAACTAGGTTCCCATCACATGACACACCTACTGTTTCTGTGGGAACTAAGAGTCAGGGACACACCTGTTGTTCCAATGAGCAATGAGGCATATATGAAGAAGTTTGGACATTGGCGGGAGGGGGGGGGGGGGGGACGGTTAGGTAAGTCCAGTGGGCCTGCTGTTCAGTGGAACCAGGCTTATAATGAAGTTAGAATATTGGGGATGGGAGCAGCTTTATTAGGATTCCATCATGTGTATCTCTGTGCTTAGTCATAGCCTTCTTTGGGGGGGAGGGGGATAAAGTAAAAAGTGCACAGCAAACAACAAAAGTAAACCAATAAGGAAGCAAAGTAAAACGAGGCAACTTTGAAAACAAGGGACGGTGCTTATTGTGTAGATTTTCTTGGAGCGGAAATGTGTTGTCTTACATCGAATCTCTGCTGTGTATGCGGCAATGTTTTCTCTTTTCTTATTCGGTGTTTAGGTTTAAAATCAACCTTGAAACTTGCAAAAAAAAGAAAGAAAATGAACTTTTGCTTCCATTAAAAAGGAACCCAAGGAGTTTTCTCCACCTGTTTTTACACTTGTGATGGAGAAAAGTCATGAAGATCATCAGGCAAATAGGGAAATAACTTAGATACACACCCACACCCACACACCCACACACATACACACATACCCACACACACCTCCCCCCCCACACACATACACACACACATACACACACACACGCATACACACATACCCACACACACCTCCCCCCCACACACACATACACACACACATACACACACGCATACACACATACACACACAGATACACACACATACACACATACACACACATATACATACACACATACACACATACACACACATACACACACAGATACACACACATATACACACACATATACACACACATACACACACATACACACACATATACACACACATACGCACACACATACACACACACACACAGATACACACACACATACACACATACACACACACACATACACACACACACACACACACACACACACATACTCCCTCTCCTAGATAATGCTGAAACAAGATGTCTGCCACTGGTGACCCACAAGATTGCTTGAGATTTAAAGATCCATTCTTGACATTTCAAATCTCCCAGAAGTGAGTGGGCTGAGCAGACATTTCTAACTTCTAGCCCTTGTCAGCCCCCCTCATCAGGGAACAATCATGCCATGCATGAACGGAAGGTCAGCTGAGACCCTTGTAGTGATCTGATAAGCAACATTAGTGAAGGAATGAAAAGGCTCTCTCCTTGGATGTCTTCAAGCAGAGAGTGAATGATCACTTATTGGGTATATTATTATGGGGCAGGTAGGTGGTGAAGTTCAAATCCAGCCTCAGACATTTAACTAGCTGTGTGACCCTGAGCAAGTCATTGAACCCCATTTGCTTCAGTTTCCTCATCTGTAAAATGAGCTGGGAAAGGAAATGGCAAAGCACTCCAGTATCTTTACCAAGAAAATACCAAATGGCATCACAAAGAGTAAGACATGACTGAAAACACTGAACAACAAATGATCATCATGGGTATTCCTTTTGAGCATGGGTCAGATTAGGTGGTAGCTGAAGACCTTCAGACTCTCATACTGAATTCTGTAGCTCTGACCACATTCTCCATTTCTGTCCTCTATCTATGTCCTCCTACTGCTCATTCTCATGCCCATAAGCATCATCATGTCCAACAGCAAAATGTCCTGTGGCAAACTGGGGGAGGGGGCAGAAGACTATCTGTTCATCTATGAGTGCTGGGAGAGGAGGTGATCGTGGAGAAAAGAATATTACATCTAATATTCTATGAGAACTAAAATGTTCAGAAAGGCAAAACAGAGGAAAGAATGAAGGACTTGGAGTCAGACAGCTCTAGAGTGTGGGATGTGCCTTCCAAGGCAGGAAACATCCATGCCTCCTCCCACCCCTACTGTGACAGCATCCTGAAGCTCAAAAAGAAATGGGGGCCACTAAACCATACCTTAGGATTCTGGCAGTGTGCATGTTAACCTAGAAAATCACATATTAACACTATCCACGTTCTACTGTGTTTTCATTTATTTTGTGAAACGTCCTAATTACATGTTTATCTGGTTTGAGCAGTACTCAAACTGTACTCCCAATACAGTTTTGCAAACCTCTTGGGACCCATGGGCCATGACACTTCTTGTGTACTGGATAGAGTGAAAACCTGGCTCCAAATCTAGGCTCTGATCCTCATTGTCTGGGTGACTGTGCCCAAGTAACCTTTCTGAGCTCCAATCTCCTTATCTGTAAAATGGGAATAATTTCACCTGTAGTATTGAATGACTGATCTATACCCTGCTTGTTGTGAAGAACAGCCCAAACTTTTTTTGCCAGTGAGGAAACTGAGTCCCCAAGAGGTTAAATAAGATTCTCTGTAATAGTCCTTGGGGGGGGGGGGGAGTGTCTTGGGGAGAGCCAGCTCCCAAGCTTGACACACATTCTTCTTGTTGGTTACAGGGGATGGGGGAGAGGTCTCCTCCACCCCGGAATACTCTCACCTCACTCAGAATCAGAGAAACAAGACAATGGCTGTAGAAGCCCTGTCCAGGGCTTATATGTTTCAATAGTTCACAAGAATGCAGCGGCGGAAGAAAGTGTCACCAACACAAAGGAAGCCAGACCCCTGGGCTTTGAGCTGGCAGCTTGCCCAGCAGAGAAAGTAGGATGCTATTGAATTCATAGCCCTCTCTCTCAGTAGGTGACTGGGAGGGGGAGGAGAGTGGCGCAGATGCTTTGAAAGGGTGAAGGGGGTGCGGGGCATGCTCAGGATGGGACAAATTAGGTTTTATGAACAGGAGGTAAATTTCAAGGAAAAAAAAACTCTGAATTGAAGATAGCATTTCAGCAGCAAGAGGAAAGAGGTGGGGATAGCTCTTTCTTTTGACAATATCCCTTGTAAATACTGGGCAAAATTAATGAAGCTCTCCAGACTGCCAGAGCCCAGGAGAAGTGAGCACAAGAGCCCAGTCACACAAAAGGATGGGGAGTCCCCTCTGCCAGCAGCCAGGGCCAGTGGCTGCTCCCAGATTTGCAGAAGCACAGCCAGCAAGCGCATAGATCTCAGGCTTGCTCAGCTCCTTGGCCTGAGGGGGAGGGGGATGGCGGAATGATTTCCTGAGGACTTTTTAAAATTGCTTTGTATTTGTTTTTCTTTCTCTTGTCATTTTTCTGCTGTTGATGTTGATTGTGTTTTGCAACTATGATCCACCGCTGTATGGCTGTAATTAAATACAGCATAATAGATGAAGGTTAAAGCTGGAAATAGGAAAGCAGAGAAGGGAGCAGTTTGTCTTTGTGTACCCAAGTGTGTGTGTCTGTGTGTCTGTATGTGTATGTGTATGGGTGTGTGTGTGTGTGTGTGTGTTATAAAAACCCAGCCTTTACATCAGACTCAAGAATTATTAGCTAATCTGCACAAGATTTCTAAGAGGCAGGGTAATATGATCTGCCCAAGATTATTGCAGAGGAAAATTAGGTCTAGACATGATGGTTTCTACTGATTACAGTCAGGAGGGGGTGCAAGCTGCACTAGAACTCAATTCAAATTTAAAAGCACAGGACCTGAATTCAAATCCTGTCCTGTTATTCTTTGCAAGCTAAAGGCAATGGGAACATAGAATTAGGGTTTTTCAAGGATGCGTGGATTTGTACGAATTGGAAAGGAGCAAGAGAGGAACTACTAGAGAGGTAGATGTGAGAGGATAGTGGAGGTAGTGTCCCAAATAGGCAATAGAATGGGAACTGGGGGACATATAGGGAGCTTTACTGGAGCGAAGGAGGAGATGGTGGGGAATGATGTCTGGGGGACAAGGGGTGAGGAGAAGGAGAAAAAAGGGGGTTTGCAGCAAACAGCCTTGATTTGTTCAGTGATGATTATTAAGACAAGGTCCTTAGCTTGCAGGGGAGTGGGGAGGAAGAGGGGGCAATGTCCTGAAAAGCTAACATAGACGTGTCAAAATCATGGTAAGGGTGAATACCACCTTTAAAACATCTTAATGATGCCAGAACCAGATTAAAAATGAATAGGGAAATGTTTAACAAAATAAATGAAAATACAAGTTAATCTGTGATTTTCTAAGTCAATTTGCCACAGGGATCTGTTTCTGTTTGAGCCTGACACCACTGGTCTAGAAGAATTATTGGGATAGAGTCAGGGAAGAGGAGAAGGATTGCCTTGCTGCAGTGAGGGCCCAATTAAGATAACATAAATTTGTAGTGGACCCAGACAGTGTGCTTTTATGATTTTAGCCAGCTACATTAAGTTAGATATGAATAGGAGTGAAGGAGGTAGGTGATAGAGATAATCCAAGTTTGGGTTTGGAAACAGGAGTATGATGGAACTGTGGGACAGGAATGAGAGGCATTTAAGAGCATAGGGTAGTGTGGAGCTGGGCTGTTTCACCAAGAAGTTGAAATCAGAAGGAAGGAGAATATAGTTAGAGCCTGGTCCTTTTCATGGGCAGCAGGGAAACAACCTGGAAGAAGGAAGGGTCTGAAGGGTAGAAGAACTGGAGCTCACGGTGAAGAAGACAAAGTACTGGGATGAGATAAAGGAGTTTCAGAGGCTCTGGACATGGCAGTGGGACATTTATGAGTAATGCCAAGATCAAAAGTAGGACCATCTCTGTGTGTAGCTGAGGCAGAATGAAAGAATAGGGAATGAGAGTTGGGTAGATTGAGAAATTGGAAAGCTAGAGAATTTGATGAAACATCAATATGTGTGTTGAAGTCTTCTTGCATGAGGGCAAGATTTGGTGTAGAGAAGGATATCATGAGCAAGGTACTGGACTCATTAAAAACAAAGGAGAATATCTTAGGGGTCTTAATATAATGGATGCCAGGATCTAGATCAGATGACCAATTCAGATTGCATGAAGATCAAAGCAGGAGGTGCTTGGTAATAGCAGTAGGGAGACAGTCTGGGAGTGTCAACAAGGAGCAAGGAGCATCTCAGCATCCCTACTAGAATCCATAATTGCTAGAGTCTTAGAAAAGGAACATCCAGTACTGAAAGAATGGCCATACAAACAGTATGTCCAGAAGGAGTTGGGTCTCAGCTAGTACCAAAAAATGGAAGAAACCAGGAAGGAAAAGATCTAGAAGGAAAGGAAATATATTCATTAGAGAGAGGGAGTTCCAATGGGCACAGTGGAAGGGAAAGACACCTAAAATGGGGCATTAGGGAGAGGATAGGCTGGGGAAGACGTGAATGAGACAATGGATGATAGGGATTGGGGAGGGAGGGGACTTATTCTTCTGCAGTCACAGATTCAGTTTCACTGGGATGGAGAGAATAATAAGGGTTGAGAGGATGCTAACCTTTGGGGAATGAGCCTAAACAGAGTTATCAGTGGATGGGAGAAGCTTTACTGTTAGAGGTAGGTGACTGAAAGGCTCCAAGTTTCTATAACGTTCTAGACCTCAATGTGAGCATGACAGCTGTGTCCTGGGGAGATAGGTGAGGGGAACAGTGAGGGGAGAGTGTGCTTTGGAAGCCCAGTCAGGAGGTAGGAGGTGCTGCTGTGTTCCAAGGGCATCTGGACACTCTGCTCCTTTGCAAATTCAAAGAGGCCTTGGTGTTATGAGCCCCCACTGATGGATCTCTTTGTGCCAGACCAAGCTAAACAATATATCAATTCAAGGCAAAGACATTTAATTAAAACAGAATGACAAAGTAATAACAAGGAATCAGCCAAATGGTTGCCATCCCCTTATGAGTCTCAAGAGTGTTAACTGACTCCCAGGTAACCTCTCTATCTCCCTAACACAGCAGGAGAGTGACTCATCGGCTCACTCACAGAAAGGCACATGTAAAACTCACAACAGCAGCAGTCTTTCAAGCACTGACTGTTTTTCAGGACAGCAGCCAGAGAACATTACAGAGATCATTGCCAACTTCTCTTGACCAAATATCTGCAGTATAAGGGCATCAATCTCTTTAAGCTCTGTATCCTGGGGCACAGCGGCTCTTCAAGGCCCTGGAGTTACTATTAAGGATTGTGATAGCTTTGGCATGGTCTAAATGTGCCTGCCACTTTCCTTCACTTCCTATCTCTGACTCTCTCTGTCTCTGTCTCTGTCTCTATCTCTCTGTGTCTCTCTCTCTCTCTGTCTCTCTCTCCCTTCCTCTATCTGTCTTTCTCTATCTCCTCTACTTATCATTTCATATAATAGGTGCCTGATAAATGTTTGATGGATTTGATTGGATATTCTACCTTGACTCATAGGGTAGAATTTTTACCAGCTCAGCAAGCACATCAACCTTGTGCAAGATTCTGTTCTAGGTGCTGAGGCCACAAAGAGAAAACAAAAGAGCCCCTGCCCTCATGGAGCTTACATACTCTCTGTCTTCCATTATCTCATTATAGGCTCCTTGAATGTTTGCCCACATTGCCTGGCATAAGGCATTGTACAGAGTAGGCACTCAATGAATGTTTTTCAAACAATATGCCTCTTCTAACTCATAGGTGAAAGGCAGCATGGATGGTCACAGCCTCTCATGGTCAGGAATTCTGAAATGCCATTAGTGAATCATCACCTTTTTTAGTCCATCTCTCCCTGGTCCTGTGTTGTTCATCACAGCATGACCTCCACACTCTCTATTCTTCAGAACTCTCCCAGACCAACAAATCTGCTTAAAATAATAAGCAGAGTCAGAAGGACATGGGTTGAAATTCTGTCTCTGACAGCCTCAGTTTCCTTATCTGTACATTTAAGACAATGGTATCTACCTCCTACGTTCATTGTGTGGGTTAAATGAAGGAAGACACAATATGCAAAGATTTTGAAAGCCTTGAAGTGCTCTACAAATAAATGTGATGGCTATGACTGTTATCTCCATGAAGACTAAATGAGATGATATTCTTAGTGTTTAAAAAAAAACCAAAACCTTAAAACACTATTGAAATGTCTGTGTTTGCTATCACTGTTTCATTATATTTCTATAGACTGCATTCTGGTAAAGAATTCCCTTGTATTAAATGGAAAACACTTCTCCCTTGGCCCAGGGTAATCTGAAGTTATGATGGGAGACCTCTTGTAGGTGGCAGTGACAAAGGACTCTTCATGCAGAGTCCTCAAATTGTCTTAATGAGTGCATGTACCTTCTGCAGAAGGAGATCTTAAAATGTCCAAAGAGTAAATGGCTCCAACAGGAAGAGAAACTGTGCCTGGTCAAGTGCAAATGGAATGTCTAATTCTGTGTTCCTTAATTTGTTCCTCAAGAGATCAAGAATTTTTAGTCCAGATGTCAGAGCGAACTATGAAATCCTCCATGGGCCTGAGAACACACCACATTTTTTAAATAGCCTAAATTCCAAACTCTAAAGTTCAGGTTTCCAATGCCAACAGCCCACTGCTTCCCACCAGTTTCTCCAACACACAGATGGTATAACTGAGCACCTGTTGGTCGATTGAACCCTAAGGGAGCTCTGTGGGAAACTCCCCAGCTATGGGTTAGCAAGACAAACAGGTTTTTCAATCATTGACATTCCTAATGATAGAAAAGAATGCCACAAGGAGAATGTCTGCTCAAAAAAAATTGGAATGAGTCTCATAGTGAGATATGAAAGACAGGAAGTCATCCAAGGTGGAGGAGGGGCTAGAAGCATCTGCTCTTTGCCAGAGGCTCGTTATGGTTTTCCGACATGACTGCACCCAAGTGTGTGACATTTTGAGAGTCTATCACCAGCCCACTGACAGCAACAGGAAAGGTTTTAATCAATCCCAGACCCAGCAAGGATTCAAAGTGTGGAATGTCCCGAGGTTCTCAGCTCCTGGGGCCCTGAAATTTAGTGACACAAGACCAAAGCAACCAACTTCTAGACTGACTAGTGATCTCCCTGATTTTCACTCAGGAAACAATCAACAAATATGTCCTGCATACAGAACACTGTGAGAGGCACTGGTGGAAGGGGGAAGGGAAGAAGCATTCATTAACTGCCTACTGTGTACCAGGAACTGGCCTAAGCACTTAACAAATATTATTTGATCCTCGGGACAACCTTGGAAGGTAAATCCTACTAGCCTCATGTCACAATTGAAGAGGCTGAAGTAGACAGAAATTAAGTGAATTCACGTAAGGCTGCATAGCTAGCAAGTGTCTGAGGCAGGATTTGAACTCACGTCTTTTTGAATCCAAGCCCAACACTCTATCATTGTGTCACTAAGCTGTCCTCACGATGCTGAGAGTCTAGGAAGAGAATATGATGGATATGAAAGTAACTGTTGGGAACATTATCATATGCTGCCGGTGCTGTGACTCTAACTCACAGGGTAATTGCCCGTCTGCTTTGGTAGAGGCAATTTTCTCATTGGGAATTTCTTATAATAATGCAAGCAATCCCAGGTCAAATATAAGAAAAACAAGAATTATATGAAGCTGAAGAACAACGACAAAAGGGACTAGAGAAATGGAAAGAAAAATACTGTGGGGGCGGTTAGTTGCACAGTGAATAGAGCACTGGCCCTGGAGTCAGGAGGACCTGAGTTCAAATGTGACCTCAGACACTTAACATTTACTAGCCATGTGACCTTGGGTGAGTCACTTAACCCCAACTGCCCTCCCTTCCCCCTTCCAAAAAGAAAAAAGAAAAAAAATACTGTGTGAGATCCAAGGGGAAAGGTAAATTTGTCCTAGCTTATCAATTCTACCTCTAATGAGATATTTCACAGTTTTCTCTCCACTTCCATCCCAGCAACCCTGGCTGCCCTAGGCTCCCTCCTTACATGGAGGTTCTGAGAGGAGAGGGAGGGAGCAGCCCTGCTCCCACTTCTCCCCATCCCCAGGGCAGAGGGCACTGACCAGGTGTGAGTCTCAAGGCTGATCTGATCTTTTGAGGATGATGAGGCTCCATGGGGCATGATGGAGAGAGGTCTAGAAGAGAGAAGCAGAGGTTCATGTGTCAAAATCTTGCAGACTCAATGTCAAACTGTGTAAAACACCTAATTGCAGTCAAAAGGGCACTTGCACACTGCCTATGAAATTTTTTAAGACCAAATGTTAGAAGGTTTATTGTATTCAGTCAATAAACTTAATTATTTTTTGTGTCCAAAATCATTCCCACACCCCTGCATTTACATAAATGGTGCTCCCTTCCAGTAGAATCTAAGCTCTTTTTTTTTATCTTTTTAAAAATTTATTTAGTATTTTATTTTTTGCCAGTTACATGTAAAAACAATTTTTAACATTCATTTTTTAAAAGCTGAGTTCCAAGTTCTCTCCCTTCTTCCCTCCCCACTCCCACCCACCCCCGCCCCGCCCCCCCCCCGAACCCTGAGAAGGCAAGCAATTCGATATGTTATACATGTGTAGTCATGTGTAACATTTCCATAATAGTCACATCGTGAAAGAAAACAAACAAAAAAAAATCAAGAAAAACAAAGAAAGTTAAAAAAAAAAGTCTGTTTCAATCTATGTTCAGACACCACCAGTTGTTTCTCTGGGGATGGATAGCATCTTTCATCATAAGACCTTCAGAGTTGTCTTGGATCACTATATGGCTGAGAATAGCTAAGTCATCCCCAGCTGATCATCTTACAACATTGCTGTTACAAGTAGTACACACTACGTTTCCCTTTGCATCAGCTCATATAAGTCTTTCCAAGCTTCTGTGAGAGCATCCTGCTTATCATTTCTTGTAGCACAACAGTAGAGTCCAAGCTCTTTAAAGGCAAGATCCCTTTAGTCTTTGTATTCCCCCCACACACATCCCTACTCCGACTCCACCACTCCAGCACTCACCACAGTGCCTGGCACAGTGGGCCACTTACAATCAAGTTTGTTGAATGAATGATTTAATTATCAAAAGGATGAATGAAACATTTCTGGAGGAGGTGGTATTTGAGGCAGGCTTTAAAGAAGGGGGAAGGACAACAGGGATGGAGAGAGAGGGAGAGAATTCTAGGCATTTCTCACAACACAGCTAGAGAGTTTGTATTCCATGGACCTAGAGGTAAAAGGGGACTTCAGGGGTCACCTCATCTTCATTTTCCATCTAAGGAAACTGAGGCCCAGCAATTTTCTCACAGTCCCTTGGGGCAGCTAGGTGGAGTAGTGAAAAGAGCGCCAACCCTGGGGACCTGAGTTCAGATCCCGCCTCAGACACTTAACACTTACTAGCCGTGTGACCTTGGGCAAGTCACTCACTTAACCCCAATTGCCCTGTTTTCTAAAAAGCAAAAAAATATATATATCCCATGGTCCTAGAGGCAATAATCATAGGGGCAGGATCTGAATCCAGATTCCTCTGGTCCCAGTGTTCTTACCACCATACCAGACTGCTTGTCCAGGTTAGGAAATTTTCTGAGCACAGAGAGTAAGAAGTTCACATTTTAACTCAAGCCTAGAAATTCTAGTGCATTGCACCAGATTGTGGAGAACCTTAAATGCCAGGCAAGGATGTTTAGACTTGATTAACAACAGGAAACAATGAAAGATTTTTGAGCAGAAAGTATTACCTCACTAGATCTTCACATTAGGAAAGATGCCCCATTATTGATATGAAAGATAAGTGAGGGGGTGAGAAGGCAGAGGCAGAACACCCTTCTCAGAGGTAAGTGCAGCGTCCTCAGTGATTCCTACACCGGAAAAGCAGCAGCCAGAAGAGAACAATGCAGAAGCAAGAGGAGCTCAAGACCTGGCAAATCATTGCCCATGTGAAGGAGGAAGAGACAAGAATCCAAGGTAACGCTAAGGTTTCCCTAACATGGGAAACTGAGGGAATCATAGTTCCATGGGTAGAAACGCTGAAGTCATAGGAAGAAGCAAGATTTCTGGGAAATGTTATGTGAGATCATAGGTTTCTATTTGAAGGGTCCAGAGAGATGCAGTGACTTGGCCAAGGTCACCCCAGGTTGCAAGTGGCAGAGGTAAGAGTTTAATCCAGATCACAGAATCAGAGATCTAGAGTTGAAAGTTACTTTTGAGGTGACTCAGGACACTGGACCTGAGTCAGCAAGACCTGAGTTTGAATCCTATCTTAAACGTGTGTTAGGCAGCTAGGTGGTATGTAGGATAGAGAGATCTGACCCTACAGTCAGGAACTTTTGAGTTCAAATCCAACCTCATTTACTAACTGTGTGACCGTGGACAAGACTCTTAACCTCTATCTGCCTCAGTTTCCTAGTCATAGAATGGAGGTAACAAGGGCACCTACCTCATTGGGTTGTTTTAAGGATCAAATGAGAGAATATTTCTAAAACATTCAATGTAGTTCCTGGCACATAGTAGGTACTTAACACATAATTGTTCCCTTCATCCATTCCAACTCCTTCAAATTATAGATGAGGAAACTGAGGCCCAGAGAGATTACAAGAATTATCTATGGTCATAAAGGTGGTAAGAGGCAGAGCCGTAATTTGAATACAGGGCTTCTGATTCCAAACCCAGTACCCTTTCTCTTTTTTGCTTTTCCAATGTAGGACCCACTGAGGATTCCAGAACTGTGACACAGAACTGCTTTAGGGCAATAGGGTTGCCCATCAGTGCCAGCTGTACCCAATGCCAGCAAAAGATCCCCTGTAATCTCTTTCTGACCAATTGTCTGACCACCACTACCACCCCCTTACCATCTCCGGGCCGAGAGCTTCCAAGCTGCTACTGCCACTGTCACAGTCACCTCCAAAGCCCACTGCTGGTGCTCCTGGTGCACTCTGGGCATGCACCCACCCCGGGGTTGTAGACCTCTTCTGCACCCCTCCTAAGTTGTCTTAAACTTAAAAAATGTCTCCCTCCGATCTTTTGTTGGCTCTGCCACTTGAAAATTCAATTTGAGGTATTATTTAAAGGTTGTTTAGAGGGGAATTTTGGGAGAGTTTAGCTGCGTCCACCACCATCATAGCTCTGCCTTCCCCCAGAACTCTCTATGTTATCTCTGAAAGCATAAAAAAATAAATATTCACAGGGAATAAAGCACCAACCCTGGAGTCAGGAGAACCTGAATTCAAATCCAGCCTCAGACACTTGACACACTAGCTGTGTGACCTTGGGCAAGTCACTTAACCCCAATTGCCTTGCCTTCCCCCTTCAAAAAAATACTTAGATATTCTGAGTTAGCAGTATCAATGATCTCTTCAGGTAGAAATAGTCTGTGGAAGTTGTTCCACAACTCCAGATAGAGGTCAAGACTGAAGATAGATATTTGGGGAGCATCTTCCTAGAGGTGATATTTGAAGTCATGGAAGTGAAATAATGAACTTGTTAGAGAGAGAGCATGAAGAGAGGAAGGAGGAGAAGCAAAGATAGAACTCTAAGGAACACCCACCCTAAAGAATTGGGAAGAGAACAAAGGGTCAGTGGAGGAGACAGAAGAAGAAGAGGCAGAAGCATAGAAAGACCCAGAGAGAGTAGAGTTCACTGAAACCCAGGAAGAAGAAAGAATTCAGAAGGAGGGTGTAGTCAAAAGCATCAAGGAGGGTCAGGACTAAGGAACCACTGGGTTTGTTGATTAAGTCATTGGTAAACTTTGAGAAAGTGGGCCCTATTTAGAGGAGGGGATGGAAGCCAGATTACAAGAGGCTGGGGAGAGTGGGTGGGAAGGATGAAGATGTGGCTGGGACCTACTCCTTACTGATGATGATTTATTGAAAACCAGCATAAGAACTGATTCACATAGGGTCAAGGATGATGATATATCAGCAGTTCTCACACATGTTTTACTCAAGGTACAGTATTCTTTGCTAAGTATCAGGGCATGCTATGGGAGAGCCAGAAGACTCAAGCATGTACTCTCTATTGTAGGGGTAAGTTTCATGCAATTTATAACACACCTAAGGGGGCCACAGCCAAGATTGGGGGCACAATGGGCCAGTATACATACACCCTTTGGAAACAACAGTTAGTTGGCATAGAGAAGAGAATGCTGGAATCAGACTTAGGAAGACCTTGGCTTGCATCCTGGTTCAGACATTTATTAGCTGGATAACCATGGGCAAGCCATTAACTGTTCTGTGTTTCAGTTTTCTCATCTGGAAAATGAGGAGTTGAAGTTTGATAGCCTCTCTAGCTCTAAAATCAAAGATACTCTGAGCCAATGGAAGAACATTACTAAAAAAAAGTCAAACAGTTTGGAGATTTTATGCCCAATCTTTGTCCTGGAGAAGAGCTAAGAATGTCTGCCTTCCTTGGAAAAATAATATGGGGATAGCTCTTGAAGAACTCTGAGGGTAATCCTTAGGACATTATGACGACGTGTATAATCCTTGGGGTTCTTCAAATGTAGTACATGGGGGGGCTGAGGGTACAAAATGCTGAATGCACAGCAGAAATGGTCAGCGCGCTGCTGGTTTTGCTCAACTGTTTTTCTTTGTTAAAGGGAAAGGCTCCCTCACCTGGGCGGGGGTGTATTGAGAGAGGACTATGATGTGATTACAAAAGACAAGGATCAAATTTTATTGTCCAAATCTATTGGCTGCCTGATCCTCCACAAACGTGGATGGCCCCCAGGATGCAGTGGGGTGTCAGAAGCCAAAAGCAAACAAGGCACTGGGGTTGGGAGAGTAAGGCGAGGGAGTTGGCGAGTCAGCAGGGAAGCTCGTTCAGCACGGACCATCAGAAAACAATCAGCCAGGGCACATTGTCTAAACTCCCCAGTCCTTAGGTTGAGCCCAGAATTTTTAGCATCTTCCCTCGAGGGAAAGCCCTGGACCCTTTTCAATGAGGAGGTCTTTGCAGGGCCCCACCAGAGTCACAAGGAAGCTAAGTGGCCAGCAGGGGAGAAAAGCAATCACCAAGCCGTCCCCGCAGCCTCCAGCTTGAGACCCCCTCTTCACCTAGGGGCACCGCTGGAGAGAAAGGAGTACAAATTCCAAAAGGTTTTTGTTGGAGAAGTAATTACAAACCAAGCAAAGAAGGGCATTGTGAGACTTAAAAAGAAAGATGTCACCAAAGGAATGCAGGAAACCTCCTCCTGGGAACATTAAAAGGTATCTTGTAGCCCTTCCTAGTCCCAGCAAAATGAAACCTCCTTTGGTTTGCAAAATCATTGCCACAGGCTGTCAGGGCTGCCCAGGCTCAAAGATACATCCCCCTCATCTGAATGAGAGCAGCAGCTTCAGTAACTGAAGCTAGACTACAAATTAGGGGGGGATGGAACAGTATTCTTACTGCTCTAGGAACTAAATCAATTGTTACAGGGGCCCCGACAGGGCGGTGGACTCCTTTCTTTGACTTACTCTCCCTGGGCCTCAGTTTCCTCATCTGTAAAATGGGGGAGTTGAACTTGGTGGCCAGTGAGGGCTCTTCCTGCTCTGGAGCTATGATCCCATGTACTGTGACTTGCCTAAAGTCCCATAGGCAATAGTCAGCCGAATCAGCATTAGAACCCAGATCCCCAGACTCCTTTCATACCACCAGGCTACACAGAAAGGAGAATGAGACAAGTGTGTTTTGTGGTAATTACTAGTGAACCAGACACCAGTCATTGTCATGAATAAAAACGCCAACCTCCAAGGCTCCCTGGGTGTCGGTAAGAGGACTTTGGAAAAGGACAAACGCTACATTTCAACTCAAGCCAGGGGTGATGTGGGTTCACCCTGAGATCAGCTCCTTTGAAGGGAGCATGTTATTAAAATCAGTGTCCATCTTGATAGCCATTGAGGGGGAGACTTGTATCTCATCAGGGTTATGAATTCTGCTGTTGCTATATGGTGGCGATCAATGTAATTAACTAGCCCCTGAACATCCAGGCTCCCGCCCTCTTGATCAGTGGCTCCTGATGCAAACTCCAGTCCCAGGCTCTCATCACCATCATCCTGAGCTGATAATAGCTGGTTTTGTAAGAGGAAACACTTTCACTTGCCAATCCCTTAGTGGCTTCTGTCTCTCACACTAACCCAAGGTAAATGGTGAAGGGAGGGGGCCTGGTGAGGGATGGAGAGGGAGGTACAAAGACACCTAAGCTTTCCAAAGTGCCTTCGGAGTTTTTCATAACTATCAATTAATGAATCCCCACAACATGCTGAAAAAGTAGGTCATTGTTATTACCCTTGCTTTCTAGGCGAGAAAACAAAGGAAAGGAAGAGCCATGGCCCCAGGCTATGTGGCAAGTCAGAAGTGCCAAGGCAAAGAGAACTAAGAGTCTCCGACTCTGAGGTATTCCCCTAAAGCTCAGTTTGACACAAAGCAGGGGTTCCATAAATACTGGGACTCGTGGGGCCAGCTCCTGTCCTTTTCCCAACCCCGCCCCCTTCCTTATCACAAGCTGTGTAATTCCTACATATCCTGAAAATCGGAACCCAAGCATCCTCCTATAGCATGCTTAAGGAAATCTTCCTTGATATCCCATATCAATAATTACCTTTCCCCACATACATACATGTGGCAGTTTCATGTAATGAAAAGAGTCTGGGATTTGTAGTCAGAAGAACCGAGTTCAAATTGAGCTCTGCAGGACAGTGTAATGGAAAGAATATTGGCTGTGGGGCCAGAGGACCTGGGTTCAAATTCCACTTTTGATGTTTATTATCTATGTGACTTTGGGCAAGTTACTCAATGCCCCTGGGCCTCAGTTTCCTCATCTGTAAAATGTAAAATAGATGGTCTAGTGAGTGCCTTCCAGCTCCAGAGCTATGATTCTATGATGTACAACTCCTTGAGCCTCAAGTCTCTTCATCTGTAAAATGAAAGTGCACAACTAGAGGGGCTCTCAGGTACTTTCACACTCTTAAGCCTATGATCCTAGTCTCATGAAGCACTTTTCTTATATCTTATTGACTCTGATTGAGGACACAGCATGTTTATCATGGTACTGAAGAGGTATAAGTTGGGGGGGGATTTCTATTGAAATCCTTTCTAGGTTCATCATCCAAAAAGAATTACTGGACTCAGCTGTTCTTGGCAGAGTTATAAAAGTTTATTGTTACACTGGGGCAAAGGGAGCTAGGAAACCTGCAAGCTGACAGGGATTTAAGGTAGAGTTACCAAGTTAGTGTGACGCTCTTTAGCGGGCAGGGGGAGATAGAAAGAAGACCTGCTAGAAAAAGCCTGCAAAAGAGGAGGATTTAGTGTAACGCTCTTCGGTGGACAAGAGGATAGAAAAAGGCTGCAAAGTGCAGGGTGGCGGGGTTGTCAGAGAAAGCCTGCAAAGTTCTAGGAGATTTAGTGTGACTCTCTACAGCGGGAAGATAGCCTGCAAAGTGTAGGGGCCAGAGATGCAGTTTTTAAAGACCTAAAACTGTCAGTCATAGATTCATTAGGCTAACGAGGTATACAAAGATAGAGTTAGGGAGGGACCTGGGAGGAGCCAAGGAGTGCCTAATAAACGTCATAAAGTCAACCAGCGGTCAAATTTAAATGAGAAGTACCCATCCAGTTTGCAAATGGATGAGTCTTGTTTGTTAGGAGTTCACTAGAACAAAGGAGGTAATGCTTTTAAAAGATTCATCCATAGAGCTTGTTATCATTGCTATAGAGTTAATGGTTTCAGAGGAAATACCTCTAGGCTGGGGGCAGGGAAGGCACAGAGTTAATGCTTTGTGGCTTTTACAACAGGCTGATGTTACAAACTGATGTTTGTACTGGAACACAAAACTGAAGTTACAACAATGTCACAAAAGTATAAAATCACCCCAAAATATTCAGAGGCACCTTGTCAGTACCAATTTTATTT
>CM053585.1:533816699-533844065 GCA_028646515.1 Pseudochirops corinnae
GAGTTAATGGTTTCAGAGGAAATACCTCTAGGCTGGGGGCAGGGAAGGCACAGAGTTAATGCTTTGTGGCTTTTACAACAGGCTGATGTTACAAACTGATGTTTGTACTGGAACACAAAACTGAAGTTACAACAATGTCACAAAAGTATAAAATCACCCCAAAATATTCAGAGGCACCTTGTCAGTACCAATTTTATTTCTGAGCCCAAGCTTTGCCCCTCCTCTTACATTATCTATGGAGCCTTCTAGAACCTCAGAAAGTTCTGCTTTCTGCCAGCAAAACAAAAGTTTGTCAGTAATTATTCTGTACGGTCATTGTGTTTGTATCCCATCTCCCAAGTATCTATGAGCCCACTGAGGGTAAGAACATTCTCTTTTGTGGTTAGTTCCCAGTAACTAACATGCCAGCTAGTGCTTGGAAGATAAGAAGTTTGTAGAACAGATTTGAATTGAATTGTATCACAGACTCAAAGAATTTTGAAGTTGAACCCAACCTCCGGCACCATATATAGCATGATTCCTGTTTGAACACAAATCCCCTCCATGCCATACTTGACTAGGGAACATCCAGTCTTGGCTCAAAGGCAGGGGTGGGGAGGGCTAGTTTGCATTCCTAATTTGCGTTGGTGGGTGGGGTTTTCATACTAGGCATTCTCTACACCAACAAAATCACAAGTCCAGATTTAAAAAAATTTTTAAGCTACTAATAATTTTACTGCTATTACCAGCTGCTTTGGAGGAGCCAAGCAAACCAGTTAAAAAGGAGCATAGGATGCTATGGTGGGGTGTTGTTGGGGTTGGGTCATTCCGGGGTTGGTTACTTTGTATGCTTACTTACCAAATTCATTTCTAGTTCTATCTTTGAGAAATTCTTTCACAGAAAAACAACAGAATCTTACCCTATTTAGAAGGAAAAAAAGAAGAGTATTCTGAAAGCTATATGAATGAGACAATTTCCATTGCAGAAGGAAAAGAAGGTTAGTAGCATCTTTTGAGCTGAAAAAAAATCACCAGAAAATTAAAATAAAATTTCAGAGTGGCACACATTAGTGAGATTGGGTTTTCTCAATTATACAATTCACTTCCTTCCCTACCCACCTTCCGCCCCCATACACATACTAAAAATAGTCTCCTCAGAGATATAGAAACAACATGATTGGGGGTGAATTATTTGGAGGTAGCCTGTACTGGCAAATTACTTGCACCATTGGAGGATGTCTGCTATGATTATACCACAAACACTGCCCAATAAAGAGATTTCAGCTTTTTCGACTTATTGGTCTCAGGTTCACTGATCAAACTCAAGCCAAGGTCCCCCTAGATAAAAATGTACTTATTTATACTCTAAGCCATCTACCAGAAAATCAATAATATTTCAAATTTAATGAGTTGTAAGACAAGTAAATTAGAGTTTGGTGTAAGCAATATTGATTAGATTATTCTGTCAAGTAGAACACATCACTTTCTTCTGTAATTAAGTATTCCATGTGGGGTACAATGCATCTGATGCCAGTGACTTTCATAAAAATACCAGCTTTCTGAACATTTCCCTAATGAAAGTCTCCTCCCCATGTTAGCTGCTGGTACTCTCGTGGTGTGGCATTAACTGCCCTTTTCATCGAGTTAGCAGGCCTCTAGGAAAAGGGGTTTTTACTGAGCACTAATCACCACTTGTTCTGGTCCTGGGGATCCTGCAAATTTAAGCCTCAAAATGAGAAACTGAAGCTCAAAAGTCCATTGTTTCAGAGCTTGCCTTCTGAGCAAGAGCAAACCTGGAAATGATAGGTAATGGCCAGGTACTGTGCTGAAGAGTTTCCCTGAGAGATGACATTTTATAGCAATGGGGCAATTACAAAGGCATAGTCATTGCGGTGTCAACAGAAGCAACATCAAGGTGAGCCTAGAACTTGGATTGTCGCTTGTCTTTCTAACTGTCCTCCCTCTCTTGGCCCTCAGGCATCTGGTTCAGGCTCATTTTCTTCCATCCTGTCTTAACATCACAGTCTATAGCTCCTTTTCTGATGCCTCCTCATGGCACAGAGACAACTGTGGGTTCTGGAAGGCTTTACCAGTGTTTGGCCTTCTTTTCCTTCTGCAGCAGAAATTGTCTGACACATAAAGTTGGCAACAACAATTTGTTCTTCCCTCTAAATAGCCTGGACTAGCTTCTAGTTGGATGGATAGATAGATAGATAGATAGACAGACAGACAAACAGATAATGATAGATAGTAAGTAGGTACTAGATAGGTAGGTAGATGACTACTTAGAAAGGTAAACAAATGATAAATGATGGATACACAGATAAACATGATGGGTGGCTAGAGAGATAGATGATGGAAGGATAAATAGATAGGATAGATAAATAGATATATGATTGATAGATGATAGTTGGATAGATAGATAGATAGATAGATAGATAGATAGATAGATAGATAGATAACGTATGGGTAGACACATGATGGATGGATAAGCAGACAGATAAGATAGATGGATGAATAAATGGATGGATGGATAGATGGATGGATGGATGGATGGGTAGATGGATGGATGATAGAGCAAGTGAGCATTTATTAAGCACTTCCTATGCTTCAGGCACTGGGTTAAATACCAGGGATACAATATAAGAAAACAAAATAGCCCCTTCTCTCAAGGAGTTTACATTCTAATAAGGGAAGGCATACATAAAAGGAAGTTGGAAAATGAAGGGAGGGAAAAATTATCCACACTGGAGCTTTCTAGCTCCAGTGATTAATTATCTTGGTCCAGAGAGTAAGTTGATTTGGTAGACAAACAAGTGTGGCTGAAGCCCTTCATGAAATAGCCAGACAGTCACCATTCAGGAGAGCAGCCGCAGGATGGTGGCATCACAGGATGAGCAAAGCTGATGGCCCAAGAATGTTTTCTTCTTCTTTTTTTATTTCTTCTGTTCTTTGCTTTGAAAGAATTCCTCAAAGATGATACTCTAAGTAAATTGTGTAACTAAGTTCACATAGTCCTTACCCAAGCTAGAAGGGCTTCAGGTAAAGGCCCAAGGACAACTATCCAGATTGTAACTGTGGTCCTAATTCGTGCTTTCCAAGGAATGGCCTAGCTAGGCCTTAGCTGGCAGAAGGTGAGACTCCCAATGGATCATCACCATGTTGGTCATAGGATATGATTCCTTTTTTGGGGGGAGACCACCATAACTCTCGAAGATTTAGAGAAGTTGTAACTTGCATCACAGAATGGAGTTTCCATACTCTTTGATAATTACTGATGAAACTAGAGAGGCATAAAGCATTCAATTTTAAAGGTCATTTCTCCAAAGCATAGCTGTTTGTTTATGTCTTATATGTTTGGAAAGAGAGATAGTTAGCTCAGTCTTTATTCTTTGAGGAAGAATACATACCTGAAGGTAGCTAGGGGTAGCACGCTCAGGCAAGAAGACTTGAGTTCAAATCTTGCCTTAATCATTGAGTGACTGGTTGTCTATGGAAAAGTCACTTAAAGTCACTCAACTTCAACTTCCTCATCTGTAAAATGGGAACAATAATAACATATACCTCAGAGGGTTGTTATGAGGACTAAACAGCATAATATCAAAAGCACTTTTCAAACCTTAAAATGCTATGTATATGCTATTATTATATGACCAAGTGCGATGAAGGCTTTGCTGCTTCCAGATATGGCCAGTGAGTGAGGGGTTGATGGATACACCAAAGCCCTCCTCTGGTGCTTTATCCATGACATGGAGGTGACCTTGGGTTCTTGGATGCTCGGTCCTACCCAGCTGACAAGATTTTCAGTACGCTTCTAGGAATGGGTGTCAGGCCAGTCATCTGAGGATCAACATAGCTAAGTTTGGAAAGAAACCACATTGGTCATAGAATGATGGATTTTTCCACCCTGACAACTCTTGGACACTATACCAAAGCATAGAAAAATTTTGTGATTCACATTGGTAGAGGGTGTACCTTTGTGGAAATGCTTATGACTAAAAGTTTTCCAGAAAATTCTTGTCACCAGCATGGTGAGAACTTTGACTCAGAATCTTGATGCTCTTAACCGACATGTTCTTGAAAACAAATTAATGTCCATTAAACATAAAAAGTAGTATTCTGATCTCTAGTCTCAAATTAAATTTAAGCTCTGGTAGAGTATCCAGGCATAGAGATGATGGAGATACACTATTTTTTCATTCATATGCTTATTTGTGTCTGGCATTTCTCTAAGTTCCAGAGATTCAGAGACAAAAATGAAGGCAACTCATGCCCTCAAGAAGCTTATGTTCTATTGGCAAAAAAAATACAGAAATGGGGAGGATACTTATTCTTTCCTGTTTTAGAGAAGGAGATGGAGACAGCTATCCTCTTGTGATCTTTGAGAGGTCAGAATGATGAGCCACCAAAGGTGCAGAAAGCAGATTTAGTGGCCAGTCAGTCAACCTAAAAGCAAGGTCCTGGGGAGCAATCTTTGGGATTCAGCCTAGCAGTGAAGCCCCGAGGGACCTGAGGGACCCCAGTCACCTCTAGCTGTATCTGTGCCCCATTTAGAATTGCATATTGTGTGACCAATGCTATGTGGAAACTGCTAAGTTTGAACCCACTCTCTCCAGGACCTGGGGTGGGATAGAAGAGCGTATATATCCCTAGGTATTGATAGGGTAAGCTTTATAACTTCTGTTCTCACTTTTTCATAATAGACCTTTGTAAAAGCTAACTGATGTTAATTGGTTAAATGGAACTGGGATGCTAATCACTGGCTGGGGCTTGAACAGATAGCATTAGAAAAAGTCACCCTACTGTCTCTCAGGAGTACCTCTGGAACTGCAAGGGGGAGGGGAAGATGTAGCCAGCCTTGCTGGGGAGAGTGACTCCAGACTCTCACTAGATATTCTAAACAAGTACAGAATAACCTGGAAGAGGGAAGGGGGGATCCTAACAACCGGGCGGATCAAGAATGTCCTCCTTAGGCCTCAGACATTTAACACAAAAACTAGCCATGTGACCTTGGGCAAATCACTTAACCCCAACTGCCCTCCAAAAAAGCAAAAAAAAAAAAAAAATTAATATCTTCCTTGGAAAATCTTCCAAAACAGGAGACCAAGAAGCATCATTCATGGGCCTCAATCCAGCCCCCAGTGCACTAGGTAAAAATGAAACCCCATGGATTAAAATGAAATCCGTTATCGTGCCAAATAAAATCTCTAACAATGCCAGGATTCTTCCAAGATGGATTCCCCAGAGACACAGTTACGGTCTTGCTCTTAGGATGAAACACATTTGCCAGCACCATCTGCATCTGGCAAAAATTATTTCAAGTCCCAGAGAAAGCCTTTCCAGCTTGAAAGGCCCAAAGAAAAGGGAACCTCCATCTAATGAGCTTCTTTTTGACAACAAAAAAGTCCATTTGTCCTCGGAATTGTCCTTAACCCTTTCGCTATGGATTTTAAAAGTCGTCTTCTTTATCTCTTCTAGGTGACTAATAGACTGAATAGCAAAACACACAGAGAAGATAATGGATGGAACAAAATCCCAGAGAATAAAAAGAATCCGTATTAATAAAAATTAGCCCTTCTGTTGCTTTCATCGTCTCCCTGGTGCTAACTCAACTAATTAGTTGGGTCTCACAACACCTCAGTGCCAGTCTCCAGAATTGTTCCCATGAAAAATGTGGGTAACAATAAGATCACAAAGGCAGCCCAAGCAGGGCATTTCTGGCTCCCCCAAACTCACATTGGGGTGTTCCCTGCCAACCAGCCTGCTGGCTCTTTGTGCCTTCCTTTTTCATATCACTTATTATCTGCATAGCTTCTCACAAGTAGAGCCGGACAAGGTTTGGACCAAATTACACGACACATTCTGTTTTAGTGCCCCAGAGGAAGCAATCCAGCTGAGTAGTGGAGCCAAGAAGAGAGCAAACGTGGCCATTGTGGACTGAGAACATAAGGGGTGCTTCCACCCACTATATGCAGCTCCCGGGCTTAAGCATGAGGAATGATGTGATCAGCACTGTTGTGGGTTCTGTGGCTATAAATGACTACAGTGCGAGGAGGAATGGAGAAGGAAGAGGGAGGACTCTTACTATGAGTTAGATGTTAGTTAGTGAGGCAGTGAGTCCCCAGGCAGTGACCCTCCTGAGCACACACCCTGTGCTCTGTTGCTTCTCTGACCCTTACAAAAATCACCCTAGAGAGCTAGCAGGGAAGGGTCCCCCTCAGGTGTCTCCAGTGTCTGTGAACACCTTGTTACAGAGTCAGGGACAGGTAGGAAGATCATTTGGGCCATCTCTGATGGCCCTGTCTTCAGGTCACCAGAAATAGCACACCTATTAGAACTGGTCCATAGTAGACTTGTTTTTGGTGGTAAGCCTGTTTACAGTCCAGAAACATGGTACTTCAGACCTACTCACTCCCCATCCCATGTCAGACCATGGGCAGGTCCAAAAAGTAACTCTAAGAGATATTTATGATAGACCTGAATATTATGACCTGAACTCCTCAGCAAAGTCCAGTACAGCACCCTAGGGATGAGGAGTAGTAGTAAGAGTACTACAAAGTGGTGGTGATGGTAGCAGCAGTGGTGATAGTGGTAGTAATAGTAGTAACAGTAGGAGCAGTAATAGTAGCACCAACAGTAGTAGTAGCAGCAGCAACAACAGCAGAAGTGGTGGTAGTGGTGGTGGTGGTGGTGGTGGTGGTGGTGGTGGTGATGGTAGTAGTAGTAGTACGAATAGTCTGAAGTTAGTAGTAGTAGTGGTAGTGGTAGTAGCAATAGTGACTAACATCTATAAACACTATCAAGTTTGTGAAGTCCTTTCCATATATCATCTCACAAATTCTCACAACACCTCAGGGAGGTCAGTGTTGCCGTTACCCCCACTCTAAACATGTGAGACCTCCAGAAGGACTGAGCCAGCTGACTCTCCAAGCCTGATCCTACTTCGTTGACTCTTGTAGAGGGGAGTAGAGAGAGCGCAGACTCCAAAGACAGAAAAGCCCTTAGACGTCATCCAATGAGATCCTATCTGTAAAGTGCCTAGCACACAGTAGGTGCTACATAAATGTTCATTATTATTTTCCCATTCTCATGATTATTACCAACTCCTCAATTTCTAGGTGAAGAAACCATGGCCCATGGGATATCAAGCACTTACCCTAGGTCAAAGAGGGAGTAAGCACCACAGGTGCATTTTGGACGTGGTTCCTCTGACTCCAAAGACGTGTCTTTTCATTAGCTTTGAAAATGTCATCACAACAAGAACGAACAGTTTCTCACTGAACACCCTACCTTTCTGTGGAGTAGAGGAAAGGGAATTAGACATGTTGCCTGAAGACCTGGGTTTGCATCTTCTGCCATTTACTGACTGTGTGACGTTGGGTAAGTCATCTGATGATCCAGAGCCAGTTTCCCCACCTGTAAAATCAGGGTGGTCCTACGTGCCCGATGTGCATTCTAGGAGTCTTAGGAAGATCACCAGGGACCACTATATAAAATGCTTTACGAACCTTAACACAGAGGTACATACTATTATTGTTCCAAAATTGACTCCTCAGAGCTATGAAGCCTGCCTTTCTCAGATAGGGGAGCCGATCTAAGCCACTGATGGATTTGTGCCCAAATCATCATGGTGTCTGGTTCAACCACTTACTGTACCCCGTGAATTATTTCTGCTAAGCTTTCTGCTAACAAAGAACTCAAGCCTGAATGATCACCAAACCAGAAGGGTCAAGCAGCTGCATTTTAAATTTCTTTAGGGCTTCTGGACAGCAAATAGAGAAGTCAGAAGATGCCCAGGGGTTACAGAGGGAATCTTCTTTTTAATTCTAGGGAGGAAACAGAACCATTCATCATCGCAGCATGAGACAGAGGCTCTTCACTTTATCTTGGATTTTTCCAAATATGTCTCTTAGTGAGCATGCCACTAAGTGGCTCGGCACTAGGCCACCCAAGGGACCAGTGTAGAAGACCAACAATGCTGCAAAATAAAGCTTCACAACTCCCTGTCACACAATATTCAACTCTGCCTGTGGTCAATAGTCCTATTCCCATTCCATGGGATAACTGGAAGGATAGTCTTGATTTCTATTGGAACTCAATTTGTCAAGGTAATCTGGCCTGAATGATACTTAAAAGATGGTGTTATAGAAAGGAAGCTGGATTGGAGTCAGAGACCTGAGTTCTAATCCCAATTCTTCTGCTTCTTCAGTCCTCAGTTTCCTTTTTTTTTTTAAATAAGAAGGAGGGAAGGTTGGATGAGATGGAATCTGAGGCCTCTTATGGCCACAAGATCCACTGATATACATTCGGTGGAGGGCAAACCATTGCCACATATTTAACTCACACTCTGGGGTCTGAGTTCTTTTGTCCCTGCCACCCTAGGCATGTTCTTTTCTTGTGCACAGCCCATAGAAGACTCAGATAATATGACAGATACAACACTAAAATGGACTTTCTCATCCTTACATCAGTAGACAAGTATTCACTTCATGGGAGGACACAAGGATCAAACCTACAGTTTTTCAGTGCCCAAAGCACTCTTTGTGGTTCAAGGACTCATAGTTACCACATATTGTCATTTCAAGAGTCACAAACAAATCATTCAGGAGCTAGCTCCTGAAAAATCTAATTCAGTTCAACACAACACAACAAATGTTGAGTCAGTGCCTTCTATGGGCCAGGTAAGGTCCAGGCTCTGACTTAATTTATATTGGAAAGTCCCAGCAAGGAAACACCCACTGTTAATGTGAAACATTAAGTGTTCTGCAACTTATAGACTCATAGCATTGCCTCAGCATGCTCAGAAGTTAATTAGTTTCACAGCCAATACGTATCTCAGGCAGCATTTGAACACAGGTCTTTCTAACTCCAAGGCCAGATTTCTATCCAATGTGCCACCGCTGCCTCAGCTTTGGGAACGTAAAGCCAAAACTGAATCAGCAGCTACACTCCAAGAGATTCAATTATACTGGAAAGTTACAACATGTAAACAGATAAAAGTATACAGGATTGTTTAAGGAGGGAGAGAGTATTAACAAAGGTAAGACTTCCTGTATTACATGAGTTGAACCATGAAGGAAGCTAGAGAGATTTGGAAAGGGAGAAGGAGAAAAGAGCATTCACAGTGTAGGCTGGGAGCAGCCTATACAAAGGAAACAGATTCTAGCTCATACTCTCTTTCCTGTATACAGATCGTTTTCATGAATGATCACTGATGGGGGCTCCTTCATTCTTTCATACTCAGAGTTACCACACACACACACACACACACACACACACACACACACACACACACACACACACAGTGTCTATCTCCCTTGGGATGATTCCATTCTCTCCACTCCTATCACTCATACTCCCATCCTGCAGGTACTTAATCCAAAATACTGAACCTTCATCCACATTCAATCTTTAACCAATCTCCTCATCACACTTCCTTAATCACCAGAATCCAAGGGCTTTTTGCTTTCCAACAGAACTACAAAATAGGTCCTCTCCTGGCATACAGTCTATGAGGCACAGCCAATCCTCCTTTTAAACCAGACATCCTGGAGTCTAACACTAAGTGTTATAATCCTATGATCAAATTCAGCAATGTATAGAGCCCTCACCTAGAAATCTACAGACCATAACTCAGATTCCCTCACCTGACTAACAAGAGGACGTTGGACAAATCATTTAACTCTCATCTGGAGAATGAGGAGCTAGTCTAATTTGTGAGCACTAAGCTTGCATGTGCATTCTTCCTCCCCCCTCTCTGTCCTTCTCCATCTATCTATCTTTCCATACCTTCCCTCCTCCCTCTTCCCCTCTCATTTCATCTGTGTAGGAAATTTCCACTATGGAAACATTCTCCATTGATTATAATTTAGAGTCTCCTAGGGGGACTGAGGTGATGTGACTTACCCAGAGATAGATGGTAAAGATGGAGATGGAGAGATAGATGATAAAGATAGAGAGAGATAAATAATGGCTTTTTTTTTTTGCTCCAGACTTTGAAGCATTCCAGGTTATCTTTCCTCCTATGACTCAGGATCTCCTTGAAAGCTTACTTCCTCCCCGTTCATTTCTCTTCCACCACCATAAAGCAGACTGAGCCAACATACATCCAGGCCATTTTCCAACAAAAAGGAAATTAGATGGATAATTGTGTTCAGATGGTGGTGCCCACACAAAGCCCGATTTCCAGAAGATGCCTTTGCATCTAGATAAAATGTGAGCTGAACTTGAGCATGAGACAGGTGAACAAACTCCATTAGAAGCTTTCCTTGGGTTGATCAACACTTCACTAAGTAGGCCTCCCTAGGGCTGTCAGCAAGAGTGCAGGCTGGGGTGATTTATATAGTGGATATTGATTATTTCCAGACAATTCACAAAGAAAGTTTTTCAGGAAAACTGCCTGGGAAATGGAGCAGGTCCCCATGATGGGTGTATAAGGAGTAATGCTGGTCCAGTGCGTTGGCCTCTTTGCAGCTGTTCTGGTGCTGATGAGAATCCCCTGAAAGTGGTGGGGAAGACTCTCCCCTGAAGGATCCAGGGCACATTTGCAGTCTCATAGACATAGAGGTGGAAGGCACCTTACACAAAGGAAATAGAAAGGAATATGAGGAAAGGTGAGAGGACTATTGACCCCTAGCAGCCCAGGAAGAAGAGGACAAACCAAGTGTGGGAAATGGCACTTCAGGTGGGACTAGGACCCTCTCACCTACACTACTGCTATTATCTGCTCACTGCTCACCTGCCCTCTCCAGTCCTGCTCTACATGGCTGCTGAAGTAATTATGCTAAGGTCTTGAATTTGATCATGTCATTTATCTGATCAAAATGCTCCCCATTGCATCCACCACCTGGTATGGAAAGGACCCCACAATCTGGCTCTCACCCGCCTTCCCAAACATTTTATAGGACTATCTCACTTCTACCTTTTGGATCTCAATGCCTAACACAGTGTCTGGCATATCATAGGTGCTTAATAAATGTTGATTGATTTTGTGAACTCTGCGTTCTAGCCAAACTGGGCTCCTAAACCCTACTTTAAACTTGATTCTCCATCTTCCATATCTGTCTCCTCACACTCGCTTTTCCCCATATGTGGAGATGTCTTCTCGCTTGTCTCCATCTTTCAGAATATTTGTCTGCTGTCCTGATTTAGCACAGAGGCTGCCTCTTCTGAGAAGCCTTTCTGAACTCCCCAGTTATTCATGTTCTCTTCCTCCACAAATTTTCTTGTAGTAAATTTGTGTCCCTGCTATATCCCTCTGCCCCCCCAAAAAGAATGCAAACTCCTTAAAGATGAAAGAGACTTTCATTTCTGCCTTTATTTCCCCAGCAACTAGCTCAGTGCTTCATACAAAATAAGCTTTAAATAAATATTGGTTGAATTAAATTTGTTTAATCAACCTACTCTTCCTTATATTATTCAAAAAGACTCTAGGCACAGCACCTCATTTATCTTGCTAAAGTTGTCTTGGAAGGGGGTCCTACACGCGGTGCCAAGGGCCACATGGAGCCTGAGGATTCAGATAAACAATTACTCAGATCGGACTCAGTGACCCCCAGGCAAAACCCGCCTAGGAGAGGCAAAAGCAGCCTGCAGGACAGTAAAAGCAGCTCAACAGGAGGTTGTGTAAGATCTCTGAACAATCTTATTCAATCCATTGAGTGTTCCTTATATGTCAACATTGTTAAGTTGCTTTTTCAGTCGTGTCCAACCCTTCATGACACTGTTTGGGATTTTCTTGGCAAAAATACAAGAGTGATTTGTCATTTCCTTCTCCAGTTCATATTGCAGATGAGGAAACTGAGGCAAATAGGGTTAAGTGACTTGCCCAAGGCCACACAGCTTCTAAGTGTCTGAGGCCAGAGTAAAACTCATGAAGATGAGTCTTCCTGGTTCTCTATCCACTGTACCATGTAGCTGCTGGTCCTTATATGCTCCTTGCCCAAAGGGTCAATAGTCATGCCTCAGGTAAATCCACCTGGTGGCAAAGTTAGCTAAGTCAAACTGCCCTGGGTCTGTCTATTCCTGATTCATGTGGGGTAGAAGGGTAGAATGGATTTTAACTCAAACTACCTCAGGTTTGCATCATAGTATCCTGGCCCACTGTAGCACCAATGCAATATTCACAGCACCCACAGCTCGATCACAAAACATAACAGACTCTCTATATAAAAGACAGAATCAAAACAGAAAACCAAATCCCAAGAGCAGTAAGTTGATTCCATCATAGCAACATAGAAGTTAATGCACCACAACATAGCAAAGAGCCACACCATCCTTTAGCCTTCCCACAAACCAACACAAGACCAACATTTACTCACAAACATATCTGTCTCCTTCAGAACCTCCCTCTCCTCCCAACTATCTAGCTTGCTCTGACTCCCAGCTTCCAGTGGGCTCTGCTCCACCCTTCAGCAAATTCCTCCCAACACAGACTCCATGTGATTACATTCATCTGATTAGTGGGCAGAGTATATTTTCAAAGCAGGGAAGGTCTTCAAATTCCCTTAGGCTTATTAAGGGGCAGTGAAGATCTTCAAATTCCTATTACCATTACACGCACAACAAAAAATAGGTCATTAAAGTATCATTGTACAAACATGAAAGCTGAGGCCCAGGTGATTTAAGTGATTTTCCATTTAAAGCAAACTATTGCTGCATTTGGGGTTGATAGAGGCATGTTCCAACTGACCCTCAAACAATCCCTCCCCCCAGGATGCACATTCCTAGAAAGGTTGACACTGACTGTTGTGTTTGACCCAAGTGTGGTTGCTTCCCCACTCTGACTTTATTTACCCCATTTGTGCTTTAAGCTCTGCTCTCTCCATTCTTTATATTTGTCATTGCTTACAGAGCAGCGCTGTCTCATTACACTCACATGTGAAGCACTTTGCGCAGCTGAAAGTGCTATCTCTGTACTGGTTATTATTTTCATTATTTTCCTGAGTATTGACCCAACACAGGATTCTCATTCCAAACAAACATTTTCTGCATCTGGAAGCAAGTAGACAATTAAATCACTGTGTTGAGTTGAATCTCCCTCAATAAAACAGGCGTGACTTTCAGAGAGAGAGAGAGAGAGATTTAATGAGGACTTACATCAAGATGTGGGAGAGTTGCTGGCTCAATTCAAATATATACATCTCTCAAAAATCACTTATTTAAATTGAGCTTTCCACTCTCCACAATGACCATAAAGTTATAGAAGCGCCCAAGCAGCCCTATCAAAAGGATGAAATTAGGTTATAAATCAGCAGATCTCCAAGGGCCCCAATGGACTTCACTGATACCAAGTCAATGGCCTCCCAACTCCAAAGCAAAGAGAGAGAAAAAGGAAGGTGGAAAATGTTGTTGGGCTGCTCTTCTGGATGCCAAAGAAGAGAAAGAACACCAGAAGGAGAACACCAGCACTGTGCCTGGCTAGAAACCAGACCCAGAGAGAACAAGGTGGCATCTGGCTGGACTACAAGAAAGTCAAATCAAATTCATTGGACTGTAAGCTCCTTGATGGCAGGAACAGTCTTTGCTTCTTTTTGTATCCCCAGCACTTAGCATAGAGCCTGGCTCATAAAGGGCACTTAAAAAATGCTCATTGGTGGATTGATTGAAATCAACCAGCATTTATTAAGCCCTTAAAATATTCAAGGCACTCTACAGAAACAAAAAGAATGATACATCCTGCCCCCAAGGAGCTTACATTTTAACGGAAGATGACAAAGCTGAAAATACATTAAGGAGCGAAGGGTGCATGATGAAGACAGAAATCTGTAGAGTTAGGAACAGGCTAGACGGGAATGGCCAGTTTTCTCTTTTGATTTCCTAACGCTTCCAATCTCATCAAGTTACTTGACATTTTCTTCCTTCTTTCTAGAGTTTCTATTGTTGGTTCCTCAGCAGGCTCCGTGGGAAGGTTGGAAGCAAAATCCCATTTTTTGCATTCCAAGGACTATCCCTTACTTGGCGGTCAAAAAAGCTAGTTTTTAGGTTCAATTCCGTTTTGAATTTAGAAAGTCCAGCCCTGTTAGCTATGGAAAGCTTCCTCCTTAAAATCCAGGGTGATAGCCCATCTCTGCCCACTTTTCTGAGACTTAATTGTTGTGGTATGACCTCAGGAGAAGAGAGAGGAAGCAGCATTAAAATGACCCATTCCAAAAAGGTAATGATATCCATCAAAAAATCAATAACTATTATTTTAAGAACTTCTTAGAATTTAGATTCCTTTGTGACCTCTAATCTTAACTACTTCCAACCCTGACCACCAATCCTCATTTCATCCATTATCCAGGGGCACAAGGAGGTCAGGATTAAAATAGTGTAAGGGACAGGGCCCGGAATTATAATTTTGTTGGTACATGGGTACTGTTTATCAGTGGCACCCCTTCTGTACTTTGTAGTCTTAGAGCATTGGCTAGAGCCCTGAGAGGCTGGAGTCACTGGCCAGTATGTGTCAAAGGCAAGACCAGAAGGAAAAGGGGAAGGATTAAGGGGTCCTTACTTCCCTCCATGCTCTCTCCCTTTCAGTTCTAGTTGCTCTATTTGCTGTTCCTCACCAATGACGTTCCATCTCTGCACTGGCTCTGCCCCCATGCCTGGAATACTCTCACTGTTCAGCTCCATCTTACAGCTTCCTCATCTTCCTCCAAGACTCAATTTAAATCTCACTTTCTGCAGGGCTTTCCTGGCATACTCTCCCCTACAATCCCCTTCACTCTCAGATTACCATCCATTCATACTTTATATGTTTCATATATATATGGTCATTTAATACATACATACATACACATACATGTAGATAGATAGACAGATGATTGATAGATAGATAGATAGATAGATAGATAGATAGATAGATAGATAGATGAGAGAGAAAGGTAGATAGATAGTTATCTCCCCCATGTGAGCCCCCTGTGAGCAGAGATCAAATTTTTTGTGTTTATTTCCATCTCTAGAACTTACTACGAGCCTTGAATAAATGCTTGTTGACTAACTTGACCTCTTTGTCTCAGCTTCCACATCTGTGAAAGGAACTCGATGGGACAATGGATGGACAGCTGGCCCCGAGGTCAAGAAGATCTGAATTTCCATAGCTACTAAATATCTGAGACAGGATTTGAACTCGGGTCTTTCTGACTCCATCACTATATACATCACGCTGCTTTGTGCCTCATTTTGCCGATGAGGAGACTGAGTTCCAAGAAAGTTAAATGACCACTACACTTTGGATCAGTTTAGTAGGTCAAATATTTGGGAAAAATCAAGACATTTTAATGAGGGCTGTTGTAGGCAAGAGAACCCTACAATCTAGCAGGAGTGACCTGAAAGCTAGAATTGGTCCAATTCTAGAACAATTCTTATCTTAGAGACTGTAAGTCTTAAGTGGTGCTGAGTTCCATTGCTCCTTTTTGCATGGTATCCTTGACTTCAGAAAGAAAAATTGAGTATAGGTCTTGTTGTTCAATAGTGTCTGACTCTTCATGAGCCCATTTTGGGTTTTCTTGGTAGAGACTATAGTGGTTGGCCATTTCCTTCTCTAGCTAATTTTACAGATGAGGAAACTGAGGAAAACAGGGCTAAGTGTCTTGCCCAGGGTCATAGAGCTAGTAAGTGTCTGACACAGGATTTGAACTCAGGAAAAGATGAGTCTGTCTGACTCCAGGCCTAGCACGCTATGGTGCCTCCTAGTGTCCTAGCTGAATATAGCTCTAGAGTAGACCAAACCTCTCAGCTCACATCAGAGCTGATGGAAAAATAAACCACATTTTGAGAATAAAACAGTCTTAAAGTACAATATAGGAAAGGCTAATATATTTTAACCTGGGTTCAAGTGTGGGTTCTTCTACTCTAGCTCCTCATCAGTAAAATAATGCAGCTGGCATATAATCTCTTAGTTTCCTTTCAGCTCTAACAGGCTATGAATTTATTCAGTGGGAGGACAATTAGTCTGCCTTCCCTCCAGTTAAAGGACAAATGGATCTGAGATCAGAGGATCTGAGTTCAAACCTCAGATCCTCTTTCGTGGGATGCTGAAATTCTTTCAGGGAGAAATGCTTTGGACATCCAGGATGACCTTGCCCTCTGAGATGATGCCTCATCTCTGTAATGATGAGTATCCTATCCCAGATGCTGCTGCCAGGAATGGAGTACTCGGGCACCCGGGTTTTCAGGCCATTTCTCTCCAGTGGTTTCTAGCTCTGATCAGTAAATGGGCTTATGAAGAGGGACTACTTTCTGTGCACTGCACATCATTTTCTGTGCTGCAGCAGCAGTAGTGAATGACAGTAACACCTCTCTGGGGTGCTGGTATCTCCAGCAAGGAGCTCAAATGCATGGCTTGTTGGGTTTTTAAAACCATTACACTTACCGCCATCATCATATTAGTGCTTGGATCAAACACTAGCGAAGCACTGAGAATTTCCCCTGAGCGTTTTAGATTCCAAATCCATGAGAAAGAAATGTCTCTCAATTTCCAGAAGTCTCATAGGTGGGGTTTTAAGATGCCTAGAATCACAGTCTTGGTTATTGGCTTTCGTTTTGCTGGGAAGATGCTTAGGGACTGTGTTGTTAGCCGTCTCTTCTTAAAAATGAGGATTTGATGAATAGTGACTTGCTCAAGGTCAAACAGCTAGTTTGAGGGAAATCTTGGAAGAGACACCTGGTTGGGGCTCATCACCTCATGCCTAGACTATAGCAGTACATTCCTAGCTGGCATTCCTGCCTCAAGTCTCTCCTTTCTCCATTTTAATCTCAAACACTAAAGTCATATTAATCTTAAAAATATACCTTCATCATGCTGTTCTCCTTCCTGTGTGTTCATTCATTCCAAAAATAACAAAATCTTAAAGTGGAAAGGGGTGGCTCATGACATAGTGGGCTCCCCCTCACTACAGGCCATGAAATGAAGTCTGGATGAACCCTTCTTTGGGATGCAGTAAAGGGGATCAGATGGCCTGGGAAGCCCCTTCCAGTTCTGAGTTTCTAGGATTCCTTTAATGTCCAATCCAGTGTTCTTTCCACTATTTGCCATCATCATCACCATCATCATAACTGACATATCAAAGTGCTTTAAAGATTTAAAAACACTCTATGGAGGTCATCTCTTCACACCTTCACAACAACCCTGTGAGGTAGCTAGCATTGTCTTTCCCATTCTCATAAATGGGGAAACTGAGGTTTAGAAAGTCTAAGTGACTAACCCAAGTGACTATAGCATTCTTCTATGCCACATTGCCATCTCATGAGAAACTGGGTAGGGTAGAGGCTATAGATCTATCTACCTAACTACCTATTCATCTGTATGTTTGTATGTATATGTGTATTATGCATGTATATGTGTATATTTGTATATGTATATGCATGTGTACATTTATATATTATAGAAAATATTTTGTGTATGTATACACATATATATATATATTAAAAACTTGTGATTTGTCCTATATTAGATCGTGAATAACGCTGCAAGAAACTCCTCTCAAAACCAAAGGCTTCCAAGTACCTTGAACTGAGCATATGGGAAGGCTGCATTTTCATGATTTATTATTTAGTTACAACTTCCTGTTACCTGACAAAAAATCCATCATGATTGCTTTTTTCTTTTCCCTCTAAGCCAAGGTGAACAAGCAGACCTTCCTTAGCCCTTTCTGGGTGACAGATGCCCTTGGCTGGAGGATTCCAATTACAGGTGAATGCTTCAGTGAGGTGTTATCTATTGTGGAGAGACTGAAATAAACTGGGAAAAATGAACACCATCTGTACCTCTGCCTTCACTCCATAGCCCTGTTCCCAGGTCAAAACTGCCACCACACCCATCAGCAGCTGGCTTCCCCAAAAGAGCTCCTTGTTGTCTGTAGGACTCAGGCAGCATTTATCTTAGCCAAGACCTTGTGCTATAATTACCAGCCTCATTTCTTATCTAACTACAAAGCTAACTCCTTGTGGGCAATGGCAAGTTGGGATAAGATAAAGAGAATTGCCTCTCTCTGGATCCAGGGGTTTTCAACTAAGGAAACAAAGGCAATAAATAGAAGGAATAACCATCCAAGAACAGCCTGTTTGCAGGGAAGGAGTTTAATGATGGTGTTGGTGTTGGTGGTGTTTAGTCAATTAGTGAAGTCTAAGTCTTCATGACCCCATTTGGGGTTTTCTTGGCAGAGATACTAGAGTGGTTTGCAGCTATTTTTACAGATGAGGAAACTGAGGCAAACAGGGCAAAGTGACTTTCACAGGGTTATATAACTAGTAAGTGTCTAAGGTCACATTTGAACTCAGGTCCTCCTGACTCCAGGACCAGCGCTCTATTAGTTGTCCCTTTAAAGATTCTATAGATTTACATAGTACTCTCTGGTTGTCTGAAAACCCCAAATGGAGCCAGATGGTAAGATCACGGTAAGGACTGTCTAACTGGATACTTACTAAGGCAGAGAAGATGAGAGAAGGAAAGTGTACTAGGCGAAGACCTCCCAACAAGAAGGGATTTTCTCACCCAAAGGGAAGGGTAATTAATAATTATCTTTCACTCAGTAACACAACAAGAAGTCTATTCAATTGCGAAGAGATACTGGATTCAGAGTTGGAGAACCTGGGTTCAAATATCTGCTTTTCTCATTATTCCCTGTGTGACCTAGTCAAGTCTCAGATCCTCTCAGGGCAGGAAAGGAGGGAATAAACATTTATGTAACTTCTGTTACATGCCAGAGCAGCGAGGTGGTGCCATAATGCACAGAGCCTGGAGTCAGCAGGACTGGAGTTCATATGTGACCTCGGATACTTACTAGCTGTATGACTAGGCACATCACTTAGCCCTGTTTGCCTCAGTTTCCTCATCTGTAAAATGAAAGACTGGACTCTGATGGTCTCTTACATCCTGTCCAGTCTTACCAGCATAAGCTTCTTTTCACAGGATTTAGAGTTGGAGGCATCTCCAGATCTTTTAGTCCAAATTGCTCATTTTACAGACAAGGAAACTGAGACCCACAAAGATAAAGTTACTTGCCTAAGGTCACACAGAGCTATGGTTTGAACCCAGGTTCCCTGATTCAGGTCAGCATTCTCTCCACTGTGTTTCCTCAAAATACAATCCCCTATGTTACGAACTATCTGGGATAGTCAGGCAGATTTTTCTCTTTTATAGCCTCAAAGAGACTCAAAGAGACTAAGAGGATGCTCATTCATTGGAGAATAACTGAATAAACTATGCTTTGAGGGTGTGATGGAATGTGACTCCAGTAGAAGAATTGATGATGGGGACAGGAGCAAAGAAATCTGTGAATACTTGTCTGAACTGATGCCGAACAAAGCAAGGAAAGCCAGGAGACGATTTATACAGTAACAACTGGAAATTTGAACAACTTTGGAAGACTCAAGAACTCTATTCAATTAAATCCCCAGCCATGATTCCAGAGTAGTGGCAAGGAGCTAAACTTGGTTGTTTAGTTGCTTTCCAGTCACATTCAACTCTTTGTAATCCTAGGTGGGGTTTTCTTGACAGAGATACTGGAGTAATTTGCCATTTTCTTCTCCTGCTCATTTAGGGGTAAGTGACTTGCCCAGGTATAATGTTAATGGGATTTAAGATCTTCCTATCCATTAATAGGCCTTGCATGGAACCCATTAAGGGCAGCTTGCTTGGGGAAGGCTTGCTTGTAGGAAGGCTTTCTCATCTTTTGCTAATTTCTAAGTAGGAACTGAATCATGAGGGTTTGTGATGCCTTCTGGCTCTGAGAAGTGCATATATACTCTGAGTTGGTATTTTGCTGGCAGCGAGGGGCTGGCTTATGAGAAGAATCTTGTGAATCCATGATTGATATTCTGAGCGGCTGTATGTTCAGAGCTCCCCAACTGCTCAGATGTAAAGGCTCTCTTGATCCAGGGATATATGTAAAGTGTATAGCAATATAGCTTTGATTCAGGCAATCAGAGCCCTGTCTGTTTGTCTTTATTTCTCTGCTTACATTTTCTCTGTTAGCATTTTCTCTGAAGTTCAGGGTGCTGACTTTTCCCCTAAACTAATGCATGTAATTAAAACATTTAATTAAATTAATTAAATTAAAATAATTAAACAGCTATCTTTCCTAGTAAAGCAGATCTAAGAACCTGTGCTAGCAGCCATCCCGGGTATGCCACTGTGGTTGCTGCTACACCAGGGTCACACAGTAAGTGTCTGAGACCAGATTTAAATTCATGAAGATGACCCTTCCTGACTCCAGGTCCAGCACTCTGTTCACTGTACCACCCAGCTGCCCCATGAGTGAAGCTACTCACATCCTAATGCAGAGGTGTCAGATTCAAGGAGCAGAAGGAGATACATTTTTGGATTTTCCCACCGTGAGAATTCATTTTGCTTGACTATGCATACTTGTTACAAGCGTTTCTTTTTTGTTGTAATTGGAGGTAAGTAAAGGCAGAAAGGACAGGTGAGGATACAGATAGGGCCCTCCTCCCCCCCAAAAAAGGAACTAAACAAGGAAGACAAGAAGAAATCACCAATGAGCATAATAGCTTCAAAAGTTACATATCAAATACATAATGTACTTAAAAAGAAAAACAAACTCAACATAAAAAGATATAGTTTCATGTACAATCCTTTCCTTCTGTTCTACAATGTATATAGAAATTCTCATTTAATTGGTGTTAAGTTTAAAATAATAATAAAGAAAAAATCCTGGTTACTGGGCCAGGCATACGAAGACTCTCCCTCTCTCCCTTGGGTGAATTAAACCCAGAGACCCTCCTGTACCCAGTTCCCAGAAGCAGAGTGATTTAGAGAATAAGACAGTAGACCTGGAGTCAGGAATCCCCATTTATCTGTCATTTTCCCCCATGGAGGAGAAGTTCCCTGAAGGTTAGTCAGTTTCATTTTTGTCTTTGTATTCCTGAAGCCTAGTATATATTGTAGATACTTAATAAATATTACAGGTACTTAATAAATAATAAATAGGGACTGAATTAATTGAATAAATAGAGCCTTTTAAAACCAAATCTTCCAAACCAGCCATAGAAATCCCGTGCCAATCCCATGAATACAAGTATGTAAATGCAAAGCAATTTCAAGAATTCTATTAACTAGGGAAAAGGCTCCATGATGTGCTTGGAGGGGCGTAGGAGACAGAGGGCAAAGCCACAGTGACGATGTGCCTCTCCCTCAGAGGGCCAAGGTGATCGTTACCATTTATTAGGTAGAGCATAGCAGAGAGAGTACCAGGTCTGGAGTCAGGAAGACCTGAGTTCAAATCCAGCTCAGATGCTTACTAGCTCTGTGACCCTGGACAAGTTATTTAATGTCTTCTGTGTCACCTGTAAAATGGGGATAATGATAGTACCTTCCTCCCAGGATTGTTGTGAGGATCAAATGAGAGAATGACTGTAGAGTCCTTAGGGCAGTGTCTGGCACACAGTTAAGTGTTATGTAAATGTTGTCGTCATCATTATTATTATTATTATTATAGTGAGTACAAGGCAGAAAGCCCGCATTTTTTCCCTTTTCTCTGACATTCAACTTTCTTTCCTGTTCCCAGGAAGAAAACTGAACCTCATCTAATAGCAATCTGTCCTTTCAGCCCCCAAGAGGAGGGACACAACCAGCAGCTGTGGCTGGAACTGATCTACCAGACCTGCCCTACGTGTCTGGGGTGAACCATCATCCGCCCCTACTCCACAAGGGAGGTAATTTCTGCTAGTTAACTCCACTGGTCTGTGAAATTCTTGAAGAGAGAAAGCCCATCTCATCTGCATTCTGTCCATTCCACATTATGCCATGCTATGCTCTCAATAAGGGAAGTTAATGACAAGGAAAGTGAATCTAAACCCAATATTTACCGTGATGAGCCATAAATGATGGCTGACCAAAGAGACAGACCAGTCAGACTTGGCAAGGTCATGTGATCCCACCAATATGAGAGTCATTTCATTTCAAACAGGGTAGATTTCATATTGTAATTTGTCATTTTATAACTCAGGATAAAGAGTAATTCACATTTTTGGAAAATATGTGTGTGAGTGTGTGTCTGTGTGGGTGTGAGTGTGTGTGTGAGTGTATGTGTGAATACAAGAGCCTGTTAGTGTGTTTCATCATTTTCTAGGGGAAGAAGAAGAATGGAAATGAAAAATTAGCTACAAAACATATAAGTAATATGTCTCTAGATCTAATTTCATCTGATCCAACAAGCATTTATTAGATGCCTACTGTATACCTACTTGGTACTTGGGGCACAAAGGTGGAAGTTGCTTTGGTAAATCCTCCTTTCTGGTCATATCCTCCCCATGCTGCCTGGACTCCAACTATCAACTTCATTCCCCCCAAAACACACACACACACACACACACACACACACACACACACCTTGGACTCTGGCCTGGGCCCCCCATCACGCAGATTTCATATTTTATTGCCCTAGAACCAGTCCTCCACTGCCCTTCTGGGCCATTTCCATGCCATGGCAGGTGACCAGCTACCCCTTCCCCCCATTTCCAACTCCCCTTTCAATATTCTGTTTCCCTTCTAGAATGAATCATCCTTAAGGACAAAGAATGTCTTGCTTGCTTGTGTTTTTATTCCCAGTAGGGGCTTAATTATCTATTATCTATAGCCTCTCCATCAATCTATCTAAATACCACCTTGCTTTAGGGCATCCTAGATACATTACTGAAGTTAGGATTTAGGCCTTAAGTAGGTACAAGTACAAATTATATTAAGAAGAGCACATGGGATTAATGGTTACACCTTTAGACTTGGAGTCAGGATGGCTTGGGTTCAAATCCTAGCTCTGACACTTAATAACTGCATCCGGGGGGGGGGGGTATGCTGGTAAATGTTTAACAACAAACTCTACAAAACATATACCAGACACGCTTTTGAGTTTAACCCACATTGTTAAGATTTCCTCTATCACCTTCTTCACTCAACGAAACCATAAATCAATCTCTGATTTATAGCATTTGAAGAGTTCCATGGTATAAGTGCTCACACTGAAAATTTAACAATCAGCTCTCTCTACCTGATACAAACCAGCTCTAGCAAGATCCCTAATGGGCTCTAACACTATGTAATATAAAAAAAAGGTTATGATCTGTCTCAATAGAAGGCGTTCCCAAAGTGACAAATATCACATTACCTGGAATTGGTAGAATTTAAGTTGCATGGAAGACATAACTGGATGTCCCATTTTATTATCATTCTAACTGGAAAGATGACTGGTTCTGAGGTTCCTTGTGTGGGGGTAGTGTTTGTGAATAAAAAAAGCTTTAATGTCAATGTTAGTCATGGATGTGGCCTCTCAAAGTAGCCTGATTGCTAGAGAAATCCAGCAATATTTTTCAGGAAAAATTATGGGATGGATATATCCCATTTGAAAAATCTAACCTTGAACTTACTAATGCTTTTCTTCAAGGTTGATTTTGAGCACAGTCAATAAGTACTGTCAGTGTGTAGTGGAAAAAGAATTAGATTTTGAATCAAAGGACATGGATTAAAAATCCACTCTGCCATTCATTATCTCTGTGACCTTGAACACACAGGGTAACCGATAGTCTCAAGCCTGTTGGCGAATTAGGGGAGGTATATAGCCCAAGTACCTGAAGACTTCCCCTGACGGAATGGGTAGATGAGAACCATTGGTTCCAACAACCACAAAGGCAGCTGAAGCATCTCAAAGATGCCAGGGTCATCTACCGCATCCTGGGCCATCACTAGTAGTCCTGACTTTTGTCCTGCCACTGGACATCAACGACTCTGGAAGAGAGAGTGAGGCTGATATCATTGTGCAGCTCTGTCTTACTTATATATAATTCATGCTCAAGACATAACCTCCTGGTTTGTCTGTTTCTCCTTGAAAATAAAGGACAAAGAGACAGCTAGGTGGTGCAGTGGATAGAGTACCAGCCTAGAGTCAGGAGGACCTGAGTTCAAATACAGATTCAGACACATACTAGCTGTGTGACCCTGGGTAAGTCACTTAATCCTGATGACCTCCAAAAAAATAAAAGGAAAAAAAAACAAAGGACAAACAACACTGGCCTTGGCCAAGTCATTTCATCAATTCTCTGAGCCTGTTTCTTCATCTGTAAAAACAGGTGGTAATGATCTCGAAGATTCCTTCCCACTCAAAACTTCATGATCCAACAAGTACCTAACTTGTTGTAGTACCTAACCTAAAAGACCTCTGTTTGAGTGCCTAGCTACAGAGCAGGCAAGTCAATTAACTTCTCTGAGACTCAACTTTCACATCTGTAAAATGGGGATCTGACTTGTATTATGTTGTTATAAGAAATAAATGAGATCAAGTAGGTCAACATGATTTGTAAAGAGCCACATTAGTGTGAGTCTGGACCATGTCTGTACCATGAACATACCTGAACTAACTAAAGCTTATTAAAGGACTGGGAATCCATAGTACCATAGACTGGGAGCTAGAAGAGCCCTGAGAAATCACGGAGTTCATCTTCTCATTTTACAAAAAAGACCTTTTTTTTCCGTTCTGGCTATGAGTCAGAATACAAGAAGGTAAAATGAGGCTCACCTCATTTAGAGGTGGTATTTAGATAGAGGGCAAAGGAGAAAAGTTCCAATGCAAGAATTCAGTGATGATGAAGAGCAGGTCACTAGCCACCATGCAGTGATTGTCCAACCCTCAAGGGCCATCTCAATGGCATCCAATCATTCTCTCAGCCTCAGAATTCAAATTTCTTTAACCTTTACTGAAATAAATAGTTCAAAAAGCCAGTACAGGACAGTCAGTAGCATTAACCTTATAATTATATTGTTTAATGTTCTTTTTTCCCATCAAATTAAAATCAGGAGCCTGTTCCTTCCACCTGCTTTCATTGGAACCACTCTCTATTGATCTTTGGGGAGATATGAAGACACTGTAGTAAATGGAATATGTGGTTTCCACTAACAGAAGTGTTAGAAGTTGAAACCTTTTCACACAGATGGATCTGGGGACATGTTTTATTCATTTTCCCCCAGTTATTGTACTGCTCCCCTGAGAGTTTTAAGAGATTCACTGTAAATTTTAGCACGGATAAGAGGAAAAATTCTGGGGACCCGCAAAAGAAGATTCATGGAAAGACATTGACCCACACCAGACTTGTACCCGCACCCTGCCATTCCTCGTGGAGAGTTCCCCATTCACGGTGGATGCCCACAGAGAGTTTCTGGGCATGTGCTCAGTAGTCTGTGGGGTCACTTGTATTTTTCTGGGGTTGAGCAAAAAGGGGCAGCAGTCACCAACCATCATGACATAGACTCTTGTTTTCCAGTTGTGTCTGACTCTTTGTGACCCTGTTTGGGGGTTTCTTGGCTAAGATACTGGAGAGATTTGCCATTTTCTTCTCCAGCTCATTTTGCAGATGAGGAAACTGAGGGAAGGTGGGTGAAGTGACTTGCCCAGGGTCAAACAGCTAGTAATGTCTGAATTTGAACTTAGGTCTTCCTAACTCCAGGCCCTCTCTATCCACTGTATCAACTAGCTGCCCTCCGTGTTCCAACAAAACTGATCAAGTTACTCATCCCCATAGGCTACATCTCATTTCCTATCTCTGTGTCTTTGCATAGGCTGCCCCTGCCTTGTCTGGCCTGTGTTTTCTTCTCACCTCTGCTTCCTGGAAACCTTAGCTTCCCTCCAGGCTTTACTCATGTTTGACCGTTTTCAGGTGACCTCTGAGGTCCAGCAGAGGGGCCAGAGCTTGGGGAAGGAAATATGCTCTTTTCCCAAGAGAAGATAAGTTAGTTGGCTACAGAGAACCTCCAGGGTAGGACCTAGTGACTAACAAAGATGTAAGAAATGAACTCCTTTCTCCCAGAGCCCAGTGGTGCATATATCTCCATTTGCATTAGCTCCAAGCTTCTATGCCCATTGCCGTCTCTGGTGGTGGATGTGCCTTGCAGCAGACAGGCTCATTTGCAAACACAAACTGTAAGAGGTTGATTTAAAGAGGCTTCTTCTCCTCTAGTAGGAATTAGATCTTGTGTTAGCTAGAGAGGAGTCATGATATTTTAAAGTCCATTAATATGAATGGTTGTGCATTGGGTCAACAGGAAAACTCATTCCCCTAAGATGACAGAAGTAGATGACAGCGTTCCTGGAGAAGGGTTTCATCTCAGGCCACCTCGTTTGGGAGGCCGGTTTCGTATCTCTGTGATTTACCATCCAAACATGAGAGCACTGTGTGGAGTCACTCTCTCCCGGTGTGCTAGAAATATGGCGTTACATATATTTAAAAAGCCTAAATCACTGGGAGTGCCGAGGAAAATCACAAGTATTGATTTAGACGTGGCTTTTAGCAACATGCTTCCTTGCCCCAACGAAGAAACATAAAATGGCCCATAAATATTCTGGAAGGACCACTAATTTTCTAGTCCACAGTCACCCTGGGCCACAAAATTATTCTTCTTTGCCCCGCCCCATGCCCCTTCATCTCAAATCTATGATGCTAAGACTGCAGAAAGAATCAAGTGCCCGCTTTAAGTAGATAGCTGCAGGCCTTCTGCTGACAAGCTCATCGGAGCTCCCTTCAGGCTATTTCTAAAAATAATAATAAGCAATAGCTTGTCTTCACATGCTCCTTTCCTTGCAATGAGAAGTTCAAAGCATTGAATTAGGGCCAAGGAACAAAATCAGCCATTAGAGCTAGCAAAGGTATCAGAGGTCACCTAATCTAGGAGGAATCAAATCACTGCTACCTTTGTCTTTCTCTGCCTCATTTCTTATCTAGACTTAATCACTGAATGGGTGTTGCTTCAAATTGAGACCTGTTAAAGACCTTTGCTGCATCCAGAGCCATCTCCTGTTGTTCTGACCTATATCTGGCCACTGGACCCAGATGGCTCTGGAGGGAAAAGTGAGGTCGGTGACTTTGCACAGCTCTCCATCACTTAAATCCAATTCATTCGCATGTCATGGCATCCCCTCCCTGATGTCATGGTTCTCTTCAAGAATGAAGAAGAGGGGCAGCTAGGCCCCACAGTAAATTGAGCACCGGCCCTGGAGTCAGGAGGACCTGAGTTCAAATCCAGCCTCAGACACTTAACACTTACTAACTGTGTGACCTTGGGCAGGTCACTTAATCTGCCCTGCCTTCCTCCTTCCAAAAAGACAAAAAAAATTTTAAAAAAGAATGAAGAACAAACAACAACAATAACAATAATAACACCTTTGTCTTTAAAAAAAAAATGCCCAAGTGGAGTGCTCTATTGTTCCACTCACCATCTGTGTGCCTTCCCAAACCATAACTCCCTTTCAGCTGCCACTTCTCCCCTTCCCAGTTTCCCTTGGACTGTTGTCTTTTCCCCTTAGCATGTAAGCCCCTTGAGGGAAGGGACTGTCTTGATTTTTATTCACATCCCCCAGAATTTAGCTCAGTGTCTGGCACCTGGTAAGTGCTTAATGCACATTT
>CM053585.1:533844165-533868391 GCA_028646515.1 Pseudochirops corinnae
AGAATAAGTCTATCTCAGTGGCCTGCTAAGTCATAGATCTCAGGATTTAGATTAGAAAGGAACCTTCTCCTTGCACACACAAGGAAACTTGGGGGAGGGCAGTGATCTGTCCAAGGTCACATCAGCAGTAATTGGGGAAATAGCATTGTAGCTCATGCTTTAACTATAGATTCAGGAGTCTTTCTTTCTATAATAGATGACTACTTGAAGTGAGGAAAAAGGGGGGAAGGGGAAGAGAAAATGAGGTCAAAGGATATGAACAAATAATTTTCAAAAGAAGAAATGAGAGTTACCAACCACTACATGGGGAAAATGGTCCAAATTAATAACAGTAACAGAAATGTAAGTGAAAACTATTCTGACTTCAAGCACATTCGTCAAAATGGCAAAGATGATAAAAATCAGAAACAGTCAGTGCTGGAGGGGCTGTGGAAAGTTAGGCACACATTGTTGGTGATGCTGTTGATGGATTCAATTATTCTGCAAGCCAAGTTAGAATTATAGAAGAAAATTTGCAGGGGATAAAATGAGAAAGGATGGGGACATGACGGGGGAAAACAGGTCACTGAACTTTATGTTCTTCTCTCGTCTTAATCCTGAGCTGCAGCACGTAAAGACCAGAGTTCGCATTTGGGATTTCTTTGTTCCCATTTCTGCATTAGCCGAACTCATTGGTGCAGACATTCCCCAGGCTAGTTTCATTTCAGCTTTGCTGTACCAAATTCTGAATAATGACTTACATTAATAAGAGTTCACATTTCTAGAGCACAAAGTGCTTTTCCAACAACAGTCCTTTTTAAAGAAGAAGAAACCGGATCTGAGAGGTTGAATGACTTTCTCATTCTTTCTGATTCCCCACAAACAGGACTGCTTGTCATTTCCAAGCAGGGAAAGGAGTGGGACCTAGCAGGTCATTAGAGAAATAGGAGAGGCATTGAGGTCTGAGAGGAGGTCAGGAAGCCAGGAGATAAAGAGGTCAGGGATATTTGTGGGCCATCACAAGGTAAAAACCTAAGAACCAGGAAAGTAAGAGTCTCCAGCAGGAAAGCATAGCCAAGGGCAGGGGGTGGGGGGATAATGAGAGTTAAGGTCAATGCCATCTCCATGGGCCTCAGTTTCTTCACCTGCAAAAATGGGGAGGCATTGTTTCAAAACTTAAGTTACTGGTACAAAGAGTGCAATTATCTAAGTGAGCCTGTTTGTAAGATTACTCATAGGATAGATGAGTATGAAGAGCTGGGAGGGGTCTCAGAGATCCCTCCAACCGCTCCATTTTACAGATAAGAAAACTGAGCTCCAGAGAGATTAAGGGATATGTCCAGGGTTATGCAACAGCTATTAAGTGTCTAAGACAAGATTTGAACCCTGGCTTTCCCAGATTCCAACTCCAGTGCCCCATACTACCCTGCCTTCTGAGCTCCTACTTGGGAGCTTTCAAATGCCATTCTGCAAAAATCCCTTCCCCCAGACTGAGATAATTTGCTGTGCCTAGGTCTTCTGATCCCAAACTGAGCACTGTTTCCATTGGGCCACATGGCTTCCAAACCCCCTCATTTCACAGAGTAGGAAACTGAGGCCCAGGGAGTTTTAGTGAAGTGCCCAAGATTACTCAAGAACCTACTTTAAAACTTGGATCCTTTGAAAACAAACCCAGCTCTGACCACTGCGTTCCACCATCTTTAATGCCCTTGTTTTAGAGAGGTTGTCTGTTCATCACTTGTCCAGCATCATAAAGGTGGCAAATAACAGAACTGAGATTCAGACCCAGGTTCTCTGGTTCTTTTCGCTGTACTGGACTCCCTCCTAATGTGGAAGGAGAGAGAGACCAGCTACTTACTTTAGCTTGGCTAGAACAGCCTGAAAGAAAGCAGAGGAGAAATAAGGTTATAGAAGACAGGCTGGGACCAGACTGTGCAGAGCCTTAACCACCAGGCTCAGGAGTCTGGAGACTGCTTCCCTTCTCAGCATTTCTCAGAAATTCCCTTTCCTTTCCAAAAATCTAGCCAGCCTGAAATGGGCCGGAGAGATGCTGCATTGTGGCAGCCGCAGGAGAGTGTCAGACATCTCTCACCCACCACTTGTGAGCGGCAAGACATGGACAGCATCACTCAGAGATGCCAAAGAGAGCCCAGCCCAGGGGATCCCTCCATGGGCCCCTTAAGACAAGGGCTGCACATCTGCATAAACACAGATACACTTATCTCTGTTCCTTTGGGTTGGTTTGAACTGGTTATTCAAGCTCATTGGCTCCATACCCTTGAAATGCTCAGCTCTCAGAAGCACAAGGCCTGCTTGTATTGGGGCGAGAAGAAAAACCAGTTTCTCTATTCTGAAATCAGACTTAGAGCACATTTTCCCCTGACCCAGTCAATCAGGAGCCCCACCCCATTCTGAGGCCACCAGTCCACATTGGAGGGCCTCAGCGTCCCCAACCTGCCCCAGTTCAGTGGCAAGCATTGCCTTGTCTGAGGGTTCTATGGGCGGCATCAGCTGAGCTGCACTCATAGCTTGTCCTGGGCCTCTATTACTCCTTGAATACCTCATTATCTCTTCTCATTTCAGCAACTAGGCTAATATATTAGAGCTAATAGTCACTAGAGGGAAAGCCAGGCCTAAGCTCAAATCACTTTTTGGTGATATGGGAGGAGAAAAACAGACTGCTTCCATCTTAGGACTGCAAGAAACCTTGAGTGGTCATTCTAGCCATACCTTGAATTCAGCTTCAACTTGTATTTATTGCTATTATATTAAAAGAGAGTGTTATTTATACAATAACAACACTAAAGACAAACAATTTTGAAGGACTTGAGAATCTGACTCAACAAAATGTTTAATTATGATTACAGAGGACCAATGATGAAATATCCCATTCATCTCCTGACAGAGAGGGGATAGACTCAGGTTGTAGAAGGAGAAAGAGAGAGAGATTGAGAGAGAAGGAAGAAGGGGTAAGGAGAGACAGACAGACAGACAGACAGAGACACAGAGACAGAAGAGAGAGGAGACAGGGAGAAAAAGAGACAGACAGAGAGACAGTAGAAGAGAGGAGAGAGAGCGAAAGACAGAAGAGAAGAGAGAGAGACAGAGAGAGAAAGACAGAGAGAGAGAAGGAGGGAAGGAAGGAAAGAAGGAAGGAAGGAAGGAAGAAAGGAAGGAAGGAAGAAAGGAACGAAAGAAGGAAGGAAGGAGATGGAGGAAACAGAGACAGAAGAGAGGAGAGAGGGGGATAGAGGCGGGGGAAGGGAGGAAGAGAGAGAGAAAGAGAAAGAGCGCCAATATGGGAATTTGTTTTGCTTGACTGGGCATGTTTGTTGCAAGGGCTTTATTCTCCCACCCTTAAGTGGAGTGAGGAAGGTAGGAGAAAATAGATCTTTGTTCATTGGAAGAAATGAAATCCCGGGGTCTCTCAGGTCTCTTGACAGCTTTCTGAGACCAACCTGCACTAGTGAGGGAAAGCTCCTCTTATGCACTGAAATCGCAGGTCCAGTGCCTGTCCCTATTACCGTTGCTATTGCCCCTTTGTTTATTATTCACTTGCTCCAACCTTTTCCCAAAGCTCTAACTATCTCTATTGTCTCCTCTTGGGCCCGGAGTAGAGAAGCTACTCTGACAAATGACTATTCAGTACCAAAAAAAGGGGGTAGACAGCTCCAGGAGCTAATAGTGGTCGTGGGAAGTCTGACCAGGGTACTTTTAAGAAACTATCAGCTCGTCAAGAGACAGCTTAAGCTAGAGAGCTAGCCTGAGAGTCTGGAAGGGCTGGCCTCAAGGGTCATCTCTGATACATATTGGTATGTGGCCCTGGATAAGTCTTTTAACTTGTGTCTATGCAACTCTCTGAAACTGGAAGAAGCAAAGCAGGTTCTGGTCAGCCTTGGGAGAGGAAGTTTCCGCTCAAGGACTACCCTATATGATGAAATCACCAGACTAAAATAGCCAGCACCTTGACCCAGGCATCAAAATTATTCATAGTAACTCTCTATTTTATACACAAGTTCTTTATATCCTTTGACCTAGATCACACCGCTGGGCAGATATCCCAAGGAGATGGGAAATAGAAAGAAAGGCTGTGTTGTGTACATGACCCAGATATCCACAGTGCGGTCTACTGGATAGAGAACTGGCCTCAGAAACAGAAAGACTTGGGTTCGAGTCTCATCCCAGGCACAATATTCAGCCTCTCAAGGCTCTAAACAACCCTCTAAGACCATAAACTATAGATCTGGCACCAATCTGCTTTAGTAGAGAGAGTTTCTACCCTGGGAGTCCCCGATACTAACAAAATCAAGGATCTAGTAAGGAAAAAAAAAAACTTCACAGCAATATTTTTTGATGTCAGGAGAAAAAAAATGACAACAAAGTGGGTATACATTAATTAAGGGAAAGCTCGACAAATTCTGGTGTATGAATATCCTGGATTTTCATTGCCAAACAAATGACAATTCATTTGAATGAAAACATTCATTTTCATTGTTACCAGTCTTAAGTTGAAAGAATCCATTTTCTTCCACTTTTGAAAATGGAGACAATGCTTAGTTATCTCCAGCACTGCAATACCTCTCCTACTCTTGATTCTTCAGAAGTGATTGACAGTAGCTGTCGTTTCTTTTAGTACTGAGGATATAGTCTACCTGGGCATGGTACCTTAAATTCACAAAGAACAATTAGATGCTCTCTTGCCTTATCCCATCTTCTCTTGGTTCTGAATTTCCTGTACTTTTTTGAGGGAGGTGGGGGATTGTTTGTTTTATATTTCCTAAACTGGAGATTTTTGTCTTCAATAAAGAACAAAATAGGAAGCGAAATAGGACTTCATCAGTTCTACCTTCATTCCCTCACCTGTTATTGACTTTTGTACCCTAAGCAACTTTAAGCTTCCTCATTCCCTCAACATAGATCATTGTCTTCAGGAGGGAAAAAAAGCACCATAGGAGCTGAGTAGTTCTGCCTTCATTCCATCGTTCATCATTGACGCATCCACACTAAGCAGTGATTCCATCCCTTCTTTAAGCCTCCTCAAGTCTTAAACATAGGTTTTAAATCCTCTTCCAATTTTTTTTGCCCAGGATTCGTTTTCTACAAGTATAGAACCCTTAAAAAATAATTTCCATATCTAACTCTTATCTCCATATCTATCATCAGTCAAGGTCTTCAGAAATAAGAAAGCTCATTGACTACATGGTTAGGTATGATCTCAGGGTGGCTATCTCTCAATAAAAGCTTTTCCTACACCATCTTCAGGTCACTCGCTTTTCTTTTCAAAGGAGGGAGATATACTCCTTGCATAAATAGAAGGAAAGAATTGCTTTCCCACCCCAAAGGTCTTTTGGGGAGGCAAATGGCATTTAGATTCATGGTTAGTTTCTATTCCTAACACATTTCTTTCACTGCCTTTAAATGCTTCAAGCCATAGTTAAGGCAAGTAAACAGGTGCTTTCGCAATGAAACTCAAATAACAGATTATCATACTAAGAATCATGATGACAGATTACCATTGAAAGAGTCATTAAAACCACATGTAAAAAATCATTAAGGGAAACTAAGTTTACAAAGAATAGATGTTTGCAGAAATTCACTCTGTGGGAGACTTTGCCAGAAATAAGATTGCATTTTGTTAATAGATGTAAAAGTAAAGCTTGGTGGGGGGAAAAGTCCTCTCTTCCCCCACTTCCCTGTTGCCCTACAAAGAAGGCCACTCCAAGGACAACTCTTTGGACTTTGCATAAGACAAGGAAGACAAGACAACACCCCACAGGCTTGTTGGGTGTTAGAGTTTGGAAAGTCCTTTCACATCATCCATCTCAGTCCCTTCATTTTTAAGGATGAAGAAACTGAGATGTAGAATCTTCTTTGGGATCCCCTTGTTCTAGGGTGTTCCCACCTCACCATACCCTCTCCAGAGGCACAGGTTTTCAAGAACGAATTTCCATATGCCACAGAAGCAGATGTAGAGTGTGCCAACTTCAAAAAGGCATCATGGTGTCAGAATAATGGTCCACTTCTGTGGCTTGAAGGGCAGAGGGGAATTCTTACATTCCCTGCAATTATATATACCTTTATATACATACATACACACACACACACACACACATATACACACCATTTTCTATTGAATCTATACCAACAACATATTTTAAATCCAAACTTGGAATTATATTGCATAGTGTCTCTTTATAACTAAGACACTGAAATACAGGGATTTTTACTTTTAGTGCCTGCCTTCATTATAAAGTCACTAAGGATGTTTATCCACAAGAAGGAAGACTTGGGGAGTGGGAGGACCATAATTACTGTATTCAAGTTTTTGTAAGGCTGAAAGGGACTGAATTATTCTACTTGATCCCAGAAAAGAGAACAAGGAGGCCTCAGTTTCCTCATCTGTAAAATGGGAGGCTTAAACCAGATAACCTCTTCCAGCTCTAAACCTATGGACCCATAAACCTATCAATTACAAAGAAACTTACTAACATCTAAATGAGGCTATCCAAAACTGGAATGAGCTACCTCCAGAGCCATGAGATCTCCCTTGGTGGAGGTCTTCAAGCAAAGCTTGGATGGCCACTTCACAGGGACACTCTAGAGGGGATGTTTGGTCAGGTATGGACTCATTGAGAGAGCCTCTGAGGTTCTTTCCAACATTGAGATACTGGTAATCATGTAACTGAGTTATGGACCTTTTCTGAATTAAGACACTATTTATACTTAAAAACTCACAGAAAAAAAAAACACATAATAAAACAATCCAAGCGGCCAAGGTTCCCTGTGTCTGATTACGTATTGTTTCACTGTAGGTTCACCAGCAGCAAGTATTTTCTCTCAAAAAATTTGAGGGACAAGAAGACCTGAGCAGAAGAAATCTTTTCTCATCAGATAGCTCCTTGCAATTAATCTCTTTTTGCATTAAGACAATCTGTTTGCTTAGGTTCATTAGACTACCATCTTCTTCATCACTCTCAATTAATACTTAATTGAGATCTCACATCTCATTTGACATACTTATAAGAAGTGCAAGAAGGTAAAGTGTGAGGAGGTGTAGAGAATTTGATAGAATGCAATCCCTGCCCTTAGAATAAATTATAATATAGAGTCCCAAAATATAGAGCCAGGACGGAACTTTGAGATCACCATGTCCAACTACCTCATTTTCCAGATAAAGAGACTGAGGACCATAAAGCTGAAGTGACTTTCTAGGATCACACGACTAGAGATGAGCATGAGAAACACACGCATGCAAATGTATATAGTGGTTGCATGGTCCTTCAGATTTTTTTTACCATTCAATTTCAGAGAAACATTAGGGTCTTGAAAACCAAGCGTGAAGTATGAACGAATGGATGAAAAAGTATTAATTATGCATTATGCAAATATTTATTCTGGGAATAAAAACATGAGAAGGTAAGAAAATCCTTGCCCTTGAGGAACTGACATTTTCAAAGGGGAAAACAGCAAATAAAGAAGGTGGAAAGGACTCGGAAGAAATGGTTGCATTTGCCAGCCAGGTTTGGAAATGACCAACAGAGACGTGGAGGTCTGCTTGAGGAAAGGTAAGGCTAAATCTCATTGGCCAGAGCCCAGAGTCCCAGAGACAAAGACCAGTGGGAAGAAAAGAGCCAGAGTACAAGTGGTCTGGTTTGGAGACCATTGTTAACGACCTTGCATACCTGACCTTGGGTGAGCTGAATAAACAAAACAATAATCTCTTTGAAAGGTCATTGGGAAACATTAAGGCTTCGGAAAACTTTGTTTAGATTACTTTGAAAGTCTCCGAAGATGAAAACCAGATCCTGTTCAGTCCAGCTTTTCTTCATTCTGCTTTTTTTTCCAAAGAACAAATAGTCCTGATTGTTTGCTAATAGTCCTAAGAGTATTTAAACTAGATTTTGTGCATTCTGGTATCCCTCTACAGAGCTGATAGACTGAATAGTTTCAACAATGCTAATTTTGTTCCTTTGCTTCCAAACTTCAAGGCTTCTCATTTCACTGATGATCTCTCTCCCCTAAGCCTGATTGTAACCCTACTAGAAGTGTGTAGATGGTCTTCATGAGTTGCCACAAAATGTAAGGATGAAAACAATTTGTTCCAAAGCCTATGGACGAGGCTGAAGCAGGCACTGTGGAGTGCTTAGAGGTTGGTTAGACAGCAAAGACACCAAGGTCATCCCCTGCATGCCAGGCCATCACCAGTTGTCCTTACTTTTGTCTTGCCACTGAACTTTGATGACTCTGGAAGAGAGAGGCTGACGACTTTGCACAACTTTGCATCATTCAAATCCAATACACATATGAGTCATGATGTCATTGGTCACCTTCAAAATGAAAGACAAACAGCAGCCACAAAAAGTGATTCTCCTTTGTTCAAAGCTATGATGAGCCTTTCCTAACTTAGCAAGGCTGGTCATTGGATTATAAATGTAAAGTTAGAATGGACCTTGGAGGTCATGTAGTCTAATCCTCTCATTTAAAAAGAAAAACTGAGGACCAAGGAAATTTAGTGACTTGTTCAAAGTCACAGAGGTAAAAAAAAGACAGGTGTGATTTGAACTTGTATGAAGTACAAAGATCCTACCCCAAAAACTACTCGGAGACGTCTCAAGGTAAAAGTAGAAAAGTCTCTATTAGAATCTCATGAGAAGCAGCAGTCTGACCACTAGAATACCCAGAGGAAGGAGGCCGCCAGACAAAGGCAGAAAGGTTAATTATGTTTGCTAGGTGGGCAAGGGTGGAGTTAGGGAGGAGTTTAGGAGTGATCATTGCTTAAAGGGACATGCACTTTTTACATCAACTATGCAGGAGTATTGCCCATAATTCACTGGGACATTCCCCCTGGGGGGTGCTACAAGGAGAGGTGTGGCTTTTGCCTTGACACATCACTAGGTAACTTTTGGTCAAGACTGAATGAAATAGGTCCATTATAGCTGTTTGGGAGGATTGATTGATTGTCTCAGGAGGTGCCAAGTCTGGAAGCTAGACTGATTAGGAATCCAGGAGGTACCATATTGGGAGGGAGTTATCTCTCTGATATTGTTGTTCAAGGTTTCTGGGTACAGCTGGCCACTTGGAACAAAGGAGCTATGTATTTCTCTAAAAATACTTGGGTGGTGTATTCATGGGTAACTGTATCTAGACAGACTGCTAGCTCAGGGAAAAGACTTTTAGGCTGGGGGCAGGGGAGAAGCAGAGTTAATGCCTTTATGGCTGGGGGAAAGTGTGACTTTTACAACTTAATTGCACAGGCTTGTGACAAACCAATGTTACATACAAAGGTACCCAAACACAAGTGAGATTTCACAAACTGAGGTTACAGACAAAAGCATCCCAGACCCCATCATTCCCTTTTAAACAGATGGAACCCAAATTCATTTGGGGACAAGGGATGAAGGTCTCAGCTTCCCAAGCTGCTTCATGCTGAGAAAGGTCATAGAGCTGTCCCTGCCTCACAGGGGTCCATCAGTGAAGGGGTTGGGGGCTGTGGACAATGGCCAGAACTTAGCAGACACCAGATCCAAAGGGTACTGGGCAACTTCGGGCAGCGGTTGGTATTCAGCCTGAGCAGTCATTTGCAAGTGGAAGGTGCTGAGTCTAGAAGAGACACAAATCTAGCAAAGAGATTAAACAAACAAGAGCCAAAAGGAAGTAGGAAAATAACCAGAAGTAGAGTGAGCATGGGCTAGTATAATCCGTTACTCAGACTATTTAACTGTCCTTTATATTTCTACATGCTACATAGACTAGGTACCTCATAAGATATTATTCTTCACTAACATAACTGTAGACCTTAAACAAAAGAGGTTTCTGACTTGAATCTCACAACTAAATAGCAAACATACATCCTTGTTTCACAAAGCTTGCCTATCCTCTGATTATATTCACTTTGGAAGAAAGAGATACTTCAGAAATTGAATCTTTTACATATACACTCAGTTACAACTGTTAACTTTTGCTTAGATCATGGAATAGCTACAAATTCATATTGAGTACCCCCCCCTTCCACATGCAAAGCTCTTATTTCTGATTGTCACTTGCAGTCACTTTCCCTTATTTGACAGGTGGGGTGACAAAGAACAAGGAAGCTCAAACAGGAGATTTCCATAGTTTCAGATTTCCCAAAATCACCTAATTTCTAGTAAATTGACACTGAGGCCTAAGGCTTTATGTACTTTAGCAGATGAGAGACCACACTTGGTCCTACACAAACTCATATTTCTTTAACTGAAAATCCATCTTTCTTGCCACAATAACTCAGTGTTCATCCGGTGTCAGAAATACAGACCCAGACATGAAGCCCCTCTAGCTTCTTTGGATCTGCCTTAGCTCATGGTCCAGGGGCAAAGCCTTTGAGAGATCAAAGCCACTTTTATGCTATGAGGACACATCAGAATAAGTCTTTGACGGAGGAAATCGGTTTTTTGCACATTTATCTACAGGTGGACAAATTGGAATTTGACAACTATGACATATACAAGTCAAAAATACATAAATATATTTTGTAGTGGGCAAGGGTCACTGATCACATTGGAGTTTCTTGTCAAATCTATCACAGCAGCAATATCATCTGACTCACTAGTCACTGGTACAAGGGATGTCTTGTTGGAAGAACTGAAATGTGGAGAAAGGTCTTAAGAGCCAATGGGATGGGGAAGCTGCACAGTAGAGGGGCACTGCTTTAAAAATAACTGAAACAAATATTAGCTTAGAATCACCAAAACTATTGTTTCTCTATCAAAAAAAAATAGGAACCAGTAGGATCGAAATATCAATATCCCATGGATTATTATTGCTAGATGGGGGTGGCATAAAGAACATTTACATAATCATACTTCAATATGGCACCCATTGAGGTTCCATGGGAAAAGCCCATATTTGGAGTCAAAGGACCAGAAGTCAAATCCTGGCTCTGCTAATTGAGCAAGTAATCCTATCTCTCTGACCTCAGTTTCCTTTACTTCAACTTTCAAAGTCACCAATAGTCAGATCCAAAGGAACTACTATGCTAACTGCTTAGATTATAGAAGCATGGATTTGGAGTTGGAGAGGACCCTGGAATCATCTAATCCAACCCCCTCCTTTTACAGGCAAGGAAACTAAAGTACATGGAGTTTATGACTTGTCCAAGGTCATGCAGGTAACATGAGGCAATGGGGGGATTTGATCTCAGGTCCTTTCCCCAACTTCAGCTTGCTTTCCACTGTACCATGATATTCTTTGACTGGGGCAGGGACTGTTTTTGTCTCCTTTTGTATCCCTGGGGTTTAGCACAGTGACTGGCACATAGTGACTAATTGATGGGCAATGATAGTTACTCAACCAGTCGATTTCTCAGCAAAAGTCAGACATCTGCCATGGCTGTTCCATTGTATTAGGAAGAATCACATCCAAAGGGAGGAGGTCTGACCCAGGCTTTCTCCCATCTTCAGGTGAGTCCAATTCCACCTGTTTTCCACAACCAAGTTAATTATTCAACCAGAGATGGCGGAAGTAGGTACGATCTGTCATTTCTAGTCTTGTGTACAGGAAGCTTCCAACTCAATAGTCGGTGAATAGTCTCCAAAGTCAGGCCCAGAAATGATTGTCCAGAAGCCTCCCCCATGGCTGCTTTCTAAAAGCACATATGAGGAGACACACAGAGTAAGAGGTGATCAGACCGGCTGACATTTCCTTCAACACTCACCTTCTACATGAGATCTTTGCTGATTCCCCCCAATGCCAGAGCCTTCTCCTCACATCCTCTTCCCCTCCAAAAAAACAAGTCTCAGATCTCCTCCGTGTAGGTGCGCCTGCGTACAGGTGTATTGGTTTATCCCGAGTGTGCACATGTTGTCGGCATTGATAAGATATTCAGGGCAGGTGCTCTTGTCCTTGTTTGTATTCGTGTCTCCAGCATGATGGCATATAGCAAAGATTTCTCAAGTCTAATAAATGCTTCTTCACCCAGTCATTCAATACACACCTATTGATTGTGAGTGTGAGAGGTATAATTACCCAGGTTGGAGCCAGAAAGGCTATAATAGAGACTGGGCATGACCAAAGGGTTTGGGCAGGGTGTGGAAAGGAGAATGGAGCAAATACCTTCATTTCCCTGTCCCTTCAAACATTTCAAGGAATCTCACAACAGGAAGACAGTTCATCCATCAAATCAGATCTTGTATTTTGCAAACCTGAAAGGACCCTACATGTTAAAGCTTCTATAAATGTGAGCTGTTATTAAGCCTGCAGAATATTTTTCCCCCACCCTTCCCCTGTCCTGCCCAAACCTCTCCTATATCCTGAAGTGCAGGACCAGAGGGTAGGCTTTGGCTGAGCAGGAGCAGAGATACTTCTTGAAAGGCTCTGTTGGGCTCCTTACCTTTGTGGAGAGGCAACACGGAGCTTGATTTGTCAAGAAAATTATGACCCTGCTATCAAACTGCTGGGAACAGGCTTAGAGAAACCCTTGACAGTCACAGAAAGGGTTTGACACCAATAATTCCCCCACAGAAAACTAGCACCCCAACCTCAGTGATACCATTCTGCTCCCTACAAAACAGCTGTCTGCCCTTTTTTCCTGCTATTACTACCACCCACATGGCAGAATAGCTACCTTGCTTCTCCAACTATAGTGTATTTTCAATTTATTTTTTAAAAAATTAGGTTTTAGAGCTCAAGGGTCTTGAATATTTTTTCTTCGAGTGTTTTCTCTACATCAATTATTTTTCTCATGGTTATTGTTGCTCTGTTAAACCTGTCATACCTATTATTTTTAATAATAATTGTTCACAATTTTATGGTGCTTTTGTGTTTTACCAAGCTCTATCCTTACAACCATCTTGTGAGGTAAGTGGTTCAAGTATTATACCCTATTGACAGATGAGGAAACTGAGTTTTAGTAGGATTAAACAACTTTTCCAAGGTGAACACAGGCAGCATCAAACCTCGATGTCTAACTTTAAGGTGAGTAAATGTTCCACAAAAGCAGCACAGGGTACTGGGAAGCGAGGTTATATGGTAGACGCAGCCAAGGGCCTGGCGACAGGAAGTGGTTCAGTCATTTCAGTCCTGTCTGACTCTTCATGACACCACTTGGGGTTTTCTTGGAGTGGTTTGCCATTTCTTTTTCCAGCTCATTTTACAGATGAGGAAACTGAGGCAAACAGGGTTAAGTGACTTGCCCAGGATCACACAGCTAGTGACTGTCTGAGACCAAATTTGAACTCAGGTCTTCCTAACTCCAGGCCTGGTGATTTGTCCACTAAGCCACCACCAACCTGCCTAAGTCTGGAATTCCTGAATCAGGAAGACCTGAGTTCAAACCAAGTCTCAGAACATTACTAGCTATGGGACCCTGGGCAAGTTATTTAACCTTTGACTCAGTTTTCTCAGTCGTAAAATGGGGATAACAGCACCTGCCTTGCAAGGTTGTTGTGAGGAACAAATGAGACAATATTTGTAAAGTGCTTGGCATGTAGCAGGCCTTTAATAAATGCTTATTCACTGACTGACTAGAACATTACAAGGATGAAGAAGCAAATTCAAAGGCACGGAGACAGAAGATGTCTGAGGTATGTGAAAGAGAGGAAAGGAATCTCAGAGGCCACAGACTCCACCCCGCATTTTAGAGGTGAAGAAACTGAGTCACAGAAAGGTCACAGAAATAAGGGATCAGTCCAGGATTTGAACCCCAGTTGGTCCCCTGATTACTGACTGAGTCAATGTTCTTTTCCTAGTGCCATGGAGATACCTTTCCAGCTCTGAAATCATACTCCACCTACCTCCCAAGGATGGTAGAGGTGAAAAGTGATGAGCAAAAGCCCAGGGCAGGCTGGAAGTATTCATACTCTTCTATGGAAATCACCAGGGACAAGGTTGGCGAGTTTCACACAGTGAAAAAGAAAGTCCTTCATACATATGTCAATATGTCATAGTCAAATGTCTGTGTTGAAAAGAAAGAGAAAAAAAACTCCCTGTGAATCTTTTGTGGTTGGAACTTTTGGAGACAGAGGCTGACATTTCCATGATGGGGGCAGAGGCAGATGAGTCGGAGCCTCTGGTGGAAAAGTGTGTGAGCACATCAAAGCTGACTCTGTTTAGACGGGAACACATGCAAGCCACCCCTCCTCCTGGCTGCCCCGACTGTACCTGTGGACGTCTGCAGTCGTGTCCTTCTTGGACCCAGGGAGGTCACACCAAAAGCATCTTTTCATTTGAAACAAGTTCCAAGGGGGCACCTGTTTCCCTGACTCTCCCTCTATTTGGAGCCATTATGTTCCAGTTCTGGCACCTTGATTATCATGAGATGAAAAAGTTTTAATACCTTCCCATCTGGAACACAAATACAGCAGGATATTTCTTTTTGAATGGGCAAAGAGGAGGAGGTCAGCTTTTCCTGATGTTGTTTAGACAATACCATGATGCCAAGCCAAGAAAATATTCTTTCAGGATAATGTGCCCATCAGTGGAGGGCTAGAAGAGAGCCTTCTCTGTTCTTGAGAAAAATAGGCTGAGAACAGCTCTAGGCAACTCCTCGATTTAGAACTGATTTTTTCCCTTCCATAAAGGAGGGAAGACATTGTGGTTATCACTTAACATTTCTCAGATATTGTGAATGGTAACAAACTTGGGTTGACTACCAATCAATATATTAATGAAGAATTTATTATTAAGGATATCCTAAGCACTGTGCAAGATGCAAGTGACATAAAGATAAGAAATAAACCCTTCCTGCTATTGGGGTGCCCTTGTTCTATCAGGAAAGATAATCTTCAAAGACTGTGCCATGCTCACTTCAAAGTCAGCTCAGTCCAGGACTTCCTGGATGATGTCTCCATCTCCTCCCTTCCCAACAGCCTTCTCACATTGGCAACACCTCCAGTCCTACAGCCTCCGTCCTGGATGGATGGATGGATGGATGGATGGATGGATGGATGGATGGATAGATGGATGGGCTCCTTCCTGGACCCTCCACTGGAGGAAGTTCCCATGGCAGCCACATTCATGTCAGACCCAGCTCAGCCACTTTTTCTCCTCTTTGCTCTGCTTGGCACTTTCTCAGCCCACCCTCCTGCTTCTCAGTTTCTCTTTAATGTGTCATTTTCCCCCTTTAGAATGTAAGCTCCTTGAGGGCAGGGATGGACTTTCTTTATGTTTGTATTTGTATTCCTAGTGGTTAGCACTGTGCCTGTCACACAGCAAGTACTTTATCTATCCAAAAAGATAGAGAACTGAGTTCTCCAAAAAGAGGAGAACTCACACAGGGCAAGCACTCAGATAATGCTCAGAAGAAGTGACACAAGGACACTTAAGAACTTCAGAATTGATTTGTGACATGGGAGACACTGGCACAGTATGGCTCAGCATGGTATGCCCTCCTCAGAGAAGGCGCTCAGAGAAGTATCCACTCCAAATGTTCACACGGACTATTTTTGACTGACTTGTGGTAGAGCATTCTGAGCTCATATTGGTCCAATCAGCCAGTTAGATGGCTTATAACTTGATTCTAACATAGTGATGTCATTTCAGTCCACTTTGAGAACAAAGGGCAACAACCAATCTATCCATCTATTTATATATACATAAATATATGCAAAATAAATACAAATTAGATAATCAATTAATCAATAAGTATTTATTAAGTGCCTATAGAGAGATATAGAGATCATCCATCTGCAGTGTTTCCATATCTTGCCCCATTCAAATGCAAGCTTCCTGAAGGTAAAGACGGTGTTTTCTCTTTTCTATGTGTTCCTACCTTAATATAGTATCTGTCCCATAGGAAGAGCTTAATTAATGCTAGAATGCCCCAGGTGGTACAATGGATTGAGTGCTGAGCCAGGAGTCAAGAAGATCTGAGTTCAAATCTATCCTTAGACACATTCTAGCTGAGTGACCCTGAGCAAGTCATTTAACCCCTACCTCCCTCAGTTTTGTCCACTGTAAAATGGGGCTAATAATAGAGCCTACCTCCTAGGGCTATTGTGAGTGTCAAATGAGATAAGATTTGTAAAGCGCTTAGCATAGTGTCTGGTACAAAGTAGGTACTTAGTAAAAACATGTTTCCTCTCTCCCTTTCTTCTTTTTTTTCCCTTCTTCTTTCCTTTCTTTCCTTCTTCCTTCTCTTCTTTCCTCCCTCCATTCTTTCTTTGCTTCCTTCCTTCTTCCCTATTTTCCTCCTTTCTTCCTCTTTTCTTCCTTCTTTCTTTCCTTCCTTCCCTTGATTGACTGTCTATGCCACGCACTGTTAGGCATACGGGATACAAAAGCAAAAAATGAAATCAACCTTACTCTCAAGGAGTTTGCATTCTATTGGGGGAAATAACACATATGCATAAGAGGAAGACACCGAATACATTGGAAAGATCACTGTCCCCAGAGTCAAAGGATTCCAACTCTAGAAGCCTAATTTTCCTCATCAATTTATGATCCTAAGTAAATACAAAGATATAGAATTGATTAATGATGGTGTCCCCACTGCTACATAGAATAGAATGTGCTTGTTTTATGGTGCAAGACAATCACCCAAAGGGCAATAGAGAGATACATGGTGGGTATAGGATAAATAGAACACATTACAAATGAGTAATTGCACCAAAGAAGGGAAATGAAGGACATTATCAGAGAGATGAATGACCAGAAACAGGCCTCTCACACAGCAAGAATGAGGGGTAATTAAAGGAGGGAGCCTGTTAGTATCTGTGCTATGTCAGAACTTGAGGAAGGTCTCTAGCACACTGGAAGAACCCTTACTGATACAGGAGGAGATAGACAAAAATCACTCTGGAGAGATAGCGGCTCACCTCACTGCAATGATTGTCCAAAAGAATGAGATCACAAGGTTCTCTATACACCAAGACAAATTGCAAAGCCTCTCCAACTTGGGAATAGATATTCCTTGACACCTGCTTTGACCAAAATATCCATTCCCCTGAAGCTGAAATGAAGATGAGCCCCTGCATACTTAGCTAGGCTGGGCCTCACATAGCATATAGTCCACAATTTGGCCTCTCCGTAAGAAATTTCTTTTTTAAATTTCATTTAATTTTTTTTCAGTTAATGTTCCTCTCATCCCTCAGTACCTGCTGGAGCTTGAACTCTACTGGTACAGCTTCAAGAACCCAGGGTTCCCTCCACTTTGCAATATAGCATCGGTAGAGGATGTACGCGGAAATATATTTAATCTAATTCCCAAAAGAAACCTCCACATTATTATACACTAATAATTTACAGTCAATCTCTGGGCCACCATGACTCCAATATATTTTTTGATTCTACAAACATTAACCAAGAAACTACTATGTCCAGAAGGTATGTTGGGTAGGAAGTTGATCTGGGATCCAGGAAGACTTGAGCTTAAGTCCAGTCTCTGATATGTATTAGTGATGCTGGGCAAATTACATCATCTTTCAATGTTCTATACAACTTTCCAAGGTACTAAGTTGTAAAGAAAGCCATGATAAGCATTGGTAAATGGAGTTTGCTGTGACTATGAGAGTCATTCTCACACAAGTCATAGCTGAAGCCATGGGAGGGAGTAGGTTGTCAAATCAGAATTAGTTTGTATTTATTTTACACATGTGGCACCACCCCTCATTGGGAGGGGTTATTTTCCCAACTTGCACTCACACTCACTGATTAGATTTCCAGTGGTTGATTTCTATTTCAGGTTCTGGGGTGTAATCAATGGCAGCACCCTTAGAAACTTGCAGATGCCATAGCTGATGTGATAGCGCACAAAAAGAAGGAGGAGAGAGAAATCCCCCCCTCCTTCATTCGGGGGTCTCTTCCACAAAGTGCTCTTGAGCCAACACTCTCTCAAACTCACCACCTGATTGACTTTGAAATGCTCCCCCAGACAAGCCCACCTTCCATCGGGGCTTTATTCAGACAAAAGTGTTTCTTCTTCCTAAAGGCTCCAGGACCATCTTTACAGTCATTTTAATACATCATAAATGCATTCTGGACTTTCTGGGATGGGAGCTGGCCAAAGACTAACTCCTTTCCAAGTAGATGCCATATTGTCTTACCTGTGTGTGTGTAGCATCCTCCTAATAGAATGAAACCTTCTTGAGTTCAGGGACTCTCTTATTCTTGTATTTGATTCTCCAGCTCTGAGCCCAATGCCTGGTACATAGTAGGCATTTTAGAAATACCAAGTTGTAGTTAAATTGATGACATAACCATTAAGGTCCCTTCTAGCTTTAGGATTTCATTGACTCCTTGGGGTGTTTTCCTAGCTCCCCAGACTTCTTAAAGGAGATGGCTAGAATGCAACCAGGGATGGGGCACTGTGAACAAGAGGTCCCATGCAGGGCAGTAGAATGATTTTCTTTTCCTGCAATGTGGTCCATAACCCTGTTTCAACCTACCAGGGTTGTGTTTACATCTCAGCCTACAGCCTCAAAAAATAGATGGCAGCTTTCACAAGGGGTCGTGGTGTTCATGCAACCAGAACATGTATGCAAACACATACAAACTCCCAAACACTTGAGTCAGATAAATACCGGCATTGGATTAAGCCCTTTTGGTTACAATTCCAATATTTGTTACTCAGTGATGGGATCTGAAACACAGATAAAAATAAAAACAGGCACCCCCAGTCAATGGGCAGCTTTCACTCATCCAATGAGGAGGAAAGGACAGATTTGTTCATCAGTGTCTGTTTTGGCTGATCACAGCTGACCTAACATATGCAGCTAAGGAGGCAGCAGCCAGCAATCCTAGCTTAGTTCGGAGAGAAATCCCACAGGAGCCAGCAACCTCTCATCAGTTTTCTTAGAAATAATAGCCTGAGTCAGATTATGTCCATTAATAGGGAGGGGAAAATTACGGTCAGAACTCTCCTATTAAAATTGGGTCACTTCTAACCTCAGCTGTCTTTGTGGTCCAGTTCTCCTTCAACAAATGTAATTCACCTGGTGATTTGGACCCAACTGATTAACAGCCCCAGGCTATTGGCTAAAAACCCATTTCGATTCAGCCAATAGTTTTCAAAATACATCAGTCACAGCCCTTGCCAACAGGAACAAAGTTAAATGGTTAAGGGGTAATATTTTTTCATAAAGTTTTTTTTAATATTTTCCCTTCTCTCAGGCTAAGTACCTGCCCACTGTTGGCCAGCACAGACCCTGAATTATAACGCCCCAGAATCAGTTCCAGAATTTTTGAAGCCACTGAAACAGATGAGTATTGTTTCTAAGGACTATTTCAGCCCTTTGAAATTACTGCCATTAAAATACAGAAATTAAGCTATAAATAGCTCTAAACTAAGGATGGAATACTCTGAACAAGATCTGATTTTGTAAAAATCTAATTTAAAAAGGTTTAAACAGAAGAGAAAGGGGGAGACACCTTATGTCCGTCAATCAATGCCACAGAGATGCAATGGCATAGACAGGAACAGCCATGTGGAAAGAAAAGTTGTAAAGACCCAAATGTTCTTAGGAGACCAAATCCAAGAAAGGGCTCCAGAGCAGAACCCAAACCCCCAAATTTTATATGCAAATGCAAAAAAATATAGGACAATAAGAATGGACTAGGATCTCCATTCAAGGAAGCAAAGTCATTCTAACAGGTACCCCAAAGACTTGGTGGAACGACGCTCATAATGGTAAAAGGGTGAATAGGAAGGAAATTATATTTGAGAAATCAGAAGCCAGAGAGCAGAAACATTTGGATAAAACATTGGATGAAGACCAGTGGAAGGACAAACAAAAGTAACATTGCCATTGGGTTTCTTCAGAGGGTCTTGTGAGATAGCTAGTGGTTCAGTGGTTAAAGCATTAGATCTGAAATCAGGAAAAATTGAATTCAGATCTAGTCTCAAATACTAGCAGTGTAACCTTGGGCTAATTACATGACCTCTTCCAGCCTCTGTTTGCTCATCTGCAAAATGGGGAAAATTTACAACCTGCCAAAGTTGTGAGGACGAAATGGCATGATATTTGTCAAGGGCTCTGCTAAATTTAAAGCATTGTAGAAATATTCACTATCATCATTATTTCTTTTAACCAGGAGTCTGTGAAATATTTTGCTTTTTTAAAATATTTTGATAAATGTGTCTCAATATATCAATAAACCAATGTATTTGGTTTCTTTTCTATTCCTATATCTTTTATTTTATGTGCTTAAACATATTATTCTACAAAGAGTCCACCAGACTCCCCAAAGGGTTGTGCAACACAGAAGTTTCAAACTCCTGCTTTAGACTACCTGTACAGAAAGACAAAAGAATTGGCTGGGAAACAAGACCATAACCCAGCACTAAATGAAGCTCTGGCATTATATAGTAATATTGGGGGCCTTCAATTGGTCAAACATTTCTGGAGTGCTCTCTCTCTCTCTCTCTCTCTCTCTCTCTCTCTCTCTCTCTCTCTCTCTCTCTCTCTCTTTCTCTCTCCCTCTCCCCCCCTCCCTCCCTCCCTTCCTCCCCCAAAATAAAGAAGCAACTGCATGTTGGCCACACACCTGGTAGATCACATGCTCAGGAGTTTTTTGCTAAAGCAGATCTAGAGCTGATTGAGTGTCTTCACTAAGTCTAGCACTAACTTGGTGAGACCCTAGGGATTGAAGACCATGAGACTACCCAGGGAAGAACAAACCATCCCAGGTAAGAAATAGATCAGGTCAAAGCTTCCGTGACTATCAGTAGTTGGATGGAGCCCATGAGTGGCTGCTACACTTTCAGTGTGGATGAAATAAGGAGACCTAGTCTTAAAACAAAACACCACCTCACCTCAATGACAACTCTGTCTTTCAAAAGTGTAAGGAATCAACAAGGGGAAATGTGTTCTGTTGTGATTCTCACTACTTGGTTGCTGCTGCCAAACTAATGGTAAATTTAGGGAGGGACTATCTGACCTGTGCCCTGGATTTGGGGTAAACAGATTTCCAAAGTTGAGACCAAGAACAGGGAGTATATCATGGTCTGAAATTCTATTGGAGAAGTCGAGCCAGAATGGAATTCTGAAGACAAAGAGAAGCAGCAAGGACATGGAGTACAAGAGGGGGTTGTTGGAAGTGATGCCTGTGGGTGAATAGGGAACTCACAGACCAACTAAGGTTTGTAGAAGTTGAAGAAAAGGGCAGGTGACAGGAGGAATACCAAAATGCGGCATGAACCGTCAGGAATGTCCAGAAGGAACTGAGGCAGGTAAGGAAAAGTAGGGTCAACAAAAAGAAGTGGGCTTTGGGGGGAGGGGGAGCTATATTTGGGGGAAGAAAATGATGACAAATGATAGGATCATTGGATAGGTGAAAGGAGCAGGGAGTAAGCAAGAGAGAGAAGACAGAATTTCTCAATACTTACAGGTGTGTGTGTGTATGTGTGACTTTCTCTGCCGAGGACAATGATCTTTCTACTGGATAGAACAGGACAAATGTGACTAATGTGGAGGGAGGGCTATAAAACCAAGTAAGTACAGAAACAGTAAGAAAGTGCTTTGATGAGTTCTTCGAATCATCTGGCCCAGATAAACTATACCCAATGGTACTTGGGGGAAAGACAAAAAAGTCATGGATGTAATTATTGAGTCCATGATAATAGGGGAATGCCAGAGAACAGGAGAGTAGGGGGGGGCAAATGTCCCAACTTTCAAAAAAAAGGGAGAAAGATGGGATCTTCAAACACCAATGAGCGTGACTCCAGATCCTGGTCGTATTCTAGGGCATCTTATTAAGGAGACAACTGGAAAAATGTCAGAATGGAAGCAGTGATCATTACAAACCAGAGTGATATTATCACATCAGACTAACTTCATTGCTGTTTTTGAGACAGTCATTAAGCTGGTGGATTCAGGAGAGAAATAGTTAACCTGGATTTCAGAAAACAGTTTGACAAAATCTCTCGTGCTATTCTTGTTCAAAAGATGGAAACATGTGGCTGAGACAATAGGATAAATAGATATTGAGTGGCTGGGCCCAAAGAATAGTCATTGATAATTGGGTGTTAACTTGAACAAAGTCTGCAGTGTAGGGTTGGTGAAGGGCTTTACGTCTTCCATATGGAGATTAAAATGGAAGAAACTGGGCTTGTTTGGCCTAGAGAAGTCTCGCAATATGATTGTTTAATCATTACGTGAAATCCTATTTATGAAAGAAGGGTTAGATTAGGTTTGACATAAGAAAGAACTTCAAATAATTAACGCTTTCTAGCAGTGTAATGGGCTGCCTCAAGAGAGGCCAAGCTCCCTCTCCTTGGACGTCTTAATGTAGAGGCTGATGAGCATTTGTTGGGTACATTGAAAAGTAAATCCTTGCTCAGCTACGGAACAGACAAGATGACTTCCTTCCTTCAATGTCAATTTCTCTAAATCTTCTAGTTTCCATTTTTACCAAAAATTATAACATGGAAACAGTTCACATCCTCCAAGAAAGCATCAACTCATTGGCCTCTGAACAAACATTACACATTAAAAGTAACCACAAATACTTTAAGACTTATGTGATTCTCAGCCCCTCATACTCCTGTTTTGACCATTGTGCTACCATCACTACAAATCCAAGGAGTGGTCTCAGAGGGTCAAGCTTCTTTGGGTATTTTACATCAGCCAAAAGATTAGCCTTCTGAGGATGAATGTCCCAGTTCTTAACTAAACTTAGCTAGACTGTTGCTGAGCCTTTTTGCTAAGCTCTCCCAGGCTATAGGAGCCTATCCAACCTTGAACTCTACTGACAAAGACTTTGAAAATCCAGGGACACCTTCATGGCATAATGGGACCTAAGAGAAGGCATCTGATGGAAAGATTAGAAAATTCTTTTTGTGTTTGCACTTTAAGGGGAAGCTGTCTTGAGGATCAGGGGTCAAGCAGTCTGAACATCACTAGGTCATTGTGACATACATAGGCCCAGTTATTACCCAGACATTCCACCAAGAAGTAGAGGAAGAAGGAGTCCTTGACAACACAGGTCTGCTTTCATTGGACCCTTGTTGAATTCTTGGTTGGAGAGGGTCCAAATTTTAAGTTACGGCTCTGCTGTGATTCAAAGAGCCTTGTTACCAGCATGGCCAAGTACTCCAAGCAACAACAATTAGGCACTCTTTTCACAAACTTCCACACACTGTCTTCCACACTCATTTCTTTTCTCTCCTTTTGCATGAAAATTTAGTCAACTTAATGGCCCAAAATGAGCAATGCATAGGTTGTAAACCTGTCACTATGGGCAAATACAGTCCCAACTGATTCTTTCAACAAATATTTGTGTTAGACGGGCTGTGGGAAGACAGAAGCTCTAATACATTGTTAGTGCAGCTGAGATTGGTCCAACTATTCTGGAAAATAGTTTAAAATTTTGCTAGAAAAGTTATTGAGCTGTTCATCCTCTTGGAGCCAGCAATACCACAGCTGAGTATTTACCCCAAGGAGATCAAAGACAGAGAGGAATGTGCCATATATGCCAAAATATTTTACTTTAAGGGTAGTAAGAAACTGGGGGGAGGGAGGAACAAGGTATCTGCCATCTGGGGCAAAGCTGAACAAAGTAGAATATACAAATGTGACAGAATTGTCTTGTTCCACAAGAAACAATGAATATGAAGAATTCAAAGAAGCAGAGGAAGACTTCTCTGAATTGATGCAGAACAAAGGAAGTAGAAAGGAGAACAATACATACAATCTATATATTCTATATAGACAATATATATAATTCTATATACAATATATAGAATTATCAGTGTTAGAGGTGAATAAGTGTAGAAATAGGAAAGAAAATGGAAAAGTCAAAAAAGTACAGAAACAAGTATGAAAAGCACAGAGGGAAGAGACCTCCTAGAATATCTAGTCTGACCCCCTTATTTTATAGAAGAGGAAACAAAGATTCAGAGAGTTCAATGACTTGCTTTGAGTAGTTACTAAGTCTCATGGGTGGGATTTAAACCCAGGTCTCTCTGACTCTACTTCCTAACATTCTAACCACTATGGCACACTGTCTCTTTATAGTACTAAGTTATCAGAACTCAGATCATGATTCCAGAGAAGTGTCATTAGATAGACTAGAAGTTCTTGAAAACAGGGCTTATTTTTACCTTTCCTTGTGTCCCCAGATTTTAGTACATATAATATGTGTGTAATAAATGCTGACTAACTGCTACAACCCTCTCTGAGTAGGAAGGTGGTACACTACTCATGTGGAGTACAGCATACACCCTAAGTTATTATAAATGTGTCTCTTCCTTTTATTTAACTCTACTTCTGTGCTGGGAGAAAGGATTCCATGGGGGGAATGAGGTGGGGTGTGATACTGAGAAATGACAGTAGTATGT
>CM053585.1:533868891-533948279 GCA_028646515.1 Pseudochirops corinnae
AAACTGATGCTAAGTGAGAAGAACAGAACCAGGAAAAACTTGTACACAATCACAGACACTTCATATGTGCGACAACCAACCTTGATAAACTGGACTCTTCTCAGCAACACACAGCTAAAAGACAACTCTATAAGTCTCAGGATGGAAGGAGATACCTACGTTCAGAAAAATATATAGAAAGAACAGAGTTTAAATGGAGACTGAAGCAATCTACATGCTATAGCTCTTTCCTATGTTTTGTTTTGTTTCCTTTTTCCCATTGTCTACTCCATTGGTTACAACCCTTCTATACAAACAGACTAATATCCAATGCGAAAGTATTTGTAGATCCTATACTTGACTGCATGTCGCCTTGATGGGGAGGGGAGAAGAGAGGGAAGGGAGAAAATTGAAACTCAAGGAACTCAGGAACTAAATCTTGTAAACTAAAAATAAATAAACAAATCAATTTTTAAAAAAACCATCATATTCTACAAAATTAGCCATTCCACTGGAAGATATTTCTATCCCAAAGAGGTCAAAAACAGAAGGAAAGTATGTACAAAAAATATTTACAGTGGCATTTTTATTTGAACCAAGAATTAGAAACAAAATTGGGACCCATCAGCTGGGAAACAACTGAACAAATTGTGGTATATGAAGGCAATGGGATTCTATTGTGCCATAAGAAATGATGAAAGGGATAGATTCAAAGAAATCCAAGAAGATTTATATGAACTGATGAAGAGTGAAGTGAACAGAACCGGAGCAAGTTTTAAAATAGCTACAAAAATTTTGAAAACCAAACCCTACTTTGAAAGACTTAAGAATTCTAATCAATGCATTGACCAATTATGATTTCAGAAATCAGATCATGAAATCTGTCTCTCACCTCTTGGCAGAAATGTGATGGGTCAGAAGTGTAGAATGGCACATACATTTTTAGACACCGTAGGTAGGATAGTTTTTCTTTGACAGTTGTGGTAAGGAAGGGCCTCTATTTTGGGGTAAGCCAGTGGAGGGAGACTTGGTGAGTAATGATTGTGATGCCAAAATAACAGGAGAAAATAAAATAATCATTCTTCAGCAGAGTATGACCATGTTACTCCCATACTCAAGAAGGTTCCTTACCTCTCCTATCATGAAATACAAATTCCTCAAACTGACTTTAAAGTCCTTTATGTTCAAGTTCCAACTTACCTTTCCAGGATTATTGCATATGCTTCCCTTCCCACAAACATATTCCAGCCAAACTCAGTTACTTGTCATTCCCCAACCAAGACACCAAATCTCCCACCTTTGTGCCTTTGCCCAAGTTCTTCCTCATACCAGGGATCCAATCCTTCCTCAACTCTGCCTCTTAGAATACAAAGCTTGCTTAAAGCTCCAGTTCACATGCAATCACTTATCAATTTTTTTTTCTGATTGCCTTAGCCATTAGTATTCCTTCTTTTCTCCTCCAATTATATCCATACTTAATGACACACAAACTCTCCTCCCTCCCCAAGTAGAATGGAAATTCCTTGAAGGCAGAGGCTGCCTTTTTTGTCTCAGAATTCCTGGGACTTGACACAACACCTGGCACAGAGGAGGTATTAAGGAAGCATTGGTTTATTTATTCGATTGATGGCATGTTCTCCAGTACTACGTGAGTTCCATAAAAACAACAACGATAGTAATAATCATAATAGCAATAATGATTCTATCACTCCTATTATATATCAGGCACTATGCTAAATTCGTTACAATTACTATTTCACTTAGTCCTCACAACCCCATGAGGTAGGGTGCTCTTACTATCCTTGTTATACAGGTGAGGAAACAGTCAGAAGTTGAGTGACTTGCCCAGGGTCATACAGCTACTAAGTGCCTGAGGCCAGTTCTTCAACTCAGGTCTTCCAGACTACAGGCCAAGTATTCCATCCACTTCACCTTGAAGGAGGGATGAGTTTTCCATTTTGTCTTTGTAACCTCAGAGCCACTTACAGTATATACAGCAGGCACTTAACAAATACTTGAGTTGAACTATGGGGTGGTTTGAATTGGAAGAGACTGGACTGGATTATTTTGGGTAATGTTGATAGGGAATAGATTGGATTAGCTTGGTAGCATTATGCACCTGTGAGTGGAGACATTACCCCAAAGAAATCACAGCTCAAACAGAAAGTAAAATGCTGGACCTCACCCTGAGATGGCCTTCAAGAGGCCCCTTGACAGAACTTCAGACTGCACCTCGGAGACGACCCAGCCCCATAAAGGTGTTTAAGGTTGGAGCCAAAGGATGCTCCATTTGGAAGCAAGTGGTTTTCCACAAGTACTTTCTGTTGTTGGCACGTGTTTATTTTTCCCAAGGCTTCTCCTTGGCTTATAACATTGCTTCCTGGCTTTATTAAAAACCAAAGATAAATCACCTCATAATTTTCGTTAATTTTTTTTTTCTTTGAAACCTCTTCCAGCTGATGCCAAAGATTGGATGTTGCATCTTTCACCCAGCAGGAGACCAGTTAGAGAGCATCCTGAGATATGGATCAAGAGAAACAAAAGGAAAACCTTTAATTATTCAGTGTGCCTCCCTTTCTGGAACAACAGCTTTTGTCTCTGGCAAGATCTAAAGAGGGGGAAAACTGCAGAGCAGTAACTAAGGGTAGGTCCCAACCCATGTACCAAGACCGCTGGGCTTCCCTTTACATAACAAGTGTGTTTCTTTTTAAGTATACAATGTAAATCAAATTATATTTACTTGTTGGCTTATTCTCCAATCATATAATGTTGTAGGGTTTAGCTTCCCCTCAGTGCGATATGGAGACAGCCAAGGAATCCTCAAAAGCTAAGCATGAGCACTGGGACATGCTACTGATCCCAAAAGCCTTCCTGTATCAGCTTGTTGAGTGATCAATTTACTCTAGAAATCCAGTGTTGGATGGTATGTTTCCCACCCAAAGACCAGCCTAGCTAAATGTGGCAAGGCTCATCACCAGGTCAACTAACAAATGATGGATTTGTGGGGTTCAAAACTCCTTAAATCCTAAAGGCAGCATTGTATGGTGGTTGGAGTGCTGGGTTCAAATCTTCTTCTGACATTATCTGGCTGTGTGACCTTAAATAAGGCATTTCAATTTTGTGCATCATTTTATTCATCTGTAAAATGGGGGTAATAATACCCGCTTCACCCACTTTATGGAATTATCATCTCATGGCACCACAAGAACAGAGATTAAAGCTGGAAAGGGCTTGAAAGGCAATCCAGTCCAACCCCCTCATTTTAGATTTCTCAAGAGGTCCAAGTGAGAGAATGTATGTGAAGTGCTTTGTCAGTTTTGGAGACCTTGATTTATAACAGCTTTTATAGAAGAGTCATCATCTCTTGTCAATGGAGGGAATGCCCACACCAATAAAATTACCAGGTTAAGGATGGTGTTTTTGACTTCTTTTGACCCCTGGCACTTAGCACAGTGCCTGGATCATGGTAAGTGCTTAATAAATGTTTGTTGATTGATTCATAAAGCCCCAGAAGTATTGAAGGTGAAGGTTTACAATTCACATTCCATGCTCTTCCAGACTAATTATATTCTATTCTCCTTCACTTACTCTATGATGCAGCCAAACTGCCCTCCTGGCTGTTCTTCATCTCTCATCTCCATTCTTTGACCTCTTAGAATCCATCCTTTAAAACGCAGCTCAAGTACCACCTTCCATAAGAAGTCTTTCCTCCCCTCTCCCCCCACTCCAGGCTTCTAGTGTCTCTCATTCAAATGACTGTGTCTTTGTTTCATACACATTTTTATATACTTATATTTGTACTTGTTTTCTCGCCTAATAGAAAGTAAGCTCCCGGAGGGGAGAAAATGTTCTATTTTTGCCATTTCTCCCCAGTTATTAACATAGAGCTTGGCACAGACATAATAGCTGTTTTATAAATGCTTGCTGACTGATTGATCATTTAATCTTCACATTACCACCATAATATAAGTAGTAAAAGGTATTATCATCTCCCATTTTTGTGAATGTAGCTCAAATAGATTAAATGAAGCTCCAAACTGAATTAAATTTCCCTAGGTCCCATGGTCAGCAGATGCTAGAGTCAGGATTCAAACTCAGGCCTCCTCCATCCTTCCTCCATTACCCTCCTTATCATTCTAGGCATATTTTCTCTCCATGAATTGATTCAATGCATAAGCACTTGAACAAGAGTTCTATTCAGCTTGATGAACATAAAAACCCTGGAGTATTTGTCTCCAAACCATATGTAAAATGCAGATATATCCTTAGTTATCTTGTTGAGAAATAAATAAAAGAAGATGCCCCCCCATCAGGCGTCACTGAGGAGATCTGCACACGCGATGAATTCATTGGTTCGGAGGCTCTTTCTGACAGCTCCTAAATGGTGATTTTTCCAATGGTGGGGATGGCTCCCTCCATGAGCACATGGGAAGATGACCTATTGTGAGTGAAGCCGTATTTTGTAAATCCTATAAAAGCGAGTCTTTATTGAAGATTTCAATCTTATTCTTTTTTACAGCTTTCCCCGTATACTTTTCTTCTGGAGAGATGGAAGAAGAAAGAAGATAGAAGAGGAACAGGAACATCCTCTCCCTCCACCATCTCCCCACCAAGATCTGCTAATGATTTGAAGATTCACACGTTAAGAGAGGTACACTGTCATCCACATAGCCCGAGAGGGGAGTTACTGGTCAACAAAGCCCATCATTCTAACTAGAGGATGAAGGATTTCCAAAGCAGCAGATTAAATTTGGCCTTCTCGGCAGAGGAGGGAGAGTTTCCTGGGCCGTGCCAGCCTGAGGGCCCATATTGACTAGTAATCCCAAATACAAGAATTCTAAGATCCAGTCTTGTATCCAGAGAGTACAATTTCCTGACCAGCATGCTTCTAGGAGATAGAAAAGGATAACATTCATGGTCGTCTCCCTGGAGGGAGCAAAGGAGTCTACACCACAAAACAGGGAAGCAAAAGACCCTGAATTTGCCCTATTATCATAAGTTAAAAGAAAATATGAGCTAGATGGGAAGAGGTTGCCTTCCTAGCAACCACAAGTGGATTTTCCTTCTAAGGTGATTCCAGACCCAAGATGATGTTATGAGTCCAGGAGTCTATAGAACCCTGGGGAAAAGCAAAACTCCCTAGAGAGGGAGAAGAATTGAACCAACTGTTTACAGGCTTTGGTGGTTCTTGCTAAGTTGTTTTTTCAGTCATATCCAACTCTCAGTAACCCCATTTGGAGTTTTCATGGCAGAGATACTGCTGTGGTTTGTCATTTCCTTCTCCAGTTCATTTTATAGATGAGGAACTGAGGCAAACAGAGTTAAGTGACTTGCTCAGAGTCACCCAGATAGTAAATGTCTGAGGCCAGATTCAAACTCGGGTCCTCCTGACTCCAGGGTGGTGCTCTGTCCACTGGCTACCTCACTATCTAGCTGTTTGTTGGCTACCATCTATCTTTATATGTCTTCTGTGTTTCCTGTGGGGCCAAACAAAAGGTCTCCTATACTTGGTAAAGGTATGGTTATCTTGAGTACTTTGGAGGGATCTGTGGACTCTTTTTTCCATATCTTTATAGACCTAGATATAATCTATATGTTGAGATTCACCAGAAATAATTCTGCATACGGACAATATAAGCCAAAGAAAGATATGGTTCTTTGTATTACCCCCAAAACTGGGTACAATCTCTGAAGATCCAGAGTTTGGCACACTGGGGCAGAGGTTACAGAAATCATCCAACTGACCCTCTCTTAAATAACCAGAGGATCAGAGCTTTAGAGCAGGAAAGGGCTTTCAAGATTATCGGGCTCAATATCCTCTTTTAATACAAGACAAAAATGAAGTTACACAAAAGCAAAGACTGTTTTCCATTTTTATTTCCCCAGTATCTAATCCTGTTCTGGAACACAGGAACATTGATTTCGAGTTGGAAAGATCCTTAGATTGCATCTAGCTCTCATGTTTTACAGATGAGGGCAAAAATATTAATTGATCTATAAATAAAAGCACCCAGGCGCACTACGGTATTGCTCTAAAGCTGATATTCAAATGAGTCTTCTTAGGAAGAGGGTCATCAAGATGGAGCTGAAAATCACAACCAGCATTTTTTTTTAAAGTTTTATGGCCAGATTTCCATTAGTGAAATAATGAATTTGGTAAAGGAAAGCATTCTTTGAATTTTTGTTGCATATTTCCATTGAGCCAGAATCAATTCCGTATTTTACATATAATTATAACTTCAAATATTGCCATTCAAAAAATGTGACCTCTCCATGAGATTCATTATTTGCACTATTAGAGACCTAGCTGTGTAATTCAGATTTTGTGATATCTGTAAGCGGAGTGTACCTGCGCATGCACACACACACACACACACACACACACATACATGCACACACAAGCATGGTTGTTCACTCATGCACACACACATCCACCTTTTGACAGCTTCACCATTATTCTGAGATGGAAAGCCTACTCAATTCCCATTCCTCTCCTGCCGCCAAACCTTCCCTCCTACCTCTCAGTGAAAAGGTGGGAACACTCTCTCTCAGACACTGAAATGCTACCTCCAGAACTAGAATGACAAATGATAATGCTTCAATGAGCTGTCAGCATCAGCCTCAATAAAGCCGAATGTAAACGCCAACAAATGTATGTCACCTATACCTCTATCCACACACATCTATCACACATTCCCTCACTCCTCCAGCAGAGCAATTCCTAATGAGATCCAAAAGCCCACATGGCAGAGGTCAGCCTAGTCAACATGCCAACACCCTCTGTGCTATTTACATATTCATTTCACTGGGCAACAGGACAAAGGATGTACTTGCTGCCCAGGGGCAGTGCCAATTGTGACCCAGATTGTACTGGACTCTTTCAGACATTTCCATAAATTGAAATACACAGAATGATGATGGAGCTGCTAATAACATGCACTGAACCAGTGGATAGAGGAGCTTCCTCACTGCTCACAACCAGTAGTCAGATCTGGTGCCTAATGCAGCCCTGACCTGTTCCTGATTTCCTTGCCCAACAGACTAGTGAGTCCTTTCCCTCATCAATCCTAAAATGACAAGGGCTTCACTTAGGTCCTCTCAGTCATTATCCAGGCCCTAGGCATCTCACTTTCTCTGCTGTCCACATGCAGTCATCCAAGAAAAGAAGGATGTGTCCTTGAAAGTGGAAGCATTTCAGCTGCAAGGAATCAAGCCTGGTATACTGAATTGCAACCAGCAATCATTTTTTCAGAGAGATACTTCCTCATTCCAGAAGTTGCCATGGAGAAGGTCATAGCTGACTTTCTGGTCCAAAAAGCCCATACTTTACTGCCATCAGCAGAGCTACAGAGGCCCAAGGACATGTATCACCTTGATACAAGGTCAAACAAGTCCAGTGCAGTCACACATTGGTTAGTCTCCTGATGTCTCTTCCTGAGCAAGTACAAGGTCCTTATCAGTCCCTAATATGGCTTCTATTCTGAGACAACCTCTATACACCATTGCTTCATCAACATTTGCTCCTATAAAGACACAGAAAGAGAAGCAGAAATAAAGATTTCAGTGTCTGCTAGTTAATGTGGTCCTGTGGTCCTGAGCTAGGCTTCCATCTTCACACAAGTCAGCATACTGTAAGAGAAGTCTTCCAGAAATCACAAAAAAAAATTGTATCCACACCTTCTTTAAATCCCAGAGTTTTTCCCAAGTCTGGAATTCTTCCTACAAGCAACTGAACCTGCCAAAAAATCTACCAATTGTGGCCAGTCTAATTAACTGCCTGCAGCTAGTGTTGCTCTTCCTCCTTAAATTTTCCCGCTATATGCTACCCCCCTCCACCTCCCCAAGAGAGAAGCAAAATTCATCCCAGTGGAGATTGGTACTGATATTTTCACTGGCCATCATGCTCTCCAAGCTTCACCACAATCCCAGACCATGATACTGGCACACTTGTTCTTCACACTCTGGTCATTTTCATTCTCTGGCACACTGGAAACCCCCATCTTCCTTGTTATCTCTAGACTGAGATGTTTTACCCTCCTGCCCTCCACAAATTCACCACCCAAGTTCAGTGATATGGTCATGAACAAAAGTCAACATCCTCCATAAATGCTGAACAAATTAACTGAGTTAATAAATGACCTGGGCTATTTACCTACAATGTGCAGCAGTGAAGTGTCAGTGCGAATGAAGGGTGAGACATACAATATAATACAAGAGTAATAAAAGTGTTCATATGCTCTGACCCAATACGGTGCTCCAGGAGGAGGAAACTAGATTCAGAGTCAAAAGTCTTGGATTTGAAGCCTGACCATGCTATTTATCTGGGAAATTGGGGGTAAATCATTTCAAATCTCAGGGCCTCCATTTTCTCAGCTGTAAAATGGGAAGGTTGGACTGAGATCTCTCTTAGCCCCAAAGATTTGCTCCTATGATCATAAGACTGGAAAACCATTTTTCAGGAGTGTTATAGAGAGAGGTTTTCATTCACATATAGGTGAAACAGACCTTCTGATACTAATATTCTGTGAATCCATGAATCTGTGGATTTTACCTTCTGGGAAATGGCCCAATAAAATAACATGGAACAGAGAGGAGAAGGTAATTTGTACAAAGGTGATCATAGCAGTAATGTTTATGATGGCAAAAAAAAATGAGAAATCACTCAGATGACTCACAATAGGGGAATGGCAAAGCAAACAATGATATTGTCACACAATGAAATGTTATCTAGTAATAAAAAATAATCTTTATGTGGACCATGTAAGTACATGGAAATGTGTAGGTGAAAAAAATGAAAGTTGTAATCAGCATATATAGGCTACTTTCTTACCAACACATCCTACTTTCTTACCTCCACAACCTACTTTCATTCATGCTTACAACTACATAAAACTGCCAAAATCTGCATCTTTTCATCCTTCACTCATAACAAGTCTTGTCCCTCTTCCCCTTGGTAGCAACTCAAATGCTTGAAGTGAGTAATGCCTTCCCCACCCCTCCTAGTTTTTTTTTTCTTCTCCCAGCTAAATATCCCTAGTTCTCTTCAATATCATCCCTCATGTGGCCCTTCCCACCTTGGCTGCTTTTTTCTGGACACTCTCCAGGGATCAATGTCCTCCCTAAAATGTGGAGGCTAGAAGGACTTACAGTGCTGTAAATGTCAATTGACCAGAGCAACATAATTCCCTCCCTTGTTCCGGACACTGTGCATCTCTTAATTCAGCTTAAGCTTATATTCACTTTCCTAGATTTCATCTCACACTATTGCCTCCTTCTGAACTCACAAGCCACCAAAAGCTCCAGATTTTTCTTTATTCCTAGTTCACACAAATAGTGTTCTCTACTTTTGCATCTTCCACTTTGTGCTTTTGAAGTTGATTTTTTGAACCCAAGTGTGAGACTCAGATTCAGCCCAATATTCTGGCCCATCACAATATTTTTTTGCATCCTTATGCAATCACTTAGTGTGTTAGTAGTGAGCTCTCCCAGCTTTATATTGTCATTAAATTGTATAAACATGCCTTCTACACCTTTCTCAAAGAAACTGATAAAAATTACATGGTATAAGGCCATGCACAGATCCCTGTGGACACCGAGGACGTTTTTCTAAATCACCATCAAACCTTTAATGACTGTTCTTGGCATTCAGCCATGCAACCAGTTTTGAATTCACCCAAATTCACTATCAGCTAGTGAATATTTCTTCACTTTTCTATGAGAATGAAGACTTTATTAAACACCTTGCTAAAGTCTAGGTCAGATAGATGTATAGATTGATAGATTGGCTGATTGAAAGATGAATAGATACATGAATGAATGCATGGATACATGGATGGATGCATGGATGCATGGAAAGACGATAGATAGATATAGATAGACAGACAGACGAATGATACATAGATATAGATGTACACATATATACATATGTGTATAGATAAAGAGAGAGACAGCAAGTATTCTCCTAATCCACCAATATAGTAAGAAAGAAGCATAAGCTATAATCACAGATGATAGGCATTAATGTGTAAGCAAGACGTTAATAGGCAGTGAACTCTTTACAAAGTGTGAGCTCATTCTGGAATGCTCTATCCTTAATTAAGCCATACTAGCTCTTTTTAATCACTGCTCCCTTTATTAGGTGTTTGTTAACCATCCTATCAATGAAAAGGAGCTGTCTTTAGCCTTTCTTTGTACCCCCACTGCTTAGGCAGTACCTGACACACAGTGGGGACTTAATAAATGTTTGTTGCCTGACTTTTATAATTTTGGCATGAATTAGAGTCAAGCTCACTAACCTATTGATTGCAGACTCCATTCTCTTCCCCTCTTGGAAAGTCAGGTCATCCTTCAGTCCTGTGGTTACTCTCCCATCCTCCAAAATCTTTCCAAGTTTGCTTTGTAACCATAACTGTCAGTTTTCTCAATATCTTCTGAAGTCATTCATCTGGCTCTGGTGACTTGTACTCATTAAAAGCATCTGGGTGTTTTCTTTCTAGTTCCTCACTTAGCCTAGGTTTTACCTCCCTAATTTTTTTTTCATGTCTTTCCCAGGCCAAAGACCAATCTCCTTGGCAGAGAAAATGGAAGGGAAGAAGAAAAGCTGAACAGTTCTCTCTTCTCCCCATCAACAGCTCTCATCATCTTGACCACCTCAGCAAAAGTGCTCTTTATTCTCAGAGCAGATTTCAAAGGGCTCAGTGAAGAAATAGATAGACTAGTGGAAGCTAAAGTTCTACAGAAGTCAGACCAAGAAGAATGGGAGCTTTCAAGAATGAAATTCTAAAGAAACAAGCAAATAATTCCAGTGAGGAAGAAAGGGAAGAGCTGTCTAAAGAGCTTATTGTGGCTGCACAGGGAACTCATCAGACCACTTGAATTTTTTTCAAAGACTTATAAAATAGGGAAACAAGAGCAAGTAAGGGGGAATGAATACAAAAGCAGAACTCAGCTCGTAAGGATGGAGCCAGGCATACTGACACCCACAGTGAGCCAAGGCTGGTGAAGAAAGCTAGAGACAACAAGAAGAGCACGTTTTCAACAAACAATAATAACCATTCACATTGATGTAGCACTCTAAGATTTGTAAAGCATTTTATTGATAATTCATTTATTCATACAATTGCCTTGAAAGGTAAGTACTATTATTATACCCCTTTCAGAGATGAGGATGAGAATGACTTGCCCAGGGTCACACAGCCAGTATGTGTCTGAGGCAAGATTCAAAGTCAGGTCTTCCTGACTGTAAGCCCAGCATTCCGGCCATTGTTCCATCCAGCTCCTAGTTAGCTTGGCAAAAAGAAACAGATGGGGTGAATGGGGTAAGGATATTGGATGATGGGGAGAAGACAAAACTACTTAGCTTTTGTCTTGCTTGTTTTCTCTGCCAATGGGAATATCAAGTTGGAGGAAGGACTTTAGTGGTATGCTTCAGGGATCAGGGTGATTCAACATTTTTATCAATGACTTTAGCTGGCAGATGTCACCAATACAGGGACAGCAAATACAAGACTGACTCAATTAAATATTTACCAAGCACCTATTATGTGCAGGAAATCATGCTAGGTTCCAGAAAGAGAAAGACAAAAGACAAAGTCCCTGCTCTCAAGGAGCTTACACTCTCTAGATTGGGGGGGGGGGGTGCCACACCCTGAACCCCCAAGATGTGCAAGGGATAACTATACATGGAGGGTAAGAGAGGTGAGTCTTTCTCATTTCAATCCAACTCATTAAAGGCTTATAAGGCCATGGATTTCAAGGTGCAAGGGACTTTAAAGGTAAAATAATCCAACCCACCCATTTTGGGAAGGAGGAAATTAAGGCCTACAAAGGTTAAATCATTTGCCCAAGATTGACACAAGTAGGAAAGTAGTAGGACATTCCATCCCAAATCTGCCTCTTTCTCTAAAGCTAGGGCTTCTTCCATAGGACCATATCACCTTTATAACTGGGATTGTCACTGGGAATGCACAAAGCTAGCCCTGCTTTCAGAGGACTATGTGTGACTCAGCATAGAAGTGACAAGGATCCACCAACTGCATCCAGCCACACGTGACTCATCATTCAAAGGGGGCTGGGTGCTTGGACATGATAAGACAAGCCTCTCATTGACCACCAAGTAAGAAGAACTGATGATGTCATGGATAGTAAAAAGGGAGCGGGAGTGCTTGCTTACCTTCTGGTTGGGGATAATATCAGGGTTATTTCCAGTCAATTCCAATGAGGGACAGGGGAGGGACAGCTTGCCCTGAATACATGGCAAGTAAAGCCCATGTCCTGCCTAAGTGAGCCTGAGACTGGCCTCGAGCTGCTTCTTTTGTATTTGTTTTTCCTGATCTCAGGTAAACAAGTATCTGTCCTGAGATGGACATGTCCAAGCTTGGAGATGACCTTGTGAATTCAAGAGGTCCTGGGTCCACAAGGACAGAGCTGATTGATGGTAAGAGGTGAAGGCTCCCAACTATCCCAACACTTTTGGAGAATACAGGCAGGTGAATGAACTCAGGTCCCCAACTGGCTTGCCAAAACACAGCAACTTTGAGAGGGACAGGACAAAGGTGAGGTGAAATAGAAAATTGCAAATCAGCAGGCCCACTGTTCTGATGGAGCTTAAGTATCAGCCTCCTGATGGATTGTAACAGTAGTTGTAAATCATTGAGTCCTACTCTGTATCTCTATCACTACACTTTGTATCTTTTGTTATTATTTTTGTGTGCAAGATATAAATACCTTTCCCATGCTTGATTCATGTTGTACTCTGAGTGCCTTTCTATTCTCTGCCTTTCTGGGAGCCCTAGACATGAAATAGACCTAAGCTATACGTAATTTTCTCCAGGGGCTGGAGTACAGATATATCAAGCTGAAGAGAATAAGGAAGGGAACCTAAAACATGCCATTAGAAATCAGGCTTCTCCCAGAACTGAGCCTAGTTCAGACTATATGCATGGGTCCAGAGCTGAGAGGGACCCCATAGTGGAGAAAAGAACAGGTAAAGTGCCACAGTTTGCTCTGCCCTTGAGACCCAGGAGTAGTTAGTGAACAACAGTGCCTGCAGATTTGAATAAGGGATCTGAGTAATGTACTGGTTGGAAATGGGAATGAAAGGAGCTAGGAGAGGAAGAAATAGAAAAAGAGATGAGAGGAAAGATCAGATTGCTGCAATTACAAAAATTCTCCCTACTTTTAACTGAGTAGTTTGATACTCATTGTTCAATTCACTTTTGATGTAATATAAAAAGCATTGATTAAGTACCTACTCCGTACAAGATTCTATTCTAGATGCTGGCAACACAAGGACAAAACAGTCCCTATCCTCAGAGAGCTTGAACACTCTGGAGGGGATCCAACATAAACTATACACAGAAAAGTAACTACAAGTACAAACAAATATAATGCAGAGTAACTTCAAGAGGTTGAAAGTGGTTTACAAAGGAGAAGATAAAGAAAGGCCTCAAGGAAGAAGTATCACCATGCCGGGCATTGAAGAAACTGAGGATTCCAAGAGGTAGAGGTGAGAAGGAAATGTCTTCCAGACCCAGGAGACCACCTGGGCAAAGACTTGGAGGCCAGAGATGGAATATTATCTAAGAGGAAAAGCTAGCAGACAAGTTTTCATCAACTCAGTTTTCAACAAACAAAGAAAGGCCTTCGGCAGACAATGTCAACTTAATCAATCTTGTGGGGAGGATGGAATGAGGGGGAGGGATTTAAATTGAATGGGGAAAAGAGGAATAGATGAAATAAGAAGTTAATAATTAAAGTGCTGAGACAACTTTAACCACAGCATTACTCAACCACCCTATAATCACGCCGTCCTTCACATTTTTCATTAACATTTCTATAAGTGACACAGTAATAGATTTTTTTGTCTGTGATCTGTCAGCTCCCTTGTGGGAATTTAGATAAGTTTATAAAGAATATCAACTTTTTCAAGGCAAAGTAGAGAATGTTATTTTTGCAGAAAGGACATGATGGAAGTCCATTGGGAAGCATGCCATGAACTCACACTAATGCATGCTCTCCTGATGGCAGCAAGGTCAGGGATGATGGCAGAGAGATTAGAACTTCACGTCAGAGCCTTTTCTCCCTTCATAGAGGTGGATCTACCATAATGGGAACACCGGTGGATCACAGGTTGGAGAACCTTAGCTCAACCTCCAGCTGTCCACTGCACTAACATGGCCCAAACAGGTTGAATTTGCCTTGGGTGTGGTTTTTGCTGGTTAACACCATGCAGTCAAACCCATTCCCAAAAAGGAATTGCTCCTACAGCTGTCCTGAGTGATGCCCTGGGAAATATTGATAGGGTTCCTTCTATAAGTACTAAATATTCTATTGGCTAAGTAGACACACCATGAAAGATGGACATTTGGTTTAATTCTATTCAATGCAAGCATTTGTTAAGCATTTAGAATGTGCCAGGTACTGTACTAGAATGTAAGCTGCTTGAGGACAGTCAGCCACTGGTTTTATTTTTATCTTTGTTACCTCTAGAACTTTGAGCAGTGCCTGCCTGCCACATAGTAGACACTAAATAAATGCTTTCAACATTGAATTGAAATGAAACAAAATAATCCTTTTCATTGAGAAGTTTACATTCCATTGGGGATAAAATATTTACACAGATAAATAAATCCCCCCACAAAGAAAAAACCCAAGTAACTGGTATGGTGAAAATGAACTCAACACTGGGTGTGTAAGGGGATGAGGAAATGTCTTTGTGGAGGAGTCTTGAAGAAATACCAAAAGACCAATGTGAGGAAGGAGGGCTTTCCAAGTACAGGCGAGAGCCTTTGTAAAGGCATAGCAGTGGGAGACAGAAATATGTGAAGAACATAAAATGGGCCAGTTGGGTGGAACATAAAGGGAAATAAAATTAAATTAGTCCACAAAGACAGATTGCAGCTAGACTATGAATGGTTTTAAGTGTGAAACTGAACTGATCATATTTTATTCTAGGAGAAATAGGTAGCTATTGAGCCTTCTTGAGCAAGGGAATGACTGAAAGTATTCCCACTGCCTTCAAGCTATCTTAGAGCACTTTGTTTGGAAGTGGGAAAAGCACCTGCTCTGGAATTAGAGACCCTGGGTTCAAATTCTGCCTCTCATGGTTACTACCTGAACGATGCCGAGCAAATCACTTTACCTCTCTGGGCTTGGCTCTTCCATCTGTCAAATTAGGAGGTTGGACTATATCCTCACCGAGGTTCTTTCCAGTTCTAAATCTGGCATCCTATGGTCCTATATGATGTTACCCTGATTTAAGTTTTGTGAAGATTCCACCAACATCAGTAGTCCTGCCCTTAAATTAAAATGCCATTGACAAAGCACAAAAGGAAGCAATTCCCCAATGAATATGACCAGAGAAGAGCTGCATTTTGGGAAATCCAACCTCATAATGGCTTAGAAATTAATTTAGGAAGTCACCATTCCCTGAAATCATCACACTGCACAAATCTAAACCTGTCACATCAATCAAGAGAGAGAACAGAAATTAATCATCTTGCAAAGGCCATTGAGTGAGGGAAAGAAAAGAATGTTTAATTTGTTTTTAAGGTAAAAATAACAAGAGTCTGGACGTTTGGCCTAGTCCATTCAACACTAAGCATTTGGAGAGCCAGTCACTTAAAAATAGCGTTAACCTCTTCTCAGATACTGTTTTGGTGCCAATCACAAAGAAGAAGAAATGGCCGTGAATGGGTGAAGCTAGGGCTGATTTGTTATGTTCAACTCAATTTAATAGATAGTTATTAAGCTCCTTCCATGTACTGGGGAGACAAAGACAAGAAGTCTGCATTCTACTGAGGAGACTGCAGCATTTCCCCAGAGAGCCATAATGCCCAGAAATGGAAGGTGGAGACAATGCTAACAATCAGGGACATTAAGGAAAATTCTGTGAGGAAGGAGAGACCTGAGCAGAGTCTTAAAGGAAGATAAGGATGCTAAAAGTTAGATATTAGAAGGAAAGACATGAGGAATGATTTCTGGACAGCAGAGTATAGGTTTAATAAACCACTGGTCATCCAGTTTGACTAAAATGTAGAGTTTATGAAGGGGACTAGTACAAAATAAATGTGGAAAAGTGGCTAGGAACTAGACTGTGTTCTCATAGGCAATGGGAAGCCATGAAGACTTCTGAGAAAGGGAGAGACATGACCAGATCTGTGCTTTAGGAAGATTATTTTTGGACCTGTGTGGAGGGTGAATTAGAGAAGGACAGATCAGAAACAGGGAAGCTAATCATAGGCTGTTACAGCAGCCTCGGTGACAAAAATGTAACAAGAACCTAAACTGTGGCTTCTGCGTGAGAGATACAAGATATACTACAGAAATAAAATTGGCAAGGCTTGGCAATTGGATGAGGGTGTCAGGGTGAAGTGACAGAGTGAAATGAGACAAGGATGGGTCCCAACCTGCAGACCTGTGGCTGGAAAGATGGTGGTACCTTCTACCAAAATGGGGGAATTTGAGGGAAGAATGGATTTCGCAAGGAGAAAGAGGAGTTCCACTTTGGAAATCTTGAGTCTGATATGTCCTTAGTACATCCAAGAGGAGGTAGCCAGTAGACATTTGGTGATGAATGACTAGACCCACAAACGTCCAAATGAGTGCATGAAGATGAAGCAGATTCAAATCATGCCCTCCATACTTCCTACCAACATGAACATATTGAACTTTGCATTTGATCAAAGGTTAATATGCACTGGGGCAAGAGATAAAGGGTTGGTAAGAACCATAATTGCACTCAGTAGGAGAGAAATGATAAGGCTGGCTGATCGATTAATAATCTGTTAGATTAATAATTGATCAATAATTAGCAAGCAATAGTAGTGATGCCTACCAATCCATGCCACACCCTGGTCTAACCATCAGATTATTTCAAATGCTTTCAGGTCACATCAAAGGTTCTGTCTGCAGCATTACTGTCTGAGAAGGCACAGGCAGGAGTCATCCATCAGTGAGACTGTATATCTATTAAAGTGTAGAATTAGACTCTGACACATTATAGTCAAGGAATTCCATGAAAGTGAATCACCTGGGGGAGAAAACATCCTGCCCAATTTCTTCCCAATATGCATTATCAAGATTAAGTGTTTTTTAGTGAGAATAATTATCGACATCCCCAATCCTATTTCCTGAGCCTTCCTCCACCCACCCAACCCCATCCAACTGCACATTAATGCTCGGCTATAACCAGTGCTCAGTAACAGGTATATATATGCAGGAGATGAAGCAGAAGAACACAAGAGTTTGTATTGGCTAGATTTAGAATCTCAGAGTGTCTGAGCTGGAAGGGACCTTGAAAGTCATCTCCTCCAAGGTCTTGATTTTATAGACGGGGAGAGAAGGAAGGCTGGATTACAAGCATTTATGAAGAGGCTGCTATGGGCCAGGCTGTTATTTCCATAATGTGGCCCTTTCAAGTTTGCAAAAGCAATTTATATTATTTCACAAACAGCTCTATGAGGAAGTTACTAAGTTGATTATTATCCCCATTTTATAGATGAGGAAAAAGAGGTCTGAGTTGTTTAAGTAACTTGCCCTGGGTGACCCAGCTAATGAGAGTCAGAGGGAAGATTCTTACCCTAGGCTAGCTCTTCCTTCAACCTTTGACCACTCTGTGATGTCCATGAACCTCAGACCTCTTCCAGAGTTTCCAAACTAATTTGAGGCCAGCTTTTCCTTACAGTGAGAAAAAAAAATAGCTAGAAATAGAAAAATCTATACCCCTGCTATAATTTCGAAGAAAAAAACTTTTAAAATATTGAACACTTTCTTTAAAATAGGGGGGAAAAAAGTCCCTGTGACGGTCTCTTCACTCAGAAAGAAAACCCCTGGGGCTCTGCTTGCTACAGAAACAAATCCTTTGTGGCTCCTCATCCTTAGAACATCAGCAACACTTGGTGACAGTCAATAATGAACAAATATTTTTAAAGCACCTACTAAGTACCAGGCATGGTGAAATGCAAAGAGCTCTGAACTTGGAATTAGAAAACCTGGGTGCAACTTATTGGTGTTAGCAGTTGGGAGGTACAGAGCTTGATTTGGACTCGAGTTCTGAACTTAATCCTGCATTTGACCTTGGGCAAGTCACTTGATGTTGTTTGCCTCAGTCTCTTCATCAGCTAGTAAGTGTCTGAGGCTCGATGTGAACTCAGGTCCTTCTAACTCCAGGCCGGGTACTCTGTGCACTATGGCACCACCTAACTGCTTCTGGTGCTATGTAATTGTTAGCTATCACACATTATTATTACCTCATGGAATTGTTGTGAGGAGCTGCTCTAATGAAATCATATACTCTAAAAGAAAAAAGATGGTTGGTAACGAGTGTACCATCTACCTCGATGAGCTGTTGTGAGGAATGCCCTTTGTCAAGCGCCATATAAATGGGAGCCATTTTCGCATCTCCAATGGGTCTGGTATTTCCTCCACTGGGGAGAACCCACAATTCATCCATGCCTTCTCAGTGGGCACAATCTTTATTCATGTCACCATACAAAACCTCTACCCAACATGCTGGAGGACCTCATTGCCATCATGGTCAACATCACTACCATTTATATGGCGCCATATGGCTTGCAAAACTCTACAAAGATTATCTCACTTTAGCCTCATGCAAGCAGGTATTATTGATATCCCCATCTTACAGATGCAGGAACTGAGTCTGGGAAGGGCCGACCACAGTGCCTGGCCCATAATGAGTGCCATATAAATGCTAGCTATCGTTACTATCTACATTATTAGTGTTGAAGTGACTAAGTCAGGAAGCAGTGGTTGAGCATAGTATTGGTAGAGAGAATCTTCCCTCTGTGAGTTCTTTTTATCAGTGAAGTCACAGATCTGGACCCTGTCCATAGATAGCCCCGTTTTAAAGTCATCCCCTTCAATTTGGTATTGCCTATAACCAAACAGGAAACATCCCATTAATTCAGTGGAACCTAAACAAGTTACATGGACAAGCAGATGGGGGGAGGGAAAGAGAAAGGGAGGAGACAGAGACAGAAAGAAATGGATAGGCAAAGCATTTATTAATACTTACTATGCTAAGCACTAAAGATTGAAAACAAAAAAGCAAGACAGCCCCTGTCCTCAAGGAGCTAACATTCTACTGTGGGGAGACCATATATAAAGGAGATCTAAAAGAAGGGAGAACATGCATGTGGGGTGACATGGCTGGACATGCCCAAGATGTATAATGGAAGCTGAGAACTGAGCAAAACCAAGTCAAATCCGGCCTTTTCAAGTTCAATATGGCTCCGCAGACAGAGTCCCATTCTCAGTTGGGGAGTATTTCCCTCAGCTGTCCAATTTCCATGAGACTCGGCAAGGGATGAGGTCTCTTTTTCCACCTGTGGCTGAGGCACTGCCAATCCCCACAATGAGGCTGGGTGTCATGGATTATCAGGTGTTAGGCTGGCAGCAAAGGATATCATTCATTTTTGGTTTTTAACCACCTACCACCTTTGGGAAAATGTGAGGTTTTTTTTCTGAATTCTTTTTTTTTTTTTGAGGAGAAAAAAAAAAAATTAATGAACCTTGGACCCGTCTTGATTTTATATGCTAGGACTTAAGTGATAGAGTATGTTCTTTACTCTGCCCCCATGATAGATTCCCCTTTGGAAACCCATTTTTTAAAGCATATCCTCCAAAGCAGTATGTTCTCATCAATCATTTCCTGATATGCAGCATAATTCTTTTTCTCCCTGCTTTGCAAATCCTTCGCAGCAGATTCCGGAGAATAGAAGTCTATTTAGCACCTTAATATTCTGGATGGCTTCAGAAGAACAGAAAAATAAACCTAACAACTGACAAAAGGTTCATAAATACAAATCCGTCCCAGCATCTGCTGTCTCCATCGCAGAATAAGAGCTAACACGTAGACGCTGCCCCCATGGACCAGACGCTGCCGGAGGAAAGCTTGATTGGTCACCCACTTCCTTTCCAAACAGCGCCAGGGGCCTGGCGTTCCAAGGCTGTCATCGTTTGATATATAGCTTTATTTGCTTGCCAGAGATTCGAGGGACTTAGAAACTGTGGGGGAGTTTTTCTGATATGGTCATGGATCAAAATGGACTTCGCACCAGGTTTTTTAAAATAGAGCTCACACAAGAGCGCGGCAGGGAGGTTGGGAGGGGGGAAGGTGGCCTTGGACGAGGAGAGAAGAAGACGGCAGAATCTTGGCTAATTAACACACCTAATTATGGGGATTTCTTTTAGAAGGACAACAGCCCTTGTTGGCCCGTTCTACTCATAAGGGTCCTCCTTCCACACAAACAAGAAGGCTTCGCTCCAGTGATAACCTGCTAATTACTGTCGGAATTAAAAGCTGGAGGCCACCTGGAGATCGCGGATGCCTAGTGGCTACTTGCTCCAAATAGCTTTTCAAGTGGCTCCCCCTCGGCACCCTCAGTCTGACCCTCATCCCCACCTACTCCTGCTGCTTGGGGGAGGGGGAGTTTTAGGTCGCCCCGGCCAGCCTGGCTATTTTGTTTCTAGTAGAATCAATGACAAGAGTTCCATTTTAGGCTTCCAGCTGTAGCGAGATATTCCAAATGGGTGGAAATCAATCCAATTGGAGTACCCTTGAGCACAAATCAAATGAGACTAGACTGCAATTGAGGGAAATTATAGTCATAACTTTGCTTTAGAAATGAACTGAAGCGGCTTTCTCTCCGCATGATCACGGAAAATGGGACAGATGCTCTCAGCTATCAACAATGAGGCAGGTGCCAAAATCCCTTTTTTGCTAAAAAGCAGTTATTAAAATGTCTTTATCTATCTGGGGTGTGTCATCAGTATTTAACAAAAGCAAGGAGGGGCAGCTAGAGAATAAGAAAAAATGCTCTTTGCCCAGGAACCCCTGACCTGACTTCTAGCTAGGGACTTAATGATGGTCTTTAAGTGGACTTTCTAAAGACCTTGTCAATTGACAGAAATATCATGCTCCAGAATGGTTAGCAAGCTGGCTTTCCGAGAGGCTGGTTTCCAAACTGTGTATCCCTCAGTTCTTTTCTGAAACGGACTGTCTAAGAATCACACATTCCCAGCAAATTCGTTGACATAACTCCACTCCACATGGCTCCCTACTCCCACCAGAGCTTATGAATAGACACAAAATATTTCCCAAATCCACTCTTATATGGCAATATATTCCTGGAAACCACGTTGTAAGGCAGGTAGAGAAAGAATATATAGTGGAAAGAGCATGGGATTGGAGTCAGGGGATCTGAGTTCAAATGCTACTCAACCACTTACTACATGTGTGACTCTGGAAGAGTTCTTTCCCTTTCTCTGGATCTCAGCTTCCTCATCTGCAGAAGGAGGCAGCTCAACTAGATGCTAAGGTCCCTTCCGACTCCCAACTTACAATCCTTTAAAAAAAAAAAAAGAGGCACTTTGGTGTTTGTGCAACTGAATATGTTCAGCATCCTTGGCAGAAATGAGCTGGGAAGTTAAAAGATTTCCAGGAACGGTAGGGCTTATTACTGTATGCAAAGCTAGAGGGAGAGAGTAAGGTATTCCCAAGGTCTCATGGAATTAAGATGCCCAAAAAGCAGTGGACTCGAGTTGGGGTCAGGCCAGTTATGGAGAACTCTTACCAATCAGGGGCCCAGAGCAGGAGATGGGGTGCTGGTCCAGTCAGAGGCAAAGAATGGACAGAAATGGCCATGAATTATTACTATAATATAACACTAAAACAGTAATACTATACTATATTAACTATATGTGTGTGTCTATAATGCTCTAAGATTTCTAGGGGGAGGTGTGGTACAATGGAAAGATCACTGGCTTTGCAGGGTTCGAGTCATTACCTCCAGCATTAGAAGCTATGTGACCTTGGCTAAGTCAGACCCTCCCTCTGGAGCCCGAGTCTCTTCATCTATAAAATGAAGGGGTTGGACCCAGTGGCCTCCAAGGTCCCTTCCAGCTCTCAATTCTATGACCCTTTGATCCAAACTCACTTTCCTCCAAACAACCCAGGGCTTTCACTCTGGGCTTTCCTTTGCAGAAAGAAAGCAATTCCTCATGGATAATGCAGGTCAATGGCTGCAGCTTGAGGGCTTGTTCTCCAAACCTCAGAGTATGACAGGTCGGAAAGAGCCTCTTCTTTGTGCTAATAAGCAAATTACCTTAGCTACCTGAGGGGCCAAGAAGCCAAATGCCTTCGCTGTCATTGAGTAATGGGCTGCTCCTTGAAGCCCAGCACTGGGAGAAAGGGCCTTGTGATTTGTTTAAGCGAAGTTTGGGCACAGGCATTATCTGCAGCTCACTTGTACCTTGGATCTGATTTGACGGTGAATCAGATCTTAAATTTGACTAGTCTGCACACATCCCCCTCAGACACTTTCTAGGGGTGTGAGCTTGGACAGGTTATCTAACTGATCCCTGCCTCAGATTCCTGCATTGTAAACTAGGGATAACAGAATTTACCTCACACGGTTGTTGTGAGAATCCAGTGAGATATTATGTGTAAAGTACAGTGCTTAGTACCTACTAGGCATTCAATAATTGCTTATTCCCTTCCCATTGTCCTGTGCATAATCCATGCAGAATCACAGAACATCCAAATCAGAAAGGACTTCAGTGGTCATCTAGCCCAGTCTAGACCTGACTGAGAAGCCGCTATATGACAGCTCTTTCTTCGGCAGCAAGCATTTATTAAGCACTCACTGTATGCGCATGCTCTTGATTTTCTGCCCATCGATGCTAGAAATTAAGAAGGTGACCCTGATGACTGGAGCTTCCTAGAAACCACGAAGGAGAAGTTTCTCTAAAAGGTTACAGGATAGGTTTGACATCCAGTGCCCTCTGGACAATGGGCACAATAAATAATTGGTCTCCGCCCATAGGCACACACAAACAAAAGGCACCCACACACACAAACACAGGTCTATTTATTTTGCTGAAACTTTAAGAAAAATTTCTTCTTAAGTAGACCTTGCTCTTGGTAGAGCAAGAGGGAGCAGACTGCTACTATATCAGTCTGGATGCCAAAGTCAGAGTCCTCAGTCAGCCTAGAAGGGGGCCAGGGCAGCCCCTTGAGTTCCATTGTGGAAAAGGGGAAACCACTGTCTCCGATCCAGCCCAGTGCAATCCCAAGCAGGAAGATGAGAGCCTCCCCTGTTAGGCAGATCTCTGGCTTCACTAGGTACAGGAGCAGCGTCTTGGTGGGGGGGAGGCTCAACCCTCATTAGTATTAGCAGCATCACTGGCGCTCGTGCCCCCACCCTGAGCAGAGTTCACTGTTATGCATGTGGCCCAAGGATCATTTCACCCTGAAACAATGAGGAAGCGTAAACAATTTAATGTGAGCTTCCCTGCTGGCTGGGGCTCAGCTGCGCTCCCCAACCTGCCAAGTTGAGTTCCCAGGTAATCCCCAAGCAAGATGCCCTCTTGTCAATCTCTCCGACACAACTCAGTTATAATCCCTGACTCTCACTCGGGGGCGACAAGCCTCTCTGCTCTCTGCCCTGTCTCCTTTCCTCTGCCTCCCATCTGCCTAGCTCCTCTCATGTCTCCTCTCTCTGTTTCCTCTGTCTTCTGTCCTCTCTCTCCCATCTCTGGCTCTCCCCAGCTTCCCTTCCCCTCCATACTCTTGCCTTCCTCCCTTCCTCTCCCTGACTTCCTTTGCCACATCTTCCTCATTCCTTCTCTCTTTCATCTTCTCTCTTCTCCCCATCTCCTTCTTTTGCCTATTCTTTCCTCTCTTCTTTTCTCCCTCTTTCCTCTTTTTTTTCTCTCATTCCCCTTCTATCTCCTTCTCTGCCCTGCTTTCCCCTCTCCCCTGCTTTCCTCTCTCCTTCACCTCCTCCCTTACTCCCCTCTCTCTTCCTCTTCCTCCTCCTCCTCCTGTGTCCCCTACATCTTCTACATCTTTCTCCCTCTATCATATCTTCTCCTCTTCTCCCATATAATCCTCTCTCCCTCAGCCTCTTACCTACTTTTCTTTTTCTCCCTATCTTCTTCCTTCTCCTATCTCCCTCTCTTGCTGTCTCCTCTTCCTTCCCCTCTCCTTGTTTCCCTTATCTTCTTCTCTCCCATCTTCTGTGCCCCCTGGAAATCTACAGTATCAGTGTCAATATGAATCTGTAAAAACAGGGGAAAGACATTTTCTAGTAGTCTTTCCATTATCTATAGCAGGGGTGGGGAACCTTTATTAAAGGGATTTGTTCTGTGAAGTTTGGATTCAGTCACAGGGCCAAACTGGAGGACCTAGAAGGCCACATGTGGCCTTGAGGCTACAGGTTCCCTACCCTGATCTATAGACTAGAATGAAACCAAGAAATTGTATCCAATGACTCCATTTTACTAATAGGTACAATCTTCTTCTTCATCAAACCTTGTTACCAAAGGCACTAAATATTCTTTTTTTTTTTTTATTACCTTTCCACTTCGAAAAGGTCCTGATAAGTAGTCAAGGGGTGAAGAGTGGACAACCAGAAGGAGAGAGAGAAGTAAAAGGACTAAATAAATTAGGAATTATATCCTTAACTCCAGATAACTGAGGATTTCCATACTTTGCCAACCAGGAAATTGACCAATTTGTTAATTCATTCTACCCATTCATAATGATCAGTCAGGAAGCCATCAACAGATGGCAAGTGAGCTCTGACAACTGAAAGGGCAAAGATGTCTATGGAAGGAGAGAAGAGTTCTTTGGTTTTCCCAGCTATGAGCATGAGCTACAGTCACTAAACCACCCTTGATATTTCTTGGGGCATCAATAGAATTGGAAGTAGATAAGCAGGGTCATGGGAGGCAGCTTGCTTCAATGGAAAGAGATCTTACTGAGGATCAGGAAGCCTGGGTTTACGTCCCAGAACAACCATTTTTCATTAATTCAACAAATGCTTATTCTGGACTGACTGTTTGAGTCACATAGAAATGAAATGACACAGTGCCTGCCCCTGAGGGGGTTACACTCTAGTAGAAGCAATTAGACAAGCATAACAATCACTAGGATTCACGAAAGAAGAAAAATTAAAGTACTATGAAGAAATCTGAGGAGAGAGCTTGCTTCCAGCTGAAGAGATTCAGGAGGCACCTCACAGAGGTCACATCTCCCTGGGCCTCAGTTTCTCCACCTATAAAATGAGGACATTAGACAAGAGAATCTCTGAGATCCTTCCCAGTTCTCAGTTTACGGCCCTATGATTGTATGGCCTCTCTGAGTTCCCTTAAAAGGGGGAAAATTATATTTATCCCCCTAAAATGTTCTGAGAATCAAACAAACTAATCTATGTACGGGGCTCTGAAGCTCCCTCAAATGGTAACTTTCATTTCATCTCATGCAGGGCCAGCACCACACAGAGGTGGAACAGACTGTTTCATGTGGGATGTGATACAAACCATGCCAAAGTTCCCCCTACTCAAAAAAAAATCTCCATACCACCCAAGCCTCCAGCATTCCTGGAATTCCTCCTCTTAGCCTTTCCTTTTAGTTAAAGCAACAAAGGCCAATGTGAATGAGCTAATCTATTACCCAGTAAGAGTTATAGCTAATCCTCTGGCATGTGTTGGTAATAGGAATTAGTTCATTGGACTCTTACTAGTTGCCTAGTAAGTTTCTGAAGGAATGGATCTTGGACTTGTTCGTGGTGAATAAAGGATTAGGGGAGGGAGGGAATGAAAGAAGGAGACAGGGAAGGAGAGAGAAAGGGAGAGAAAGAGAGTGAGAAGGAGGGAGAGAGGAAAAGAGGGAAGGAGAAAGAAGGAGAGAGGAAGGGAGAGGGAAGGAGAAAAGGAGAGAAGGAAAGAGAGGGAAGGGGGAAGAAAAGGAGAAAGAGAAAGAGGAAGACAGGGAGAGTGGGAGGGAGGGGGAAGAAGGAAACAGTCATTTCTTAAATGCCTACTAAATGAAAAGCGTCATGATAAGAGCGTAACAAAGGATTAATATCTTGCTTAATTCTCACAACTACTCCAGGAGGTAGGTGCTATTAGTATCCTGATTTAACAGCTGAGGAAGCTGAGGCAGGCAGAAGTGACCAGCCCAGGGTCCCACAGCTAGTAAGTGTCTGAGGCAGCATTTAAACTGAGGTGTTCTGGAGACCCAGTGCTCTGTGCACTGTAACGTCTCCTGCTCACCTGAGGAGGAAAGAAAGTTTCCAAGCTGAGGCATGATGGTGGAGGGCCAGGCAGAGTTAGGATATAACAGATAACCTTTGCCAATCAGGCTATATTAGGAGGGTCCTGGAGCACATGCCCGATAGGAAATGGAACATCATAAGACAGGAGGAAGCAAAAGTGAGATGGAGGAAGAGGAAGACATTGATATTGCAAAGCATGTCCCATATAACTTGACCATCCTATCACTCCTATAGGTAGCCACCCCTAGTTTATAGATGAGGAAACTATGACTGAGAAAGGCAAAGGGACCTTGCCACTATCAGACCATTAACAAGTATCAGAATTAGGAAGACAGACTTCACCTAGCACTGAGCCTGTAATGTGGGCAGATACCAAGTACGCTTGATGAAGAAGGAAAAAAAATGCCCCCAAAATGAGTAAAATTATCATAGGATAAAAAAGGGGACTGATAAAGTACAGGCATCTCTGGCACAGGCTTCCAAGAAACCCTGAGGAGGAAGAAAGGAGTTGGCTTTTAGTGAAAGAGCATTGAAATTTTTACAGAAATGTAATAATAATTTACTTTGGAAGATCAAGGAAGGAAGACACTTGGAAGGTAAGGGAACAAATTTTGAATTGCATAGAATCATTCAATATCCAATTGGGAAGCATCTTTAAAGCAGATCTAGTCCAACTCTTTCATTTTATAGATGAGGAAACAGAGACCTTGATTGATCAAGCCTTGACTTGAACAAGGTCACACAGAGTTCTCAGCTTCTAATCCATGCATGTCAAAACAGATCTGTACAAACAAATTATATTTCCATAGATTCATCCATTACATGTCTGATTCTTATTATTTAGATACTGTGATCACAGATACAGTTTAGTCTCACCTCAACACTGGGCTTTCTAAAAGCTACCTCAGTGTAAAGGCATACTTTGCTTTCCAACCATACTGTGCAAGCCCTCATTGATGTTTCTTTCACCAAACCAACCAGAGAACACGTATGATATGCTAAATGCTATAGTTTATAACACAGAAATACATCAAGGCTATGTATCAAAGGTCTAGCTATGCTACGTACATGATTCTGACTGGAGACAGGGGAGAGGGAGGTGCCCATGGGCATTTCAGAGTCTTCTCCATCCTGTGATTCCAGAACTAGAAAATGTCCCTTCCTAGAAAAACACAGGAGTATGGGTTATTCATAAATGTCTTCTGGGATAGTTGGATCCTTCTGATAAACAAAATTTGAAAGCATTAAGCAGATTTGGATTAGTTCCAGGTAGATTGAGTGAAGAAATGAATCCTTAAATATTGAGGAAACAAAGAAAGGCCAAAACATCATTCTAGCACTCAAGGAACTCACACTTTAATGGGAGGGGCAAATAAGCAGGGTCATATAAGACAAAGAGTAATGGAAGGTAACTGGGTCACTAGGGACACCATCATGCACAGAGCTGTGGACCCAGAGTCAAGAAAACTCATCTTCATAAGTTCAAATCTGACCTCAGACACTTACTAGCCATGTGACCCTGGGCAAATCACTTAATCCTGCCTGCCTCAGTTTCCTCACCTGTAAAATGAGCTGGAGAAGGAAATGGCAAACCACTCCAGTACCTTTGTCAAGAAAACCCTAAATGGGGTCACCAAAAGTTGGACATGACTGAATGACTGGACAACAATGGAAGGTCATCTCCTTGACAAGGCACTATGGTAGGGTTGGGGGAAGAGGTGGGCTGGAGAAAGAGAGGGGGGCATCTTAAAGGAAGTCAGGGACGTTAAGAGGTAAAAGTAAGAGGGAAGAGCATTCTAGGTATGGGGCCAGCCAATGCAAATGTGAGAAGTCAGGAAATAGTGTCTTGTGTAAGGAACAGGACTAGGACACTGTAGCTAGGTCATAAAACATCTAAAAGGGGAATAGATTATAAGAGGAAAAGTAGGAAGAAGTCATTTTTTTCTTTGAGGGGGAAGGCAAGGCAATTGAGGTTAAGTGACTTGCCCAAGGTCACACAACTAGTAAGTGTGTCAAGTGTCTGAGGCCAGATTTGAACTCAGGTCCTCCTGACTCCAGGGCTGGTGCTCTACTCAGTGTACCACCTAGCTGCCCCAAGAAGCCACGTTGTTAAGGGCTTTGAATATCAAATAGAGAACATTATATTTGATCCTGGAAGCAAGGGGAGCTGCTGGAGCTTAGGGGGTGATATAAGACCTACCTACACTTTAGGGAAAGCCCTTTGACACCTTGGAGGATAGACTGGACAGAGGTGAGGCAGGGAGAATTATTAGCACCTCCACTGCCCTCAATTTGGTCTCTTTGGAAACCACAGTGTTTTCACACCTCCCAAACAAATAGCTTATACCAACGGTTTTCTACTTATGGGATTGTATGTCACATCCCTATGCAATGTCACCTCCTTGAAGACGTGGATTAAAACTTCTTTTCATCTTTTTTAACTTCAATGACTATATAATGCCTGCCTTACACACAGTAGGTGCTTAGGGAGATGCAGGTTGGATGGCTGATTTGAATTAGAGAGGGCAAGAGTTCCTAATTAAACCACCCAGAGCTTGAACCCACGACCTTGCCCATAGGAAGAGGCTGAGCTGTCCCATTGAATCGTGCCAGGAGGGTAAGGGGAGAAAGTCAACTGAGGGAAGTCCAATTCCATAAACAAAGCTAGGGGAAGCTGGGCTAGGACATAGGAAGAGTGTAAATTGAATTTCGAAGTCAATGAGAAGCTGGGGAAAGAGCCCTGGGAACCAAAGCATCTGAGCCACCATGGCAAACAGACCAACGAGAAAGGATGTCTTGGTTACTGCATTTTGAACTTCAGAAGGGGAGGGGGAGAGAAGGCAGGCAGGCCATGAGGAAAGGATGACAAGAGTCCAGATGGGAATGTATCAAAAGCTTTATGTCAATGGAAATGAAAAGAGGCAAATATTAGAGAGAGGGGAAAATAGGAAGCAAATGAATATGCCACATTGACTTGTCTATTTCTAAGCATCATGATATTAATCAGCTGGTCTAGAGTCAACACGAGACATAGCTTTTTCTCCACATGCACCATTCCTCAAACACATGAAGTTCACTTGTGCCAAGCCAAATTTAAAAATCTAGTTGTACCCAAACTCTACCATTTACTCTCTCCCTCAGAATAAGATAAAATTTCATTGTAAAATAACAGAATCTTAGCATTGGAAAGGACCTTAAAAGCCATCTAGTTGGCACTCATTTCTGAATAAGATTAGTCTCTCAATAGTCCAGACAAATGGCCATGCAGCTGCCACTTGAAGACCACAAATGAGGGAGGACCCGTTGTATTACAAGAAAGCTCATTTGATTTCTGGACAAGATAAGGATCTGGGCAGATCTTGGACAAATCCAAGGAATTGTTCCCTTAAACTGAGCTGCATGGAGTTCAACCGAAGCCAGGCACTGCACCAAGTGCTGAGGTTACAAATAATGAAGACAGCCTCTGCACTCAAGGAACTTACAATCTAATGGGGAAAGACTACACAGAAAAGGGAGCTGAAAAGTGTGTTTGTGGGGAGGGAGAGAGGGGAAATCCAACATATTTAGTGAAGTCAAAGCAGAGCTTTGAAGACTAATGTGAGAATGAGGGCGGATACACTTTAGTGAAGACCAAGCAGAGCTGCTAATGGACAATGGAGTTATCTGAAGGTACTGGGCCCTCTATAAAGAAAAGCTTTGGGAGGAATGTTCCAACCTTAGAGGTTAGATTGGAGATCAGCCTCCAATCAGAGGGGAGAGGCAACTGAGGAAATTTAAAGGGTATTGAGTATTAAAAACTAAGTCAATCTGGCATGATGATGAGATTTCAAGTGATCAGCTGATCCTGGTTGAGGCATAATGTTCTTTGGAGTCTAAACCAAGCAGAGTGGCTGATGTTATTATGGAGTGAGTAGTGTACCCGAAAGCTTACCTTGGAACCCAGAAGACCTCAGTTCAAGATCTGTCTCTGATGCATACTGGCTATAAGATTCTGGGCAAGTGACTTAATCTATAAAATCTTAGAGAGAGAGCACTAACCTGCACTGATAGAGGGAGCTTCCTTTCCAGGGAGCCCCTTGATACCACCATCCAGTTTCTATACCTACCTGTATGCTCTTTTGTAGTATCTACCCATTGCTCCAGGGATCAATCAAAATATACCTAGTCTTTATTCAATGACAGCCCTTCAAATACTGAAAGGCAGCTGTTGTGTCTCCCACTCCCAATTCTTCCCTTCTCTAGGCTAAGTATTCCCAGATCCTTCAACTAAGTGTCAGAGAGCTCGCAGTTCCCCAGCATCTGATCACTATTTTCTAAATCAGTGGTTCTCAACTTTCCTAATGCCGTGTCCCTTTAATACTCGTATGTGAGTATATCTGCTTGTGGGCGGACTCACCTGGAGACTGACAGAGGAGCTGTGTCTCTGTTCCTAAGACCATCAGAAATATGTGTTTTCTGATGGTCTTAGGAGACCCCTGTGAAAGGGGGCAACCACAAAGGGGTCGCAACTCACAGGTTGAGAACCACTGCTCTAGACGGGGGAGACAGAACCAAACATAATATCCCAGATCTGACCAAAGCAGAGTATGGTAGGACTCTCAGGTCCTTTGTTCCATATACCATGCCTCTCAATATAGCCTATGACATTGTTAGTTCTATCACTGACCATATCAAACTATAGGTTCATATTGAATTTGTAGTCCAATTTAAAAAAAAGTCCAGATCCTCTCAAACAAATTGTCATCCAACTGTGACTCTTTGTTCTGTGTATATGCAATTGATTATTTAAACCTAACAATAGAACTTTACATTTATACCCATTACATTTCAGCTTATTAGATTTGGTACATTTTCTAACCTGTCAATTTTTTTTTTTATCCTGACTGTCAGCCTACGTGTTAGTTATGCTTCCCAGCTGCATCATCTCTAAATTTAATAAGCACACCATCTGTATTTTCATAGGTTCTATGAATTTATTACTTCCTCCAAGGACTTTTCTACCAACTTTGCTTTTGCCCATTCTAGTCCCTACAACTGGAATGAATTCCCTACCTCTACTTTGAAAGTACTATGAATTCTCCAAGGTCAAATTGAGTTGCTATATTATGCTCTGTCCACTCTTCTTCAAACCTGCTTTTCAATTCAATATAAGCCAACAAGGATTTATTAAACATCTCTGTGCCAGGCACCATGCTAAGCACTAGGGATACAAAGAAAGGCCAAAAACAAACAAACAAAAAAACACACTAGTCCCTATTCTCAAGGAGTTCACTGTCTAGCAGAGGAAAACAATTTACAGAACAAAAATAAAATGTAGAAACAAGCTATATATAGGGCAAATTAGAGATAATCAACAGAGGGAAGGCATTAAGGAGGATTGGGGAAGGCTCATCAGAGAAGGTGAGATTGTAGCTAGTACGTGAAGAAAGCCAGAGAAGCCAGGAGGTAGAGATGAGAAGGGAGAGAATTCTGGGCATGGGGACAGCCAATGAAAATGGGCAGGGTCAGGAAAGGGGGTGTCTTGTTTGAGGAACAGAAAGAAGGCCAGAGTCGCTGTATTGCAGAGTATGTGGGGGCAAGAGGGAGGTGGAGATGAGGAAGGCGTAAGAAAAGTAGGGGGTGGGTTATGAAGGACTTTAAAAGTCAAATGGAAGATCTTATATTTGATCCTGGAGGTATCAGGGAACCACTGGAGATTTTTTTAATAGGGGGATGACATAGCCAGAGCTGTGCTTTAGAAAGATCACACCAACAGCTCAGTTCCCGGCATGTAATGGGCACTTGTGTGTCCTTCATTTTCAAAGAGGACCCGTGACATCATGGTGATGTCTTGACTAGAGCATGAATTGGATTTAAGTGAGGCTCAATTACATAAAGCCCTCAGCCTTACTCTCTCTTCCACAGTCATCAGAGTCTAGTAGCAGGACAAAAGTCAGGATGATTGTTGATGGCCTGAGATGCAGTGGGAGACATTGGTCAAGCTCTAAGCACTCCATAGAGCCTGCTTCAACCATCAGAACAAATTGTTCTCAGTTGCTTATCCTGCCAGGGAAAGTCTTCACATGCTTGGGGTACACACCCCCTAACTCATCAACGGACTAAGACCTGTTGGTTACCCTCAGCCTGGTTTAGCCCATCCTCAGAGACAGTTTACAGGGGTGTGACCACTGTGCATGCTCTGGCTTCTTGGAGCCACAGATGAGAGTTGGGTGCCAGGTAGACACCAAAGGTGAATAAGCAGCCCTGAAAAGGGCTCAGCAAGTCCTCACACTAGAGGTGTTAGTCCTCCCTGAACACCCCATACACCCCAATAGTCACTTAAAAATACTTGTTGACAGGATGGGAGAGGGGGGAACCTTGAGGCAGGGAGACAAAGTAGAAGATATTGCAATAATCTGGGTGTCAACCATTAACATCTGGAAAAGCTTCTTCCTCCTCTGATCTTTCCAGGACTGGAGTCAGAAAGACTTGAATTCCAATCTAGTCTGGGAAACTTACTAGCTGGATGATTTGGGCAAATCATGTAACCTCTGCCTCAATCTCCTCAACTGTAAAGTGGGGATAGTAATATCACCCACTTCCCATTGTTGTTATGAGGATCAAACAAGATAATGTTTGTAAAGTGCCTCGCACTTTAGTGTCTGGTACATAACAGGTACTAAATCATTATTATTCATTATTTCTGCTTTCATTGACTTACCAGGTTCCATTTTGTGTCCTAGTTATTCTTGTACCTTTTATTCCCCATCCAATGGACCGTGTCCTGACATCTAGCACACTGTAGGTGTTTAATAAATGTCCATTGAATTCCAAAAGTCCATTTGTATGTCTACAAAACAGGGAGAGAATCACAGAGCTCAAAGGGACCACAGAGGTCAGCTAGTCCACCTAGAAAGAAAAGGCAGCAGCTTCTAATGCCCCACCGCCATCCAGCCTCTGGCTCCATCACATCCAGTGCAATCCAACTAGAATTTCTTATCACATCTGATGAGCAGGCAGGCACTTGCTGATCTTGGGGCTGAAAGCAGGAAGCTCTTTATGGGTAGGATCATCATCTAACACCTTTGTTTCCTACAATAACTAGGACAGCTCTGTGCACACAGTAGGTGTGCAACAAATGCATGTAGAGTTAAACTCATAAAACTCACAGAAAAACTACCTTTGAAATAAGCAGCCTCTCATAAACAGAGATTTCACAATTTGTAAAGAAGCAAATGAAGGGGAAGGGGGAAGGGGTGGGGAATCTTTCAAAAGAAAAGACATTTTCTCCCCAAAGCACTTGGATTTGGGAGCCTTTTATTTTACAATATAATAAATATAATCGCACATAGTAGGTGCCTAATAAAGGCTGGTGGTGAGCAATGGCATCGCTTTGTGATTTGGAAGCTGGATTTCTTAGGAGAGACATTAGTTTTGCTGCCTCCCTGTCATTCATTGACAGTTATTTGCATCCAAAGTGGGAAACGCATCATTTAAATTCCAGATGCTGAGTGTATAATTTTTCTCTTGATGGGTGCAGGCATGTTTCCCCATTGTTCCGCTCTACTCTGCCTGTTACTCAAATTGTTTGTGCAGAAAACTATTAATATTTTATAGCAGGTGGGGAGGAGGAGACAGCTACTTCTTGCATGGAGAGGAGGAGAGTCCAACTCCATCCTTCCCTGAGGTACCAACAAGGAGATGAACTGAATCCTCTCCACAGAACATATTCCATTCATCTGGTTGGGTGTCATGTCCCCCAGTGCCATGTCACCTCCTTGAGGGCACAGAATGAAGCCCCTTCTCACCTTTGTTATCCACAGTGATAACAGAATGTCCACCTTACACATAGTAGGTGCTTTGGAAGAAAGGCCAAAGCCTTTGGGAGAGAAGAGGAGAAAGCTCTTCGTTGGGCATAAGAGGACCTTGGTTTAAATCTAGGCTCCACCATAAATCTTTGGGAAAGTCGTAACCCCTCTGCATCTGAAAAATGAAGGGACTGGACCATATGGATTCTAACTTCTCTTCCTGCTTTAAATCCTCTAAATCAGAACAGTTCTGACCAGATGGAATAACCACAGCACCAACAGGAAAAATCTATTTTCCTGGAATTCTTTGTGCTTCTTAAGAAAGGGAAGGGCTTATGGGGGAGGGAAGGCACAAGGCGACACCTCAGGCTTCTGAAATACAGCTGTAGGAGTGATGGTAGCAAGCTGGGCAGGGAACAGTGAAAGAGGAGGAGCAAGAAAGGGTTGAGGCTGCAGTCGCAGCAGAAGGGCCCCTTGACTGGGAGATGGGAGAACCATGGACACATTGGAGCCTCTCTAAGACGTGGGAGCAGCTCCTTTCCCCACAAGGAAGTGAGGAGCAGACTCCAGATGTAAAAAGTATCCCTGCCCCAGGACCCAGGAAGCAGGGCTCTCAGGCTACAAAGACTTCCCCCGTTGGTAGCATGCAGCTTTGGCATTTTAGGAGAAAGGGGACAAAAAGGAAGATGCACCTGGAGGAGAGATGTTTAACTCTCCCCAGAGCAAAGAGGCTGGGACCTGGTGGCCCCTCTCTGTTTATTTGCACCAGCTGTCCCCATACCTGAAATTTTCTTTCCTTACCCTCAGCATGTAGTTTTTCTAGTTTCCTTGCAGATTCAGCTCAAATCGTACCTTCCAGAGGAGGTCCTTCCCAGTCCTCTAGCTGCCCTCCCCCCCCCCCATTACCTTCTCTCTATTGATAGATAGATAGATAGATAGATAGACAGATAGATAGATGGATGGATGGATGGATAGATCATGAATAGATGGATTATAGATAGATGGATGGATAGATAGATATATGAATAAATGGGTGGATGGATGAGAGGATAAATTAGATTAGATTAGATCTCCTGTGTATACATAGTTATTTGCATATTGTCTCTCCCATTAGACTGTGGATCCTAGAGAGGAGGGGAGATAGATCAGCCTTCTTTGTACCCACAAGCCTTAGCATAATGCCTGACACAAAGCAGGTCCTTAACAAATGCTTGTTGACTGACTGGCTGTTCGTTAGTATCCTACATAAATATTCTGTTTTAATTGTGCATTGTTAACCTATTGGGTGCAGCAATGAATAATTTAAAACCCTAGAGGAGAGTTCAAATGAGCCAGGGAAGAAAGATTCCCCTTGGGGCCACAGGACAACCAGTCAGTCAATAAACATTTATCAAGCACCTACTAAGTATCAGCCCCAAGCACCTAAGTACTAAGTACTTAGTACTAAGAAAGGCAAAAGTTCCTCCTCCCCTCAGGGAGTTTACAATCTAATAGGAGAAACAACATGATAACTATATACAAACAAGCTATCAGAGGGGTAAATAGGAAAAGATCAACAGAGTGAAAGCATTAGAATTAGGAGGGATTAGAAAAGTCTTCCCATAGAAAGTAGGATTTTAGCTGGGACTTGAAGCCACAAGGCAGAGGTGAGGGACCTGAAAAAGACTGCGAGAGAAAATATCCAGAGTGAAGAGATTAGAGTATCTTGTTCAAGGCATAGCAAGGAGATCAATATACTAGATTGAGCAGTCCATGGATAATTATTGAGAAGATCCCAAGATTTAATTTGTCTCTGATTAAGTCCAAAGTTCCAGAGAGTGAATTAATTTTAAATATTAATACTATGTTTATATTAAGTCTTAAAAGCCAAGGTTCCAACTGTCATGGTGGCCAAAGGGCTAAATAACCCAAGACAGTGGCTGGCTCAGATTTAAGGATGTGAAGTTTTGAGACGACTTCTTGGTGGTATTTGCAATAATGGACCTAACCTTGAGGAACCAGAGCCTAGAAGCAGCAGCCATGGGCAGTGGATGAGTTTAAACCTGGAGTCAGGAAGACCTTTTACTAACCATGACCCTCAGCAAATCCCTTAACTGTGTTAGGCTCCATTTCCTAGTCTGTATGAACTTGATGGCTTCAAAGCTCCCTTCCAGTTTCAGATTTATGATTCTGCTCATTCACAAGACAATAACAGCACCCCCAAAGCCAAGTAGCAAGAGAAAGGTCTTAGTACAATAGGTGTTTTCTGACCATGTAGACAAAGACCAGAGATGGGCAAGGAGAATAGCACCTTCAGGGGATGGGGAACTGACATTCACCTATATGGGGGAGAGACAAGGTTTAATGAACATAGTGGGCTATAGCCAAAGCATTAGAGGATTTTGTCTACACGTGCTCCATGAGTTCATTCCATTTTAACTAAACTTAAGAAAGTACTTAAGAAAATAAAAATATCCTCTGGGCTCAGAATTGAACAGAAGAAAGAGTGTAGGATGAATCACCTTCAGGGATTTGGGCAGAGTTTTTAATGACCCCATGCTTCTTCATGGACAAAAAAACAAAGTCACATGACATCATCCTTCTGTTCATACTCTATTGGCTATGATTCACAGACTTCTGAAATCTCTGAAGAATCAAAATTGCAGGTTACTCAAAAGGCAATGGGGAGACATATGGTGGGTGTTAGCAAAGAAGAACTTTGCATGATAAATGGCATAAAAGAGATGTATGGGATGGAAAAGGAGGGACACCACTCATGTTTCAAGAACAAGGACCAATGGAAAATATATGCACTCCAGAAATACCAATCTGATGATGAGAGGCACAAAAGAAGCCTCCTGGCACTCTCACTGTGGCAGAGGACTTACAAAAGAACATAGTCAAGAGTTTCACATGAGATGAGAAAACACCAATGGGCGATCATCCCCCAAAGTATCCAAGTGTCCTTCAGTGACTCTCAAATTTTTATATCTCAAGACCCCTTTACACTCTTAAGAATCATGGAGGACTCCAAAGAGATTTTGTTTATGTTGGTTACAGCTATCTCTATTTATCATGTTAAGTAGTGGTTAGAAATTGAAATTGATAAAATTTTAAAATATTTATTCATTTAAAAACAACAATAATAGACCCATCATATGTTAACATAAAAATATAGTTTTATGAAAAATAACTATATTTTCCCCAAAAAGTTTGGTGAGAATGGTATTGTTTCACACATCTTTGAAAATCTCTTGAACATCTGGCTTAATAGAAAAGTCAGATTCTCATATCTGCTTCTGTATTCAATCTGCTGTGATAAGTTGTTTGGGTTAAAATATATGAAGAAAATTTAGCCTCACACACACACCAAAAAAAGTCGTTGGAAAAGGGAGAATTTTATAGACAAGTAACATCTTAGCATTTTTAAAAATTCTTTTGCCTTTGAGTGCTCCCTAAAAGAGTCTCAGGGACCATCAATGGTCCTCCAACCACACTTTGATCAGTTTCTACTTTAAGTCATGTAGGCCATAGCAGAAGGGAAGACAAAAGGATAAGATGAATTCCTCAGCTCCTCACTCTCACACACCCACCACATCCAGACAAATGGTAAACCCTTCCACCTCTGCCTCCAACAACATCTCTCATATCTGATCCCTTCTCCCATCGCACGTAGCAACCATCTTAGTTTATGCCTTCATTACCCCTCAGTTAAATTCTTTCCTGAGTGTCCTAATTGGTCTCCCCATACAGACCCTGCTGCCAAGCACAGGTCTGATCATGTGATTTTCCTCTTTCAACTCCAGCAGCTTCCAATTGCTTCCAAGTTCAAATAGAAATTGTTCTGTTTAGCTTTTCACAACTTGACTTTAATCCATCTTTCCAACCTCACTGGACATTAATAATAACAATGGTTAATATTTCCATGACGTGATTTGCAAAGTGCTTTATATGTTTTATCCTATTTCATCTTCACAACAAAACAATGAGGTAGGTTAAGATTATTGTTCCCATTTTACAGAAGAGAAAGCCGAAGCTGAGAGGTGTCTGCTTTCCTAGGGTCTCATTCTCCTTGTCCATCACTGTTCCTTGTGTACACCGTCAGAGAACAGCTTTCACATCAATACCATTTTCTTGCTCCCTGGCTACAGGGCATTCTGTTATTGTCTTGTGAATTCACAGAACTGTAAATTTAGACATGTTGTTGTTCAGTCCCTTCAGTCTTGTCCAAATCTTCATGACCCTATTTGGGGTTTTCTTGGCAGAGATACTAGACAGGTTTGCTGTTTCCTTCTCCAGCTCATTTTACAGATGAAGAAACTGAAGCAGACAGGGTTAAGTGGCTCTCCCAGGGTTGCACAGTTAGTAAGTGTCTGAGGCTGGATTTGAATTCAGGTCTTTCTGACTCCATGTCCAGTGCTCTGTTGATTGCATGATCTAGCTGCCAACAACATTATTCCCTATCTTGTACTAATTACAGTCAAACTGGTCTTTCCTCTATTCATCAAACACGATACTCAATCTGTACAGAATAACTGAATCTGCTCCCCTGCTCGCCTCCTCCCATCAGAACCCCATCCCTCCTTCAGGATGAAGTTCAAGTGCCATTTTCTGCAGGATATCTTCCCTGATTCTCCCACCACCAGCAGCTGCTAGTGCCCTCCCTTGGTAACCACTTTGTCCTAGCTAGTTTCTGTGCATTTGTATTTATTCCTTTAAGTCCATAGACCTAGAGACAGAAAAGGCCTTAATGACCATCTAATCCAACCCCCGTTTCTTACCAATGATGAAAACTAAAGCCCCAGAGGTTAAGTGTATTAAGCAGCAGAGAAGGGACTCGAACCCAGATCCTCAGGCTCCAGAGTCAGTGCCCTTTCCGCCAGGATAGGCTACCTCCATGTCTCTCTCATGTACTTCTTGTCTCCCCAACAGAATGTAAACTCCTTGAGAGCAAGTGTTTGTACCTGCAGCACCTGGCACATAGTAGGTGCTCAGTAAATGGTTATTGATTACCTAATTCCCTTCTCTCAAAGAATTCATAACCCAACTGGTGGGGAGTGAGTCAGAGGCAGAAGAGAAGACCGAAGAGTGGAATGGAAAAAAAAAAAAACGTAGCTAAAACCACATTCTAGCTGGGTGGTGCAGTGGATAGAACACCAGCACTAGAGTCAGGAGGACCTGAGTTCAAACCCAGTCTCAGATACTAACTAGCTGTGTGACCCTGGGCAAGTCACTTAACCCTGATTGCCTCCTAGTAAAAATAAGTAAACAAATTGCATGATTGAGAATTTAGGGACCTAAAACCTCAGTTTCCTCATCTGTAAAATGAGAGGACTAAATTTGCTAACCTCTGCTCCTATGACCCTAGTCCAACCACTTACTTTATAGATGAGAAAAGCAAGGCTCAGAGAAAGGCACAGACTTGCCCAAGGTCTCATAGCTAGGGGCTATCAGAGCCATAACTCAGAGCAGGTGCCCTGACTTCTTGCCCAAGAATCTCTCCACTCTACTCCCCTGTCTCTCATAGCCCAGCTGCCCATGGACCAGTGCTGGGGCCCCCGACCAGGACCCAATGCATTACCATTTATAATCCAGGAATATTTTTGGTAAGTTGGCTCTCTGTTCTAACTGCAGGGACATAAAAGATGTTTGAAAGAAAATCCAATTAAGCATGGGAAGAATTCAGATAGGGAGATACCCAAATAGCTGGTCTTTGTCCTTTACGTAATGCCTCCTTCCTGCAGTTAGAATTCAGCTCTGCTGCACATCAAGCTCAGGTATTCATTTGGAAGAGTGGCTCCCCAAACGCCAAAGCAGAATCACAGAATTTCTGAGCAGGACACAGAAACCCCTTTGAATATACCTTCCAAATGTACTCCAGAAAAGCAACCAATAATTAAAAGCCTCCACAATCTCTCTAGTAGACAGTAGAAAATGTCAAAAGCAGAGCCCCATAACCCTCCTGTGTCCCCTCCCCTCAGCTACCTGAGGAAAGGCCAGTGTAGTTCCTTGAGACCCAGCCAGGCAAGCCATCTCAAAAAAAGTCCCAGCGTGGGTCCCCAGTGCCAAGCTCAGTCAATCAACATGCATTTATCAGATGTCTACTACATGCCAGGTACAAGCATTTATTAGGCACTGGAGGCATGGAGATTAGAGAGTTAACAATGGAATAGTCCTTGCCCTATAGGGGCTTCCTGGGATAGAGATAAGTATATACAAAGTATATAAGTATGTGTCTTTCTGTGTGTGTGTGTGTGTGTGTGTGTGTGTGTGTGTGTGTGTGTGTGTGTAAGAAAGAGAGAAACACAGAGACAGAGAGAGACAGAGACACAGAGACACAGAGAGTCATTCCAGGGGAACAGAGGCCAGCAACTAAGCAACTAGGGGTCTCAGGAAAAATCTCCCATACGAGGTGGTGCTTGAACTAAGCTTTGAAGGAAACTAGGTATTATAAAAAGCAGAGGTGAGGACAGTCAACAAGACTTTATTGGACACCTACTGTGCTAAGAGCTGGGGATACGAAAATGAGGGAAAAGAGCCCCTGCCCTGAAGGTATTCTTAGTCTAATAAGTATATACAACAAGGTATTCATGTAAATAACTGTCTTTATATAAATAGGTGAGTATGAGGAATTCCAAGAAGAGGAGCTTGGCTGGACTGCAGAGCGTACAAAGGGTCATAATCCCCAGGAAGTTTGATCAGAATCAAATTGTGAAGAGCTTTAAACACTGAAGAGTTTCTTTTGAGGAGCCTATCTGAATTAGAGCACCAGATTTGGAGACAGGAGGACTTGAATTCAAAGTCTGCCTCAGATACCTGTTAGCTGTACGACCCTGGACCAGTCACTTACCCTTTGTGTGCCTTGGTTTCCTCATCTGTATAGTATGTGTATGTGTATATGAAAGTAATAGAAGAATAGAGAAGTAATAGATCCTAGAAGTAATAGAGAGCCATTGAAATTTACTGGGCATGGGAATAACATGGTTAAACTTTTGGAACATCACTCTGCCATTTATATAGAGGATGAGTCAGAGAGAAGAGATTGAGAATTTAGGGACCCTAAAACCTCAGTTTCCTCAACTGAGGGGGGAGGATGGAAAGGGAAATAAGCAGGTAGATGGCACCTATATTACGCCAGGCACTGTGCTAAGCTAACATTTACAGATCTTGTCTCATTTGGCTAGGAAGCTACTGTGATAGTCCAGGAGAGAGGAACAAAGTTCCCTCCACTCACCATCTCCCTAGCACTCAGGTTGGCCATTAGCTGAGTGGATCCCGAGCCCTGTCCTTAGGCAAAACTGCAGTAACCCCTTCGGCCATCTCTTTTGGCAGCTTCCCTGGATGCAAAGGACATCCTTTCCCCTCCTCCAAGATCCAGCTATGGATAAGTTTCTCCATGGTACCTACCCTGATTCTAACCAGCTTAGTAATATAATACATAGAAGGCTGGACAGGAAGACGAGTTCAAATCCCACTGCAAATACTTACCAGCTCTGTGACAAACTATTTAATTCTAAGTGTCCCAGCTTTCTTAAACTATTGTTCACTTTTTGATGCTCTCTAATAACTCTCTAAGATGATCAAAGAAAAGATGCATTGGCAGAAGACTTTTTAAATTTTTTTTGAAGTGATCAGGGTTACATGACTTGCCTATGGTCACACACTTAGTAAGTGCCTGAGACTGGATTTGAACTCAGGTCACCTGACTCCAGATCTGGTGCTCTATCCATGGTACCACCTAGCTGCCCCCCACCCCCACACCAGAGTCTCCTTAAGGAGAATTCGTCATGCTCTCACAGATTCAGTTCCAATTCTTGTCTTTTCAGGCTAAAGAGAAGTTGAGCAGAAGGAGTTGAAAGGAAGGACATTCTAAGGTGAAGTCACTTTTCCTGTGGAGTTTTTTTGCTCAGCCAAACAACCCCTGGAGGGCAGTGATTCAGTCAGTTAACTTTCTGCTTCTGCTACTTCCAAGTCTCTTGACCTTGCTAAGCCTTAGTTTCTTCCTCTGTAAAATGGAGATACTTGTTACCAAGAGAGCTTAGCTCAGGGTCCTATAGGCTGGGTGGCCACAGCAGACTGAAGACAACTACTGTCTCCTTGTTTCAGGGACTCTCCAAGAGCTCCTGTATAGCCTTGCCATTGGCTTCCCATAGGCACTACAAACATAACATGGCTTTGCCTGCTCTCAGATGGAAAGGGTGTACACTGACTGAGCTGAATGCAGGGGCCCTGCACAGGTTCAAAAAATGAAGGAGAAGGAGATGGAGGTCAGTAAGCAAAGACACTGGATAAACCAGAGAGTAGGAAACAGTGTCTGGAAAGCAAGGAGAAGATGGTGCAACAGAGCAGTATGTAAGAAAAGAAGAATCCGTGGGTCACAGATTTAGAAGGAACTTTAGTGACCAGCTAATCAAACTCCCTGCCCCTGCCTTTTTTTATGAGAAAATTGAAGCTCGACCTATTACATGACTTGTCCAAGGTCACACAGCTAGTGACTATCAGACACAGGAAGCATACCCAGGTCTTGGTTACCTTAAGGACCACACCCTATCCACTAAGCGCCATGCCATATTGGGTTAATCACTTGACTTTGCTAAGCCTCAGTTTCATGATCTGTAAAATGGAGATAATAATACCATCTACTTCACAGGGTTGCTGTGAGGACTAAATGGGAAAATATATATAAAGTACTTCGCAAGTCATAAAACACTCCCAAATGTCAGCTGTCTTCTTCACTATCATCTTCATTACCATCAAGGTCTTCTGCCTCATACCAAGGATCATCTTTGTTTAAGAATTTAGACTTTATCCTCCGGATTGCAGAAAAACTGGGGAGGGAATAAGCATTACGATTTTCATAGACTTTGCAGACTCTCACAACTTAAAGAGTAGGTCAGACAGAAACAACTGTTGAAAGGGAAAAGGAATCCCATTGTCATGACTACCATAATCATGGCTCCGGTTTCTTAGCACATTCGAGGTTTACAGATCACTTTCACCCAACAACCCTATGAGGTAGGGAGTACAGATAATATTTTATCCCCAAAATATAAGAAAAAAGTCAAGGATCAGAAAGGAAAATGACTTATCCAGGGTCATATAACTAGGAAGTCTCCAAGCCAGAACTTGAACCCAGATTTTTCTGACTTGCCTTCCAAGACTCTTCACACCAAAGGGAAGAGTTTATCTTCCTGTCTCTGATAGCCATTTTACATTGGAATTAAGATCCAAAATTATATTTTTGTTTCAAAACTATTTTTCAATGCTCTAAATCATACCTATATCAATTTTCAAAGACTTTTTACTGAAGTCCAGCAGGTAGTGCAATCTCGAATGGGATAAAGGGATTGTGGTTGTATGGTTTGTCCTTCATTTTCAAAGAGGACCGTGACATCAGGGAAATAATGACATGACTTGCAGTTGACTTTGATTTGAGTGAGTGAAAGCTGTGCAAGGTTATCAGCCTCACTTTCTCCTCCAGAGCCATCTGAGTCCAGTGGCCAGATATCTATCAGGAAAATGGCTCAGATGCAGTGGGAGACCTTGGCCCTTTTAAACTCAGGTCTTTTTCATTCTCACTTTGAATGAGGCAACACCCATTCAGTGAATAGGACTCTTTAAGAAGTGAGTCAAGGGATGGTTCCTTTAATTTAAAAAAAAAAATCTGAGAAGGGAAGACCCTCAGGGTTGCTGACCAAAAGAAAAACAGTTACTATTTACATTCACTCTAAGCCAGGACAGCCCACAAATATCCATTAAGTGGTGCTTGGGCAGGGACCTGTTGTCCAGTCTATGAGAGCCAGAGTGAATTGGGTTTAAGGCTTGATTTTTGAGAAAGAAATCTAGCCGGCAAACCCCAAGATAACTTAACATTCCAGTGATCTGGGATTTGTAGGTTGTGAGTAGTCCCTTTAACTTTTAGCTTTTGATGGCCAAAAACTAATGGGACTACCCACACCTACAAATTCCAGATCACTGGAATATTAAGTGAATGCCAACTTCCCCAAAACTAACCTATGCTGACCAATACCTATACATAGTCAATAATTAATCATCAATAAACATTTATTAAGTGCCTACTATATGCCAACCACTGTGCTAAGTGTTGGGGATAAATATAAAAAAAGATAGTCACTACCCTTGAGAAGCTTACAATCTAATGAAAAAAAATACATACAAGGAAGCTGAAAATCCAAGGAGGTGGGGAAGGTACCTAATGTGAGGGCATTGTAGAGATGGCCCAGAGCAGTATAATCAGATGAGGAATGCATGATATTTACCTACATATGCAACATACTGCTGGTTAAAGACTCTAGAGTAGGGATTCTTAATCTTTTGTGCCTCATGGATCCCTTTGGCAATCTGGTGAAGCTGTTGAACCCTTTATCAGAATAGTTGTTTATGAGATCCATAATTGAAGGAATACTAAATTTCAGATAGAGATTAGAGAAAGTAAATGTGTGATTTTTTTCCATATTCAAGCTCACGAATTCCTGAAATCTATCTATGAATTCCAAGTAAAGAGATCTAGATTAGAGAGCAAAACAATCTCAATGCCACCTTGCAAATACATTGGAGAAACCCCCTAGTCTCACAATATATCTGATCAACTCATTTGTCCTCTAAAATATCCCAGAGGAATAAAATTCCCATCAGTGGTTTACTCCAGTCAGGAAAATATTGAAAAGGCAGCCTTCATGCTGTTGGTAGCTTGGGAAAACATGATTTTCTATTTGCTGAATCCCAAGATCTATCTTAATATTGAGTTCATTGAGGGTTGGGGGTTAGAGAAAAAGAGAGGAGAGACAGGTGGTTTGCTTGTGTCAGGGAAGAATTAACAAGCATCCTGGCCAAGCCTGGCTGTCAGATATCTGGCTGAAGGGATGGGGCCATTACCTACAATTTTTGGGCTCCATGTGTTCTTGGTTCCCATGTGATCTATATCTACAAAGTATTTAATAAGGAGCTGAATTTTGGAAAGGTTCCCAGTTATCACAAGTTTCTTTGTCACTAACCCTTTCCCATGGCATTGAGCTCCACTCATTAATGTGTCTGCTACTGATAGGTCACCCAGGAAAAAGCCAATACATTTTCTTCCCAGACAGGCACCTTGATGTACAGAAAAAGTTTGAGTTTCTAAAATAAGGAGAGAAACCAAATTCTTCACTGACTTCTGCATTTTCTGACTCAAATAAATGGGGAGACAGGGGCTCAAGCAGACTATCACCCCCCCCAAATATTCATTTCAATGACTGGGAGAAAAGATCTTTTTCTTTAGTTTTGAGAGTGACTTTGAAAAGGAAGGCATTGTCTATCAGTTCAAGGGGAGACATGAATGAAACCAAGGAAGCCAAGAGATGGAGATGAGGAGGGAAGAAATCCCAGCCATGAGAGACAGCCAGTGAAAATAGCCAGAGTCAGGAGATGGGGTGTCTTGTGAGAGGAACAACAAGCAAGCAGACCAATGTCATTGAATTTTAGAGTCTGTAGATAAGGAGTAAGGTATATGAAGACTGGAAAGGTAGGAGAGGGACAAGCAATGAAGGGTTTTAAAAGCCAGATTGTATACTTGATCTCAGAGGTAAGAGGGAGCCACTGCAGGAAGGTGGGGTGACATGGTCAGTAAGGAAGAAGCCAGCAGGTAAGAAAAGATTCAAGACTGCCTTGCCATGGAAGAGTAAGGAAAGCATGAGCTCTGGAGTCAAAGGACCTGGGTTCAAATCCTGTCTACTTGGGTGACATTAAGCATTTCTTAACCTCTCAGGCCTCAGTTTCTTGATCTGTGAGATGAGGGGATTGTACTAGGTAGTCACTGAGTTTCCTTCTAACGCTACATCTAGGATTCTATGACCCCTTAGTACTTAAATTTACTGCACGTAACCTCCAGGTTGGAAACATGTCCACTGCTTCCCTTTGAAGCTTTCACCCTACCCCCATAACATGTGGTTCCCCATGGTTCTTTAATGCTAATCACATTGGAGTAGGCACCTTCACCAGGGATGTAGCCATCCACCCTTTCTCATCCCCGGCCATTTTTGTCCAAGACTCCCACAGAGGGTCCACCCACTCACTATGCTAGGATTCAAACCCTCCTCTGGGACCTTGAACACTAGTGGGTACCAGGGCAGCCCACCTGTTGTTTTGTCTCACAACACATGCCAGATCTCTCAGGTGCCAACCACAAAAAGCCGTTGAACTGGGCAGCGAGCAGGAGCTCTTGCTGGGTCATGTCTACAGCCTTAGTTGGCTCAACTTTAAGAGCTTCCTGCATTCTTCCTCTTCTTTATCTTCCCACTCATTAAACCCTTTTCAGATTGGGCTTTCCACAGTCTCAGCTTCACAAAGAGAGATAATAAGGTATCACCTGTAAAGAGTCCTTCTTCATTCGATCAGCAAGCATTTACTGAGTGCTCCCCATGGGCCCAGGACTGGCTTCTAATTGTCATTGCTGCAAAATGGGAATAAGAATCCCCAGGGGGCTTCCTTCAAAGGGCTATTGTGAGGCTCAAATGAGATGAGAGATGTCAGACTCCTTCATACCCTCCAATGCTACCTCAATGTCGGCTCTTGTTACTAAAATCATTGTTATATTCAAATAGAGACAAACATTCAATTGGAGCTGGGCTTTCTTATCCTGGGCAGATCGTACTCCCTCCATGCCTCCCCAGGTGGCAGGACCCTTGTCTAGGCCACCATGGTCCATAGATGGGCTGTCCTTGCTTTCTGTTGACACAGTGACTATCCCCAGGAAACATGTGTGGTACGTTGGTTATCTATCCCTCACTTTCACCATCTGAGCAGCCCATCTGCTCTATCACTCATACAATTCCTCGCTAATCTTTCCTTTCATGCTGCTTCTTAATTCCTCTTTGGTGACAGGCTGCAGCCTGCTAACACCCTCTCCATTGCCCTCTGGGTGAGAACACGTTTTCCATTCTTTAGGAGACCACAGTGTTCCATGACTCACAGCTACATAACTATTATTAGTGGCAATGTTATTGCTATTATTATTATACTTATTAACTATAACACTATATTTGGTGATAAAAAGAATGACAAGGTAGAAAAGAAAGTCCCTGACCAGTTTATAATCTGGGGGTAAGAGAGAGTGAGGGGATAACAAAAGACCTTGAAGGGAGAACAATTACAAAGAGACTCATTGCCAAGGGCATGTCTGACAATAGCATAGGAAATAAAAGTTCACCAGAGAGTGCTGGATCCCTAGGGGTCATCCGTTCCCATTTCTCACCCCAAACCTTCAGTGGTAAGAAGCAATTTGTGATAATCCTTCATTTTTGCCAACAGCCTTTTCATATCTGCTGTCATCTCTGATACTCATCTCTTAAGACTGTTTGTGATGATGCTTTTCCCCAGGAATTCACTACAATTCATTCATTGCAAAATATATGAAATTTTTCTGCCCCTTCTTTTCTCTCTTTTCTCCACTGAACTCCCATTTTATTTTGCTTCTGGTTTTCCATGTCCATCTTTTTAAAAAGCAATCTATCACAGATTAAGACTATTACCAAAATGTTTCACCTTCGGGAAGTCATTCTCCAATACTTGAGACATATCAGCTAGGGACACCCCATAGAAGAGGTGGGAACATCAACATGATTTGATTCCCTTCTTTTTTCCAGAAAAAAAAAACAGATCGATTATAAAACAATATTTTAAAATGGATCACAAGAAAGTTTGTCATTTTACTTTTGCTGTCCCCAAAACACACACACACACACACACACACACACGTTTCCAAAACTTTCTGCTTAGAAATCTATTGACATTTTACTCACTTACAAGAAAATATTCTCTAATAATAAAGGAAACCCATATTTAAATGGCTCTAAGGTATTGCTTCACCCCCATCATATTGGCAAAATGTAAAAAGAGAGAGTTGGTGAGACTAGCTTGAAGGAGTGTGGGAAACGCACAGATGGTAGAGCTATGGATTGGTCCGATCATTCAGGGGGAAAACTGGAATTGTATGTGAAGGAGTCATTAAACTGTTCATACACCTTGACCTCAGGGACTGTCTCTGGGCATGACCCCCAAAGAGACTAAAGACAAAAGAAAATGTTCCACCTAATCCAAAATATTCATAATAGCATTTTTTGTAGTAGCTAAAACTGAAGGGGGCAAGGTTTAGGTGCTCATTGGTTGGTGAATGACTCAACAAGCTGTGGTATTTCAATACAGTTGAATATCATGGTACCATAATAAATGAGAAATACTAGAAATTCAGAGAAACAACTACAAAAACCACAAAGACTGAAGAAGGTAGCACCAGAAAAACAACCTACACAATGATTCCAGTAGACAATACTAGATAATAACAGAAATCAGATCAAATGCAATGATCAGCTGTGGTTCTAGGTACTGATTTCGATCCTATTTACTCTAGGTACACAGAACATGGCATATTCCATCACTTACAGTCACTGGAGTTTTTTGCTTGTTCGTTTGTTTTTTTGTAGAGAAGGGCATTATAGGAGGGGAAAGAGAGAACAAGGAAGCCTGCAGAGAAGGGGCACCTGGGCTGGCCCTAAAAGAAAGGGAGAGATTGCAAAGTTGTTAACACACACAGACCAGATGCTCTTCCAGATGTAGGGGACAGCACACAAAAAGCAAGGCCAAATTGGAGAAAGGCAAGTAGAGGTTCTGTGAAGGAGAGCCACCCACAGAAGGAGTAGAAATGCAGTTGGAACCAGACTGTGAATGCCCAGCTAAGATACTTGAGTTTTATTCAATAAGTAATGGGAAGTCCTTGACTTCTTTTTTGCTGTAAATGCGGATTGACTGATGATAGGAATACATTTGATTTTACTGTTTAGAGTGCAGAAGGTAGAGCATTATTGGTGAAGTCAGAAGAGGTAAGACCTGAGTTCCAATTCTTCCTCAGACACTCCCTAAGTGACAGCTCCCCTAAGCTTGACCTTTACCAGCTGGAAAATACACCAGCATCAACCTCCTTCATTGGGTGGTTGTGAGGACCATGGGAGAATTGTAGGCAAGACACTCTGCAAATACTTTTAAAAGCATTACATAATGTGAGTTGTTACTGATGTTATCATTCTCAAATTATTCAAACAGAAGGAAGGAGAAAGAGAAAATATCCTAATCATTGTTCCAATTATGTCCCTTCCAAGTAAGATCATAGAATCACAAGAATTTTAAATAATATTTTCAATTACATAAAATTATATGAAAATATAATTTTACATAATTATTTTTGATAATCTAATTGCATTGTATTTATTTGATATGTACTCTATGCATTCATGTTGCCTCCCCCAACAGAATCTAAACTCCCTGAGCGCCAGAACTGTTTCATTTTTGTCTTTATATTTTCATAGGAGGTGCTTAATAAATGCCTTTGATTCATTTATTCTAGATAATTAGGGGAATGTAGAGGGCGGGAGGCTAGTAAACATCCCAAGGGGAAAAAATAGTTGTTTAAACTGCAGCATCACAAATCTATGGAAGGCAAATACTTTCAATATTTTCCTAGGCACTGAGCACTAGAGTGTCTGGCAGGCTGAACTTCAGTGAAAAACCACACAACTGTGTTAGAAAGAAAGATATAATAGGAACCATGGAACCCATCAGGAGATGGGCTTCATGGACCATCAGGGGAAATTCTTAGCTCAGTACAAACACACACCTCTTCCAAAAATGATACCTACATAAGAATAAAGTCCTTAAAAATGATCCTAGGAATTTAATATACAGAAATTGCTTCCCAAAGAAGGATAGCAATAGAAATTTCTTGAACTCAGTTTTCCAACCTTGACATAAGGTTATGTGGGCTTTGAAACTCCTGGCAGAAAAGGAGGGGAAAAAAAGACCACTGGTTACTCTTCTGCCCAAGAGAATTCTTCTATCTACCACACCCACAGAAAAGATGAGGTGTCATAATGCATCCCACAGCTTTATCCTACAGAAGAGAAGAGAGACAAGGTAGAAGCCAAAAAAAGCTTCCTCTCACCTAGCTGCCAGATAGAGAAGAAATAGAAGGCAAGAGAAAGGCACCTGTGTGCTAAAGCAATCTGAGCTCATGCTAGGATCCAGGACTATTTCTTCTCTTCTTCTCCTTGGGGGTTAGCAATAATGGCCTATATTTTTCTGCCTTTCAAGCTGAAAACGCCACACCTGAAGGTCAGTGGAGGTGTTGATTAGCCAATCCATGAGCATTTATTAAGTACTTATTATGTGCCCAGCACTGGGGATACAAAAAAGGCCTTTTTCTGAGGAACAGATCAGTTTTTAATCCAAGGGTCTTGCTCTATTCATAACAGGAAGCCACCCACTCAATTCAGTCAACATTATTGGTTGGGATTCCCTTTAGTGACAAAAGCTTAGTCAAATAGAGCAGGTCATTCCACATCTCCACCCCCACTCCAGAGAACTGAAGGTGTCAGTTGTTAGCTTTGGCATCATTGAAGGAGACTGAGCAGGTCCCCTCCTGATAACAGGAGGAAGAGAAGTCATGAGAAATCATCACACCTACTTCACAAGCTGGGGTGAGATCAGCCCTGTCCCTGTGCTACCTCCCCTCCAACCCCACCTCCACAACACACAGTCCTGCCCTCTTCTAGCCCAATTAAAATATATAAAGCATATTCTCCAAATGAACAACTGGAACAGATGGTCTGGCGATAGATATTCATATTGCAAAACTTTTTTTCAAAGAACATTTTGTTTTCTTGGAATTCTAATGGTCTGGGACAATTCCAGGGATTTCACTGCACCTCTGACCTATCTGCTCAGGGTCCTGTTTTCCAGGTAGCAAAATGATGAATTAATGAGAGCTAATGTGCTAATGGTCTTCCTTGTCACCTTAACTCAAAGGAGAGAAGTGATTCTCCAGCACTGAACAGCTGCTTGGGGGCTGACAAACCTCTCATCCCGTTTCCGATCTCATCCAGCACATAAACTTCCTTCACCTTTCCCCTGCTTCTCTTTTCTTCTTTCTCCTCTCTTCCTCCCTTCCTCCCTCACCCTCCAGTCTCCCAAGAGAAGAGTTCTCAGGCAAAATCCCTCTCACTTTCTCACAGAAACAACTGAAAGGAAAGGCTTATCTGCGGAAGTCATCAAACGGTACCCTGGAAATGATGTAATCCAGTGCCCTCTTTTTACAAATGAGAAAAGCAAGACCCAGAAACCAGGAGTGATTTCCCCAAGGTTATGAAGGTATTAATAGAGCTTGGATTTAAATCCAGAACATGCCCATAAAGCAAGAAGATAGAAACCTTGGAGATGATCTAATTCAATCTTCTCAGCTTTTTAAAGAAATGATGTGACACTATTTTTTTTTAAATAATGTTAATTGATGCTTTTTTTTTACCATCACAAATGATTCCTACTGACTCCTCCACTCTCATAGAAACCTCCCTTGTAACAAAGAAGTATTGAAAAGCAAAATAAATCAAATTTGGGATGTGCCTGACAAGGTACACTTTATTCAGCTCCTCTAATATACTGCCCCTCTACTGAAAGCAAAGAGTTTTGCTTTTCAGTTGGTCCTCTGAGGTCACAATTGGTCATTGCATTAACCCAAATGATCACTCAGTGTTGAGTTCTTTTATATTATTGTAATTATGTGTAAACTGTTCCCCTGGTTCAGTTTTTTTCATTCTATATCCAATCATATAAGTCTTCCTAAGTTCTTTCAAATTCTTCATATTTATCATTTCTTAAGACACAGTAATATTCCGTACATTATTAATATAACATAATTTTGTTTAGTTATTTCTCAGTCAACTGGAACCCTCTTTTCTTGCTGCCACCAAAAATATTGCTATCAATATTCTGGTATACATAGGACCTTTCTTTCTATCACTGGCTTCCTTAGGGTATATGCCTTCTTATATAGTCCATGATTGTTTTCCAGAATGTTAACTTCCTCATTTTGTTCATAGACTCACAGTAACAACTCCTCTAGGGTAATTCCCACACTCAGTGGAAGATTGGAACTCATAGAACAATTTCTACCGATTTTCCCAGTGTTCTAGGGGATAATCCATAGCGTCAGGGCTAAAGTTTCTAGTAGTCTCGAAATATCACATACCCCAAACTCTAGGGAACACTGTCCCACAAATATACATAGAGTCCACAGGAGGAATAAGTTTAAATTTAGAGTTCAATGATATTGAGGCACATGTGTAGGGAACATATGTGGTAAAGGGGTACCTCAAAAGTCCCGGCACTGGGAGTCTTTTTCTCCCTTTATGGAATCTGTATGAAGTTCCCCTTAAGTGGATCTCTCCAAGGGATGATGTCATTCTAGAGTTGATAGCCAACACTTCTCTATCAGGAAGAATCATCTCTCTGTAGCTACTTCTTCTGCTCTCTACCATGACCACACTGGTGATGTAACCCTTGCTACCACCTCTGTTTTCCTCCTCAAGGGCTTGGCTGGAGCTTCTCTTCCTGAAGACTGGACTATTTCTTGAATTCTAGATGCCAAACTGGCTTACTCTGTCGTACATAGGCCCAGAGCTTTATCTGCTTCTTTCAGTCAATCACAAAGTACTTTGTTCCTCTTAAGTTGACTAAGGACTTTTCATACCTAGTTAATGTTCTTGATTGATTGAATGAGCCAATCTGAATTTCTGGGTCTTCTGTGGTTACGTTAATTGGGGTGGGGAGTAGAAGTCTCTACTCTTACACTAAGATCATAGAACTAAATCAGAAGTTCTTAACCTTCTTTGAATCATGGATCCCTTGAGTGGTTTGGGGAAGCCTATGGACTCCTTCTCAGAATCATGTTTTTAAATGCATAAAATATGTAAGAATACAAAATAAATCAATTTTATTAAAATACAATTATGAAAATATTTTAAAGCAAGTTCATAGACTCTCCAGTTAAAAATGCCTGATTTAGAGAGTTTTTAAAAATTCGTTTTCATTTTGAATTTCACAAACATGAACATTTTGGTATAAAAATAATAGGGGAAAGGATTGTATATGAGATAGAAATGTATATTAAATCTAACACAGTAGTAACAAAATTGTCCTGTGTTCACTCTTTACCTTCCTCTTGCTCTCTCCTCATCTTTTTTTTTTTATCAGTGTCACCACCCACTAACTCCCCCATCCTAAATAAAAGCCCTCACTTGAAACAAGTAAGTCTAACCAAGAGCAAGCAATGCATGCATGTCTGAAAAGCTATGGATGAGATCCAGTCCAAAAAACCTCTGCCAAGAGGCAGGAAGGGTACTTTGGCTTCAGCCTTCAGAAGTCATGCCTGGTCTTTGCACTGGTCCAGGTTCTGAGTCAAAGTTGTCTTCCTTTATATTCTTATAGTCATTGTATAAATATTATTCTTCTGGTTTTGCTCAAGTTCCTTGTTTTTCAGCTGAAGTATATGAGGCTCTTTGACTCCAACTCTTTGCATTAGTCCATACTATCTTTTCCTCTGAGCCAGTGGACAGAGACTTGGGCTAGAAGTGAGTCTCTTATCTTTATAAGAAGTATACCCTGGTCCTACTCCCAAGGGAATTTGGAAAATACTTAACTTGTGGAAAATAAGATGTTGCCATAAGCAATTTTAGACTACGACTCTAGTCACACATATCACACATGGAAAATGCCTCATAGTCTTAAAAGCAACAACTGTTCAGCTAATGTTACCAGTAGCAGACGGTGCTTTCATGGGAAGCACAACAATGGAGGCAAAGTGGGTGCCCATCAGTTGGAGCACAACTGAAAAGACGGGGACATATGCATATGGTGGACAATGACTGGTCAACAACAAAAACAATCAGTGTGAGGAATTCCGAGAATCCTGAGAAGACTTCTTTGTACTGATGCAGACTGAGAAAAAGAACAAAGAAGAAGAAAGCTGAAATCAAGTTAAATACTATAACTGAGTGGGATCTCAGGAAATAAATGATGAAATGCACGCTTCCATTGAGAGAGAAGTTGGGGACTAGAAATACAAAATATTGGATATGCCTTCAGACAGGACCACTCTGTTAGTCATTGTTGCTTAACTATTTTTTAAATTGCAGAGTTCTAAAGGACAAACGGAGGAGGGTAGGAATGTAAAGGCAATATATCAGCAAATAACTCTGATATAAAATAAGAAGGCATTAAGAGGATTTTTAATAAATAGAGGTACCAAGGTACAAAGTACAGAAATATTAGGAAGCTCTCTCCAAACTCTCAGGTAAACCTGAAGGAACAAAATTTGTGCAGCTAAAGACCATGTAATCTGGACTTTAAAGCACTGTTAACTCTATCTAAGGCCAAATGTAATCCCCTTGGATTCAGCTTCTGTCTTCCATCTTGCTATTTCTGTATTTCAATTAGATGGTGCTGCAAGGCCCTGTGGTTCAGTGGGCTAAGCACAGGCCTGGGAGGTAGAAGTTGATTAATTTTTCTCTCCATCAAGGTTTAAATCAGCCATGCTCTCCAAAGGAATATAACTTGGGGGATTTGGGGCTTACCATCATACTAGGGTAGCAAAGGGAATGGGAAAAAGCTGACTCCCTATCAACACCATAAAGGGAGGGGAAATCCACTCATCTGGATTGTAGGGTGAGTTTCTTTTAACCATTCTCTCCCTGGTTCCTTAGTTTTAAGGGAGGGGAACTGACCTACCAGAGGAAAGGAAAGGCAAGGAGGCTTGGCAGGGGAAGGAGGGATAGCATGGTATGGTGAAGAAGTCTGGGCTTGGAGGGAGAAAGAAATGCATTCAAATATCACCACACACGCTTGCTAGCTATGTGGTCCTGCCTATCCCCTGACCTCTCTGACCCTCAGTTTCTTCATATGTAAAAGGGGATAATAATGATGATGATGATGGCAATGACGATGATGGTGATGATGATGGTGAAGAAAAAGAAAACCAGCACTTAGCATTATGCCTAGCACATAGTAGGTACTTAATAAATGTATATTGATTAATAATGACAATAATAATACCAAGTTTTGTATATTGCTTTAAAGTTTGAAAGGCACTTTACATAAATTCTCTCTATTGATCCTTACAACAACCCTCACAGAACTGTGATAAATGATCATTTCTGACGGACCAGAAATGGGCTAGCAAGAAACAGCTTTAGGAGACTCTCCAGTGGAGGGAGAGTGGAATGGGGGGAAAAATCAAATTACTGAGACTGAGAGAGTCAGAGAAAAGAAGGAGTGAATAAAGGATTGGGGAGTTAGCCAGAGCAGGAACTGGAGAGAAGACCCTGCGAAAGTTGCATAAGCGAGATATATCTAGCCATGGTAACAAGGAAGAATAGAGGTCCGTCTTGGTGTGATAGGGAACTGTTGAGGATGCAGTTTGGTCCTTAAGTCAGAGTTTATACTTAGAGACTAATAATTGTAGATATTTATATAGATCTTTAAGTTTGTAAAATATGTGTATGTGTGTATATACGTGTATAGGTCTATATATTATCTCTTTTGATCCTATCAACACTGTGAGGTAGAATAGATGCTATTATTACACCCATTTTTACAGATGTGGAAGTTGAGGCTCAGGTTTGGTTAAGTGACTTATCCAGAGTCACTCAGCTTTTGCATACAGAGGCAAGACAAATCTAGGTCTTCCTAACTTCAATTCTAGCTCTCTATCCTCAAGATCCAGAGAATTGAGGGAGAAATTGGAACAAGGGTAGGGAACACTGCATACGATATCAGATTTAACCAATGCGGGCATTTGTTTTGTTAAACTGCTTTTTTGCCATTTTTTGTTTGTCTTTATTATAAAGAATGGTTCTGAGCAGGGTAGCAGAAGGAATAAGTTAGAAAAATAAAAGTGAATGTTGAAAAAAACCAACCCTCTTATCGCCTGAAACACAGAGATGAATCCACGTAGGAAGTAGGCCAGGGCTGAGTACAGATCAAGGCTGAAATAAGAAAATCAATCAGACTTATAAACTAGAGTTTGTAACTAGGTTATGTACCTGTAATGTGCCTACCAGGGTAGACAGCAGCCAGACCCCTACCCAGCACAGAACAAATGGGCCTCTGCCCCAGCGTGTCAACACAGGGTGGGGAAATGTTTCCTTCACACAGTCACTGGTGACCCCGAGCTTTACCCAACCTCCTAGTGCTCTTGCAGGCATTATTACAATTGTCCCCAGGCTGCTACCTGACAGGCACCACTGCCTTGGTACCCCTATTTCAAGGGTCTAATTCCCCCAACCCAAACAAGGCCAGACCCTCTGGGGGACTGTCCTCTGGGCCAGCGCCATACCCCAACCCCCAACTGAATTGTCCCCAGGTGTAGTTTCTCCTGGCTACATATCCATCTGCATTTCCCAGGTGCCACAATCTTGTCTGTCGCACACCAAATAGAACCATACATTTAGAGATACAAGGGACCCCAGACCCCAACTGGGTGAAATCCTCCATTTTAAAACTTAAAAAGCTGAAGCCAGGAAAGAAGAAGAGATTTGCCTAAGAGAGGCAAAGTTCAAACCCAGATCCTTTGAAGCCCAATGGAGGGACTGGCCAACAAGAGCCAACTCACAGGGCACAATGTGTAAAGCAAACCCTGAATCCTCCCGCAGATCCCGATGATGGGGCACGGAGACTCCATTTCAGAACATTCACTGATAGATGGGAATGAATGAATGAATGAATGAGTGAATGAATGAATGAATATATTTTTTGGGTTGATTGCTAAGCTTAAGCTGCATGTGCTTACAAAATGCCCCAAAGACCAGAGCACTCTTTCTAGCTCTTTATTTCCTTCCTGGTGGTGATCAAGGCACCAACTACTGTAAGCCTTTGGGTGGGAAGAGAGGTAGCCCCAGAACCATGAGCTTAGGAAGGGAGCTTAGGAAGAGGGAGCCACCAGAGATCCCAGGCCTGGAGTTTGCCAGAAGCTGTGCCCACCAGCCTGTGGCGTCCAGCACCACAGTGAATCAGACTGAGTAGCTAAGACCAAATGTCTTCCAGCAAGAAAGTAACTCATCTGTCAACTCTGCTCAATTCAAAAGTGAACTTCAAAAGTGGTGAGATGGGACGACTAGGTGCTGCATGGATAGAACACCAACCCTGGAGTCTGGAGGATCTGAGTTCAAGTTTGACCTCATACACTTGACACTTACTAGCTGTGTGGCCTTGGGCAAGACACTAACCCCTAACTGCCTCAAGAAAAAGTGAGAGGACTGCTTTGGAACAACCATTTTAGATCTGAGCTCCCTCTCTCTCTCCAGAGACCAAAATAGGACCATGTCCTTGGTGTTGGAGAAAATATCTTTGTACTTCCGTTCTTACTATATTTTTTCTGTAGATACATTCTATAAAAGTTCATTGATATTAATTGATTAAGTTGATGACAGGATGCTAATTGCTGGGTCAATGACATGGAAAGATACTAACTTTAACTGCTGATTGATATTGGGAAGAATGAACCAGAATGGGGGCTCTAGTCAATAATATTTAAAAGATGCTCTAACCCTCAAGAGGTACCCCCAGAGCCCCAAGAAGAAGGTGCCATCAGCCTTGCTTTGGGGACCTGCTCTGCCAGTACTGGGACAAGGTCCACCAGAGCCTACATGGACTGGGCTGTTTTGCTGCATCTGCCTTCCTGCGATGCCTTGGAGAATGAGCAGGGCCACATTTCCAAGGCTGCGGTTTAAGTGGGAGGCCTCCATCACTCTCAGGGTGGTAGAGAGCAGCCGACGGGATCAGGGAACACCAACAACTTGGTAGGGAGGGAGGGGTTCCAGTGTACCGCTGCATATTAACTAAATGACAAGAAAATGTTTAGTCCGATCATTTGGTTGATTTACGCGTGGCATCGACAGGGACAAGAACACATTTTCTCTTCTCATGGGCAATTTAGTTTTACTGTGATCCATGGTCACAGAACCTAGCCTGGGCACCAACCTGAAAATGCCCCTCTTTGGTCACTGGAGCCTCAGTAAAACAGGAAGAGGGAATACACCTTCATAGGTGTCTACTGGGGGGAGGCACCATGATAAGCACTTTGGAATGATCTCATTTAATCCTTACCACTTTGCAAAGTACTATTATCTTCATTTTATAGTTGAGGAAACTGAAGTGAACAAAGTTTAAGTGACTTGCCCAGGACCATTCAGCTAGCAAATGTCTAAGGTCAAATTCGAACTCAGGTCTTCCTGACTGCCAGTCCAGTGTCATCTAGCTACCTCTGCAGGTAGGTGGTTGGATCAGTATAAACCCCTCACTCTTACTAGAAAAACAATTCTGAACACAACAGTCAATTAGTTGCTCCATTAACAAGAATTTTTGTTAAGGTGCTCCTATGTGCACAGCACAGGGCTAGGCACTGAGGCATGGGGGGAATGAATAAGACCATTGACCTAAAGTTGGAAGGAACCTTAGGGACCACCTGGTCCAACCCCTTCATTTTACACATAAGGAAAATGATGCTCAGCAAAGTTAAACGACTTACCCAAGGTCACTCAATAAATAGCAGAGCCAGGTTTCAGTCTCAAATTCAGTGCTCTACCCTCTAGATCAAGTCTTAAGAACTTATGATCTAATTGGGGGGGGTCAAAACTAAAGTGCAAGAGCCCCCAACACACACAAAAACACATGCTTTCTTTGTGCCTCCACTAGGTATTCAGCAAATCTTGTCTTGTTTTACAGTCCTTTGCATGTTTGTCTCATCTCATAGGACCAGACAGTAACTAGGAGGAGCTTAGGATATCCCCTAGTAGACCGATCTCCTTGTTTTACAGAGGATGAACCTGAGGCCCATAGAGGTAAAGTGACTTATGCAAAGTCACACAGATTCTAAGTGTCAGAAGAGCCGAGATGTGAGCTCCGATCCTCTTATCTGAGCACTCCGAAACAGTGCTCAGTACTAGCTGAAACACACTATGCCCTTCCTGGACTACAAGTTTCATGAGAGGTAATGGGAGCATTAGACATGGATTCCAAAGTCCTGGATTTGAGCCCAGGTTCTGCCATGTATTAGGAGCATGCATCTGGGTGAGTCATGGCTTTCCTGAGTCTTCATTGCCTTCTCTAGAACACAAGGACAACAATCAAAGAAAGTCCTCCAACACAGAACTACATGGGGAAGGAGCAGGACTGGTCCAGGGATCTCATTGGCAGATGAGGAAGTCCCTCTCCCAGTGAAAGGTGGAGGCATCCTTAGGACTTATAGTCTTAGAGAGCTACTTATAAGCACTAAGGGGATAATCAGCTCTATGTCAAAGGCAGGATTTGAACCTGGCTCCAAAGGAGTGGACAGAGATCCATTCTATCCCTGTTTAAATAGAACATTTTACCAACTGTAATGTGTCATACAATATCTAGGGGTTTCATTATTCCCCATAAGATCTTTCTGCATTGGGTTCTGAAGTCTATAGAAGTCTTTGCAGTGGTTCTCAACCTGCCTAATGCCGCGACCCTTAAATACAGTTTCTCATGCTGTGGCGACCCCCAACCATAAAATTATTTTCGTTGCTACTTCCTAACTGTAGTTTTACTACTGTTATGAATCTGTCTGATATGCAGGATGTATTTTCATTGTTACAAATTGCACATAACCCACATAACCCACAAGTTGAGAACCGCTGCTTTAAAGGTTAGTTCTGGTCCAAGATAAAAACCAAGGAGAGATTAGAAGAGATCAGAATGTGAGCCAGGCCTTTCCCATTCTCCAGCACTGGCTCCATGGCATCTCCTGAAGTTTCCTCATGTTTATTTTATAAATACTTTGATAGCCAATTGAGCATAGAAGAGATCTATAATCAGAGACAGTAAACCCTGAGTTCAATTCCTGCCTATGAAACATTCTGTCTGTGCAATCCTGAGCAAGTCAATTAACTTCTAAAAACTCAAGGCAAATTTCTAAGGCTGCCAAGTACAGAGCTGGTAATAATGTACTTTGGAAGAAAGAGATTCCTCCCTGGGAGGGTTCCATGCCAATGAAATTACTGGACCAGGACAAAGCAAAAAAAATAGTACAAACTTCTCCATGTACATACTGTAGAATGTAAGCTCCTTGAGGACAGGGTACAGTTTCATTTATCTCTTTGTATCCCCAGTGCCTGCAACATAACTGACATTTAATGGATGCTTGTTGGTTGACTGATTGAGCACAGAGAAGACTGCAGTCTCCAAAGTCAAGCTGAGAGATCTGAGAAGAGTAACCCCAAGAACCAGGTCAGACACAAATACAGGATTCCAAATGTGGTGTGAACAGAGACCATGGAGACAGACTCAAAAAGAAACAGGAGGTGTCAGGCAGCCACCCCAGCTTCAAGGAAACAATAGACAACCACAGGCAGTTTCTGTACTACGGAAAGTTAGAAAGTTCCGTAGAATCAGCAAAAATAGCGAACGGTTTTTAGATAAAAGATAAAAAAGACCAGAGAGTCTCTCATGTTAAACTTGTAAGTTTTTGAATTCAAGCCAAACTCTTGTTTCCTCTTTCTCTATAGCCTAGCCCCACCACACATGTGGTCCCCACTATCTTGTAGCACACCTAATTTGTCTAGTCCCAAATCCAAGTGATTCTTCCTCCATCTTCCAAACAAGCTCCCCTCTTAGGAGGGGAGCTCATTAGAAGGGCTGAAGTCAGACCTGCCCTCAGCCAATCATCACTGAACACAGCTTTTTCATTCACAAGGTGAGAGGTATATACAAGATAACCTCTCAATTCCCTCCTCACTCTGACCCTACTTTTTAAGGCAGTCTTGCTCATTTTACCTCTTCCTTTCATTGTGTATGTGTGTGAACCAATTTCTCTTAAGAAAGCTATTTACAATAGTCAAGGTTGGGGAAGGGGGGAGGAGGGACCTGAATTGGAGATAAGGATTGGAAACTAGTCAGGATTGATGAGATTAAATGAGAGGCTTTGGTTCTACCTTTGATGATAGTACGGCCCTATGGAAGGTGTGGACACTCTTATTAACAACACATTATGAAGACTGCAAGTGTATCCTTGGTAGGATGTAGGACTCACCCCTGACCCAGGTATTTGTTGACCCATCAGTCCCAGATTACTATAAATCCAAGCCATATCCTTGGACTCAGGCTTATAAAAGGGACAAGACAGAGATCAGAGGTCTAGAGAGAGTTGAGCCCAAACATGGATCAGGAAAGAAATATGGTCACTAGCAAGGGAGACTCTACTTATCTATGTAGCCTTTCCTAGAGAATCTAATCAGACCCAAAGATGGCAGGGGTAAAGGCCGCCTTGGATTTCCTAGAAAGGAAACCTAAAGAGAGGAGGGAAACATAAAGCCCTAGAGACAGCAACAGCCAAGGAAAGTGGTGGCAGTGAGGAAATTCTTATACCTAGCCTTCTGGAAATAAGAAGAGCAGGTCCTGGAGCTGGAGGGGCAGCAAATGATTGAAATATAATTTGGAGGAGCAAGCTGAGACCTTGCCCTCAACCCCTCCCATACATTACTATGACTGTATAGACCTAATGGGAAGGAAGAAGGACTGACTCTATAGTAAACTCAAGGAAAAAATTCCCTTTCATAGGAATCTATGCATCCAAAGAACACAAAATAAGATCAAACTCACTGGAGACCCAGAGAGCTGCTTCTACTTTGTACCTTCTTGTTGTTCTTTCCTTCGGGTGAAATAAAAGCTCTCTCATATCTGATACATTGTTAGCTCTAGTGCTTGCATAGGAACTGGATACTTATTTTACCTATGTCCATGAAAACTAGGTATGAGCTATATTCAGATGTTCCCAAGGGAGACCTTTGATCCAGGGCAAAAGTGAGCCAAAAGTTGGAAAAATAAGCCAGATTAAATTGGGAGAAGCCTCCAAAGCTTGAATTTGATCACATAGATTCAAAGTAAGGGGTTTAGGACCTTGAATTACAGAGAAGAGAGTCAAGGTTCACAGAATCAACATCAGAAAAGACTTCAAAATCCAACTAGTCTAACTCAAATGAGGAGAAAAACCACTTACTATACTCTCAACCAACGGCTATCTAGTGTTTGTTTGAAGACCTCTCATAGTAAGGGAGATACCACTTTTCCACCGCCTCCTCCCTGTCTCAAAGTCCTTGAACTGACAAGACTCCATTTTTTCATGTTCAATTCAGTCAAATAGTATAGCCTGAAGAGATCCAGGTTTGTGTTTTTTTTTAATAGACGAATAAATATATGAACATATTTACATATATTAGGTAACACATTAATATTTACATAGGTGAGTCATGCTATGTGGATGGAGGAAAGAAAAATAGGATCAAATCAGTTCAATAGAAGGGAGGCTAGAAGCCCTACAATTCACCAGCTTGTCCCTGGAGCTACAAAAGGTCTTCCTGGTCACGAGTTTAATGGACAGCAGACATATGGGGATGAGGTAAAGTCTAGTCCTAAGCAAGTCAATGGGGTATGATCATTGCCCCTGCTCAGCTAAATCAGAAAACCAAGATGAATTTTTGATGGGCTCAAGGGAAAGTGGAGTCATGTAGGTAAGGAAAAGGTAGAGGAGAGTCAGGAAGGAGTCACTGACTCTCACAAAGAATAAGATGCAGTGGGAGCCCTGAAGAGAGTTCACCCCTTAGCCTTCAGGAAAAGGGCCAAGGCCCAGATATAAATATGGCTCAAGATCCTGGGGAAGGGAGGAGGAGAAGAAAAATTCAAAATCCAATTGGCTTGCCAAACAGTTTTTCTCTCTTTAACTGCTCCTTGAAGGAGTTTGAGTAGCTATTTTAAGGTACTGAGATTCCTTGGTTCTGCAGGAGCTAGATATCTGTGAACATGTTCCTGTATCTTGAATCTGTCATCGAACATGTTAGCCGTCCCTCCCAGCTATGTATCAGCAGCAAATTCGCTAAGTATGCCATCCTTTTATCTCTAATTCTTTCCCCTTCTCCCCTAAATCCTCTCTGGGGATTTGACTGGACCTCTCTCTCCTGCTCATTCATCACTAGAATCTCCTGGGTTCTGAGCTGGCCTGCCATATGGGGTGACCATATTCTTCAGTCAATCCAAAAAATCCCTCCTGTACAACCCTTTCCATTTTATTCAATGATTTTCAGTGACATCTTAAAGCAGTCTAATATCTTTGATTGATCTGTTGACTCAATGGTGATAACCAGGCTTTATTCACACTTAGCTCATATCTTTGATTGATTCAAATAGAGACATTCTCATCTTATCAAGATGGTAGGGTTAGAGTGTTTTCTTAGTTACTTTAAGTGAAGGAAGATGATTGATTGCCTTATTGACCCCCCTACATATACCCCTTTTAATAAATGTTTAAGAACAACGCTTTCAATTATATGACCTAGAATTTTGTCAGAAATGGAAGTCAAGCTCACTTTCCTATAATTTATAGATTACAGCCTCTTCCCCTTTTTGAAAGTGAAAACATTCCCCATCTTGTAGTTCTTTTGTATGTCTCTCATTCCCCATGATTTTTCAAAGACCATAAAGCAGTGGCTTAACAGTCTCCTGTAGTGGTTCTTCGTGTAACCAAGGAGGTAGGTCATCTGTTCCTGACTCCTCAGATTCATGAAGGACAGCAAGGAGCTGTCTGGCCATCTCCCTAAGTCTTTGGGGGGAAAGCTCCCTATTGACCATTTTGTCCTGCCCTTCCCAGTCCCAAGATCATTCTCTTTGACAGAGAAGGTGGAAGCAAACCAAGACTTGAGTATCTTTACATCACCCGTTTCCATCATCTCATCTGCCACGAGGAGCAGCTCTGACGCTTCCTCCCTAAGCAACTATTGAAAGAGAGAACTGGTACAGAAAAGAATCTGTGGAAAGCAGTTTCAGAAATGTCCAGTTCTTTGAATATGCAAATTAATTCCTAGTAATACTGCCAGTTAGACTGTTATTAGACCGAAAACAAGTTGTCAAGGGAAGATGAAAATCCGTCCCCCCCCCCCCCTCCCGCCCCCACTAGAGACTGTTAAACATAGAATACAGGAAATCACCTGTCTAAGATCATTTAGGCTCAAACTTGTCTGGAGCTAGGGGGTTTTAAATAAATGATTCCTGAAAATGCTGGACATTTGAGAGTCTGGTGATAATAGTTTTATGAAGTAATGTACGTAGATAGCACTTTAAAGTTTACAAAATGCTTTAAATTCATCATCTCATCTGATTCTCACAGCAAACCTATGAGGTAGGCACCATAATTACCACCATTTTACAGATGGGAAGACTGAGGTGCAGAGACTAAATGGCTTGGCCGGCATCACACAGATGTCCAAGGCAATATGTGAGACCAGGTCTTCCTGATTCCAAGTTCAGTGGCCCTAATCTATTCCTCCCCATTCTTTCTCCAATTAAGGAAGTCTCGCTTTCTACTATCTTTTGACTCTGCTTATGTCCCATTTACATTTATTTCCATCCCCCCGTCCCCGTGTCCCGGCAGATGATCATTCTGACCCTGTTTCTCTGTCTGATACCCCAGAGCACCAGCCGGCGTTTCAGTGCTGCAAACATCACAGGCTCCACTGTTGATGTCTGCTCCCTGTGGCAGGTGTGACTGTGCCCTGAGCCTCACCAAGAGAATTCATTCAGTAAGTAAAGATAAAGGAGGCAGGTCACAAAAGAACAGAAAGTCAGAGAGGATAAGAGGGAAGGGACTCGGAGAAACAGCTGCAGAAAGGCAGATGTGGAAGAGAAGGAGCAGTAATAGGAGAAAGGCAGGAGATATCATTGACTCAGGGGCCTGAGGACACACAGGCCCATTCTATCCAAGGACCAAAGCAATTTGGCCAAAGCTATTACAAGTAATTCAGTTCCTGCTGTCCGGATTCTTCAGGGGAAAACTACGTTTGTTGCCGAGGGGAGAAAAGCATAGTCAGGATTTATGCCAAAGTCACCCCACCCCAAGAAAAAGTAGAAGGGCCTTAAAAACAACTAAATGCACTTGCTATTGCTGGTCATTTATCCTGTTCGAGTGTTATGTGGGCTAGTACACATTTCTTTCCTCCAGGACTCCTTTTCCTCTTTTTTAAATGTGTTTAGCTCCCCAGAGGAGTACTAGGGCAGGGAAGTAGCCAAAGTTCTTACTCTGGCCGCCATTAACAATTTATAGGAATCTTGAGCTCTGTCAACAGTGATGGGAAAGCTGCCTGATGGAGAGCAAGAGCCCCTTTGAGGTATCTTCTAGTGGACTTGAAAATGGACCAAAGACCAAGGCCAAATAGGTCAACCCCCTGTCCTCATTTCTTTAGAGGTCTTGCTGCTTGCTTCTAGGTAGAGGAAGTGAGAATGACAAGAGGGGGCATTCCACTTCCTGGGTTTCACACTGACCTTGGGGGCCTCTTAAAATGTTGGTTTCAAAATCAGGAGTAAGGAAAATGTTTCTCTATTCAAAGTTTTAAAATCACAGGAATGACTGGAGTCTCAGACCAGAAGGGGCCTAGGAAGTAACATAGCCCACCCCCTCATTTTATAGATAAAGAAACAGAGACCCAAGTTGGGGGGAGTGATTGACTGAAGTCACTAAATAAGCAGCATTCCCAGGCTTTGAACTCTGTCATTCTCCAAGACTGGAACTCAGGAAGACCTGAGTGCAGATTTGTGTGACCCTGGGCAAGTCACTTACCATCTGTCTGCCTCACCTTCCTCAGCTGAGAAACAGGGATAATAAAAATAAAAACGCCTGCCTCCCAGGGTTGTTGGGAGGCTCAAGCGAGACAGCATTTGGGAAGTTTTCAGCACGGTGCCCGGCACACTGCTGTTGTCTATCCTTCACTTTTCAGACGACTAATGACATCCCCGGGGTGGTATCTTCCCTTGCACATGAACTGGATTTAAGCGAGACAGAGCGGTCAGTCTCACTCTGTCTCACAGTCACTGAAGTCCAGCGACAAGACAAAAATCCAGGCAACGCACAGTGAATGGCCTGGGACGCGGCAGCTGAGCTTGGTGTCTCCAATGTCTGACGAGGCTCTGAGCGTCCCACGGCGCCCGCTCCAGCCACCTTCATGGATTCCAGGGGAGATGTCTTCACACACTGGGGGTAGGCATCCCCCTAACTCACCAGCAGGTCTGAGGTTACTGTCAACCTGGCTTAGCCTGCCTGCCTTTTACCCAGTGAGTTTGCTACAGCTTCCTGGAGCCACAGGTGAGAGCTGGCTGAATCAAGTGGACACCGCAGCTGGATGGGCAGCCCTGAAGAGGGCTCGACAAGCCCTCACCCTGGCACATAGTAGGTACTTATAAATACTTGTATTGTTCTGCCTCTCCCCAATCAACAAACAACTGTGCTAAGCCCTTTTTCCAGTAGTCTGCCCACTACCTGAGTAGTATAACAGGGACAACCTGTCCCATGGTAGCTTCAAGTGCCCACCGTTCAGAAGAAAGAGAGTAAGGGAGGACATTTGCAAAATCTTCAGAGCTTCAGAATCTCATGGAACCTTTTACCTGGACCTGGGAATTTTGACTTAGAAAGGAGGGGGAAAGGACAAGACACCAAGTGGAAAGGGGGCCTCATGGGTATTCTGTGCAGATAGCTGAACCTGGAGGAAAAAAAGAGAAAAGCATATATAATGTGCATATATGTGTATATGTATAATGTGCATATGCAGTATGTGATAGCTAGGATTTATATAGAGCTTTCAGGTTTTCAAATCACTGCAAAAATATTATCTCATTTTATCCTCACAACCACCCTGTAAAGTAGGTACCATTGTTATCTCCATCTTACAGATGATGACACTGAGCCAGACAGAGGTTAAGTGACTTACGCAGGGTCACACAAAAAATAAGCTGAGACCAAATTTGGATTCAGGTCTTCCTGATTCCAGACCCTGCATTCTAGCCATTATTCCAGCAAGATGCTTCTGATGGTTATGGTTTGTATTTGGGAGAGCGGGAAGCTCCCCTCATTGACAAGGTCCCAGATGCCTTGAGTGATATAGCTTAAAATCCCCTTTGATTTCTTGGTGGCCTGTCCACATGGTGGGCTCATACTTGGTAATGGACAGCTAAAGCTCTCAGGTCTTTTTTTTTTTTACATCCAGTGCCATTAAGACAGGCCTCTCCCTATCTGTACTTAAGAAATTGATTTTTCTTTTCTTTACCTCCCTACATCCTTGTATGATATAGTCAGCGTCCCTGTCCTCATCAATCATCTTCTCATCTAGTCAATCGTTCCAGGAGAAAGAGATTGCTCTGAACCCTAATTCTGCCATCAGCTTCTATCCCTCCCAGCCTCATGTCATCATCAGCCCATTTGAAAAGCATCCAAGTCATTGATAAAAATATGGAACTAGGTAAGGCTGAGGACAGGATCCTGCCAACCCTTCTAATGAGCGAGGTAGCATATCAAAAAGGGAAGAGAGAATCTGATTGTGTTCTGTTGGGCTCAGGCCACATCTGCACTGCTGCAGATACAACAGTAAGTGGTAGAGGTACAGCTCTGGGCTTGGCCATGAAGGTGTGAGTTCAAATCCTTCCTCTGACACTTGTCATATAACCCTGGAGAAAGTCTTAAATTCTCTGATCCTTATTGGTTAAAATGAAGGAGTTGGGGTCACAGTCCCTAAGGGCTCTCCCAAGTTGGATTTTAGGAAAAACTTTGATGAGATCCAGACAACAATGAACAGGAAGTGAAGGGACTGGAGATAATCATTCGAAAAGTCCAATTTCCAATAGATTCCATTCTCAATACAATTAAGTGTCTACCATTGTACTAAACACTGGAGATGCAAAGAAGGCAAACCTGAGTCCCTGCCCTGAAGGAATCTTCCATGACCTATTAACAACTATGGACAAACCAGAATACAGACAGTATACATTAGAGACAACCAGCAGGATAATGAAGGGAGATCAGGAAAGGTTTTCTGTATGAGATGGGGAGTTCAGTTGGGCCTTGAAAGCAGGCAGGTAGACAGGCAGGGATTCCACATCTTTCCCTAGTGTGATATCGACCCACTAATCTTCATTCTTTGGCATAAGGTTGTTCAAACTGCTATAAATACACTTAGATGTACTACTAACCAATCCACAAAGACATTTTATGATAATAAGGTAAGAACTGTCCAAATGCTCTGCTAGAATCAAGACAGGTTGGCATGCTGTCATAAATTAAATTTAGTCAGAGGCCCTGTGTTCAAATCCTGATTCTACCACTTGGCCATTTTCAGAAAAAGCGACTTTCTAACTATAACTACACCATCAATTTGTGGGACTTTGTAAAAATCTGCTTCACCTAAATAGGCCTCAGTTTCTTCACCTTTAAATTAAGAAGTGAGACTGGTTGGTCTCTAAGGAGAATACACATTTATTATGTGCCAAGCACTATGCTACGTTCAAGAAATAGTAATATAGGCAGAAAGACAGTGCCTGTCTTCAAGGAGCTTACAATCTAACCAGGATAGGCCAAACATAAAAAGGAAAGTGAAAAGGGGGTGATGGAGGGAAGATGAGGGGTATGGGACCTTGTAGAGAAAGTCTAAAGACTCAGGAGTGCTGCCTAAAGACTCAGAGGAGGGAAGATGGACCTGGTCTGGGTTTCATCCTTAAAAGGGAGGAGCCATCCAATCAGAGGGTCTATGGTCTTCTCCAATTCTAAAAATCATTTATCCGTAGCACTATTCTGACCTAGCATTTAGGAAACTTATCAGCTACTCCAATTATCTACCAGTCACTAGACTGTGGATTTCAAGTAGTTTCACTGCCTTTTGAAATATTAATGAATTGATTGACTGACATCTTGCCATATTTGTCCTTGAGTTATAAGTTTGAATTTGCAAGGCTGCCCCTTCTGAGGCTATTATCACTCCCAGGTCATAAACCTGTGTAGGGACAAGATACCTGCCTTCAGGTGGATGGTGGTAACTGGCTAGGACTTTGTGACCGAAACAGCTAATCTACCTCGGCTTTAGATAACTGAGATCAAAGATGAGAATGAAAAACCTATCCACCTCCATAACAACAGGAAATAGGCTGTTAGGCAGTACAGTGGATGGAGTGCTGGGCCTAGAGTCAGGAAGACCTGAGTTCAAATTCAGCTTCAGACAATTACTATCTGTGTGACCCTGGACAAGTCACTTGACCAAAGTCTGACTCAGTTTCTTCATCTGCAAAATGGGGATAATAATAGTACTTACCTCCCAGGGTTGTTGTGAGGATCAAATGGAATCATATTTGCAAAATGTGTCTAACACAGTGTCTAGCGCATAGTAGGTGCTAAGTAAATACAGCTATTATAATATTATTATTACTTCATTTTTAAAAATACAGCAAATGCCCGATCCCTTTCTCTCTGTTCACAAGGGCACAACCTGAGTTCAAGACTTTGCCACCTCTCGCCTAGTTTTAGCAGACTAAAAGAAAATACAGTCAGACAAGGGGTGATTAATAACAACCGAAATCTGCTTGTAGCTGTCTGGAGGATGAAGCCCTTTCTGTGTCATGAGGCTGAGCTCCTCCAAAGGTCCTTGCTTCATAACTGGGATATTCACCTTCATTAATGCCCTTGGACTTGCTCCCTCTCCATGCTTGCATCTCACAGCCAGTTCAGACTCGTGATTCAAAGGCAGATGGAGCCCAATGTAAAGCCTACCCTCCTTCAGGAGCAATGGGTTCTCCAAACTAATTATAACTCCACAGGCCAACTGGTACTGTCATTCTGCAAATTGGGGGAAATGCTCCCCTGTTCAATGAGAAGTCCTGTCCCCTCCCATAAAATATTTAAAATTAGCACATAATTAGTTTGTCTCCTAAACTTGGCAAGCTTTGCAAACCTCTACTAACCCATTGCCAGAGACTTCCTTACACAGATTTGCCTCTAATTTTTATTTTAAAAGAATTCAGAATCTTTCTCCTTCTGAAGACTTTCAAATATGCATCAACAGAACTAAGCCATTTTAAACAGAAATATATGGCATTTCCTCCACCTCTTGACTCATTCAAAGCTCTTTAACTGTTCTTATCTATAAACCTTTAGAAGTTTTCCAATCTGTACAATGGTCACAGTAGCCCATTAGGAGAAAACAGTTCCTTGGGATGAAACAGTAGTGACCTGAGCTGAATCACCCTGGGGACCAAAGGCTCCCCTGAATCACAAAATCACAGCAACCATCCAGTCCAACCCATATATGAAAGGAATCTCCCCTTGCAATCCAGGCTCTCTTTGAATACCTCTAGTGATGGGGTACCATGAGCCAGAGTCCCATCCCTAGGACAAATACATGCTAAGGCTTAAGTGACCAGGATCCTAGACAGTGTCTCCCTCCCCAGCTCTTGGCTTGTTGTGACACAGTTAGACTTAAGTTTCATGGGTCCCCACCCTCATGCCTCATTAGACAATTCAGAAAATGCTTGGATTTCAGAAGTCTAGACTTCCCCATTGCCCTGCCTCATGGGTGGTGATGGCGGCAGCCTTCTATATTAGCTCTTTGTCTAAAACTTGATATAAGTGGGAATCCTGAGTGACTCAGGGACCCTAGAATAGAATGGCCACTGGCCTCAGACACTTACCACTTACTAACTGTGTGACCTTGGGCAAGTCACTTAACCCCAATTGCTTTGCTTCCCCCCCAAAGAAAAATAATAGAATGCCCAACTTGTTACATGTCTAAGCCACTAACTGGGGACAGCAGGGTATTGGGAGGTACCACTTAGGCTGCTCCCTTTGACATCTGTCCTCTTCCCTTGGTTGCCTTCCCTGTATGGTAGGGTGCCTCTTCAGGAATAGTTTCCCCCCCTTTTGCCCTACAAGAACTTATCACCTCTCAAGGTGAGCCACTCCACTTCTGAACAACTGAGCTTGTTAGGAAGTTTCTCCTGACCTCAAAACTAAATTGTCTCTTTGTAATGCCCAGCCATCGCTCCCTGATTCTGACTTCTGGAGTGAGAACAAATTTAATTCCTCTTCCATAGAAGGAGTCTTCCCTTCTCCAAGTTAAAAATCTCCAGTTGCTTCTACCAGTCCTCATATGGCATGGGCCCAAGACTTCACCAGCCTTGGTGCCCTCCCCTGGACACTCTCCCTATTCCCATACTAGAGGGTCCAAGGGCTGTGGCCTTGGAGTCAGGCAATTGGAACCAGGCATTTTCTTTGGTTCCCATCACATCAGGGGCTTACAATAAACTGATTAGAAATTTCTGTGAATGGATACCAGGTCTCAAGAGTTTTGTTGAGCAATGAATCATCAGTTTGAGAAACATGCATGTTATGAATTATATCCCAAACATACTAGACTTCTTTACACTAAGGAACCTAACTTTGTTGGTCAAGGAGTGTCTAGCCAAGCTGCAGTTAACTTTAAAAAAAAATCTATTCCTCCACTGTCATGGATTTCAGATGCAGCAAAGCCCTGATGCTCTCCTCATTGAATTGGAATTTTGAAGTAATGGGACAATTTTCCTTCTGATGAACTCAGGATTATGAAACAGCAAGACCGAAGTAAACAGTGTGTCATATGTTCCTAAGGTCATAGTGCTGGACAGTACAAGGCATCGCATCCACCATTTCCATCACCCCATTTACCCATGAGGAAACTGAGTCTCAGAGAGGAGACTTGCCCAAGAAAGGTAATCTTTAAACCTCATTAGTTATTGATTTCTTTGTGTACATGAAAGGACCCATCTCTACCTTATACTAATAAGGGAACTGAGATTCCCCTCCCCACTCCTCGGCTCCCCACCCCCCACTCCCGCCATCTTCCCAGTGGTGAAAAGATGTGTCCATAATCATACAAGTAACAAGGGAGCTGGAATAGCAGCCCAGGTTCTCTTACTCCAGACTCATGACTCTGTCCACTGGGCCACATGGGGATTTTATCAGCTCCCCTACAGACAGCAATTTTTGAAGGAAGGAGGGTTGGGAGGTGTGAGAAGAGGTGATTAATTTGATTCAGTTCACAGGCATTTGTTAAACACCTAAGTGGGGGGGGGGATGCAAATAAAAAGAAGGAAGCCAAGTCTACTCTCAGGAGCTTGTGAGAGGTTCAAATGTATGCTTTGTTGATGGTTGTTAGTAAGAAAAAAAAGAAAAATATATATTTCTATAATATGGGGGTGCCAGCCATTTGGGGAATAAGGATGGGCTTCCTGGAAGAAGTGACACCTGAGCTGGGGAGAACATGAGTACAACAGCATCCTCAGAGTTAGGAATGGGCTCTCACAGAGGGAGAAGAAAGATACAATAGAGAGAGGGGAGGAAGGTCCTGCCTACAGAAAGAAACTTCTGGATCACAATTCTGCTTGTGGCCAGCTCTACCTGCCAGCCAACAGCACTGCTCTTTGGGGAGCACTGCCCAGCCCATAGGAATGTGCTTCACAAATTCTCCCAGTCTATGACACACTTGCACACTTGCCAAGACACATTGGGATACACCAGAGGCAGTGTCTGCCAATCCCTCTGCCCTACAGTCCACTCATCCGTGCCCTACTCACTCTGTACCTCCCCACACTTGCCTCCTCCCCTCCTCCCTCCTCCTCTCCATCACCTTCTCCCTCTTCCCTTTTCTTCCTCTCCCTCATTTCTCCTTTCTCCCTTTGCCTCCTCTCTGTCACTTTCTCTCTCCTCTTTCTTCCTCCTGTCACGTTCTCCCTCCTCCTCCTCTCCATCACCGTTCTTCCTCTAGGTCAAAAGCCAAAACCAAGCAATGATGTCAAGAATGTTGCAAAACACTAGGGTTATCTGGTAAAAAGTATTGCAAAGGATTCCAACTGTCAGGAACTTGTGGTGAAATCAGCGGACCAATTCAGAGGAGTTAACTTGCAGTCCAAAACCAAGGGAAGAGAAGTCTTCATAAGGTGAAGTCAGCTGGTCCAAGTAATTCCAGCCCCCAGGCAGGCACTCCTAATCACTCTTCCTCTTCCTACTTTGTTCCTGCCTGTGCAGACATAATAAATACAGTGCTGTACTTGACATCAGGAAGTTCTGAGTTCAACTCCAAACAAAGACATTTATTAGCTGTATGGCCCTGGGCAAGTCACTTACTTTCTACTTGCATCATTTTCTTCATGTGTAAAATAGGAATAATCAGAGCACAGGGTTGTTGCCAGGATAAAATTAGATAGTATTTGTAAAGCCCTATATAAACCTAATGCTAATTAGGTGCTAATATAAATGCTAACTATGACTATTATTAATATAGGAAGAAGTACTTTGAACACTTCAAAGAGCTATAGAGAAAGGTAACAGGCTCAAGATGCAGAATAGGGGAGATGTTTTTGGACAGGGTCCATGTGGGATTTTGTCCTTCTCTACCATGCATACATATGACAAGCGTTTTGCCTTTGCTTTTTTTTTTTTCCAAGGGGGGAGGTGAGAATTGAGAAACAGGGTGAGAGAGGAGGGGAGGTACAGGTAGGGTTCCCAAATGTCTCCCTCAAAAAAGAGAAAAGAACATACCAAAAAGCCAGAAGGAATTAGAGATAAGCAGGAAAATGATGAAAGTTACACATCAAATTTATTTTACTTTAAAAGAAAAGCTTTATATAATAGGAATGTGCAGTTTCATGTACAATCCTCTCTTTCTGTTCTAAAATGTATGTGGAGATTCTCATTTTATTTGGTATTTATAAAGTCTGGAGTCTTAGAGAGAGAGAGAGAGAGAGAGAGAGAGAGAGAGAGGAAGGGAGGGAAGGAGGGAGTGAGAGAGAAGAGAAGAGAAGAGAAGAGAAGAGAAGAGAAGAGAAGAGAAGAGAAGAGAAAGAAAATAATGACTAAGCCACAAAAAAAATAATACATAAGTACAGGGGTAATGCAAGCTATTATTCCACAACCCCCTGATTTCAGCCCCGCATGTTCTTCCCTTGACCTGGTAACCTGCTCTAAACTCCTGTGATCCTGCTTCAATGACCCTGAATTTCTATCCTCAGTTCTATGCTTTCCACCCAGCTCTGAAGCCCTGTTTCTAATCCTAGCCTGGTAACCTGATCTATCTCTGCCACCCCCACCAGTTCTACCCCTTGAAGATTACTCTGTTTTATCTGGCATCATTGACCATGGACTAGACCCAATGCCACTTAACCTCATCAAAGCAGCTCAGATGGCCAGATCTTAGCCCTTTAGGATAGCGATAACCACAGGGAAGGTGGCAGCCAAGAGATCTGCCCTTAAAAAGATGTGGCTTCAGAATGGACATTCTGGATAAACCCAGATTACCCAAAAAGATGCACTAGAGTTCTGGGTGCAGAGCCAAGATGGCAGAGAAGAGAAGCATTCAGGCGAGCTCATTCCCCTCCAAACAACTTTTAAGTAATGCCTAAAATTGGCAGAGCCAACCAAAGGTCAGAGTGAGACACTCTTTCAGCCCAAGACAATATAGGAGATTAGAAAGGAGGCTGGCCTAGAGCCCATATGGATGAAACACTAGTGATGTGATGGCAACAGAAGCAGCAGCATCTTCAAGAGCTCTCAAGCCAGAGATAGTAAGGGTCCTGGCAACTAGCCAGAAAGGGATTTCAAGGGACCCCTGCACTAACACTGGACTCAGGACTAGCTGCTGTTTGACAACTCTTTTGCCTATATCCTCTTCTGTGTCATAATTTAAGAGCAGAGAGGAGCACTATCAATCAAGAGGGAGCAGAAGCCCTCATGGGCAGTATCACTTTCAGTTCCAAAGGAGAAAGGGACCCAAGGAGAAGTATTGATTGCAGTCCAAAGGGATCAGAGGCCCTTCCTGAGTAAGGACCAGAGTGCAAATCAAGAGAGCAGTGACTCCCATCTCTCCCACACCACCCTGGAAGCACTGAAAACTTTCAAATGGCCAAAACTAGCTCTGAAAACAGCAGAACAAAAAAAGCCTGAAGCTTGAGACAGAGCATCTCCTTTCCAGGAATAAAGCCCAACATTAATATAAAATTCAAAATCTAGAAATAGGGTGGAAAAAATGAGCAAACAACAAAAAAGAACCTAATCATACAAAAGTATTATAATGAAAGGGAAGATGGTGACACAAACTCTGAAGAAGACAATGAAGTCAAAATAGCTACCTGCAAAGCCTTAAAGAAAAGTGGGAATTGGGCACCAGTCCAACAAGAACTCCTGGAAGAGGTTAAAAAAATTATTTTAAAAAGCAAAAAGAGTGGTAGAGGAAAAATTACATAAAGGAAGGAAAGAAAAGGGGAAAAGTTATGAAAAGATAATTAATGCCTTATTTAAAAGGGTACCAAAAAAACCCAAAGAAAGTAGCATCTTAAAAAATGCAATTGATTGTCCAAATGTAAAAAGAGATACAAAAGTTCACTGAAGAAAGTAACTTCTTAAAAACAAAATAGGCTAAATAGGAAACGAAGTACAAAAGTTGACTAAAATAAATAATTCCTTAAAATTACAATTGGACAAGTAGAAACTAATGACAACATGAGAAACCAAGAAAAAATAAGACAAAGTCAAAAGAATGAAAACATAGACATAAATGTGGAAAATCTCATTGGAAAAACAACTGACATGAAAAAAAATTAAAAAGACATAAATTAAGAATTATTGGATTACCTGAAAGGCATGATAAAAGAAAGAGCCTAGACTTTGTATTTCAAAAAATCATCAAGGAAAACTGCCTGAATATTCTAAAGAGAACAAAATAGAAATCAAAAGAATCCAATGATCACCACTTGAAAAAGATCTCAAAATGAAAACTCCCAGGAATATTATAGCCAAATTCCAGAGCTCCTGGGTCAAAGAGAAAATATTCCAAACAGCAAGAAAGAAATCATTCAGATACCATGAGTTCACAGCTAGGATCACATTTAGCAGCTATCATGTTAAGGAGCAAAGGTCCTGGAATACAAGATTTCAAAAGGCAAAAGAGCAAGGATTACAATCAAGAATAACCTACCCAGCAAAACTGAGCATAATCCTTCAAAGGGGAAAAATGGATAATTGATGAAATAGAGACTTTCAAGGATGAAAAGACCAAAGATGAATAGAAAATTTGACTTTCAAATACAAACTCAAAAGAAACATAAAAAGATAAATATGAAGAAAAATCATAAAGGACTCACTAAGGTTAAACTGTGTACTTTCTATATGGAAATAAGATGTGTCTTCTAAGAATTTTATCATTATTAGGGCACTTAGAAGGATTCCACATAGAAAAAAGTGTGGGAGTGAGTCAATTAAACTGGGATGATGTAAAAAAAAATGAGTAGGCAAGAAAGATAGATGCCCTGAGAAAAGGGGGAAGGGAGAAGAAGAGTGGAAATTATCTCACATAAAAGAGGCATGCAAAGAAAAGCTTTTATAGTGGAGGGGGAAAGGGTGAGAGGGAGTAAGCAATACTTGGACCTCACTAACATCTAAATTGGTCAAAAAGGGGAATATATGTGTATGTACATATATAAATATATACATATATACTTGTGTATATGTACATATATATGTACACACACACACACACACACACACACACACACTCAACTGGTCATAGAAGTCTATCTTATCCAACAGGAAAATAGGAGAATGGGATAAGAGAAAGGGGAGAGGGTGAAAAAAGTACAGAAAAAAGAACAGTGGTCAGAAGGCCAGAAGGTTGTTGTTGCTATTTGTCCTCCATTCTCAAAGAGGACCATGGCCTCAGGAAGGAGATGCCACAACTTGCAAGTGAATAGGATTTAAGTGAGGCAGGGCTGTACAAAGTCACCAGCCTCACTTTCTCCTCCAGAGCCATCTGGGTTGAGTTGAAAGATATAAATCAGGATGACTGCAGATGGTCCCTCATTCAGAAGGAAAACAGACTTTGGAAGAGGGACAGGATAAAAAGAGACAGAAGGATGAACAGAAGAAAATAGGATGGAGGGAAATGCAGAGTTAGTAATTGTAACTGTGAATGTGAATGGAATAAACTCACCCATAAAATGGAAGTGGATAGAATGAATTAGAAATCAGAATTTAACAATATGTCATTTATAAGAAACACACTTGAAGCAGAGAGTAACACACTGTTAAAATAAGAGTCTGGTGCAGAATCTATTATGCTTCAGCTTAAGTAAAAAAAAAAAAAGCAAGAGAAAGGCAATCATGATCTCAAAAAAAGGCAAAAATAAACCTAATTAAAAGGGGCAAACAAGAAAACTATATCTTGCTAAAAGGCATCATAGACAATGAAGTAATATCAATACTAAATATATATGCATCAAATGGTGTAGCATCCAAATTCTTGAAGGAAAAATTATGTGAGCTAAAGGAGGAAATAGACAGTAAAACTATACTGGTGAGGGATCTCAACTTTTCTCTCTTAGAGCTAGATAAATCCAATCATAAAATAAATAAGAAGTCAAGGAGATGAATAAAATCTTAGAAAAGATAGACCTCTGGAGAAAACTAAATAGAGAAGAATATATATTTTTCTCAGCTGTGTATAACACCTTCACAAAAACCAAACATTTATTTGAGCATAAAAGCCTCATAACCAATGCAGAAAGGCAGAAATATTAAATTATCCTTTTAAGACCGTAATGCAATAAAAAAAAATACATTCGATATAAGGACTGTTGAAGCACAGATTAAAAACTAATTGGAAACTAAATAATCTAATTCTAAAGAATGAGTGGGTCAAAGGTCAAATCTTAGAAACAATCAATAATTTCATTAAAGAGAATGACAACAATGAGGCAACATTCCAAAATCTGTGAGATGTAGCCAAGGCATCACTTAAACGAAAATTTATATCTTTAACTGCATATATCAACAAAAGACAGAAAGAGCAGATCAATGAATTGGACATGCAACTAAAAAAAAAAAACAGAAAAAGATCAAATTTGAAATCCCCAATTAAAATCCTGAAAAATCGAAGGAGAAATTAATAAAATTGAAAGCAAAAAAATCATTGAACTAATAAGTAAAACTAGGAGCTAATTTTATGAAAAACAAAGATAATAAAATAGATAAAACATTGGTTAATTTTATTTTATTTTTTAAAGAAAGAAAACCAAATTACCAGTATCAAAAAATGAAAAGAATGAATGTACCACCAATGAAGATGAAATTAAAGCAATAATTGGGAGTTATTTTGCCCAATTATATACCAGTAAAACTGACAATCTAAGTGAAATGGATGAATAATTACAAAAACATAAACTGCCCAGATTAATGGAAGAGGAAATAGAATACTTAAATAACCCTAACTTAGTGAAAGCAATTGTATAAGTCATATTTGAGCTCCCCTAGAAAAAATCCCCAGGAGCAGATGGCTAATTCTTCCAAACATTAAGGAACAATTCACAAGTTAATTCTTCCAAACATTTAAGGAATAATTAATCCAAATACTATATAAACTATTTGGAAAGAAAAAGAAACAAAGAAAAGAGAAAGAAGAAATCTTACTAAATATTTTTTATGACACAAATGTGGTTTTGATACCTACACCAAGGACAGCAAAAATGGAGAAAGAAAACTAAGTATCAATTTCCTTAATGAATATTGATGCAAAACTTTTTAAAAACATACTAGTAAAGAGATTACAGCAACATATCACAAAGATCACATACTATGACCAGGCTGGATTTATACCAAGAATGTAGAGCTAGTTCAATATTAGGAAACCTATCAGCATAATTGACCACATCAACAACAACAACAATGAAAATCATATGATTATATCAATAGACAAAAAGAAAAGCCTTTGACAAAATACAACACCCATTCCAATTTTTTAAAAAAATGGAGGCAGAATCAATATGGTAGCATAGAAGCAGAAAAACTCTGTGGGCTCCCCCCACAACCACCTCAAATACTTATAAAATATGACTCTAAACAAATTTTAGAGCTACAGGACCCACAAAGTGACAGAAAGAAACAAATCTCCCACTTAAAACAACCCAGCAGGCCGAGCCCAGCTCCACGTGAGCCTGATGTTTTAGCCCCAGGGTGGCCCCAATCAGCCATGGCTGGAGGATTTGGGAGAATGAATCACCAGCAGCTGTGGTGATTTCCAGAATTATCAATCCATAAATGCCAAAGACAAAAAAAAAAAAAGAAAGATCAGTGGAACTCTGCTGGATCTGGGGGCAATGGAGGCGCAGTCCAGCCTCTGTTCCTGGAGCAAGAAGCAGTGGAAGCAGCAGCCCTGCAGCCACCTCCACATGGCTGCTTCAGAGCTCCTGGCCTACAGATTGTAGGGGGGCCAAGTGACCATTCAGAGGCTAAGTGCTCTTGCCTTAACCTGCCTGGATCTGGATTGTGGTCTTGGATGGTGGTCCTGAGGTGTGTGACCAGTGAGCCAAAGCTGGTGGGGGCTGTAGAGACGGCGCCCTCCTAATAGTTCCAGCAGCTGTGAAAACCCCAGTAATTTGGAGCAAAGCTCTCCCCTCTGGAAGTAGAATGGTACTGTGGCAAAGAGCTCAAAAGTCAAGTAATTGACTGGCAACATGAGCAAGCAAAGGAAGGAAAGCAAGCACAGCCATCAAACTTTAGATTCATTTTTTGGGACCAAAAAAGATCAAAGCATGGAACAGGGAGGAAGACAACATAGTCAGAACTCCTGCACCAAAATCTTCCAAGAAAAATGTAAATTGGTTACAGGCCATAGAGGAGCTTAAGAAGGATTTTGAAAACCAAGTAAGAGAAGTGGAGGAAAAATTGGGGACAGAAATGAGAATGATGCAAGAAAATCATGAAAAGAAAGTCAACAACCTGACTGAAGAAAATAACATCTTAAAAAATAGATTAACTCAAATGGCAAAAGAGGCCCAAAAAGCC
>CM053585.1:533948779-534015487 GCA_028646515.1 Pseudochirops corinnae
TTCGCAGCCGCAGCCACTGCCTCTGACGCCGCTTCCAGTCCGCACCGCACGGAGACTAGCTTGGTTCCGGCGTTCTCTTGCTCCACCCCTTCCTGCTACGTCAGCAAGCTCAAGGGCCGTGGAAGATCTTCAAATCCCAGTATTGTTACAACGATCACCAACAGAGTTGGAGTGGTCTGAGTTAATAAGCTTTCCCTGAATTTGCTTCCTCCAGTGACCACGCTCCAGTAAAAAGACAGCAGTTTCCTTCTTCCCAAAGCTGTTTCAAGTGAGATTTGTTCCTAGAGCAAATATGACACTTCCAAATTTGTCCAGTTTTATGGGGAGGAAGGAAGATTAATTCTGTCTCTTCCTGTCATCCCCACACCCAACCAAAGTCCGAAATTTACAGCAAAGCTAGAGTTCTGTAACTGACTAAAAATGAACAGGGACTTCTTCAGTGGGGAACTCCCTCCAAGCACACAGGTTACCACCCCTCCATGTCTCCTCCTGATGGGCAGTTTCTGTTCAAGTTTTACCATGAATACTTCTTGGCGAATCTGCCCAGTGGTTCCATTAGTGTCTATCTTCATATTCTTAGTCTCTCTAGGAGACCAGTGAACCACTTGGGTTGTCCATCTGTCAGCTCTCCTTTGAGGCAACCTTCCTTGCCAAGAACCAAGAAGGAAATAAATTCTAGGAAGAACTTGATTAGCATCCCTAAACTGTTAATTAATTAACTACTGCCTTTTCATTATTACTTAAATTATTGCTAACTTACATGTAGATCAAGCTATTTTAAAAGGCAGTATGGAGCAAAGGGAAATAAATTAGATTAGGATTTAGCAGGTTTAAATTTGGAAATCCAGTGTATCAGCCTCAGTTTCCCCACCTGTAAAATGAATCTCGTCACTGCCATCATGGCACTCAGGAAAATCAGGCAAAATGACTTTTGTTGTTTGTTTTTCTAAAACAAAAATTTATTAATATTCTTTTTTTTTTAAGTGGCTGTCCCTTCTCAATAATTCCCTCTCCCCTTAATAAAATCCCTTTTACAAAGAAATAGAGTCAGTCAAAGCAAGTTAACAGGTTAACAATGTCTGACACCCTATGGTCCACACCCCTCTACTGAGGGAAGGGAAGCTTGGAGTCTCCACTGGTCACTGCATTAATCTGGACTTCTGTAATTTGCAATTTCTCAGCGTTGTTTCCTTTTACATTATCTCCTGCATCTGCTTGCTTCACTCTGCATCAGTTTCCACATTTCTCCAAGTTCTCCACATTTATCATTTCTTCCAATACAATGATTTCCATTACATCCCTCTACCACAATTGGCTAAGCCATTCTTCTTGGATGCATACCTATTTTCCTTCTGGTTCTTTGCTACTAAAAACAAACAAAAAAAAAACCCAATGCTATAAAAATTTGGTGCATATGGGACGCTTTCCTCTGTAGTACTGCTGGATCAAAGTGTATGTCCAGTGTAGTTATTTTTCCAGCATAATTCTGAATTGTTTTCTAGAACTGTTCCACCAACAACGCATTAGTGTATCCGTCTTCCCACGGCTACTCAATTTCCCAACCTAGGCCTGGGGTAGAGATATATATTTCTTTGCTATATAAAAATACCACCTGCCCAGGGTTGAGAAAAACATTTTCATCCGCCATGGCTTTGCTCATAGCCATATATTGTACGACATATTGAATCTGATCCCTAAATCCCACACGTGTTTTATGGCTCCAGGAAATCCTAGCTGCCTCTTCAGGAGGGACTGAGAACAATCTCAGTTATGTCAACTTCTGGGTTGGGAAGCATCAACCCTTCAATTCCATTTACAAAGGTTCAGGTGTGATATATGACCACTAAAGACCCAGGGTCTAGGACAATGCAAAGGATTATGGGATCTAACACTTTCCCCCAGCAAAGCCCTCAACTCATATTGATATGGTTTCTTCCCAGGGGGCAAATCTTTAAACTACTCCACAGAAGCAAGCCTCCCCCTGCTACTGTTCACATTTTGTTGCCAAATTTCCCACCTTAGGCCTTTATAGCTCACTGTATTCTTGTGGTCAAAGGGCTTTGTGCTACAAAATTGTTTCTCCTTCCTCTTCCCCCCTCCCAGTAAAATAAAGATTGTTACAACTCGAACATGTGCCAGCTGCCAACTTTACATCGTCCAGTTTCTGAGCGAGATCACCTCTCCATGACAGCGCAGGAGAAACTAGTTCCTGTCCCCCAAATGGTCACCTCCTAAGCTACAAGGAAAAGCAAATGAAACTGTACCCATCAACCCAGGACCAGGATAATGATGAGGGTGCTAAGTATGATGATGACTGCTAAGATTTCATTAAAAATGAATGTTTTCAGGTATATAAAGCGCCTGAAATAGATGATGTCATTTGAGCTTTGTGACAACCCTGTGAGATAAATGCTGTTATCATCCTCATTATACAGGTAAGAAAACTGAGACTCATAGGGAAAGTCACACATTTGTAAGTGTCTGAGGCAGGATTTGAACTCGGGTCATAGATCAGAGGATTGTAAGATCTGTAGATTTAGATCTGGAAGGGACCTTGGACAGGGTGTGCAAGTAAAAGTTTAACAAGCAGGGAGGAATGGGGGGGAATAATGAATGACCGCAAGAGGCATTTTTATACTTATTCTGCATTATCCACATTTTCTCTGCCACTTTCTCAAGTCTAGACAATCAACACAACAATAAATCAAACCCTGATTTATAGCACGTGCTGATTTCTGAGGTGTGAATGCTCACATGGAAAATTCGACAAGCATTGTCAGGAGAGTCCAGCCCCCTGATAGAGTGTGAGTCTGCCTCCCTCAGGTAAGGAGGCTCAAGCTCTCTTGGAAGTTGAGTGATTTGCCTAGGAATCTACAGAGACAGGATTTTACCCCTTGTCTTTCCTGATTCCAAGCACAGCACTCTGTCTCCTACACCCCACCCCACCCCCTGGGGAAATTTTCTGATAAAACTGCATCTGAAAGCAAAGCAGAGAGAAGAATATAGAAGTGCTTGCAGAAGAGACATCTGCCCATCCCTGAGATCACCAAATAGCTCTCCTAAGTCTTCCAGATGCCCACAAAAGGTCATTCATTCATGTGACAAACATCTCTTCAGCATCTATGATGTCAAGAGCGCAGAGCTGAGTGTTGAGAGAAATACAAAGTTTAGCTAAGACATGTTCCCTGCCCTCTGGGGAGCTTGCCCTCTAGAAGGGAGATAGAACACCAACACATAAAGCTGTAATATATGATTTTTGATGATACACGCTTTAAAGGATTACAAAAGAGAGTGCTCTGTGTAGTCCAATGAGGAAGGTCATGTTGAGGGGAGGGAGAGAAGGTTGAATCACTTCAGTTTCCTGTCTCTCAGTAACCCTCTGTAGTGAGAAATTATACCAAAAACATCCCATCTACCCAGCAAGCCACATCATTTGTTTGGCTTCTGTCTGAACCGTTCCTTCTGCCTCTTGTCAAAATCACTCTTCATCTTTTAATAGTAACAAGTGGTCTAAGATGGCAGCAACATCAGTGTTATGGTGAAACTATGCATACAAAAAGCCCACTGCAGCTTGAGGGGAGAGGGATCATCAATGATTCTCAACCTATACGTCACAACCCCTTTGGGGATCAAATGACACTTTCACAGGGGTCACAGGGATTGCCTAAGGCTAACGAAAAACACATATTTCCAATGGTCTTAGGAACCGAGATACTGCTCCTCTATCTGTCTCCAGGCAGGTCCGCCCACATGCAGATATGCCCAGACAGGAGTATTAAAGGGTTGTGGCATTAGGAAGCTTGAGAACCACTGGATTAGGTAAAGGGGAGGAGAGATTGTGCTACTGGAACTGGCATGGTCTAAGGCTCTCCCATTCAGAATAGCAACCAGTAAACCAAGAAAATGTATGTTGCTCTAGGCTCCACATAATTTCCAGCCTCAGTAACTTCATGGAAACACAACTGACTGAATGTGGAATCCTGAGGGAAATGAAATCACAAACCCAGGCTCCAGCCATAAATAACAGGCCATGGGACTGAACAGATCTCCAAGCCACCTCATGGCTTTCAGCCACTTCCAGCCTGATGACAAATCTTCAGCCACTATAGAGGATGACTTGGATTCCCAAGGGAATGTGTGCGACATGAATTGAGCTGAGTCAGTTTAAACCAAGGTCTTATGTCTTTGTACTTTTGTAGGACGTTAAAAATGACTGGCCTTTCACATGAATCTATCTTGATGATTCCAGCAGTGACGGTTCTGTTATCTGTCCCAGGACCCTGATGTGAAAGTGGCCCTGTGTTCTCAGAGGGCGGGCTGATGGAGATCCAGCTCTCACAGGTTCTACCAAATAGGAAATAAGAAAATATAATCTTGGCAATAATCAATAATATTAATTAAGCACTCACTATATGCCAAGCCCTGGGCATAAAAAAGAGGCAAAAGACAGTCCCTGCCTTCAGGGAGTTTATAATCTGATAGATGACATCATGTGAACAAACATATACAGGATAAAGAGTCATTAACAGAAGGAAGGCACTGGAATTAAGAGGGGTTGCGGAGGGCTTCCTGAAGAAGATGCAATTTTATTTGCTACTTAGTTGAAGCAGAGGAGGGGAAATGTTCCAGACATAGAGGACAGTCAGAGAAAATGCCAGGAGCCAAGAGATAGAGTGTCTTGCTCCTGAAATAGCCAGGGGAACAGAGTCACTAGACCTAAGAGTACATAATGGGGAGTAAGGTGTAAGAAGGCTGGAAAGGCAGGAGGAAGCTAGATTACACAGCTTTGAATGCCAAACAGAGCATTTTGTATTTGCTCCTGGAGGCAGTGGGAGCCACGGGAGATTATTGGGGGGAGGTGAGGGTTGTGACATGAGCAGATCTGTGCTTTTAGGAAAATCAATTTTGTGACTGATTGGAGCGGGGAGAGATTTGCAAGCAGGCAGACCCAAAGCAGACCATGTCTACTGTCCCCAGGGCAGGAGAAGAACAAGAGCAGAGAAGTTATCACCAGCAGGTTGGCTGCCAGGTCATAATTCTTTGTTCATGGTAACTCATGAAATAGACAAAAAATGAGATGGTCTGCAGACCCTCCTGTTTGCACAGTGACTGTTGGGATGGTAGCAAATGGGGCACAGTTTCTCAACTATCTCCAATAACCCAATAATTTCATCAATGTGGGTGTTCCTTCTAACAATTCAGATAGCAACCCACCAATGGCTGCCCAGCCTGCAGGACCTTCAATCTATGTGCTCTCCTAAGATCATCACAGGCGCTAGAGAGTTGTCTCCATGTTTCTCTTGACAACACATGTCCATCATCTATCCCTACCCCCTGCCATGCTTCCAGTATATCTTCCTTTTCACTCATGCAGTTTCTTGATGGCATCCTTTCTACTATGTCTCCCATGTAATGATTTGTGGACCATATGTTGGATCCCACTCACATCCACTCTATGTCTCCCCACAGCCCTCTGGGGGATCCTCAGTTTCAATTCTTTTTATACTGTGGCATTTATATAACTCTCCATCATCCATCCCATCATCCCCACTATTTGCTAAAAAGTCAGTTCTTGTTTCAGGGGAAACTTTGGGTCATCTAGGATCCTAGAATTCTATGTTGAGAGCTGTAAGGGACCTCAGAGGCCATTGGGTCCAATCCACTCATGTTACAGATGAAGACACTGAGAGTCAGAGAATTAAGATGACTTACCCAAGACCTCACAAAGAATGATGCTCAGAGGCGGGATTTGAACCTAGTTTCCCTGATTGCAGACTCATCATTCTTTCCACTGTGCCATGCTTCATTAAAAGAAGAGGCTGTTTTAGAAAGGGGATACCCTATAGACATGGTCAGGTCTTCCAGAAGGTTTTTGTGGATGGCAGTGAAATGATTACATCAAGCCCCTCTAGAAAAGCAGTCTCCTAAACATGATACAGAGCTACTCAAAACCGTCCACAGAGAAACAATCAAGTGGATGACAAATGCCTCTCTATCCATCCTGTGAGGGGCAGTTGGATAAACAATCTGTTGAACTTATCTGTCAAAGTGTGTGTGTATGCACACATGTGTGCTAATGGTGTCCCAGACACACACTGCAAATGGACAGCCCCCAGGGACCATAAATCAAATAGGAAGCAGAGAGCAGGTTAAATTGCCTCTGGAAAATTAAGAAGATCTACAAACATCCCTGTAATTATTTCTACTCCAAGTGTCAGGCCTTTATCCACATGGTGGAAAGGATGCTAGAGCCATAAAAGTTTCAAATATAAGGAATACACACAAGACTTTCGCAGATCAACATCCACCTTCCTCCCCAGTTTTAATGGTATAAAACTCGAACCACCATCTTTGCCAATACTTCTTATCCAAACAACAACGTAGCCTTGAGTTGATCAAGAAGGATCAGTCTTTTTGTTCCAAGATAAGTTCCAGGTACCTTCCCATACCCAGGGAGAGAGAGGTTCAGGGTCTTTATGTATCTAGATAAAACAGAAGAGGTACAAGTGGAAGGCAATCGCTTAGTAAAACATGGGGGGGGGGGGGGCACCACTGCTGTGACTATGCTTACCATTGCCTGCTCACTCTTCAGAGAGAACAGTGTGACATAAATTGTCAACAGATACATCTCCGGGTTGACATACCTAGCTTTCCAATTCCTCATCCACTCACTGCTTTAGGTCCTTTTGTTTGGTTTAATTGGAGAATAAATATTAACTGTTGGAAATATGAAGACTTACTGAGATTCCATGACCTCTCTTTAGAAAAAGGCAGGCTGATATTGATGACGAGAGAGCACCAGATCTTGGAATGAGGAATTCTGTGTTCAAATTCCAGCTTTGCCGTTTAGCAGCTCTGAGACCTTGGACCAGATACTTCCCATCTCTGAAATTCAGTTTCCTCATCCTTAAAATGAGAACAAAACACTTGTAGGATCAACCCCATAAGCTTGTTGTGAAGGAAAATACTTGATAAACTTTTAAGCATTATACAAGGATGACTTAATATTAGAAAAGATTCTGTTTCAAGGAAATGTATTATGACTGTCATTTGTGTACCATTTACTAGAGAAGTCATTTCTTTTTTGAGGCTAATTTGGGGTGCCACTGACCTCTGTTTTTTCTGTGTTCACTCTTAGAACAAGGTGATACTCTTAGAAGTCTTTGATAATTGCTTTCCCCCCTGCATCAGATCACTTGCCACTCAAGCTCATCTTTTCCTTGGCAATAAAGAGATCTTCTGAAAGCGCAGGTCTGATTATGGCAGCTCCAGTTCAGACAGTTCTAGTGCCTTCCTATTAACTTCCAGGATAAATATAGAATCTTCCATTTGGCTTGAAAGCCATTCATAACCTGACCCCTTCCTACCTTTCCCATCTCCTTACCCCATCCCCCCACATCTCCGATGATCCAATGACACAGATCTCTCCTGACCCTACATTTCTTGTCTCCATGCCCTGCTCCCAGGACTGTATTAAGGCTGAAATAAGAATTTTTGGAGAGTGTTTTGCAAACTTTAAAGCGATATGTAAAAGTCACCCATCATTGTTAGGCACATCAAGCAAAAAGTAGAGACAATGCACACACGTAGTGGAAAAAAATGGCTTTTGAGTCAAAGGCTCTGGGTTCAAATCCCACCTATGACCTTTATTCTCTATGTGCCTTGAACAAGTGACTTAACCTCATTTGGTTAGAGGTCCTCAGTTTCCTTGTCTGTAAAATGAGAGGGTTGGACGAGATGGTCTTTGAGTTCTACTCCAACTGTAAATCTACAAGCTTATGATCTCTTTCATTAGCTTTCATATATAGGATGAGTTTCTATGGATCAGGGGTAAGCTATAATTAGTGTCTTTGAGGATGCCCCAGCTTTTAGCAAGGCCAGGTTTCAAACACCAGGATCAGAGGAGGCCTGCCTGCTTTGTACAAGTCCCTTTAGTGCCATGTAACTACAGGAGACACAGAAATCAGTGAATTCAATTATTCTTAAAGCGCCACGCTAGAATTATCGTGGCAGAAAGCTGTGGCCTTACCAGCATCAGATGGTGCAGACCGTGGAGCAAATGCCCATTTTCTGCATAATAGTTCCCTTTCTCCTAAGCTTTGCCACTTAAGTCACAGGGACATTGAGCCACAAATTAACATCCGTTCTAACAGCTGGGTATCAGCGAATCATTTCAATAACTACCTTAATGGGGAAGGGGACCATTTTACCGGGAGCAGAGCTGAACTCCACCAGATTTCAAAATGGCATGTGATGGAGGGCATGCCAGCTGGGGTCAGAGACGTGATCATGCTTTCTATCCAGCTCACAGTGGGCAGTGGAGTGTGACAGCTCACTGGCGGGGGTGGCTTGGATTTTCAAGTTGATTAAAGCTGTCGATTTACTAGCAGAAATAGAATTTCTGGGATAATTGCTGGAAACAGGCCAGTGCAATAGCTGGCCCCAGCTCCATGTGGCAGATTAGAAATTTTGTTTCTAAGCAGGGGACGTTAACGAGATGGGAGTTGCTTCAAGCCCTACCTGTCTTCCCAACCTGAGCCCCAACTTGTGCTGTGGGCCCCAGAACAGAGGAGAAAGGAATGCTGCTTGCATGGCTGTTTCTTTGTACCTTCAGGGTCAAAAAAAAAAAACCCAAACAAACCAGTAAATGTACCTTAGACTTCTGAAATTTCTATTGGATGATGAACCCTGACTTTACCAATGAACTCTTCAAGGCTGGGCAGTCGCTGAATGCCAGGATAATTCTATTTCCCCCAAGAAATAACTTCAAAGGCCCTCCTTCCTATTTCATATGCCCACACCTACATCTCCTTCCCTGTCATTTCAGGGAGTCTCCTTGTAATTATTGCCAGTTTTCATTTTTCTTTCACAAAACAAGTGTGTCTATTGCTCACCATATGTTCCAGCCAGGATTAGGTCAAGGCCATCTGCCAAAGGAAGCTGGCACAAGGAAAGCCTGGGCCCAGGACAGCAAGAGCAAACCTGGTGTTCCCCCAAACAAAACAGGCACCATGTCAGTGAGCATGCCTCCACTAGCCTGTTCTAGACAATGCCTTCAATTCATTTCCCAAGAGGGAGAGAGTAATTCAAGCTGTATAGGACCTTGTTTATAGAATCATGAAGCCAGAGGAGAGCTCAGAGGTCAGTTAGTCTAGCCACTTCCTTCTTCTTTTTTTTTTTTTTTTTTTTGCCACTTCCTTTTTCAACTGAGTAAACTGAGAATAAGCAACTAGTTAGCACCATAGATAAAGTAAGTGTTGGACCTCTAGGAAAACCCAACATAATCATGCCCCTGCAACATGAAACTATGAGATCCTTGACCTCCTTCTGTATTCCCAGTGCTCAGTATAATCCATAGCATGCATTATTGACTAGTTAGCTGTGGGACCCTGGGCACAACTGATCTGTCTGCCTCAGTTTCTTCCTTGGTGAAATGAGGCTAATAGTAGAACCTGCCTCCCAGAGTTGTTGTGAAGATTAAATGAAATAATATTTGTAAAGTACTATATAATCACTAGCTGTTATACTTAGTATCATTACTGCCCAAGCCCAAGGTCACACAGGTGGCAGAGACAGGTATTATGAATCTAACTCTGGTACTCCTTCCACTGCCTTAGAGATCTCCTAAATCACAGGGCCCATCTTGTATGAGAAAGGTAATAAAATACACTCGAATTTAAGAAGCTACTTTCTGTTCCTCTATCGTATTCATAAGTGACCTTTACATAGGGTTTTAACATTTGAAAAGTCCTTTACCTATGTAGCCGAGATTGAATTGACCTATCGGAACCATCCCAAGAGAGCTGCAAGTAGAACACTCTCCAGGATGGCCCTTGGGCACAACTCAACCTCTGCTATGAATAAATGTGGGAGGCAGGGAGGAACCACATTGCTGAAGCAATTACAGCATGGCACAGGGGTGCTAAGCTTACAAATACAAGCAAGGAAGACAGTCCTGCCCTCAAGGAGTGTACATTCTTACATGGGAATGACAGCACAAAAAAGGGAGCTGAAAATGCAGGGGGAGTGGTAGCCATGAGGGGGCATGGTGGTGAAGACTGGAGAGTCAGGACAGAGCTAGACAAGGAGCAAAGGCACCTTCTCAAAATGGAGGTTCCAATGGAAACTCATCAATGGGGGCAGGGCACAGGGTCAGAATGATTTTCCAGGACCAAATGGCAGATGAGATGTGGTGGCAAGAAGTAACGATGAATGATGTCAAGATGAGGCAAAAGCTCAACTATGAAAAGTCATAGTACCAGGGGCAGGGTCTAGAATAGTTCAGAGGAGGGGATGAGGGGGATGAGTCAACTACACGTGCATTATTGATTCTAAGAACTGAGTTAACCCTATGAGGTAGACTTGCCCCATTTTAGAGTTTAGGAAATAGAGTCCCAGAGAGATTAAGCTATGCTCATCACTCAACAACTACCCTGTCAGAGACAATATGAACCCAAATTTCCCTGACTCCAGGCCCAATGGCCCACTACTGCACTACATTGCCTTGACCCAAAAAAACAGGACTATTTTCTGCTACCCTCCATTGTCCCATTATAATAAAAAACAGATTTTTAGAGATAACTTTAAAGCTTACAAGCAGATTTCATAGGTACCTCTTAAAATAATGCTGTGAAGAAGGTACTACAAGTATTCTTACCCCCATTTTATAGATAAGGAAACTGAAGACGGGAAGTTAAATTTTAATAACAGTTCACATTTCCATGGCATTTAAGGCCAGCATTATCTTATTTAATCTTCCCAACAATCCTATGAAGAAGGTGCTATCATTAGTCCCATTTCACAGATGAGGAAATTGGGACAGACAGAGGTTAAGTAATTTGCCCAGGAACACATATCTAGTAAGTGTCTGAGGCAGGGTTTGAACAGTTCTTTCTGCCTCCAGGTCAAGCACTCTATCCACTGTACCTTCTAACTGCCCCATATAGAGCTAGGTAACACAATGGATAGAGTTGAGGGCCTAGAGTTCAAATCCAACCCCAGACACTTTACTAGCTGCATGACCTTGGGTAAGTCACTTTGTATATACAATTGTGTAAATGCAAAACATACACAGATGTAAATTTGGCAGATGTCTAGATCACTTGAAACAAAGGCACCCACACAGAAAACTTCAGGTCTTGTTTCTTGGGAGACAGGACAACATATTTATACACACACATGCATATATGTTATATAATTATATGGATATGTGTCTTCTGCCACAAAAGAATGTAAGTTCCTTGAGGGCAGGGGCTATTTCATTTTTGCCTTTGTATCTCCAGTTCCTGGCACCGATAGATGCTTAAGAAATACTTGCTGAATGAGCCAATAGATTGTAAGCTCCTCAAGGGAGACTGTTTAATTTTTGTTTTTATCTCCATAGCACTTAGTCTGATGTCTGACACATGGCAGGTATTTAATAAATGCTTGTGGTAGGTATTTAATAAATGCTTATTCATTGACTGTTGGAGGTTGTAGGCAAGGAGGAAGAGACATGCACACAAGTATCTATAAGGTCAAATGGAAGAAAAGAGAAATTTAGACAAAACCCAAGGACAAATTCAAGGAAAGAGAGCTCCCTTTGAGTTGGGTTGATCAAGGAGAGCTTCATGGAAGAGGTGGCACTAGAACAGGAAAATGAGAGTAGGTTTTCCAGTTGAGTTGCTCATCTTCTTTGATCCTTCCACACCATCATGGACCCTTCCTGACCCCCAATCATTAGCAGTCATGCTTTCACTCTTAACATTGCTTTGTATTACTTCTTACATGTTTTTTATGAGGATTTAATAAATATGTGGATTCAACTTGTATATTTGACCTACTTAATACCTTTGGACATGACCACCCATAGACCAAGAACAAGGACGTTTTTCTTGAGTTTTTTTAATCAACTCTGCTGTTTGGTTGGAATTTTTTTATAAAAGATATCTTTGTTTATTCTTTTCTTAAAGATGAGATACATGACAATCTAAATATAAAGAACTGGTCTAGCCAGTACTTTACATAAGCAGTATCTTTTGGCACTTCTGCAAACTTTTGAAACTAATCCTCTAAATCTTTGAAGGGAAGACCCGGAAGGAGAGGGCAAAGAAGCCTTCTATAGTCCAGCATTTAAACCTTCTTGTTGGATGTGGCCTATTTACTCTCCTTCCAAAAAAGGCAATGGCATTTAAAATTTGCCTCTAGAAAACTAATTCTATATTGTTTGTCAAGCACAGCATTGTCTATGTGAGCTTGAAAGATTAAAAATGTGTATATTAAAATTATTAAGGCCCAGTGCTAATATATTAGAAACCTATTAGAATTAAGACATATGAAGGCTGAGTATTAATATATTTTTTTAAAAACTTCCTAGGAGAGATAGAGAGAATAACTGATGCAGGGTTGAACCTAGAAATTCAAATATGTCATGAAGAAAAGCCACATAAGTGGGAATTTTTTTTTAATCTCCCAGTTTTCTTATAAAATTTGAGAGACTATAGCTGCCCTTCTGTAGAGTAGGACTAGAAAGGTTTTAGGTCAACCACATATATACATGGCCAAGGCAGGAATTTAAAACAAAGGCACCTAGGGGTATGGGATAGCTAGAAGCAGCTCCACCTAAGGAGCACCTGACAAGTTACCCTGGAATTCTCTACCTTTCCCCTTCCCATTCCTTTGCAGAGAAGATCAAAAGTAATCTTAAGATTAAGAAAAATTGGGATTGGGGTAGAGGAAGGATCTCAGACCCAGGGACCTCTTTGTAGGCCATTTGTATTTGTAGCCTTTAAGATGTTGATGTATCAGCACAGCTTAGGATACAGACAGAAGTAGGGATAACAAGGAATTTCTAACCTTAAGTTAACCAGTGGCTAGAAACAAACACTCATCTTTCATGGTGAACCAGAAATGGAGTTTTTAAATCAACATAAAACCTATGGGTCCTCCTTTAGGAAAGGAAAAGTTCTGAAAACAGAAAAACTTTCCTTTTGAAAGAGAAAAAGCTAAGTTACTAAGGGTAGCTAGTCCTAAGGGCTTACCTTGTGTACTGGTTGGGTATGCGAGGAGGCCCCTGTCTTTCTAAAAGACCTTACCTTAAGCCTCTTAAAAGCTAAAAGAAGGATAATAGAACCTTCTCTTTTCCCCACAGGGGAATAAATAGCCCTTTGGCTGAGGAGTAAAGCTAAAATCAGAAGAAGAGAGAAGCTCCACATCTAGCAGGGACCAACATTGATCAGCAGGTCTATGAAGCACTACCAAGCAGGGACAAGTGCCAGCAGAGACTGAACACCACACCCAGATACCTGACAAAAACTACCCAACTGGCAAGGACCTTATGCCACGCAAACCAGCAAGGAGCAATCCCAGTCAAAACAGCATAATCACATCCCTAGAAGACACTAGCTGACATGTTGTATGGGAACTCCTTCATGTGTGTGCCTGGCCATGTCTTCTCTATACATGGACCTCTCTAAGCACATCCCCTACCTGTGTCTGCTCTTCCCACTGGGAATAGGTATCTTTGTGGGAAAACATGACTCGGATTTATCAGTGAAATATTTTAGTGCTACTTTTATTACTATGCTATTTCATTAAATGCCTTTTGCTTTGAATCAGTTGCACCTCTGGATGTTTATTAAAAGCAAACCTGTTGGTGGGGGCCTGTGACCAATTGTTTTGAGTGGATATAGGCCCACAGAACCCAGGGTAGCTTGTCTGGTGCTTCATTTCAAAGTCTAGCCCAGGTACTGCCTCCTGTATGAGACCTTTCCCGACCCCCAATTATTGCTATGCATGCTTTTACTCTTAAAATTGCTTTGTATCACTTCACATATGTTTTATATTAGCTTAACTCTATATAACATATAATAGATGCATTATATACTATAATTATGCTACATATTATTATAATATATTACATATTATACATTATATTGTTATATATTTTTAATATATGAATGTATATGTATATGTTAATTTATTTATTTATAGCAAGGGTATTCTGGCTCTCTCTCCCAGAGTCAGGCAGTGTCATCTTTCCCTCAGGCTTCCAGGGTATAACCCTGAGGGATGGGGGTATCTCTTCTCTACCACCATCATTGTGAATCCCCACCACCTATGTTCTCTCTATTTTTTGGATCTAGCGATGAGCACCCAAGGTTCATTTAGTCACTCAAAATCCATTAGCTTTTGCAAATGGATATTTACTAAAAAGATAGAGCAAGAGCAATTTCCCCCAATACCTTAGGAAACACACTGCCCCCTATACCACCTCAGTCTCTGGAGTAGGCTCAAAACTTAGCTCATTACATACAGGGCATCAGTCCTACCAAGTTCATATACAAAGGCAGCATTTCTGCCAGATGAGTCCTGTCTCAAATACTACTGGGGTGGGATCCTAATGGTCATTTCTTGCTGCTTGGACCATCAACGCTACTCTGGGTCTGGAAGGTTGGGATACCGAGGCCCCTCCCAGATCTTTTGAAATTTTTGAAGATCATGGAGATTTCACTCCCTTCATCCAGGAGGAGAACAAGCTCAGAGGCCTAGAACTAAGGCTTGTATCTCAGTGGCCAGATGGTGCCTTTCTGAGGGAGATTGCCTTTTTTCTTGAAGCATTGCCTCTTACCAGACACCATTGGTGAGAAGTCATACCCCCAGCGGAAGAGCAACCAAAAAGACTGATGCCAGAATGAGACAGTGACAGTTAAGACTCCCTTTCTCTTATAGTTAGCGCACAAGAACCATCTCCAGAAGGTCTATACATGCTCCACAGCTTCTCCAATGGCTTCCTCTCACACATCATTGAGATTCTCCCAAGAGCTGTCTCCCCATCTCTCCATAGGGAAAGTTGTATCAGTCAAGCAAGGTGATGGGATCTCTGCATGCACCAGACCCACAATACATGCTGAATTTAAGGACCTTAAAGACAGTGACTATTTTGTTCTAACTTTTCTGCCCAGTGTCTTACATGCTGTAGGCATTTAATAAATAGTTGTTTAATTAAATAATGAAGCTTTCAAAACCCACAATTGAATGGAGAAGAGAAGAGACAGAGGCAGAATGAAAGAAAACAGTGGTGCATTCGAGGAAGCCCAGGGAAAGGAATTCTAAAAGTCTTATGGACACTACCCTGGAATCACTGAGGTTAAAGCCAGTCTAGGGTAAATAACACGGGCAAAACATAGACAGATGTAACCCTTCTCCACAACCCCCGTCCAACCACCAGTCACAGCAGAGATCAACCTTTGGCTATTTGTTTTTCCTGTTGGCAAGTGAGAGATCGATAATCCAATTGCAAATACTTAATTTTCAGTCTGAGGCTTTTGTTGATTTTACTTTGGGAAGTGCTTAGGAGTATATTGAGTTTCCTGGTATGTGTATGTACATTCCGCCCAGCCCTCTGAACCTGAGAGCTTTGGGAATAACAAGTGCCCTGAGCCCACCACCATCTTCCTAGGAAGCAACCCCCACTGGAGATACAACCTGGCCACTGCTATTACAGGTGTATATGTGAAGAGGACCAGAAAAAGTTGGCATCCTTCTGAGTAAAACAATATTGCCATGCATTTCACTTACTAAGATCACAGATCCACTTAGAGGTGGGTGATTAATCCTACATGTAATCAGCTCAGAAAGAACATTGCATTTCCAGGCTTGTCAGACAAATTCAACCACCAGCCCCACTGTAATGGTGCTGAGAAGCCCAGAGGCTTGTGGGAGGAAGTTTTAGAGCTCATTCTCCAGTTCCCATGAAATGAAACATTTTAGTGAAACCACCCTATGTTTTACCTTTAAATCTAAAATGAGAGTGCTACTGATAAAAATACTTCCTATTATTTCCTTTTTTGTACCAATTTGGGAGAATGTATTCAAAGCAAGACTTGGTATAAAGATGAGAGTAGATCTGTCCCTCTTTCTTTTTATAGGATCAGTTTCTTAACTCATTATCTTTGTGATTGCTTTTTTTTTTTCCCTTTTCCTAAGAGCCTCCAAGAGAGCTAGCTGCACACTGTTTTTGGCCATACCAAAGGCTAGTCTCTAATTACAATAGGTATTTGTAGCTCCCTACCTGGAATCCAAATTCACTCACTCCAAAGATGACCCATCTAAGGAACTCCTAATTTTGTTTTCTATTTAAGCCTTGTTCAAGCTAGGCTTTTTTTCTGAAGTCATTTCCTTTGCTCATCAGTGGAATAAATAGGGCAGTCTGCGGCAGAGCTCCTATGATAGAGATGTCTCATGTATAATCTTAGCTCCCCCCTTGGTGAGGCTGGGCAGACAAAGCGAAAACAGGCAGGTCTGCAGTAGTCTGGAATCCTGAAAAATCTTTAGAGCAGATTGTGAACTCCCTGGAGGTAAGTTCTGATTTGGGTTTTTATTTGTTTCTTTTTTTGGGGGGGGGGGTGGAGGTGCCTTTAAGCTTAGCACAGTGTCTAGCAAATAAGAATCATTTAATAAATGCTTGGTGACTTGAGAAACTTCCACGCCTTCCCTCTAACTCCCAGAAAATCACTTTGCCTCTCGGTGTCCCTGACAATTTTCTGAATTTCACAACAGTTGCCCCTCTGGACTGACAAAGGAAGTTTCTGCATCCAGAGTTCCCCACACCAATGAAATAACAGTTTGTATAGCCATGCAGCTTTCCAGAGGACTGCTGTTATGAATAGCTTCAAGGTTCTGATTACATAGCATAGTGAACACTCTATTTATTCAGTAACAAATCAGAGCAAAACATTCACAGTAAATCAAGGTACAGCATTCACAATGTTATGACTTATCACAGAAAATCAAAATACAGCATTCACCATGTCACAACTCAACAACTTATCACTAAAATGACCACGTAGTTTTCACCAAAGTAGTCACATATTTTAAACAAAGTACAATCATTTAGTCAATCAATCACTTAGGCAAGGCCTCCTTAAAGAGACACAAAGTACAATAGTGAAAGTTCTCCACCCATGGGGTGCAATTAAGTTACAATATCAGTCACTACTCAGTATTCTCTTAAGGGGTAGTGGAAAATACACAGGCCATCCACCCCTTAGTCACAAGTAAGTTACAATTTTATCAGTCACTACTCAGTATCCACAGAGAGGTGTTTTCATCTTGACCAGAGGTAGGCTTTCAGATTCCCTGGTTCCCCTTCCATGGTTCCAGCTCCTACCTGAATTCACCAAACTGTCACCTGGGTTCAAAGGCAGACAGCACCAAGCTCCTTGTCCAGCTCTCCATGAAGTTCCTGTTCCATACTGAAGCTCACAGTGTCCAGTCCACCTTAGATCCTTCACAGTCTCTATTCCTGGGAAGTCAAGGCTTAACAAAGCCACAAACAAAGTACCTACACCACAGTCATGCTTCCTCTGGCAACTCCAGGCTGGCCCTCAGAAATCTTCAGCAGAAGTTTCAGCTGGCCCTCAAAAATCCTCAGCAGCTCCTGCTAGTCTTCAGCACCATAAGCTCCATCCAAAAAAATCAAAATCACTTTATCCAGCCTCCACATGGCTTGCTCCAAGAAATTCTGTCTTGGTTCTCAATTCTCATTCCTCTTCTCAATTCTTCTCAATTCTCAGTTCAGTCTTCAATCCACCAGGAGTAGCTGCCCTGTGTCCACATGCTTATCCCAAGAAGTTCTGACTGTCCAGCTTGTGTTCTTCTTTACATATGATATAGTTCCTCCCCTTCCTGTTGCAGGAATTCATGAGTTCTAGGGTTCACAAGTTGTGGGGTTCACATGTTCTGTTTCTTAACAGACTTGATACAAGGCTCAAAAGAAACTTGAACTGAAACAAGGTGTTAATTCAATAGCTGAAACAAGATATGAACTACTTCTGTGCTTGCCATTACATAGATCTGGCCCAAAAGAGGGCAATGGTCTTACCCAGAGGGTAATGGAGAAACGCTGGGCAGGTGTGAGTAGGCTGCAGGGAAACAAGGAACTGGGAAGAACTGTAATCATGGAAGAAATATGAGTGAAAATGATGAGCCAGAGAGAACAGAAAGAAGAATGACCATCGGACAGCCCATCTGCTCTAATTTTGTCCTCAAAATGTTGAAACTTGCAGCATATTGGGCAGGCCACCCATGGCCAACTTTCTGGAAGAATTTGGACGAGGGTCCTTCAGAATGGGAAAGCATGGATGGGCTATGAGGAACTTTCAAGTCAATGAGATCCAAGACCCCTTGGAATATATTAGTACCTCCAGCTCTTTCCATGGTGCCTTGGACATCGTAGGTGCATAATAAATGTTTGCTCATTTCAATGAAATTCAGTCTTGTATCATGCAGACCACCCTCTGATAGTCTGGCTGAGAGGAAATGTGATTCCTTTTCCTAGACCTATTTGGCAAGGCTAGTCTAGCCTTCCTCATTAGCACCCATGTAGGAAGTCCTTAGCATGGTGGCACTCTAGAGCTTAAAGTTTTAAAGGGAAGGAACTCTCTAATATTAGAAGAGAAATTATTCATTTGATCAACCTGTCCCAGTATAGGGTTCTTTTATGACTTTTAATATACGTCTCCCAGAGGTAAATTCAAGAGCTTTGTCACCCAGCAAGGCAATAAAGCACTGTGTACTCAGTAGATATTTGGTTATCCTGGCTTTGACACAAGCCACTTGGCCTTCCTAAGCCTCAGTTTCCTTATCTGTAAAATGGGAATGGGAATGAGAATGCCTGATCTGAAACAAACCCCTTGGCCAAGGATTGGGTGATGGCTAAGTAATCATGGTATGGCATAGTACATAAAAGAATCCCACTGCATGCAAAGGCATATGGGAAGATTTTCATGAAGTGATGCAATGAGAGGAAAGTGGTATCAGAAAAGCAAACACACTGACCCCAATTATATAAATAATAATAGCAGAAAGCAAGAGAAAAATACGTAAGAGACAAAGTCAGAAGTCAACACAAAAAAAGGCCTCTTCTTGTGAAGGAGAATAGTGTTAAAAAAAAAAAAAAGATGCCTTTTTTGGCTTGTTTGTTTCAAGGAGAAGGCTGAGATGTTGGAAAGCATGGCATAATTCTCCAAATACTATCTAAATTGGTCTTTTCCTCCTATTCAGTTTTAAGCAAAGTTCAGTGTCCATTTATCAGATCTGTCCAAGACCTGCACGCTGATGGACAAGCCCTGGAGCAGGAGTTCTTAACCTTTTTTTGTATCATGTACCCCTTTGTCAGCCTGGTGGAACTGATGAATCCATCACCAAAACAATGTTTTTAAGTGAATAAAATGAAATACATAGAATTCCAAAAGAAACAAATGATAGTAAAAGTTATCAAAAAAATTTTAAGAAGCCCATGGATCCCAGGTTAAAAATATCTTTTCTGTGCAATGTCCCTCCACCTGCATATCATAGTCTATATATGAAAAGTGTTAGATCCATAGCCCTTGGACAACATGTGACTCACAATAAAAAAAAAGAAAAATATTTATAGCACTCTTTATGTGGTGGCAAAGAATTGGAAACCAAGAGGATGCCCATCAATTGGAGAATGGCTGACCAAATTGTGGTATATGAATGTAACAGAATACTATTGTGCTATAAGAAATGAGGAGCAGACGAACTTTATAATAACCTGGAGAGACGTATAAACTGATGCTGAGTGAGAAGAGCAGAACCAGGAGAACTTTGTTTATAGTTACAGACACATCATATGTGTGATGACTCACTTTGATAGACTGGACTCCTCTCAGCAATGCAAGGTTATAAGACAACTCCGAAAGACTCGTGATGAAAAGGATATCCACATCCAGAGAAAAGAACTATGGAGTTTGAATGCAGACTGAAGCAAACTACTTGCTCTCTCTTTTGTGTTTAGTTTTGTTTCGTTCCTTCTTTCTCTTTGTTCACTTCATTGGTTATAGTTCTTTTTTACAACCTGACTAATGCTTAATGCAAAGGTATTTGTGGAGCCTGTACTGGATTGCATGCTGCCATGGGGGAAAGAGGGGGATAAAATTTGGAACTCAAGGGATTGTGGAACTGAATGCTGTAAAATAAAAGTAGATAAACAAATTTAATAAAATAAAATTGAAAAAAAAACATAAAAAAAAAACCATGTGACTCACAACTCTCCAAAGTGTAGCTCTAACCAGATTAAAATGTAATTAGGAAATTTTTTTTATTTCCTTCATTTGTACAAAAGTAAATAATTATACACTGACTGGGGATCACCAAGAAACTAAAGAGTGGGGGGAATGGTGGTTTGGGGTGTAAACAAGTCCTTCCGTCCTTAAGCATCTAATCTGAAGGTTTGAGACTAACAGCTTTAGCCCCAGCATCTTTGGGTTTGGACTTGGCAGGCTTGGGGTCAGTAGGTTTAACAGCCTTGGAATCACTGGGCTTTTTGACCTTAGAATCAGACTTGGCTGCCTTGGGATCAGACTTGGCAATTTTGGCATCAGATTTAGTGGCCTTGGGAACAAATCTGGTAGCCTTGGGAGCAGAATTAATGACCTTGGTGGCAGACTTGGTGACCTTGGTGTCAGTGAACTTGGTAGACTTGGGGTCAGTGGTTCTGGCAACCTTAGAATCAGGCTTCATGATCCTAGGGCCTGGACATTTGGTGCCAACCCTGAGGTCTGGACACTTGATGGCTGTCTTGTGGCCAGCACACAAGGGCACTGGCCTTCAGGATCTAGGGCCTGAGGAGCTTGGCCTTGGAGGCCTTGGTGCTCAGGACCTTGATGGCCTCTGCTCGGGCCTTGATGGCTTTGGCAATGTTGACCTGCATCTTCTTCAGCCTCTTCTTGCATTTCTTGGCAAAGCACGTTTCTCAGAAACTTAGGGTCAGCCCCTTTCAGAGACTTGTATCATCTCTAAGACCTAGGTTTCCTGGTGCCATCTCTGTGCCATTTTCATGATTGGTTGTGAGTGGCATAGTTCTTAGACTTAACCATCTTTACAAAAGTCTGCACTAACAGACCCTCCACCAACCGGAAGAGGCCCAGGAAATATTTTTTAAATACAAAAAAATATAGCTACTGTTAATATGTGGTTTTGAAGTCAATATGTACACACAGGAACCCTTACATACCACTTAGCAGTTCCCTTTCCTATTTAAGTTTGACATTCCTGGTTTATATATAGGTATTCTTCATCTCCCTGCTTTTCCCATGTGGCAGTTAAGCTAAACCCTTTTGAGTGACTATGGGTCTCATTTAGGAGTTCTTCAATGGTCTGGGGCTTGGAAAAATGAGTATACAATCCACAAACAGCAGCATCTAAAAGATCTCCTATAAAGAGATGATTTTTCTTCCATTTGTACTCCATACTGGTTTTCTTCCATGATGGTGGCCATCATCTTTAGTGAGTAAATTTCTCCCAATTTTATACCTCATTGGATAGTATTAATCAGAACACCATTAAATAAAATATTTGCTATAACATATCCATGGGAGATCATTTATTGAGGAGAACCTTTAAAACTCTCTTTTACTCTACCAAATCAAATTCTTTTTTATAATCAATAAATGATAATCACAGTGGGGTTTTGTGCTCTTTACCTCTCAAGCCATTGGTGTATCTGTCAACATATGATCTGTTGAAAAAATGTCTTTTGCAAAAGGTTCCCTGTTCCCTTCTCATCTATTCGCCAAGGATGTCTTTAAGATATATGTGCTTTATATTCATTTAAAAAATTATAGAAATTAGAAAATAGATGTGTGAATCATCAGTTATTATCTTTTTGATCACCTTTTTGAAATAGCTACAACATTCTTGAGTTTTTCCCAGTTACTCAGTAATGTCCTCTGTTTCAAAAATGACTGAATGACCAAATTTCAGAACTGAAATGGACATCAAAGGCTATCAAGTACAACTGTCACCCTAGCTAAAAGAATCTCCTCCTCTCCTTGACCCAGAGATTCCACTATTAGGCATATACACCAAGAAGGTCATTGATAAAAATAAAAGCTCCACATACTCTGAAATATTTGTGGCAGAACTTTCTGTGGTAGCAAAAACTGGAAACAAAGAAGATGTCCAGTGACTGTGGAATGGCTAAACAAATCATAGTGCATGAATGCAAATAAACTTTATTTACTGTGCTCTAAGGCATGATCAATGTAATGATCACCAAGAAACTTAGGAAGATTTATATGAATTGATGCAGGGTGAGTAAGTCTAGCCAATAAAACAATGTGCATAATGACTATGACAATGTAGGTGGAAAAAGCAACCATGAGATAATTGAAAGTGAATGTTGCAAAATTACAAAGAATAAGCAAAGCCCCAAAAGAAGAGACAGGAAAAGTTATAACTTCCTCCACTGCTTTGCAGAGGTGTGGGGGTGGGGTGGAGGAGTTCACAGGTGTGGAATGTCACTGTATTTTCAGATTTTTTAACTTATTGATTGTTTTTCTTCTTTTTCTTTTAAAAAATATACCTCCGCTGTGGAGGGCTCTCTGGGAGGAGGCTGGGAGAGGAAAATAAGAGGAAATTTAGATTATTTATAATAAAAAGATAGCAATAAAAATTTATCTTTTATAAGCGAAAATAATCTCTTGCTCAACATTCTCAACTTCTCATCATCAGCCTTTGCTCATAGATCTAAAGTGAAAGGGAATCCATTACTTCCCAAAGCAGCCCATTCGATATCTAGAAACTTCTAATTATTTTTCCTAAGAACTGATCAGTTAACACCTTCAAAACTGCACCAGCTCTAGCTCAGACTTCTATATTTGATCTAATCCAATTGATTTTTTAAAATAAAGTTTCTAAAGGGCTATGATATTCAATTCAAATGTAGTGAATTGTCCTTGATGGGAGAAAGAGTTTTGTTATGGAAATCTTGACAAACATTTTCCAGTTTTCATCTGTGTGTTGTCCTTCATCCAGTTTCATCTTTAAATGCTCTCAGCAGCCTATGGCTTCATTGGATCTCACACCGAAGCTTTCTGTAAACCTGTTTTTCCTTCTACTGTTTCTCATTGTTTTTTGAAGCAATCAGACTCATGAGCTTTGACCATCCTCCCCTGTAAAACGGTACAAATGAGTTTGTAGTCTAATCAGTATTACCCTTGACTGCCATATTTTTCTCCTTGGCAAGATCAAGGCTTTGTTGGATGAGGCAGTTTCTAGACTCTTGGCTTTTTGCCTTCTTGTGGTTTTGCATCAGTTAAACCTATGAAGGAAAAGGTGATTGTCCATACATCAATAAAGAAGCATCTTGGTACAGAGGCAAGAAAACCTAGATTTAAGTACAGTCTCTGGGCATATTGTCTTTGTAACCTTAGGCAAGTCTTTAATGTCTCACTGATCTCAACAACTGTCTAAGACAGTGGTTTCTCAACCTTCCTAATGCCGCAACCCTTTAATACTAGTATGTGGGCATATCTGCATGTGGGCAGACCCACCTGGAGAAAGATAGAGGAGCTGTGTCTCGGTTCCTAAGACCATCGGAAATATGTGTTTTCCAATGGTCTTAGGCGACCCCTGTGAAAGGGTCATTCAACCCCAAAAGGGATCACGACCCACAGGTTGAGAACCACTGGTCTAAGACAATACATAGGAAAGAAGGTGCCTGCAGTGATAGAGCAAGCTTCTCCATTATTCCCTTATTCCCTTATTCTAGTGATATCCTAGGTTTAGTTGCTATCTCTGTCAATATCTGTTCCTTTATCTATTTCTCTGATTTTTTAATGTTAGTAATTTGTTAAATAGGCCAAGTTGGAATTTTTATTACATTCTGTGATAGAACCAATATCTACCAGGGTTCTTCCCTCACTCCTCTGCGCTGAATTGTTGTTGCTCATCCTTCTTTTCAAAGAGGACCAACACATCACAAAGTGATGTCTTGATTTGCACATAAGTTGGATTTAAGTGAGGCAGAATGGCACAAAGTCATCAGCCTTGCTGTCTCTTCCAGAATCATCAAAGTTCATTTGCAGGGCAAAAGTCAAGAATTTGCTAAAAGGTGATAAAGCTGACGCTGGGACATGATGAACTCCTGCATCTCTTGACACAACTTTCTGGTCACCTAAAGGTATAAAAAGTCCCAATGGAGTCAGGAATCCTTCAACTTGGCAGATGTTTGAAGACCACCCAATTGATCACACCTTGACCAGACTTTCCAAATGGAGACAAAGGGAGCTCCCATCTAAAGAAGTACTGCCAAATCCTTGTTACATATCCTTGCTAGGTTAGGGCAAATTAAACCTCCTCATTTCATACAAAAATAGAAACTGAATTCTCAGAGTGCTAGGAAAAGAGTGTCCACCTCCACCACTATTACTCCTTATTGTTCTTTGTTCTACTAATTTGGTATTCATTTTGACCTCTGCTCTACAAAGTCAGCCTGCACACTGAGATCTGATTAGAAAATGAATCCTACATTAATGACGGTCATTTCCAATCTTTTTTAAGCTGTTTGTTTTGGAGTGGACAGGGGAGAGTCAGGTAAAGAGACAGACAGAACTTGTGATTTCTTCTGGGTGGGAACACCCAATCTGGAGCTCCCAGCTTAGTCTGAGAATTCCTCTGTAATATATAACCTTATAGGGTTACCTGAAACACCAAAAGGTTAATTTAAGAAACTCATCCATGGTAACCCAACCAACATGTATTAGAGATGATACTTCCTGACTACAAGGCCTGCCCAACATCCACCAGGCTGTGGAGACAGGCCCTTTGATTTGGGTGGTATTGTTAGGCATTCACCATGTCTGGTGTCTCCTGACTCATTTTCATGAAAGTTTTCTATGCAATCTCTAAGTCTGGGGCCTATTTAATATTTCTTAGTCATATTTTCCCATATATTTTTCATCTTCTTGTGCCATATTCTCACATTTGCACTGTCAACAAGAGGTCAGTCAGCAAGGATTTGTGATGTACTTACTATGGGCCAAGCACCATACTAAGCCCTGGGGATGCAAAGAAAAAGTGAAAAAAAACAATTTTTGCCCTTGAGGAACTTACATTCTAAGGGGGGGGGGGGGTGATAGACAATATATAAATAAATATGTGCATAAAAGTTACATATTGAGTAGCTGTAAGTTCATCTCAGAAGGGCAGCACTAGTCTCTGGGGAACAGAGGACACAAGAGAGGAATTCTTTAGAAGGTAGCACTTAAGCTGACTGAGCCTTGAAGGGAGCCAGAAGTCAGAAAAGAAGAGGGAGAATAGTACTAGCACGGAAGTGGGTGGTGGAGAACGGCTGGTGTGTAATTATAAGCAAGTAGGAGAGCATTTGTTTGTTTAGTTAGGAAGGTCTCACCAAACCTTTCATAGAATTTCTCCATCTTTTTGCATCCTCTGCAACAGATGTTGGCATATAAACTGAGATAATCATCATGATGACTTTTGGTGAGATTACCAAGTATATACCAATAATAAAATGATATTTCTTGTTACCCGTGGGAACACAACTAAACCAACCACAAACTAAGAGGAAACAGAAGGAGTGCTGATTTTGGAGTGACGGGACCTGGTTTTACCATGTAGAGTGGAAGGAGGGTGGGATTTAGGACTGGCAGATCTGGCTTCGAACTCCTGCTCTCCTCCTACTACTCAAGTGACTGGCTAAGTCACAGAGAGGTTACCATCTCTGCCTCAGTTCCTTCACATGTAAAATGAAAGGGTTGTATGAAATGCCTTTCAAGTCACCTCCATTTCTGACTCTATGATTTTATGAACTCCTACATTTGCTTCTCAGAAGATAACCCATGATCCATCCTCTCATTTATCAGCAAACTTCCATGTACCTCCTGGAGTCATTTGTAGGAAGAATCACAATAGTAATAGGTTTAGTTCCCATAGTGGTAGGTAGATTCATGAATCATTGGACAAGGATCTCATATTTAGAGTAGCAGCAGCTCAATTAAATGTTCCAGATAGTCTAAAAACTTTGCACATCTTAGTGCCTTCTGTCTCACCTAAGCCATTGCCAAAGCAGAAGGGGATCAGACTTCACCACATCAATCAACCAATAAGCATTTATTAAACACTGAGTCTTTACCAAGCACTGTGCAGCCTCTGTCTTCAAGAAGCTCACAGTCCATCAAGAGAGACAGCACGGATGCATATAAATTCATGCAAAATAAATACGAGGTTGTCATGGGCAAGGAGTTCATCATCAGGCGAACACCTTATTGGCAATGGTCCTCTCCATCCTTTGCCAACCTGGAGCTGGGAAGGCAGACTCAGCATGCTACCTGGACTGTACTATAAATGATAGCTACCGTTTATATGGCGCATCACAAATATTATCTCATTTGATTTTCACAACAACCCTGAGAGATAGATGTTAGTATTATTCCCCTTTTACAGACTAGGAAATTAAGAGGGAGGGAGGAAGGGAGGGAGGGAGGGGAAAGGGGAGAGAGAGAGAGAAAGAAAGGGAGGGGGAGACAGAGAGAGAGAGAGAGAGAGAGAGAGAGAGAGAGAGAAGAATGGATGTTAAGCAACTTGCCCAGGATCACATAGCTACTAAGTATCTGAAGCTAGATTTGAACTGAGGTCTTCCTGACTCTAGCTCCAGTATTTGAACCACTATACCACCTAGCTACTGCTCAATAGACTATACTCACAGGCTTTCCAGTTTGGTAGAATGTCCCAGAGCTTGGGCTTTATTGCAGACCACTGGAGAACCCAGGGTCCCTTTCATTACACAATAAAGCATTAGAATAAGGCTCAAGAGACTTGGACACAAATGTAAGGAATAATTATTATGAATGAATCAATTAATACATGAATAATAATGCATTTATTAATCATTTATTTTGTTCCAGGTATAGCTCTAAGCACTGGAGATAGTGATACATTCAAGCATGAGTGTCCCTTTCCTCAAAGAGTTAAGTAAGGAGCACATACGGAAGAGTTATAGGGTATCTGCAGAATGGAAAGCCTTGGTAATGACACGGCATAAAATGTAGGCTTAGTTCTAGTCAAGAGGGGATGGAAAGCTCACTTCGCAGAGCGTAGAGTACCTGAGGCAGAGTCCAAGGTTCAGGTGGGAGGGCCACGAGGAAGATGGTCAGAGTACAGGCAGGGTGGTTTGGAAATAGCCATGGACAAACACTACCATGCGATCCAGAATTGGGGGCAGCTCTCCTACAAATGAAAATGTGTATGGACTAATTCTATAAGCCAACTCCCATGCCCATCTCCCCCAAAAGAATGGTGCATGATGGGGCATCCATTTTTACTTGTGCTTATAGAAATAAAATGAAATAATCTGGAACAGTACATTTTCTGAATATCCAATTTAGGGAACTTTGATGCCAAATTCAATTCTGTTCAACAAACATTTTTAGGTGCTGATTTTGTACAAAATACTTATGATCATCACTGAGGACAGAAATATTGAAAATTATACCATTTCTGGCCTTATGGAGCTTACGTTCTGTTGGAATTGGTGAAAGAAGGAAGGGCATGAACGTAGATGAGCAAAACACAAATAGGTGGTGTGGTGGGAACAAGAGAAAGATTCAAAGTGCTCGGAGAAAATGAGAGGAAAGCAAATTCATGAAAATACTGGGCCTCTCTGGTGTCCACCACATTGGTACAATGAAAAGGGCACTGGCCCTAGAATGAAAGGATCTGAGTTCAAATCCTTCTTATGAGATGTTGGGTTAGTCACTTTAATCTCTCTGGGACTTAGCTTCTTCACCTGTAAAATGACTCAATGATCTCCTTTCCAGCTGTAAATCCATGATGAAACTATTTAATTTAAAAGCTTTAAGATTTCTTTTTCTCTTTCTTTCTTGACTCCTTAGGTCCCATAGTATCCCTAAGGCCTCAAGAGTATGAATTTTAACTTGTAAGTTCTGGAATTATGGCTCTGGATCCATTTCTTGATGGATCACAAAGCCTTCTACCTACATTAGTGTTAGTCTGCTTTCTAATTTCTACTGGTGAGATTGTTGTTGTTCTGTCATGTCCAACATTTTGTCACCTCATTTTGAGGCTTTCTTGGCAAAGATACTGAAGTAGCCTGGCATTTCCTTCTCTAGCTCATTTTGCAGAAGAGGAAACTGAGGCAAACAATGTTAAGTGACTTGCCCAGCATCACACAGCTAGTACATATCTAAGGCCAGATTTGAACTCCAGTCTTCCTGCCCCAGACCCAGTATTCTATCCACTGCATCGCCTACCTGTTCTTTACTGGTAGTATCTTTTTTTCCAAACCACATTTTGCATTGGATAGGGGATGGATGAGATTGAATTAGTAGCCTTCGATTCATCATCTTTGCCCATGTCAAAATGGGTGAAAGGGAGATTAATGCCTTTTAAACAATTTTAATTGGTAAATCTAGGCTTGCTTCTTAGTGGGAAAGTGGTTAGGCCCCAGCGAATGGGAGTAACATAGTTTATAAAGACATTTGGGGAGGTTAGCAGCTCCCAGACAACCTGTACTATATTGGCACATTCCATGATTTCAGAGAACTGAGTAGATTTCATTTCAGCATCCATGCAGTGAGAGCTGGTCTATTTTGGGAAGTTATTGTTCATCAATCAATTAAGTCAGGAGCTTACTTAGTACCAAAAAAATAATTTTCCTGGCCTCCTGCTTCAGTTAGAGTGAATTATACTGTGATAAACGGGCAGCAGAAACTTCACCTTGAAATGTGGGCTGCTGTGAAGAGTGTATATCTCCATCTGCTTTGTGAGGTGAGCATATGTAGTCACGGCTATTAGAGTGAGAAACAAGGATAAGAGGCCAGTGCTGGGATCCTGTAAAACTCACAAGCTTTTTTCTTCCTAGATTTCTCGTGTTATTTTTGATGGAGGTTTTCAACAATTTGTTTCAAGGAAATGTGGCTTTGAGAATAATTATAATGCTAACTCGGTACCATGGAGAGAGCAATGGATTTTGGAGACTGGAGTTTCCTGGGTTCAAGTTCTATTTCTGCCACTTCCTACCTGTCCAACCTTGGGCAAACCTACCATTATATCCATCTGCAAAATGAGAGGTGGCTTAGATGACCTCTGAGATCTCTTCCAGCCCTAATTCTTTGGTCTTATGACGATGCTGCAAAAATATAACACCCAACAAATCCCTAAAGAGACATGACCAAGTAACCTAAATCATACGCCAGAAATTTAAACAGACAAATCTTAATGTGACAAATGGAAACCTCCAAATACCCTTCACAATTCAACAAATTGTCACAAATAAAAACTACTGCCAGATCTCACATTGACCCAGAAAAGTCTAAGAACAATGTTTTAAATAGATTTGTCCCATTGAATGCTCATAACCTCTAAATCCCATGGAATGAACAGCTCTTAAAATAGAGAAACAAAGGAAGAAAAGAAAATCATGAAACAGGAAGAAGGCTGTATCAATGCCATCATCCTGTCTGCTACTGGAATAGTCCCAAGGATGCTTTCAGTAAGTCTACCAAAGATAAGCCTGCATCCTACGTTCATTCAATTACATAAATCAATCATTTTATCCCCCTGCTCCATATCCCACTGAAAAATAAACTTACAAGAATAATAGCAGGATAAATACTTGTCCCAGAACCATTTCAATCTGATTTCCATTAAATATAAAGATAAGAATAAAATTATAGTAATAGCAATAATAACTAATGCATATGTAGTGGTACAAGATTCATGATGTATTTTTAAATCCATTATCCCATTTGATCCTCATAACAACCCAGTAAGCAAGGGCTATACCCATTATTATCCCCATTCTACAGATCAGAAAATTGAGATTTAAGAAAACTGCAATTTGCGCAGAGTTACACATCTAGTACAAGTAGAATAAAGCTATGTTTTTATTTTGACCTCTGGGAACCCTGAAACCTTGGACACCTATTGACTTTGGCTATCATCATAATGGCAAGGGTGCATAGAAATTCACTGAAAAGAACTTCAAAAGTGACTAAAATGTACATGCTCTTTGACCTAGAGCTCTGCTAGGCATAGACCTCAAAGAGGTAATAGATAAAAAGAAAGGCTCCATACACACCCAAATAGGTATAGCAACATTCTTTATGGTAGCAAAGAGGTGGAAACAGAAGAGAGGTCCATCATTTGAGGAATGAATAACTGAATAATGAATAAGCTGTGGTACACAAATATAATGGAATATCATTGCTATAAGAAACAAAGAATGTGGTTGATAATACAAAGAAGCATGAGAAGCCTTATATGGACTGATGCAGAGCAGAGTTAAGTAGAATCAGGAAAACAACAGACCCAAATAGTACAATGCAAAAATTACACAGGGCAAGCTTACCCCCAAAGAAGAGATGTGGGAAGACAGTCCCACCCCAGTCTTTTGCAGAGGTCTGTGATGTGGGGAACATCACATTTAGTGTCAGATTGTTTTTCCAATGTGTTGATCAATTTTGCCCAATTTTTTCTCTGTTTCTTTTTTTTTAAGTATTTTGTTATACATTTATCAAATTTCTTATCTTCTGAAGGAGATGGGAGGAGAAGGAAGGAGGAAGAGAATTTGGAACTCAAAATTTTTAAACACAAATGTTGGAAATTTTTTTACATGTAATTGGAAAACAATTTTAATTTTGAGGAAAAAATACTTTGTTATAAGGCATGGTTCCAGGGAAGGGTAGGTGAAGGGGAAGAGACACAGGGGGAAATCTAAGCAATGTGAGAATAAAAGATATCAACAAAATCCTTTATAAAAGAAAATAACTTTAGACTTTATTTTAAGGAAAGGAAGCACAGAGAAGTATAGGCCGGCCTTTTTTTCCCTTCTTTGGCATCAAATGAGAAGAATGAGCTACTGAGGCCTTCTGAGTGGCCCTGACTCATACAAAGTCAGCAAGAAATCATAAGCACACGGAGCTGCTGGTTCTTCCACCCCTTTTATATCTGTCCTTTACTGACTGAGGTAAAGACAGATTGGAGACGGAATGGAGTTAGATGCAACCTTGTGGGCTTCAAAAGGTTGGGAGAGTTATGAGAGGTTAAACAGTCAGGGAACCAGAATCAAGGAAGGATTCTGGATTCTGCAGCCAGCAGGACACCAAGTAGTGGCCTTCAGGACCCAGGCCACTAATGAACTTGACCATCAGCAGTGACATTTTTCCAGAACTTCTTCCAATGGCTATGCAACATTTGTAAGTGAATTCAATGGGAAGGATTACTTTGTAGAACCTACTTTCAGTTTAAACTCACTCTCCAAGGGGAGAACTAGGTGAATTTGTCATAGCTTAGAGTCTATCTAAAGATATTGATCAATGTCTATAAAAGGAGCCTGGTATGGTATACACACACACACACACACATCAGAGCCCTTATTGTGTTAAATATGTTCATGAGTAGATAGGAAAAAGAAAGTGGGTGACACAATTAAGGGGGATCAAGAGATTAGCCGTTAAATTAGCTGACAAAATCAGAAACCCCAAAGATCTCAACAGGCTAGAACAATAAAACACACCTAATAAGGTTAAATTATATACAGGTTAATGTCTTCCCCACACTTGGATTTTTTAAAAATCCATTGTACAAGTAGAATATGGGGGAAATGTGAATAAACAATAGTTCATATGGAAAACCCTGAGGGTTTTACAACACAGAAAGTTCAATATGAATCAACATGGTAATATGACTGCCCAAAGCCTAATGCAATCTTAAAATACATAAGAAGTAGTCAGTTTAGGGACTAAAGAAAACATTTTTGTTCATAAAAAAATACTGTTGGGGGTAGACTTTGGTGGGGAAACATGAATTTTCCCTTTTTTTATTACCATATATCTCAAAAATTCAATAGTGACTTATATAATTCTATCACCAATGAGGTTGGAGAGCTCTAGACTTGGAATCATGAAAATCTGGGTTCAGATCCTGATGAAGAGATATAACTAGGTTATATCTAGGTTTGCCAACTAACATCTAGACATTGTGCTCAGTTTAGAGTGCCATATTTCCAGAGGGACAGGTGGGATATATCCAGAGAAGAATGACGTGAGAAATCAAAAATGGTCACAACCATGTGAAAAAAGGAATGGGGGAAAGAAATGCTAGTGTTTAATTGAAAAACATTTGGGGATAAATGGGAGCAAGGAAGAGAAGGAGAAGACTTGACATCTACAATCAAATATCTGAAGAACTATCAAGTAGAAGAAAGATTCAACTTATTCTATCTAGTTCCAGAAGATTAAACAGAACCAATGGAAGCAAATTATAAGGAGGCAGGTAGCGATTCACTAAAAACAAGGAACTTTTTAACCATTAATGCCATCTAAAAACAGAATGGATTACTTCCGTCCCTGAAGAGTTCCCTACCAGTAGAAGAGTTCAATGAAGGCTGGATAACCATCTGTCAGGGAGGCTGTAAAGAGAAACTCTGTAATTGGACAGAAGATTGGACCAGATGACTTCTAAGGTCTTTCCCAGTCCCAAGAGTCTATGGTTCCATGCTCCACTGGTAGGTTTTGAATCAGTGGTTAGGGGCCTCTCTTTTAGAATGTACAGCTCTAGGAGGTTTGTTTAAAGAATACTTAAAGTGGGTAGTTCTGTTATGATGCAATAAAGATAACCTTTATCTTGCTTGCCAAAGACAGCAAGTATATCACTAATACAGCAGAGGTGCTGTTTCTTCCTTTGGGATATAATGTACTTGTCCAGAATAGCACAAGAGATAAACTACGTTAACCCAGTTAGCATTTCCTCATTTAATTCCTCTTCTGAATGTCTCTGCACTCTTGGATCCACATAAAGATGTAATGGGATAATGCTATACCAGAAGAATGTATGACAAGATGTGTTTGCATGTGTCTGTGTCTGTCTCTGAGATTTTCTGTTCTTTCCCCTTCCTCCCACTCCCCCATAAATGGAAGTGAAGTTTATAGTTCTTGTGATACTTGAATATAAATTTCTAAAAAGCCACAGATTTTAAAATCTGTCAATAAAATTGTCCTACCCACTTGCCAGTAGCAGTTTTTACTGATGACATAAAGCAATTCAGATTCTCATATGAGTGTGTTAGTGATGGAATTTGGTAGCAAAGCATTACCTCCTGTTATCACGTATGGTGTGGTCCTTAAAAAAATCAGTAACTTTTCTCTAATTCTAGAGTCAGTGTTGGGCAGTGAACTGACTACAAGACTTGGAGGAAGAAAGACCTTGGCTCAAATTCTGCTTCTGCAATTTAGGAATTGTATGACCACGAAAAAGTCACAAAATCAGTTTCCTTATCTACAAAGTGGGGATAATTATGTCTGTAATATCTTCATAATGGGGTTGCTGAGGTATAGATGAGATATTGTTCTTTAGAAACATATTAAATGTTTCTAAAACTTTAAGGTGCTATACATAGTAAATAAATATCACATGCTATTTTCTATTCACTAGCATTACATTAAATGTCATTAAATGCCAAATGATTTATAAATCTTTATTTTTTTTCAGTTTCTGTATGGTTCATAATATGTATAAGCATGTATATGTTGTGCTATCATAATATCTGTGACCTAAAACATATGTTTGTGTATGTTCTGCTATCATAAATACATATATCAGGGATGGAAAGGACCCCTGAAGCCATCTAGTCCAATCTATACCTGAAAGACTAGCATTCAGGTGACAGATGCTAACTAGATATAAAGTGACCACCAGAAATTAAGCAAGGAGTCACATGGACTTTCTGATTCCAGAGAGAGATTTTGTCCTTGGTGACTGAGAAATACAGGTTTAAGACTGGGGGTACCAGCCAGCTTGAGAGGTTCTGACTCTGTGTTCCAGAGATGCTGGCATCTAGGACCAAGAAGAAGCTCCTTCTATTCTAGTCAGATTCTGAAAAATGGACCTCTTATGTGGAAAAAAAAAATTGCCATTGAGGATTTTTTCTCCCTAATCTAATAACTGAGTATGTGAGGATTCCGATTATCCAAGAGAACTATAACAGAAAGTTGCTGGATTTTAAGCTAAAAGATTAATGGCAGAATTCACTCTTTCTCCTACAGTGAAGAAGCTGTTGTTGATTCTTAATTTTTAAGAGCACCAGTGACATCACAGTGACATCTCGACTTGTGTGTGAGTTGGATTTAAGTGAAGTAGAGTTGCACAGTCGTCAAACTCACCCTCTCTTCCAGAGTCATCGAAGTCCAGTGGCAAGACAAAAGTCAGGATGACAGGTGACCACCCAGGATGCAGAGGGTGACCTTGGCATCTTGGATGTCTGACCAAGCTCTAAGTGCTTCATTGCATGTAATTCAACCACCGTCATGGCCCTTAGAGCAAATTCTTCTCATCTACCCATTCCATGGGGGGGAAGTCTTCACATGCTTGGGATAGATATCTTCCTAACTCACTGACAGATTTCAGGCCTGTTGGTTACCCTCAAGCTGGTTTAGCCTGTCTGACCAGATGGTTTAACTGGCATGTGTGTGGCCACTGGGCATATTACAGCTTCTTGGAGTCACAGATGAGAGTTGAGTGACACATGGATACCAAAGGTAGATAAGCAGCTCTGAAAGGGGCTTGGCACAACACTGGCTCAACGCCAGAGGTACTATTTCTTCCTGAATATTCCATGTATTCACCCCAAAACTTAGAAGTATAACTTCATAGATGGAGGTGACCAGGAGGAGGGTGGTACCTTTGATAGAAATAAGGAAATTCAGAAGTGAGGTGGGTTTGAGGTGGAAAGGTAACATGATAAGGTCTGTGATGCTGATAACTCATCCATGCCAATTTATCCTGTGGGACTTAACGTGCCCCACAAATAGAGTGGGATTCTTATACACTGGTCAATATAACAGATCCTGCCTTCTGAGGTGTGCAGCATGCTATAGCCACAAAGTGATTTGGGGGCACAAGGGGTGTGTACATCTGGAGGGGTGGAAATTTTTCCAGTGGCACTTGGAACTACTGCTATGGGTACCTGGGTTACAAATACATATGTTACAACCCCAACATACACACTTGGTGTGTTGTGGTGGGTGGGGTTAGGAGCTTGCATTATACCTGGAAGGGGCAAAGTAGAAAATGTTTGATGATAATGGGTAAGTGTAGTTACATTATAGAAAAGTCCCAAGATTGGTTAAAGGAAGAAGAATGGGATATAAGCCCTTTTCTGACTTTCTGATTGGTTGACCATGAACCCCTTAGGTTCATACTCTAGGGCTCCCAACTTTGGAGGCAATTGAACTAAATAATTTGATTTTGTGTAATTTTCTTCTTTTGAAATTTGTTTTATGTTTTCTTTTTCAATGACCTTCTTTCTAAATATATCTCAACAGTTCGATGAGGCCAGCAGGGAGTACTTCCTGACAAAGATTACATATCTAACAATAACTTTAGTAGACATCAGTGACTATGCAGCATTGGAGGCAGAAACTGTCCTTTTCTACGTATGTGTTGACCACATGCGTTCCCTACATGGTTGCCCTTCCACTTGTATTAATTACGTATATACTTTCCCACCGATGGTTTGTAGATTTTCAAAGTGGGCTCCAGGTTCAAGGGGCAAATATTTCATAGCTACTTTTCTTAGCATATTATTTTTTTAAATGTTATTTTAATCAGCTGAATCTCTTGGCTAAATAACCAAGCTAAACACATTGGTGAAGGCTCCTGAGCTATAGTCTTAAGTGGCTGCAGATACACAGAGTACAGTGAATTAGGGTATCTTGTCTAAGGGTCCTACTGTGCAAGTTGGATAAGCAATTCTAGCTGCCTCATATCTAGTAAATATTTGTTTTTAATGGAAACAAATCTTATGACTTTAAGGTCAGCATTTTCATTTAATTGATTAGCAGGAGAAGTAAACGACTTGCCCCAAACCATAAACACAGTACAAGCTGAACCAGGAATCCATCTTGCATAATAACTACTCCTCCAAGAGTACCCATCCGAAAGAAAAAAGAAAAAAGGGCCCAGTCTTCATGTTCAGTATGAACCCAAACCATTGTAGCATTTTATGTCTATCTTTTATATACAGGCTGGTCTCACCTTGGCCTCCAGTTACAAGCAAAATAAATACAAAGAAGACTTAAATCAAACAGAGCTTCAAAGAATCCACAACCCAGCACATTTTCTTGTTAAATGGAGGGTGCTTTGACCTCATCGTACATGGGGGCAACAAGAGATATGGCCCTTTTTGTATTCACCACTAAAAGTCTCTGGAAGAAAAGGAGGTAAAAGCAAATTATTTCTTCATTCCCCTCCCCCACCATGCTTCATGGACAGTCCAATCTCAGGCAGATTCATTCACTGCCATAAAGTGTCTCATGATAGTCGATGTTTAAGAGTAAAGCAAAAACAAATAGCTGCCCAAGCTAAATGCTGAGCTGGAACTCCGGTGGTTCTCAGACTCCTGCCTGATCTCTGGAGCAAGGATGTCTTTGGACAGTAATGAAAGACCAGCCAAGCAAATGTCTTCTCCAAGAGCTTGGGAGCATGCCATAGGGTTGAACTAGTTCATCTGTAAATACTTATAAATATGTAAGTGTTTAATCAGCACCACTTTCTCTCCCCTGTAGGGTATTCCCTCACGGAAGGCTCTGAATGGGTAAATATTTCATCTGCAGGTGCCCCCAACATCTGTCCCTGCCTCTTCTGGAACTTAATTGGAAAGAAAGAGCACATTGAGCTACATTTACCCATGTTTGAGCAGCTACCAGCTTCCCAGGATCTGTGCCCCTGGCCTTAGATTTCTCTTTACAGGGGATGAGAGGAGTTTTGGAGTCCAGTTTCCTCACAGGATGCTTTGAGTGACCGGTGCTGCTCCCCTAGCAGGGAGCCAAGCCTCTGGTTGACCATCGATGGCATAATGGGGCAGGAGGTGGGCAGGTTCCATGAAGGGTAGTTTTAAATTAGTGAATTCTCCAGGTGCTTTGTCTGTCACCTGGCCTACTATTTCTCCTTGTGATATGAGTCAGGGAAGATGGAGCAAAGGGGGTCCAAATCTGATGCTCATGGCCTGTGTGGATCTAAGCAAGGACTCTACCCTTTCAGAGCCTCAGTGCCTTCATCCATAATATGTGAGGGCTGGAGCTGACCTTTAACGGATGACCCAATGTCCTACAGGACACCTTACATCTTGAAATCCACAATCCTTTGAAATCCTACATGACACCACGTCTCTGCTGTTCGCCAAGGGCCAGATTAGCATAGAAGCTGCAGTTTCCCATTCCTGGCTCAGAGATCACTTAGCAGTCTAGGTCAATGGTCATATTGCTTCATTTCCTGGACCTGTTTCTTCATCAGCTAAATGAGGAGGCTGGATGGAATATACTCTCTCTAAAGTCATTTAATCAATCAACAAGCATTTCTAAGTACCTATTACAAGCCAAGCACTGGACATACAAGCATTCTAGATCTATGATTCTAGGACCCAATAATCTGCAGGGTCCTCATATTTCCATTCATTAACAATCATGCTGGCACGGCCAAAGTCACATAATTATTTCTGTGTCTGCCAGATTAGGGCATATGGTGCATTATTTCGGAAAGGTAGCTACTGCTCCCATTTGGAGCCAAAGGCAGGCAGACTGAACATGCCTTAGAAAAGGCTTCCATATAAATTAATTTTCCCTCTCAACTGTGTGACGATAGTATATTAATTTTTTGCTCTTTGAGGCATGCAGATTTGACTTGGAGAAGGTTTCATAATGGTCTCCCATGATACCACTGGTTCAGCGATTTGAATATCTTAGCCTAGAGTTGGAGTTGGTTTGGGTGGGGGACGTGTTTAAGATGGCACACTGACCATTGGGGGCGTTCATTTGGAAAAAGGACATTGGAACACCGCCATTTGCCTTGCAATTTATTGTTTTCAAAGCAAAGGTTATTAAATGGGCTTTCACCATTTTTTTTTCCACTCATCTGGATTCTTTGCCATAGAAGGGGGAGATGGTGCAATGGAGGTGAGAGTTTCAAAGCACTTTTCTGTAGGGCTGGTGGAATACTTGTGTGAAGCTTAATTGGAGTCTTGCAGCTAGAACCCCGCAGGGCACTTAGGAAACACAGGGGTAAGTCCCTGGGATGCCTCCAGTGAAAAGTAAATGGTAATGAACAATATTTTTTTAAACAAACGAAAGAGATTTTCCCATGTTACTTTGTAACTGAGGTGCTGGGGTTTAAAGTCTCAGCCTAACCAGATGACCCCCTTTTTGAAACCCCAAACTCACCTACTCTTATAGTTGCCTTCTTTTGAGTCTTAGGCCTGGGAGCTACCTTTAGTTATAGTGACAAGACACTATTCACAAATGACCATTCAGTTAATTTGTTTAAAGAGCTCTGATCTGGTCCAAGGAATCATCAGGTAAGAATAAAACTAGATGGTAGGACTATGCCAGAGGGTAAGAGTGGGTGGGGATTTCAAAGGTCATCTGGTCCATCTTCCTCTTTGTTCTGTCTAAGGTCACCCAGATAGTTAGGATCCTAGAGTCAGGGCTGGAGGGGGCTTCAGAAGCCCCCTAGTTCAATCCTCTCACCTTTGAGAGGAGGAAGATAAGACCCAAAGAACTGATTTCGCCATAGGTAGAAAGTGGCAGAGCCTGGATTCAAACTCAGGTCGTTCTACTCTAAATCCAGGTCTCTTTCCACTATACTGGGACTCTAATAAGTGATCTTCCCATTGCACTGAGCTAGCTGCCATGCTGTGAAATACAGGAAAAAAGTTTATGGAAAGGAGTTGATTCCAGAGGTAGTGTGATCCCAGAGCCTTCTATGAGCCAGAGAAGAGAAGTGGAAAGGCAGCCCAGTCCCATGCAAAGGCTGTCAAATGTAGAATCACATTACCTACATTCAAATCCTGGCACTGCCAACCTCATGACCTTGGCAAATCTTTGGTTGGACATCAGTCTCTTTGTCTGTCAAGTAAAGGAGTTGGCCTGGACAAGCTACCTACAAGCCTACCATCTTGAGTTCCAGTGTTCCATTGGCAAGGCACCAGCACTTTCCCTCCTCCGTTCCATAAGAAAGTGCTCCCTTCAGATGCCTCCTAACCAAAGCTCACAACCTGTAACCTCATAAGGTTGATGGAAGAATTCTGCAAGTGGATTCAGTACTTCCTTGGTCATCCCCTTTACAAGGGAAAAAACAATTATTTTGGCATCTCTGTGCCACCTCCTCCACATAGGATCGCCCTATTGTTGCCACTTCTTACACTTGCACAAATTACTTTGCACTTATGTTTCTATATTTTGCTTTTGCCTACTTGTATGTATTTTGTTTGTATGTCTCCCTCCTCTAATATCAGCATAGCACAGTGTTAAGTAAGCTACATTGTGCAGGTCTTTAATAAATGTTTGAATTTAGTGGAATTAAAACAATGGTGGCAAAGGGAACTAACATGGACAAAACATTTTATCTCATGATCTATAAACTGGGAATACCTTTAGTAGTTCTCCCTAGTGCCTTCTTCTTATCCAACTCTTCCTTCCAGCAAGTCATGGAAGAAAGAGAAAAAGAAGTTACAGAGGAAGGTATGATTCCCATTTCTCTAATCCTTCATTTGGTTTTCTTTCTCTTTGTATATATCAGGAAATGTGCTACATTTGGGGTCAGGACTCTGATGTTTGAATCCCAATTCTATGCCTTCCTGTCTGTAACTATGGAGTGGCCACTTAGCTCTCTGAGCCTTGGTTTTCCAAACTGTAAAATGGGTGTAATGATGCCCCAAAAGAATGTACTTTGTAGACCTTAAAGCCCTGTGGAATCATAAGTCTTCATTGCTAGAGGTTGGATTCCTTGGGAATGAACAATGGGGTCAGGGTAGGAGGCACATGCTAGGGAAAGAGCCTCACTTCCTTTATCTGACCTTTCCTCAACCTCAATCCTTCCCATTGCCAAACCATACCACCTGTACCCAGTCATCATCTTCACCCTCTTTGTTCCCCTTCCTCCGAGCCTGACACTGACTCTGGGACCACTCCAGGCCCCAAGAGGCAAGTTTTTGCCATGTCTTGCCCAGAAGCATTCCTCCGTATCACTTTCTGGTCATGTCCAGTCATGCCACTGCACTCTCCTGTCTAACTTTCCCCATTAGAACATAAACTCCTTGAGAACAGGGACTGTTATTTTCTTAAATCTATATAATTATTTTATACATACAAATATATTGCATAAGTGTGTGTATACATACACTTATATGTATATAAATATACATATATATGTATATATACACATATTTGTGGTGCTTATCACAGTACCTAACACATAGTAAGTTTAATAAATGCTGTGTCATTCATTCATTCCCATCTGCCTATTTCCAAGCTCTGCTCCCCGAGGAAGGGATTTCCTGGCTGAGGCTGTTAGTAGAAGTCCTATTCCCTCCTCTTTCACTAGTCTCCATAGTTGGGATCAAGGCTGCCTAAGCACAGCCCAGGAACCGCAGGTAATGCTTCTATCGCCATGGTCCTTTTAGAACTAGTGGTTTGTGAATAGTACACGGTCTTCCCAGAGACTTGTTATCGCACTACAGGTTCTTGGGGGCATGGTTAGCACAGAAGTGGTTACAGATGACTGGTGACTCAATTTATAGCCCTTTTAAGCCCTCCAGAGAAATAGTATTTGGGGGGGGCATCAATTCACCAAGGCAGCATCAAATGCAGGAACTTCAGACAGATAGTCACCCAGTATGTGACTTCATGCAGCTAGGGAGTTTAGTGGATAGAGCACCTGACATGGAGTCGGGAAGACTTGAGTTCAAATAGTACTTACTAGCTGTAAGACCCTGGGCAAATCATTTAACCCTGTTGCCTCAGTTTTCTTATCTGCAAAATGAGCTGGAGAAGGAAATGGCAAAACACTCCAGCATCTTAGCCAAGAAAATCCCAAATGGGATCATAAAGAGTTGGATATGACAGAAAATGGCTGAACATCAAATGACCTCATGTAAAACATGTGCAAGAATCTAGGCCAAAATATGCCTCAGCAAAACCAGGGGAATAGGCACACTCCAGCTCCAAGAACCACCTTGTGCTTTTGCATAGTCCTGGGCAAACAGGCAGCCTCCAGCAGCCGATCTTCATGTGCTTCAGTGTGGCCCTGGGGAAATTAAAAAATACACCACCAAATTCAGTACATACCAGACACCAGCACTGGGGGAATTGACAGACCCCTACACACTCCAGCAGCACTAGTTATCCCCCACATCACCCCTTCAGAATAGCACTAGACATGGAGGTCCCCTGTGGGTCTCAGCACAATATCAGTGCAGCAGCAGGGTCTGCAGCCCCTGGCACAATAAGCCTGAGATAGTGCCCCTTCCACTCTGGGAGTAGAGTTCAAATTTAAAATAAATGAAGAAGGACCAGAAAAAGATTTAAAATAATAATAATCTGACTATAGATAGTTATTATGGTGACAGAGATTAAGATACAAACTCAGAAAAGGACAACAGTGTCAAAACACCCATGGACAAAAGCCCAAAGAAAACAGGAAGTGGTCTTAAGCCCAGAAGGAACTCATGAAAGAGCTCAAAAAGGAGCTCCAAAATCATATAAGAGCGGTAGAAGAAAAACCGGGAAAAGAAATGAGAATGATGCAAGAGAATTATGAAAAACAAAAAAAAGAGTTAACAGCTTGGAAAAAGAAAACAGTAGAACTGGCCAAATGGAAAAGGAGATACAAAAATCCACTGAAGAAAACAACTCCTTAAGAAATACAATTGTCCAAAAGGAAAAGGAAATACAAGAGCTAACCAAGGAAAACCACTCCTTAAAAGTTAGAATTGGGCAAGTAGAAGCTAATGATTCAATGAAATATCAAGAATCACTCACACAAATTCAAAACAAAGAAAAAAATAGGAGAAAACATAAAATACCTCATTGGAAAAACAACTCACCTGGAAAACAGATTCAGGAGAGACAATGCCAGAATCATTGGACCACCTGAAAGCCATAATCAAAAGGAGGAACTGGACAGCATCTTTCAAGAAATTGTCAAGGAAAACTGCCCTGATGTCCTGGAACCAGAGGGCAAAATAGGCATTGAAAGAGTCCACTGATCACCTCAGAAAAGAGATCCCAAAATAAAAACTCCAAGGCACATTATAGCCAAATTTCAGAACTATCAGGCCAAGGAAAAATACTGCAAGTGGCCAGAAAGAAACAACTCAAATATCAGAGAGCCAAAATCAAGATTACACAGGACTTAGCAGCAGCAACATTAAAGGATTAGAGGTCATGGAACATGATATTCTGGTGTAATGATACTGGGATTTTAAGATCTTCCATGCCCCTTGAACTTGCTGACACAGCAGGAAGGGGTGGAGCAAGAAAAAGCCTGAATCAAGCTAGTGCCCCTGTGGTGGTGACTGGAAGCAGCAACAGAGGCAGCAGCTGCTGTTGTGGTGCAAACTCCTTTTTCTTTGAGCCTGCCAGAATCTCTGCTAAGGACTCCCGCTGAGGACTGCCAGGGATGGGAACTGAGGGGGGCTGGAGCTGCTGGGAGCAAGCTGCCTGGACCCTGAGCAGTTGTCGTGAGTGAGGAGAGGAGGATCTTTGCCTGAGGTAGCCTGTCCTGTGTTTGAAGGCTTGAGAATGTGGGTGTTTACTACTTTAACTACACATGCCAACTTCATAACTACTGTGTTGGCTTTGACTTTCTGGTTTTGGGACTCAGTTTTCTGGTGTTTAAATAAATGCTCTAGCTATATTTCTCATGTAGAGAGCCTGTTACATTTTGTGATTAATAATCATATCAGCATACTTATAGTTACTGTAGACATTGTGAATGCTGCATTGTTGGTATACCTTGTGAAAGTAAGCATAATACTTCAAGGGGGAAATGGTCATTCAATAAAATAGAAGGATTTCAAGCTTTCATAAAGAGAAGAACAGAATAGAACAAAAAAATTTGATCTCCAATATCAAGACTTAAGAGAAACCTAAAAAGGTTAAAAAAAAAAGGGGGGGGGGGAGAAAAACATAAGGGATTCAATGGAGCTGAACTGTTTATATCCCTACATGAGAAAATGATACCTGTAATTCTTAAAAATTATATCACTAATAGTACAGCTAGAAGAAATATTCATAGAGAGAGGGTAGAGGTATACAGTGAATTTGAGGGAATGACATAAGAGATGAGAAAGAGGAATATACTGGGTGCAGAAAGAAGGGAGAGGCATAATGGGGTAAATTATTTCACATGAAGAGGCACAAAAAATCTATTACAGTGGAGGGAAAGATGGGAGGGTGCATGATAGTCATCACTTGAACCTTACTCTCATCAGCAGTGACTCAAAGAGAGAATATACACAATCAGTTGAATATAGAAAACTATCTTATCTGACAGGGAAGTAGAAGGTGAGGAAATTAAGTAAAGTGGGGGGAAAGGGCTAACAGAAGAGAAAGCATACTGGGGGAGGTGGTAGACAGAAGCAAAACATAGGTGAGGGGGGAAAGGGGGAAAGTAGAAAGAGGACAAACAGGAGCAAAAATAGGGTGGAGGGAAATTCACAGTAATCATAACTGTGAATGGGAATGATATGTCCTCTCCCACAAAACAGAAGTAGATAGCAGAGTAGACCAAAATAAGAATTCTTTTTATTTCTCAAGTATATAGAGAACTGCGTCAAATTTAGAAGAATTACCCCCTCAATTGATAAATAGTCAAAGGATATGAAAAGGCAGTTAATATAAACTTCTTGATAAAGAAATCAAAGCTATCTATAGACATATGAAAAAGTACTCTAAATCACTTTTGATTAGAGAAATGCCAATTAAAGCAACCCTGAGGTACCTCCTCAGATTGACTAATATGACAAAAAAGGAAAATGATAAATGTTGGAGAGGATGTGGGAAAATTGGGATACTAATGCACCATTGGCAGAGCTGTGAACTGATCTAACCTTTCTGGAGATCAATCCAGTAATACCACTATTAGGTTTGTATCCTAAAGAGATCATGAAAAAGGGGGGAAAGACCTACATGTGCAAAAATATTTGAATGGTGGCAAACTATTGGAAATTGAGGGGAATGGCTGAAGAAGCTGTGGTATATGAATGTAATGGAATTCTATTGTGCGGTAAAAAATGAACAGGTAGATTTCAGAAAAACCTATAAAGACTTAGACAAACTGATGCAAAGTGAAATGAGCAAAATCGGGAAAACATTGTACACCGTATCAGCAACATTGTGTGATGATCAACAATGAATGACTCAGCTCTTCCCAGCAACACAATGATCCAAGACAAGTGCAAAGGACACATAAAGGAAAATGCTATCCATATCCAGATAAAGAATTGATGGACCCTGAATGCAGAATAAAGCATGCTTTTTTCACTTACTTTATTTTTTTCATTTTTTTCCCTTTGATCTCTTTCTTCTTTTACAACTGTGACTAATGTGGAAATAGGTTTTACATGATAGTACATGTAAATCTATATCAAATTGCCTACCATTTTAGGATGAGGAGAGAACTCAAAATCTTATAAAAATGAATGCTAAAAATTGCCTTGACATGTAATCGGGAAAGAAAATAAAACGCTTTTTAAAAAAATAAAAGCTTAATACAAAAATAAATAAATTACTTCATCTGGGGAAAAAAAAACAAATCTAGAACAACAGAAACATCAGACTATGCAGAATGCATCTGTCCTGCTGCATGTCTGAAAAGACAAGGAGAGTAATTTCTGGATGTAACAGTTTGGCATAAACTTAGGGATAATCTCAACCATTCTTCAGGAACTAGGAAGAGGGAACATTTTGGGGACTGACAGGCCCAGATCAAAGAAGGATTAGATTTGACAAAGGCAGTAAATGGAGCTTGGAACATGCTATTCTATATTGTTCTGGCCCCCAAAGGGTACATTTTTCAGATGTTGTGAAAGGCTTATTAAACCAATTTAGATACCCTTAGAGAAAGAATGAAATGTAAATACCATCCCAATGTGGGAGGCCAAAGTCATTGGGCAGTACTGGGTTTCTTTCTAGATTTGACCATGATATCATACATTAGAGGGCTGGGAAAGCCCTTCAAAGTCATCAGCTCCAATTCTCTCATTTTACAGACGAGGAAACTGGCATCCAGAAAAGCGAACTGACTCATCTGTGGTCACACCAGTAATAAGTGGCTGAAGTGGGATTTGAACCCAAATCCTCAGATTCCAGTTCCATCACTTCCTCCACTATGCCATTATCCCCTCTCTACTTCTCTACTGTGATTACTGTCATCCAACCTCATCACCATTTTGTTGTTTTTTTCCTTTGACTTTTATTTTCCAAAGAGGAGTCTTCATTTCTAGGTCTTTTTCATTCATCCATGAGACAGTCAAGCCATGCTGACATACAGTGAGTATGAACAGATAGTTAACCCCATGAATGACTCCCAGTGAAACCTGTACAGGAATCTAAGCCCAAAATGCACAATCAGCCATAGTTAGACAGGTTTCCAAAAAGTGCACTGATTTTCTAAGTAAAGAATTTTTAATATTCAGCTATAAGATTAGCAAGACAGGCACCCATGCTAAACTCCTCATTGACAGAGGATAGCTAAGCATAAATGAGATTAAGAATTGTTCCACCTCCAGAACATAAGCTCCTTAATAGTAGGGACCATTTTCTTGGGTTTTTTTTCTTTATATCCACAAAGCTTAGCACAGTATCTGGCACAAGCAGGTATTTAATAAACACCTATTGATTGATGGAACATAGAAGTAAGGCTATCAGATGGGAAGAGACAGGAATCAAACCCAAATGGTACGTTGGTGGCTCAGCTTTCCAATTCGTAACCCAATAATCCCCAAGATTGTCCAGAGTAGAGAGGCACCCCAAAGAACCCCAAATGCCTCCTGCTGAGGATTGGGAGGGGTCCATGGATATTAGTATGACTAAGTTTACATTTGCAATTTCTAACGAGACCAGAAGAACTCTTGGGTTCCTTGCCATCTACCATGCCTCTTGGCTCCTTAGAAGAAGATCCAAAGTGGCATCCTTAGTGAGCTCAGAAGATGAACAATGTACTTGCTATCAGAAGTCAGGCAGGAACTGCTTGCTGTTCGAAATTCAGAGAAGCCACCAGAGAGCAATCGTATTTGCCCTCTCCTCTAAGCCACATCAACTCATGCTTCACGTCCCAGTTCAGGTACCTTGCCTTTGACCCTTCCACACTCACCTTTCTCCCCATCTGGAACTACCCAGTCTTCACTGGATGTCCAAAGTCCACACCCCCATCTCCCTAGGGGAACTCAATGATTCAATCTGAAAATTCACCCTGGGGCTAAGCTACCATTATTAAAGATTAGGGAGTGAAGACTCCACCTAACCCATCCACTCATCCATAATCTCAGTTTTCCTGTTATGTCCCTCATCACTCTATGTCGAAGGTGAATGTAGAATCCCACCTTCATCCTATCTACAAACAGCCTATCCATTCTGCTTAGCTTGGTAGATTTAATGAGAAGAGTTCCCTTATTTGCCTTTCCTTCCATTCCTGGTCAGCTAGAAGGTCCCCATTGTGTTTCCTTTGAGTCTTCTCTTGTCTCATGATAAAACAGGAAGAAATTGTTCTGGGACGGTGTGAGCACCCTCTAGTATAATTGTACTCAGTGAATCTGCTCTACTATAATTGTACTCAGGTGTGAAGATTATTGCATGAATATTTTTCCTGCCAGCTAAATCGTGAGCTATTTTATTCTTCTATTTGAATAGAACTCCTAGTTCCATTACATTCCAACTGTCAGACTCCAGTGATGTTTGGCTTAGTTTTGCCAATCTGCTTTTTTATTCCCTTTCTTTTTTATGCTTTGTTACAAGGGTTGGCTCACTAAGTAGGAAGAAGAAGGAGGGATATATTTGGAAATGCAAGTGATGTAAAGACAAAAGATATCAATAAATATTTCTTTAACAAAAGTTTTTTTTAAGAAGTTTTGATTCCTAGTTGAAAGAATGCTCCAAACACTAATAGTAAGAAAATTAAAATCAAGATAACCCTGAGGTCTTGTCTCATACTTAGCAAACTGACAAAAGTGACAAGAAATGGAAAGAATCGCTTGTTGGAGGGACTGTGTAAAGAAAGGCACAATGTTGCATTGTTGGAGCTCTGAATTAGTGCAACAATTTAAAAAGCCAAAAAAGTGGCTAAGATATTTATACTCTTTGACCCAGAGATTCCACTGTTAGATATACACCCCCAAAAAGTTATTGACTTTAGTCAAAGCTCTGTATACATGAAAATGTTTATAGCAGCACTTTTTGTGGTAACAAAGAACTACCACAAACAAAGCAGATCAGATGCCTACAGATTGTGGAATGACTGAACAAATTGTGGTATGTTCCGTATTAGAATCTTACTGTGCTATAAAAAATAACTGAATTTTTTTTTGCTGAAATTGGTTTTTTAAAATGCTGAAGAAAAACTTTTTTCTGTTCTCCCTCTTTCTCTTTTCATTAAAAATTTCCATGTTATAAGGTATGACTATGTGAGAGGGGAAAGGGACACAGAAGGAAATCTAGACAATAACAAAAGACAAAAACTAAAATGTATTTTTTTTAAAAAAAAAAAGGAAGTCTTGGTTCCCTCTTATATCTTGATCAATAGTTTAGCTGAATGTAATTAAAAATAAATTTTACATTCAAATATTTCCATAGCAACCATTTCGGATACTTCTGCTGATACAGACTGCCTTCTTTTAAAGATCTACCCCACCCCACCCCCCATCATCACCACCACCATTCTAGCACTAACCATTTAAAGATATCATATTGATTAGCACGTAAGGGATTTTCAAGGGTAAATTTTGACTCTGGAGCTTTTTGTCTTACATACTGCCCTTAGAATGTACCCACTGTATAAGATACTATTTCTGAGTTGTATAATACATTTGATTCCAAGCCTGTGATACAATGGGGCACAGCAGGTCCAATAAATCCGATGAGAATTGTAAAGCAATCAGGAGATATTGTGGCACATCTGAGGCTCAGGAAATCAGCAAAGGGTGGAGAATGGATGCAGCTAGCTGCCCTGAAAGTGCAGTGCTTGGGAGAGATACATTGAATCAAACCAACACTCCTGTTGTATGACCCCAGATCCCATACCCACTTCCTTAGCTGAAACTCTCTTTAACCAGCTCCCTGATCCATCTCTGTCCCTGGGATTTCAGAGCTCCTAGATAACTGAGGTTCCCAACCCAGACTTGGCTTTGGTTTACACTTCCTAGAACCCTGTTTTAGGCTCTGTCGCTCTTTCCTCACCTGCATTTGCCCTGGGAACTGACACACCTTTCTCTTCCATAGGAGACAGGACATTTATTGTTATAGAACACATGATTAGAACATCTGGTGGCCTCCGAAAAGCTATAGGCAATGCCAAAGCTCCATTGGAGTCCTTCATCTGTTAAAACTCATTGTGCCTGAGCCCCCATTCCACAAATCTCCCAGGCTATGCCAAGAGATATATCATTTCAAAATAGAAAGTATTTAACACAACATAATTGCAAAGTAGTAACAGATTTGAATCTGGTGGTGAGAATTCTAACCACCCAGCAGTGGGTGGTTAGAATTCTCACCACCCACTCCCCCAAACTGCCACCTCCCACTCAGACAAGAGAGACTGCAAGACCACCCACCCCCCATTCACTCCTCCTGTGTCCTCAGCACAACAGAAGAGAGAGATGGGCAGCTCAAGCTCGTCTGCAAATTTGCATAGCTGCTGCCAGGTAAAGAAGAGCTGTGTTGTCTAGGTAGCTCCCCTACCTCTCAGCCTGCTTTGGGAAGGAGGCTGGCTGCCCTGGCTTCAATGCCCTGAAGTCTTGACTATCAGCTCAAGCCTGCTGATGGCACATCTTCTCTTCTGGCCTCAGGATACACAGCTTTTCTCCAACCTCTGCTCATGCTGTTCCTGTCTGCTTCTTTTCTGTTTGAGTCTGTTCCTTCTTTGGGTGCCCTGCTCTGTTCTGCCAGTCTCCTCCAGAGAGTCTCCATTGACTAAACCACCATGCCCAAGGCTAAGCTGCTGGGACCACTGGACCAAGGAGCACTGTCCAACAAGGAAATCTGCCCAGGTCCTGGGCTATGAACAAACCACAGATGTTCTGGAAGCATTCATTCAAGTTACTGGTAATCTCCATCCCCTATTACACAATGTCAATGGACTCGAATTATTTAAAGTACCTAGGTTAGGTAATAGTTAGAGTGCTGGACCTGGAATCAAGAAGAACTGAGTTCAAATCCCACCTCAGACACTAACAAGGTATGTGACCCCAGGAAGGTCACTTCATCTTTCATTCTCAGTTCCCTCATCTATAAAATGGGGGCAATAATAGTAACATTTCCCAGGGTTAGGAGGATCAGATGAGAGGATATATGTAAAGTTCTCTGCAAAACTCAAGACTTGATATAAATATTAGTTATTATCCTCTTCTTTAAGTGAAATTGAATTTTGACAGATAAACAGAAAGTGTTCAGTTAGAAGCTGGTGATTGCTTAGGAGTCTACCCCACAGAAAGATTTCCCCACTTGTAGAGGAAGGAACTTGGGGTAAGAAAATACTTCCCGCCCCCCCAAAAAAATAATACCTTAAGTGCCTCATGCCTCTGTGTAATGTTAATGTGATGTAAGATCTTCCCTGCCCATTAATAGACCTCACAGTGGAGCCCAATAAGGGAAGCTTGTTTGTAGAAAGGCTTTCTCACCTTTTTGCTAATTTCCAAGTAGGAACTGAATCATGAGGGTTGTGATGCCTTCTGGCTCTGAGAAGTGTATACATACTCTGAGTTGGTATTTTGTTTTGGGGGCTCACGTATGAGAAGGATTTTGTGATTCCCTGGTTGAGACTCTGAGGGGTCATATGTTCAGTGCTCCTCGACTGCTCAGATGTAAAGGTTCAGTCAGTCCAGGGATGTATGTAAAGTGTATAGCTGATTCAGCCAGTCAGAGCCCTGTCTGTTGGTCTTTATTTCTCTGCTTGTATTTTCTCTGTCTTTTCTCTGAAGTTCAGGGTGCTGACTTTTCCCCTGAACTAGTGAATGTAGTTTAAAAAGAGTGTTGACCCCTTAAACAGCTGTTTTTCCTAGTAAAGCAGATCTAAGAACCTGTGCTAGCAGCCGTCCTGGGTCTGCCACTGTGGTTGGTATCTCTTTCAGAGGCACAGTATTAAATTTGTCTAGTAGCTAGGTAGCACAGTAGATAGAGCACTTGACTTCAAGTCGGAAGGACCTGAGTCCAAATCCTGCCTCAGATAACTCCTTAGCTGCATCGCCCTGGGCAAATCACTAACCTCTATGAGCCTCAGTTTCCTCATTTGCAAAATGGACTCAATTCAAAAACAGCACCTGCCTCACAGAGCTGTTGTGAGGATCAAACAAGACAAACACACTAAAATGCTTTCTAAAATTTAATGCTCCATGCAAATGCTAGCTAGTAGCATCCTTTTCACTCAACTCAGTCTCTACATGGTGAAATTGAAACAGTACAGATAACAAAGGCATCCAGGAAAGACCTTGTCGTGTAATATCCAAGAAAAATCACTATGCCCTTTCTGGGCCTCAATTTTTCTGTCAGTCAAAAAAAACCCAGCCCCAGGACAGGTGGGGGGGCAGTTGAAAAGGAGGCTCAAACTAAATGGTCTCTAAGGTTTGCTCCCTCTCCTCATTCTGTGTTCCTCCGGCTAGTAAAATTGAAGAATACAAGCACCAGACAGCCATATTCCAGTCTTCTACTGTTGAGGTAAAAATGTCTCTGTTCTGTCACAAATTTCCCAAAGTGTCTCCCAAATTGATGTGAAGTTAGGAACCCACCTATTCTTGGAGGTGCTTAGAGTATGAAGAACTGCCCTGAGTGCTGGCGTGATAACTCATTTTACTTTTACACCCTTCCAACATCTCGTGATTTATCTTTTCCCCTGCCAGATGCAAACATGTTTTCACTTCCTTTGTGGTGCCTTTGGTTCATTTCTGCTCATTGGAATGACACCATCAATAAAGACTGGTGTTTCAAGTTTACCAAACAGTGGAATATCCACATATGAGAATGCCCCATCTGACCCACTTAATCTTAATTCAATGGCAAACATTTAATAAGAACCTATTCCCCTGTAAGGCAAGTTGCAAAACATTCCCTACTGTGTGGGGCGGGGGAGGCCCAGAGACACAAGGATGCTGAAATAAGTAAGCCTGAGGTAGTTGGGGGCAGGAACTTATGGGATTTTTTACTATAACGGAGTTGGAAAAAGGCCCAGAAGCTCTCTAACACAACCTACAACTAGATAAGAAACATCCCTGACAAGTAATCCATTATTCAGTCTAGTAATCCTATAAGAAAATGACATTTATCTGACATAAGTTATCTTTGATGCTTCTGGGAATGACTGCTGCCTTTTCTAGAAGTCTACTGGCTATCATTTTAATCAGACAGAGCACCCCCCTCCAGGCCTTGCTCTCATTTGATAGTCTGTGTTCCCAGAGGAAAGATTAAGAGAGAGGTTAGGGCTGGGTAAATGGAATGTAGGAATCATCAGCATTTTATTCAGTTTTTCTTAGTTGTGTCTGACTCTCCATGACCCCATCTGGGATTTTCTTGGCAGAGATACTGGAGTATTTTGCTATTTCCTTCTCCAGCTCATTTTGCAGATGAGGAAAATGAGGTTAAGTGACTTGCCCAGGGTCACACAGCTAGTACGTGTCTGAGGGAGGATTTGAACTCAGGTCTTCCTGACTGCAGACCTGGCACTCTATTGTGCCACCTAGCTGCCCAATCATCAGCATAGAGATGACAATTGAATCCATAGGAACTGATGAGAAAACCACGAGAAATAGTATAGAGAAGAAATGAGAAGAAACCTTGGGACAGAATTTTGATGGAGAAGGAGCAGTCAGACAGATTTGAGAAGAATCAAGAAAAAGTTGTGTCATGAAAACCTATAGAGAAGAGAATATTAAGGAGAACATGGGGATGAACAGAATCAAAGGCTGCACAAAGGTCAAGAGGGATGAGGATCAAGAAAAGGCAATTAGATTTGGGGATTACAGAGCAATTCCAGAGGACTTATGATGAAGAATGCTGTCCACCTCCAGAGGAAGACTGATGGAGTCTGAATGAACTTTGAAGCATAGCTGCTTTTTGTCTTTATTTTTCTTGTGGCTTTGGTGGGGAGGTGGGGCCGTCTGTGTTTTCTTTTATAACAGGGTTAATATAGAAATATGTTTTGCATGACTGCACATGTGTAATCTATATTAAATTGCTTGCTTTCTCAAGGAGGGGGGAAGGGAAGAAGGGAGAGAGAATTTGGAACTCAAAATTTTTAAAAATGAATGTTTAAAATCATTTTCACACATATTTGGAAAATATCAAATTTAAAAATAAAAATAAAAAAGATTTGGGGAACATGAGATCATTGGTAACTTTAGAGAGAACGATTTCAGTGGAGAACTTTTGGCCTCAAGGTTATAGTTCCTTTGGACTTGGTGAGCTGATCACGTCAGGAGCAAAAGAGGAACGGGTAGAAGGGAGGGAGTGCCAGGCTAGTCAGTGGCTAATTAAAACCATCACTAACAGCAAAAGCTGCTTGACAGCTCAGCCAGAGCCAATGACATCAGATGGAATAGAGACATCACTGATTGGCAATCTGGTCATTTCTCCTTTCAGAGCACCTTATTCCCCGCCCCCTGCCCTTCTCTTCCCTCACAGAGCCACAATCCTAGCTCTGGATAAACCATTGCAATATCCTTCTCATTGATTGTCTGACCTCAAATCTCTGCCCACTGCACTCCATCCTCCACACAGTTGGCAAAGGGATTTTACTAAAATGTGGGTTTTTGTATATGTCACTCCTCCTGGTCAATAAACCTCCCCTATTACCTCCAAGATCAAATCTAAACTCCTCTAGCTATCATTGAAGGTTTTTCACAACTCATTCCCTTCCTATCTTTCTTTCTTCTTACACTCCATTTACCTCCTCCACAGTCTACAATCCAGTGACCATTGTCTTCTTATCATTCCTCTAACAGACCACTTCATCTCCCACTGCCATACCTTTGCACCAACCAGCCCCATGCCTGGAATGCCCTCGCTCCTCACTTCCACCTATTGATATCCCTGGCTTTAGTTCAGATTCTGTCTTCTGCAGGAGGCCCATCACCAGGCCATTCAACACTTCTCTCCTCTAGTCACCTTTCTTCTACTTCCTCTGTATTTCTGTCTGGACTTCTTTATTTACATACTGTTTCTCCCATCCCAGTCACTCTTCACACATAAGTTGTGTGAGGGTATGGAGCATTTTGGCTTTTCTTTGTATCCCTAGCACTTATCAGATTGCCAGAGACATGTCAAGTCCTTAATAAATGCTTGTCAATTAATCAGCTTGTGGCCTCCAATGATTCACACCTTCTTCACCCCATGATTACTTCTAGAAATGCATTCATCCCCAGCTCCTGTATATGCTTCCCAGCTTCAGCCCATTAAGAATCGCATAGGCTAGAGACACAAGGCTTCTTATTTCAAACAAACTGTATTTTTCTTGCTTTAATAGCTCTTTGCTAGCAGCTTATTCTCCCACCTTTCTTCTAATGGGGTTATCTGATTTAAAAGCAGGTTGCTCTCTATATTCTGCTAGCCGTGAAATTTCTCTCCAGGCTTCACTTTAGGAGTGCTACAGGCAAAGAGTTTTCTTCCCTCCTCCAAAGAACAACACAGACAGTGAGTGTTTCAAGAAAAGGGCCCAGGATGATTCAGACCGATGGAAATTAGGGACCAGAAAACCATTCCATGTAGTGAGGCTCCTGTACTCTGCTTGTGGGGCACACACTGATGTCTCACCCACAGGGCTGGTTAAGCCTAACATGAAGAAAGGGAGAAAAACTTTTTTTTAGGGTGGCCTAAAAAGCCTCATTCACAAGCATTAACATTTCTTTCAACCCCCTGTCAGGTTATCTTTGGCTGCTTTCTCCTTGGCTCCCATTCCATATTCATGGGGGTATCCAAGCTAGAGATTGCACTCAGTGCTTAACAGAATATTTGCTTTGCAATCACTTCTCCAAAGGCCTCAAAGAGTAGAATCCCATTTTAACCAGACAGAATCCCATTTAGCCTAACTTGGCAGGATTACCAAGTTACTGTTTTTATTAGAATCTCATTGAAATGGAGAACCCATTGCCATGGGTGGGAGCATGAGGGTTGGGGGAGTGGGAGCAATTATTTCCTAGTTCAGTTGCTTTCATTTTGGTTGCTCCAAGGCCAGTAGAACCCGTCATGGGACCAGCAAGACCCCCTGCCCCCAGCTCCACTTCTGCCTCCTAGCTTTATTTTACCAATCATCTAATTCTACACAAAAACCATGAAACACCACATTCTGAATGAAGCCTTTCCTGGTCCACCAACTGGTACTGCTCCTCCCAAACTACCTGGTAGTGAACTACATTGTATATATGTACATTTATTGTCATTACATACATTCTTCACAGACTTCTATATGTACTCATTGTTCCCCATTAGAAGGTCCTTGCAAATGCGGATTGTTTCATTTATTTTATTGGTCTCCCTGATTCTAAAATAGAGTCTTGCACATAGTAGGTGCTTTAAAAATGTTTGTGGACTGTCATCAAATATCTAGGCTTACAAGGGACCTCAAGGGCCATCTCATCAATCCCTTTATTTTATAGATGAGGAAATGAAAATGATTTGCGCAAGATCACAAATAGAATGATTATCAATTTCCTTTTTTGTTTTTTTGCCAAAGAAAACTGATAAATAAAATTAAACAATGACCTCATCTGAACTTGAGCAACATTTCCCATGTATAATACCCTTCTTACATATCTCTATTGGTTTTTTTTTTTTCAATTAACAGAATTATGTTCTATCTCCCTCTTATCCTCCATTCTGTTGAGGAGGAGAAGGAAAATAAATTTCTTGTAACCAACATGTGTGGTCAAGGAAACAAACTCCCTCACTGACTGTACATAAATTCTCACACACACACACACACACACACACACACACACACACAAACACACCAATGGAGCTCATGTTCCAAGCCTCAGTTTGCAATTGTAGATCTCCTCCCTTCTCAATGGTCCAATCCTTATTCTTGCATAAGCAAATTCACAACATCAATGGAGGAAGTGCTAGTAGCAGGAACAGAGTTTGGGACTCTCTTGAATGTAGCATCTATATCTGCCTTCTGCTTCCTTTCCCAGGGAATCTGGATCACTCTCTTGCCTGGTCAGGCATGTACCCACGCTGTACCTGTCTCAGATCCTTGTTTCCCCAAGATTTGTGCCCTGCTTGGCACTGCCTTTTCTTGAAGCTCTCACAAGTTCTTGGCTTGACTCAGAGACTGCATGTTGTCCTTATCTAACTCTATAGGCAGCATGACTCCCAGAAAATTTCTGTACTCTCTGCCCCCAAACTGCCTTCTTCATCCCAATAATCCTGCCTAGGGTTTTATGATAATGTCTTCTTAGAAGTGAGTCCTTTCATAGAGAACTTGCCATTCTCTCCATACTTGTCCTCTGTATTAGCTCATTCAAAATAAGCCCATTCCAGAAAAATAAAGAAAAATTATTTTAATATAATTCCCTTCTGTCTTGATGCATTTAGCTTAGCAATGGAATTCTGTCATTAGAACCTTTTAAAAACCTGATTAAAGAGATGGTTTGGGGTGGCCCATATCCAAATAGATCCATTTTTAGTAGCTAAAACATGAAAATTAGAAAGCAAAAGAGCAAATCCTCAGGTGCCCTATTCTAATTATCTGTAACTACATCTACTATATATCTATAGCTAATGTAGCTATGATTCTGGAAAATATACATACAATTGTAATTGTATTGTAATGGGGAGGGGGTTAGACTGGTCAAGGGGTGGCCATAGGGTGTAGTCCTTGAAGCATGTATAAATATTCCCTGATTGGTTTCAGTCTGCCATGTGGCCCTTTGGGGAAATGGTTTCTAGCCATGATTGTCTCTACTGTAAGATGACAAAAGTTAGATGAACTCCTGGTTCAGGTACTGCTAAGACAGAACTGAATGGGTACACCAATAAAGCAACCCACCTCTTTGTTGTTATTTTTCCTTTGTGGCTTTGAGTGAGGCAGGTCTACTTTGAGCTCATCCTGAGAGTCTGGCAGGGGAAGGGCAGCATTCTTATCTCCTTACTTGACCATGGTTGCTATAAACACATGCCTTTGTATTTATTCTTTCTTGATCTTAGGTGAATGAATGTCTAAGATGGAAATACCCAGGAGCCCTTGTGAGTTTCAGAGATCCAAAGGTCCTACTGAAAGTCCCATCACAGCAAACTGTATGGATAGCAGTGGCCACCAGTAGTAGTAGAGGCTGAAGATTGTGGAAGCGGCTGCGATGGGAGAGAAGAGCTAGTCAAAAAGAAAACACCTTCTAAGAGCAGAAGCTCTTGAGGAGAACCAGCTATTAGAATGGACAGAGGAATGGCCCCTCAGAGCCCAGCTGGCTACCCATGCAGCAGGGGAACTTGGGCAGGACTCCCCAAAAGGAGAAAAGGAATCTTCAAGAGTTGTAATGTGGCTCCCTATGTCAAATGTTCTCTACACCTGTGCCTTACTACCTTTGCACTTTAACTCTAAGCCTACTTGCTCCAGGTATCTTGTGATTATGAGAAGAGAATGTGTTCCCAGTTAAGGGTCAGTGACCAATGCTTTGTTTCAATTGTTCTTGCTATAGGACTCTCAGTAAATCCTTTTTCTAAATGACTAATAGTTGACTGGCTAATTATTAACAGGGATCACACCAGTGAAGGCTCAAGAGCAGGAATCTAAAGCTCCAGCACTTCAAGGTTACCTCTCCTCTCATTATATCCCTGAGAATAAAAATGGTCATTGGCCCCCAGCAATTCCAAATTGGGACCATTAATGGCCAATTTGGGGAGTGGCTTAAGATGGAAGGGAGCACTATACTATACCATAAAATAGACTACGAGAAACACATATTAGACATATAAATCTGAAGGTAGAGAAAGATTACTTTTAAGTGTTCTGGGGTTTTGATTTTGCACAGGTGGAAGGGACAAGTAGTGTTTAACAGAGGAGGTAGTATTGGAATGAGGTCTTACAGAACAGATTGGGTTTCAACAGCATTCCAGGCACAGGGGGAGGCACAGGTTAATTCCAGGAAATTTAAATGGAAAAGGCTGGAGAATTCATTGGAAAGTGAGTAGTCCCGTTTAGCAAGCTAGTAAATTACATGAAAGAAAGTCATGAGAGTCAATGCTAGAGTGGTGGAGCCAGATTGGGGAAGGTCTTGAAGCAATGGGTAGCTTCCAAAGGGCATCTGAGTGAGAAATAACACCATCAGAGCTGTAAATTGAGAAGACTTCTCTGGTGATGATAAATAGAAGACTGGAATGGGAAAAGCTGGAGGCAGGAAGGCCAGGTTGTTATTACAACAGTCTAGGCTAAACTTTCACAATGATTACCCAAACTAGGTTGGCAACAGTAGGGAATAGAAGAGAAAAGACAGATGTGAGTAATATTAGGGAGGCAAATTTGACAGATGTGGAAACAGATTTTGAGGGTTGAGAGACAGAAAAGAATCTGAGGATGACTCAGACTCATGGCTGGTTGACTGGGAGGAGGGTAGCATTGGTAAGAGAAATAGGGAAGTCCAGAGTAGATGGTCAGAGAGAAAGCTAACTTAGGTTAGGGGCACAGAGTTCAACTCAATTCCACAAATATTTATTACTTAAGTTGCTGTTATATGCAATATCCTATATTGGGTGCTAAGAATAGAAAGTTTTTTTTAAAAATAACAACATAGCTTCTACTTTTAAAGAGTGTACTTTATTGGGTCAAGAAGGAAAGGAAAATGAGGGCTATGACACACAGAGAAAAATAAGGAGAGAAGGGGAATGATGGGGCCCAAGCAGAGAGAACAATGGCCATCGGGATGATAATAGTCAACATTAATTCAAGGCTATAAAGTTTGCCATATTGTGCTCATTTGACCCTCACCACAACAGGGAAGGAAAATTTGGGAAATAGAGGAACATTTTAAACATGGTAGACCAAAAGATTTCTAGCTAAAGTGGATCTTAGTGACCATCTAGTCCAATAACTTCATTTTACTATCGGGGAAACTGAGGCCCAGAGAGAGAGAAAATGTCTTGCCTGAGGTCATATAGGTATTTAGTAGCAGAGCAAGGATTTCCCCTCATTCCAAATCCCACATGCAGGGCGGGGTGCTGAAGACTCATTCAAGTGGAAATGTCTGGCAAACAGTCGGGGATTTAAAATCTAGAGCCCAAGAGTTGAATTAGGGCTGGAAATGTGGATTGGTTTGTTGATTTTACAAAGAGGTAGTGAGCTGAAGCTGTAAAAGGGAATGAGAAGGGGGAGGGAGGAAGAGGAAGGAGAAGAAAGAGGGAAGAGAAACGGAGAGAGAAAAGGAGAGAGAGGGAAGAGGAGAAGGATAGGCAAGAGGGAAGTGAAAAAGAAGGAAAGGATGAAGAAAGATCAAGGGAAGAAGAGGAGAGGGGAGGAGAGAGATGAGAGAAGAGGAAAAGAAACAAAGACACAGAAGAGAAAAAGGAGAAGAGAGAAAAAGTAAAAGAAGGGAGGGGAGGAAGAGAAAAAAAGGAAAAGATGGAGCTGGGGAGGAGAGAGAGGGAGGGAAGGAAGAAGAGAGAACAGGAGAAGGAGAGATGAGGGGAAGAAGGACAGGGAAGAGGCCAGAGCCTGGGAGCATTTATTCACGTAGTGTATGGAAGGAAGAAGATGTGGGACAAATTCCTCTGAAATTCTGCAATGACATCACTGCCAGCTTCATACAGCAGGCAGGAGTACACAGTCAGACACACAATAATGAAGGTAAGGAGTGAGGAGTACATAATGGGCACATATGTCTGTAAAAAATGTAAATCACCCTCTATTATTGACTTCCCCACCTACATTGAATTATACCAGGAATGGTCAAAACCCCAAACAAGGTCTGGCACAGAAACTGCCTCCTGCAGGGAAAGGGGCCAAAGGCATCTGTTCCATGAGATTGAATAGCACTTACCATAACCAAAGCTGCAAAACATTGCTACCAAGGGCCACCTGATGGGATATGGAAATGGCCTCGTTGTGTATCACATTGAAGCTCCATTCTGGCCCCAGCCAGTATTCTGTCTCACACAACACGCAAATCATGCAAGGAAAAAAAAAACAAATCACTCTGGGTGACACCCAGAGGCTCATAACTGGCTGAACACAGAACAGCACCCAAACAGCCAGCTGCTCAACCACCATGAAAGAGAGATCTCAAAGGAGAGGAAAAAGAGGAGGAGGAAGAGGCAGAGGAGGAGGAGGGAGAGAAGGATGAAGAAGAAGAGGAAGAGGAAGAGAGGGGGAGGAAGAGGAGAAGAAGGAGGACGCCAAGCAGGAGTGTAAAGGGAAGAGAGTGAGAATGGGAAGTGGCAAGGCAGAGTGGGCGTATCAATGTATGCAATGATACTGTGCTTTGAATTCCTGGTCCCCAAACCCATAGGAAACGTGAAAATAATCTCTCTCTTTTTTGATTTGGGAGAGTTGTTGTTTTTAAATCAAATTCAGAATTTGTTATATAGATTTTGCTTTTCTTTTTTTTAAGGGAGGGGAGGTTAAAGGAAGAGAAAATAAAAACTTCATTCTTTGCAAATGAAATATTTTTAAATAATATCCATGGGCCAAGTCTTTGTACCTCCTAGAAGTATGGTCAACATGAGTACGTGTCATGGTTTGCACGACCCACAACAACAATTTAATGTCAACAACTCAGTTAACAACTGACTGTGATTCAAAAACTTTTCCCAGTTTAAGATATTCCGTAATTGCTGATATTCAGTTAGCCAGTGGTGATTCTGATCCTCTGTGTCAGTTTTAAAACTCCTTAAATCTGCTGCCCACTTTTCCAGGCTTCTTTCCCATTGCTTCCCATCACACAGTCTACATTCCAGACAAAATGGTCTATTTACTGTTTCCCTAAGACAATACTTTTCCAGCTTCTATACCATTGCATGGGCTGTTCTTGTCTGGACTTCATTCCTTCCTCACCTCCAGCTCTTAGAACTGTCCAATTCCTCCAGTGGTCAATTCCTCAGTGCCATCTCCTACACAAGAACTACCCAACAATGCAGCTGCTCATCCCTTTCATCCCTTCCCAAACTTTGTGTCTGTTTTATATTTTCCTATCTGTGTAAGCTCCTAGAGGGAAGATACCATTTCATTTTTGTTCTGGTATCTCCATCAGCAAGCACAGCATGAAACATAATAAGTGCCTGATAATGGATGAATGAATGCTTTCCTACAATTACTCTAATACTTTAAGTATCTGTGATTTTGTCCTTTTGGGGACTTCCTCCACTAAGGCATGTAAAAATCCCTCTGTGCGTGGATTTGGAAGCAGGAAGATCTGAGTTCAAATCCTCCCTCAAACATTTACTAGCTGTGTGACCCTGGGCAAGTCGCTTAAACCCTGGTTCAGTTTCCTCTACATCAGCAACAGGATCAATGAGATAATACATGCAAAATTCTTTGCAAACCTTAAAGCATTTTATGAATACTACATGATAATTGGCAGTGGCGGTGGCGGTGGTGGTAGTAGTAGTAGCAAATAACTTCTATGCCTGGAAAAAATGTGCCAAGTTGGTCTTTGGGCAATAGAATGCAATCTGTGCCCTGGCCTGCATTTGAAGACTTTTTCACCTTTGTAAGGCCTACCAGAGCTTTCATTCCATTGGTAAAGACTTCAAGGAACCCATAGTCCGTTCCCTGACACTGTGAGGTACCAGAATAGTTATAGTAAGGTATTTGAAAAAAAAAAAAAAAACAGGATTGGGTTTAAATAACATGGATTAGACATGAAAGCAATCTAAAAAAAATTTTTTGAACCCTAGACCAAATTACTTCTTGATGGGATGAACCATTAGTCATTCTACATATTCATCCAGGGGCCCCACATGACTTGGAGACCTTGATGTTAGTGGATACAAAGGGGTTAGCATGATTCCCTTCCTTCTCTAGAGAATTTCCCCCTTTTTCTGGTGTAAGGAGCATGGGAGTCAAAGTGGCAGCTCCTACTCATCCCCCCACTCGAACCCAGAACCTGAACCTATTACTTAGGGAAGACACTACTGATTCTACTATGGGTCCCTTGAGTGGGGTTAAACAGGAGAAAGTTCCGCAGTTTTCACAAGAGTCAAGACTAAGGCAGAGAAATACAGAAAGGATTGTTTCATTTTATTGATCCTTATGACACACTTGTAGAAATTTTTAATATCTCTAAATGAGGTACTTAATATACAATATAAATTGGTTATAGAACAAGTAATTTATTCCTACACACATACCAAAAAAAGTGAACATTGAGCAAAAAGAATCCCAGCAAGCATTAACAGAATGATTTAAAGTGCTATATAACCTCCATCTCCTATTATGGCTGCAATTACCAGGATGATGGGACTCATTTGGGTCTCACTGAAAGCTTTCTGTAGCCCAGGCTTTGCTCCCCTTCTCTTGCTTTAGAACATTTATGACTCTTATTCGTCTGCCTAAAACGTTTTATAAATAAGTTTGTATTTGCCGTGGCTGCCTCTTCTCTCTGCCTGGGAAGGTTGAGTGTGTGTAGGGTAAGGCAATTTCTGGGTTCCTTGTGGTGATGGAGGAGAATGATGAGACTGTTTTCCATTATTTAATGCTGAAATTTCAAGGAAACCATGAAGAACTCTTAAAAAGTCGGTATGGTAACTCTTAACACACAATTAGTCAAAAGAAAGAGATAAAACATAAACTTAATAATCACTTGAAAAACTGTTCAACCTGCCTAATGACCAGACCCACTTCGGCGAGTGGTGAGCAGCTAGCTCCCCTCCAAATCCGAAAGGTAGAAGCAAGACAGCCAAAGCAGAAGCCCAGATCACTTACCTGGAGCAGGATGCTGGTGAGGAAGGATGAAGAATCATGGAGAAGAGAGTCAAACCAACCTTCTTCAATTCTTAAGAGAACAAGAACAGGAAGGAAATTGCCTGTAGAGAAAAAAAAAACTATTTCCTTAGAGAATGCCTCCTTTCTAGTAACTTTCTAGGCACGAGGAAGAACTCTTTGCTTCCTTGGTCCTGCTGGCTTGGTCCAGGCGGGCTTGGAGGGAGAGCACCTGACTCTAGGCCTGGGATGGCCCCAGGTGTTCTTCATCCATCACCAATTAACTAAAGTTTAGCTAAACACATGGGGCTATGGTGGGGGCTAGAGTTTTGAGGAAGGGGGCTTTCCAGTACCTTCACTCCTTCCCCACTCACTCCTCTCACTCCATCCCCCATACCCCACCTCCCAACAGAGGCCAACAGCCCACACCCCACCTTTTGAGCTCAGCCTATACAGTCTAGGCAGTCGCCATCACTGGACTCCTTTCTAAGCATGGACTCCCCACATGTGTAGATGCCCAGGTGCCTCTCTCCCAATACCTGGGCCTAAAGCAGGCACGATTCCAAGAGCAAGTACATATGCTTTCTTCTCCAACCTGCTCCACCTTCTGTCTATTTCTAGTTAATCGCATAACCATTCACCCAGTTTCTAATGTTTGACAGTGCTTGCCTTTGCGCTCTCCTCCCTTGACCCATCGAGGGTCACCAGGTACTGTTCCCTACACCTCTGAAGCCTCTCATCTCTTCGCCCGCTGCCCCAATCAGCTCTAACCACTTTTTGCCCCCACTTTGACTACAATCATTGTATCCCTGAAGGTTTTCTGCTTTCACTCTCTTCCTCATTCTATCCAAAGTTCATGTTTCCATCATGGCAATCCTAGGGTCATAGATTTAGAGTTGGAGAGGACCCTAGAGTTCAATTAGTCCTACTGCTCCATTATATAGATGAGGAAAGTGACTCACCCAAGGTCATACTGGTAGTAAGTGATGGAAGTGGGAGTGAACCCAGGTCTTTTAACTTTAAAGAGAATACTTATTCCATGGTACCACAATGCTCCTTCCTTCTGCGTAATTCTGGTTGTATCATCCCTTTTTTTAAAATCTGCTAGCTCCCTAGTGTATAGTAAGTACAGTTTAAATGTGGACACACTGCACAGAGATCCTGGCCTGAAATCAGGAAGACTCGAGTTCAAATTTGGCCTCAGATGCTTACTAGCTGTGTGACCCTGGGGAGGTCATTGAACCCTGTTTGCCTCCGTTTCCTCATCTGCTAGAATCATGGAGATCATAATGGCACCTACCTCCCAGGCATGTCATAAAGACCCAATAAGGTTCCTGGCACATAAAAAGTGAGCATCACGCAAACGTTAGCCAGTGTTGTTGTTGTGTGCATTAACACATCACTAAAGACCCTCCATGATCTGAGGTCACCCTGTTGTTCAGCCACTTCAGTCACGTCCAACTCTTCATGACTCCATTTGGGGTGTTCTTAGCAAAGACACTAGAGTAGTTTGGCATTTCCTTCTACGGTTCATTTGACATATGAAGAAACTGAGGCAAACAGAGTTAAGTGACTTGCCCAGGGTCACACAGCTAGTAAGTATCTGAGGCTGGATTTGAACTCAGTTCTTCTTGACTCTAAGCCTGGTGCTCTACCTACTGTGCCACCTACTACCCTGGTACCAGTCTACCTTTCCATTATTATTTCAAATTATGGTCTAATTAAGCTAAACTACTCCCTTCCCTTCACCCCACTCATGACCTGAGTTTTCCCCCCTTTTCTTCTTTTGTTCAAGAAATTTCCTAGTCCTGGAGTGTCCTCCACCTCACCCTTCCACCTAGGTTCCTGCCCATCCCCTATAGTGTAGTTCAAGTGTCACCTGTTCTGAACACCCATCCCCAGGCCCTGCTCTACAACTTGTAGGTGTTTCCTCCATGTTTGTTGACCTGACTGTGGTTAGCATGGGAATTTCAGCCCTGAGAACATAATCGCCCTCCGTTTGCAAAAGGAACCACACTATTTTGTGTAAGTGGCTCTCTCTTCGCAGTCCACTGTGCAACACATTGCTGGTCTCATTTTTGTCTTTGTATACCAGTGTCCAACACAATGTCTGGATTATAATAGGCACTTAATAAATGCTTGTTTGTTCCTACAGTCAGAGATTTAGAAGTGAAAGGTACCTTAGGGACCAAATAGAATGATCCTATCATTTTACAGATGAGGATCAACTTGGCTGACATCATCCAAGTAACAGGCAGAGCTGACTTCTGACTCCTTAGTCAATCAATGGTCCTTCCCTTCTGCCATACCCTAGATTTCCCCTGAAACAAAGATTTCTCTAATGTACCATATGAAATGCTGTCAATTTTGGTCAAGATATACTCACATGTAATAATACCAAAACTTTCTCTTTGGGGGGAAGGAGGCCTAGAGACTCTTGCCGAAGATTGTTTCTTTTCTAAAAACATCCCTTCTTCTCGTCTGGGAACCTTACTCTGCCTTTTGGGGAAATTCCTAGAATCTAGAGTTAGGGAACTAGCTTGGTTCTATCCTTCCCTTGAGTTTTATGTGAGTTAACAAACTAAGCCCACCCACATCCCAATCCCAATCAAAAAGAAATAATACATAAATAATAAAGGCCTGCTGCTCTAAGCATTTAATGATTGTTTTGTTAAGCTCTGTTTAAGGCCCCAAATAGCCGAAACAGACCCTGGACTTCAAGCAACGTTAATCAGCCCTCAACCCAAAAAGAACAAAATACAGAATGTAAACGAAGGAGAATTTTTGCTATTGAGTTAAGCTGGGGGTTTTCTCTTTTTGTCTCTTAGGCAATTTACTTTGTAAAGAAATTGCTGTTTTTGAAATATCACTTTGTTTTTTTTAGGACACTTCAGGCCTAGCCCTCCTTCTCTCTCCAAGAGACACTAGTGCACTCATCATATTTTGACTTATATTCCCCTCATTGTATTATACCATTCCTCCAAGGAGAAAATTTAAGGTGTCCAATCTGATGACATAAAGTAATTTGCCTGAAAAAATAAAAGCTGTGTACAACATGATTTTTTATGCATTTGTAGGAACTGGGGGAGGTTATGTTATATAACCTATGACTCAGAACTGAAACAATAACAGATATGGGTGTATGTGATCCAAATCCTGAGGTTTACACAAACTAGATTAGATCTTGAAGGGGTGCTTCTCCAGGGTTTGTGCCCACCCCTTGACCTAGGCTTTAACTTAGGAGCATTAGAATTCTAGGTCCCTAAAGAAAAGACAAATAGCATTCAGATCTCCTGCAAGCATTCAGGCTAACAAATCATCAAATACAGGTAAAGCTTTATGTAATCCAATTTTTAAAAAAGCGCAAGACTTGCACCTGACCCTATGAATAGTTCTTCACTCTTCAATAGGTGCCCACCTCCACAAAGGACTGATACAGTCCTCCAGACTTGTAGCACTGTTATGGGGTCGAGTATATCACAAAGTAAGATATACATAGAGTCAACAAAAAGTCAAGCTCATTCATCTATTCATTCAGAGAGTAATCCTGACTTATAACACTATTCTAAGGTATCCCTCTCACAAGGCAAAAGAGCACAGGGTTGTTGGAGGGTCGAGCCACCCACTCTACCACGAGCCTCACCTTCACCAGAAATCAGTTCAGTACTTTGTACCGAAAGTACTGCCCTAGGGTTAATCTTCTAAGGAAAAGACTTTGAAATTGCTAGAAAGTTGAACAATGCCTTCTCCTAGACGTGCACAGTCCAGGAAAGGGCAATGTCCAAATCTGCCTCTCCATGTGATGCCTCTGCCCTTTGCTACTCCTCAGCTGGGACTAGCTGAGCCCATGGCTCCGACACTGCCAGATCCTGGTCCTGCAGTTCCTGAGTTGGTCCAGAAAGTCCTTGCTGTTCCACTGTTGCCTCCATTGACTGCCATCTTTAGGACCACAGTAGTTCCCTCCTCTCCTATAGTCACATGGCTCCCTGAATAGAAATCATCCATGCTATATAAATGCCATAGAAATAACTGACCTTTTTAGGCAGGAGTTAATTTTGTCAGCAATTAAGACTTCATTAAGGAGACATCCAAGCCATGTGACCAATAAAATGGAAACTAGGCATTTTCTCTTATCTTCATAACGTCTCAGAAAAGAAAGAAAGAGAGAGAAAAAGAGAGGAAAGAAGGGAGAGAGGGAGGGAGGGAAGAAGGAAGAAAACAAGGGAGGGAGCAAGAGTGGGAGGAAGGAAGAAGAAAATAAGGGGCAATTTACAAAAGAAGGGGCTTCTGTCTGTATTCATATGCCATCAGTTCTCTAAGAACCAGTTTTTAGTTTTATTTACCATTTCTATAGAGTTTTTTTAGTTTTCAGTTTTATTTCTCTTGTGATTTTTAATTGTGCTTATTTTTTTGCTATTTGTTGTCTTTCTGATTTTAGAAATACATATGCAGTTCATTAATCTTCCCTTCTGCTATTTTGTTAACATTGGTCTGTAGGATCACCTCGCCGTTTCTGCCTGAGGAATGTCATCGACTATTGAAACGTTCATATCCTTTGAACTAGAAATTCCATTTTTAGATTTACACCCCAAGAAGGTCGTTAAGAAGAAGAAAATTCCTAAATACGCCAAAATATTTTTAGTTGTCCTTTTCATGGTAGCAAAGAATTGGAAACAAAGTTGACATCCATTAATTGGGGAAGAGCTAAACAAATTGTGGCACGGGAATGGAATAGAACATTGTCCAGCAGGAAATGACAAATGTGATGAATGCAGAGAAGCAGCGAAGGATCTATATGAAATAATGGAGAGTGAATTAAGCAGGCCAGGAAAAAAATCTGAACAGTACCTCCAACAGGGGACATGGAAATGTCAACCATAATAAAACAACAGAAGTAAATATTGCACAGTTATAAAGAACAAGTATATACAGGCAGGTAGCTGGCGCAATGGATAGAACGCTGGACCCAGAGCCAGGAAGACCTCAGTTCAAATCTAGCCTCAG
>CM053585.1:534015987-534048960 GCA_028646515.1 Pseudochirops corinnae
TTTATTTAGTATTTAATTTTTTCCTAGTTACATGTAAACAAAAAGTTTTTAACATGTGTTTAAAAACTGAGTTCCAAATTCTCCCTTCCTCCCTCCCCACAATCCCCTCATTGAGAAGACAAGCAATTTCATATAGGTTATATATGTGTTGTCATGCAAAACATATCTATAATAGTCATGTTGTGAAAGAAAACATAGACTAAAAAAAATGGGATTACAAAGGAAGCCAATTTTATTGAAATACAGTTGTCCATTTTTTTAAAGCTCACAGACCATGTCCTTGTCTGTTAAAAATTTCTGACCTAGGTAGAAGGATAGGGGAGGGGAGCAGGTTTAAGAAAGGGAAGAAGGAATAGCAAGACTGTTCTATTAAAAATAAAGGCTTTTATTTTACACAAAAACAAGTGACTTTTTTTTGAAAGTCACTGCTTCCTTGAATGTTATATAATGAAGGAAATGTAAGACAGCTTTTTATAAGGAAAGACTGATTATCTATTAATACCTTGTCTCCTAAGAGTGCCCTCTTATTATTGTGAGATGTTGAAAGGTATCTCTTTTCCTAGTTAACTGTCTGGTCAATCATAGCTTTTCTCCCCTAAAAATCTGGAATGTATGTGTAAAGGAAAGCATTAATTTTCTGAGGGAATAATCCTCTTGGCAAGTAAGAAAAAATAGCCCTCTGTCCCAGAAGTTTTTAACGTTTTTGTGTTACAGACTGCTATGGCAGGCTGGTGAACCTGTGGACTCTCTTTAAAAACATTAAATAAAATATGTAAGATTACAAAGAAAACCAATCATATTGAAAAACGTGTGATTTCTCCCCACCCCCACCCTGTTCCAGGTTCACAGGGCCCCTGGAATCAGGTTAAGAAACCCCACTGTAGTCTGAAAGAAGCTTCTTTTCAATAGGCAAAAATAATCTTCTGGCCATATTCCATCACCAATCTTCCCCCTCCCATCTGACCAGGTTGGATACCTTGCTTAAGAGCTTTATTGTGGGTTGTCTTCTTTTCCCAGATTTCCTAGGTGAGAGACAGCCTCCAGCCCAGAACTGACCTTCTTCTTGATTTCATTACCCACAGGTAATGTGACTAGAATCCACAGAATTCTTCACACACACACACACTCACACTCACACTCTCTCTCTCTGTGTGTGTCTCTCTCTCTCTCTGTCTCTCTCTTTCTCTCTCTCTCTCTTTCTCTCTTCTTCCCTCCCTCCTAACAACCCAAGAGTTCCATAGTACCCCACACAGTGGAGTCTCTAGAGCTTTTGGAAGAAAGAGCAGTTGAATGACTGTGAGCATTAAGTAATCAGCTAATATGCATTTCAAAGGACAGTAATAAGAAATGCTAACACTCTGAAGCCTACAGCCTAGGTGAATGGTAAGAAATAAAAAGAGATATTTGATTAATGCTTCAAAATCTACTGAGTCAATCTCCCCACAGTTTCTTCTCCGTCTTCCTTCTCAGTGGTTTTGTGCTGGACTGTTTCTGGCTTTCCCCTTTGCCTTCCATCCATCCAATCAATCCTTTTTCCCTCACCCAGAGTCCCCATCTTTCTCTTTTTTCATCTTTCATCCTTCTCCTCTATCAAACTTACCATAATATCAAACTAAAATATATTTTAAGTACTTTTTGTATTTATCCAATAAAGTTTTATGTTCCTTGTTCTTCATTTTAAAATGAGGTTTAAAAACATGTAACAAACATTTTTTTTGTTTTTTAAAAGGAGGAAACTCAAGTTAGTTTTTATTCCCTTGTGATAACTGGCTAATTTCCTCTCCCACCCCCACACCAATAGGGAATCTTTGGGAAAATCATTGTTTGTCCTACCTAAGAGACCTGTAACTAGGCCAGAATGAATGGAGCTCTGTTCTACAGAGCTGTTCCTGTTCCTCACTTTAATCAATCCTTCTGAATGGGAAACCACACCCAAGTTCATGCTCTCATAATACCACTGTCTGGGAGCCACCTTCTCCTCAAACTGGCTTGGGAGAAAGGAGATCTAGGTCTCTCTGGAATACTTTCCATCCCCAGTTCTTTAACTCATGGTGACCTACCCCCATACAGCTGTCTATTTGCATTTAGCAGCCTAGAGATTTTTGCACATGCACCACCACCACCACCCAGCTGCTTCTGTTCTTTCCACTGAGCACCTTCACCTTCTTCCTATCTCTTTTAGCTTTTTGTCTAGCTCTGCCCTTTGCTTTTCATCTCCTACCATAGATCATATTCATTCCTGCATAATGGATACTCTTCCTCAGTTGTTCACCTGATAACAAGGATAGAAAACTGTTGACAGTGAAAAGGTTCTTTTATTTCATCTGTATTGATTTTAAAAAAAACAAAACATTTTAAATATGATCAGTATCTACTACAATGGCTGACTTGACACCACTCCTCCCCACCTCAGATTCCAAAGAAAAGTTGCTACTTATAGTTACTAATCATGGGCATGACTGAGGCCCAAAATCTGGGGATTTCCCCAGCAAGAAGGAAAGGAAAGCAAAGAGGTTCCCAATGTACTAACAGGAGCCAAACATGGAATAGACAGTTTGTTCCCACACAGAAAAGGGAATGTTAAGTAATAAAGAACCACAAATGGGCTAGAGCTGACTTCAGTAGCTTATAGCAATAATCAATCAGGACAATCAATCAGCCAGGAAGTTAATATATGAGCCTCTTGTTGCAAAACTTAATTAGCCACTTTACATTCATCTCCACTGAGCACAATCCAATCAAACCTTAAGAGGATTTCTTTTCAGGAGCTTTCAGTTTCTCTCTCCTGGTGACTCTTTCCTGGCTCCCAAGGTGCTCCTATGGCTATTGTACCTGAAACCACTCTGGGAGCTACTGTTGCTTCTCCCAAGATCTCCCAGGGTTTCCAGGACCTTTGACACTCATAAAGTTGATGCTAAAGAAAAGAGAAACCCAAGAGAGGCAAAGTCAGCCATGTGCTGAAGCTAGCTGAGTGCATATTCCACTTAAGAAGCAATAGCCCCTGATCCCATTACAAGTGGGAGAGTGAAGGGTAAGCCTTCTCCACCCTTGGTTGGAACTACATTTTGCTGCCTGAAGTATGGAAACCAAAACAGCTGGATGCCACCCCACTCTTCTGTCAGGCATGTAGGGCACCCAGTTCCATCAACAGCCAGTCAAGAGGATTCCACTCAGCAACATGTCATTTGAAGCCAGAAGCAGATAGACAACCTCTGCACATGCTCAAGTTTCTACTCAGTCCCTCAGGGGCAGAAAGAATATCTCTGGACCACGGAAGGGAGTGTTAGAAGCATAATTAGTCTAGGAATAAACAATACCTACTGGAAAGCCAGGAAGGTTTTCATTATCTTTATCTTACATTTATTCTCTCCTGAATAAATGGGTAGCCTCTTCAAAAGACTGCAGAGGGGGTGGCTAGGTGGCACAGTGAATAGAGCACTGGCCCTGAAGTTAGGAGGACCTCAGTTCAAATCCAGCCTCAGACACTTGACACACTTACTAGCCGTGTGACATTGGGCAAGTCACTTAATCCCAATTGCCCTCCAAAAAGCAAAAAAAAAAAAAAAAAAAAGACTACAGAGAATCAGACAAATGCAAGTCCTTTTATGCTACTTCCATTCAAATTTCCTGCCCTGTTCCTCCTTTCAGAACTGAGATTGGTTGCAGCTCTTCTGGGTTACAATCTTTCTGACTTGCCCATTACATATCTGCTCCTTTGTGTGTTCCCTCCTCCCAAAAATGGGCTTCATGTGTTCCGTGATTGGATAACGAGGCTGTAATTCTATGTGGTATGTGTCAGCTAATAGGTATGAGCCTAGTTAAACTTTCATGTTTATGAAGACTTGGTGATCATCCTTTGACCCTGGTCAGTTTGAGCCAGTTTAGCCCAAGCCCCTTCCAAGGGGAAATTTACAGATTTCTTCCAGCTATATGATTGGAGAGGGTCACTCTGCCCTTCCTCCCCTCATCCTGATTCACACCTTCCTGCACACCCTGTGCAATATATGTTCTTGGAACATCCATTGTTCCTATAGAATCTGTGGAAACCAAACTACTAGCATTTCTCACAGGAGGAACCTGTTACCAGTTAACCTAAAGGCTCTTGGGTCTTGCCCAACCTCCCTGAAGCTGCACTTTCATCTGCACCATTCAGAGCATGAGCTCCTGGATGTAAGGATGACATAGCTTTGTATCACCAGGCTAGCACATCCTAAGCCTTAATAAAGGCTTTTTCATTTACATTCAATGGAAGCATGCCTATAGGGTGATGGTTTCCTTCCCTATTCTAGTCTAGTTACAGTATACTTTAAAAAAAAAAAAAGCCCAAAACCTGAAATATTAATATCTGGCAGAGACTTTAGAGTTACAGTTTAACCTATATCTGATAGAAAATCCTTTCTTTGGGACTCAGTTTCCTTATCTGTAAAATGAAGGGGTTAGACTTCAAGCCTTCTGAGGTCTCTTACTGTTCTGGATCCATTCTAGAGCCTATGTTTGAACTGGATGATTCCAAAATCTCTCTGTCATCCTCCCTATCCAACATTCCTGCAAATACTTTTAGTGAGGGAGAATGCTTTCCTTCCTTTTGGACAACTCTGATAACCAGGACATTTTTTTTTTCCCCTTACATCAACCCTAAATCTGATTCTCTGCAACTTCCACTGATTTCTTCTAATTTTGCCCTTTGGGGCCAAATGGATTGAATCCAATCCTTCCTTCAAACACTTAAATATGGCTTTTATGTCTCACCCACCCCCATTTTCTCTTCTTTAGTTTGCATGGGAAATGAAAATCACTTTTTCGTTTTAAAGTCCTGTCAAATGATGAGTAATGGAAATCCTCACCTGTGCCTCCTCACTAAGAATGAATGGCAGCCAGGAGCAGGCACAGTGAGGTGCTGTCCTTTTTCATTGTCTACAACAGTTATTTTGTTCTTGGGAGAAAATTACCCTTTTTTTCCTAATAGAAAAGACATAATGGGGAAACAGCTGTATGATAGTAAAGCTTCTTTCTCCAGAATGCTGGAGGCATGGTGGCCAAGTAGACCATAGACTGCCCAGGACTTCAGTAATGGTGCCCCTATTGGCTTCCCTTTGTTTTGCCCCACTCCACCCCCACATCCAGTTACTTCCAGGTGGTCAGTTCAAATTAAAAATTGCAAATATCTCCTCAAATGATGTTTGTTGTTGTTGTTCAGTCAAGTGTAACACTTCATTTAGGGTTTTCTTGGCAAAGATACTGGAGTGGTTTGTGGTTTGCTTCTCTAGCTCCTCTTACAGATGTGGAAACTGAGGCAAACAGAATTAAATGACTTGCCCAGGGTCACACAGCTAATAAGTATCTGAGGTTGGATTTGAACTCAGGTCTTCCTGACTAGTCCCAGTGCTCTGTCCACCCAGAAATGATGATAACACCATAGATTTAGATGTGAAAGAGATCTAAGAGACCACATAGTCAAACACCAATGAGGACAGGTAGTAATTAATGGACAGGATTGGGATAGGAACCCAGCTCCTCTGACCTTGAATTAATGAATGAGCGAATGAATAAATGCAACAATACTCTAGTCCACCATGCTTTCTACTGAAGCACAGCAACATAGAAGTCAATCTGGTCACGAAGATCACAAGAAAAAGGAAGCCATGAGACCACCAGAACAACAACAATAAGACCATTCCTCGTTCTAAAACACAAACACATTCTCACACACGAAGACACAACAGAAGGAAAAGAAGACTTTAAAACCGAGCCTTGAATTCCGAAAGAGTTGTACTTTGGACCAAAGATGCTAGACCCAAATTACTTCCTTATCATTTTTCAGATATAGAACTGACTGTTGTAAAACTTTTATAGACTTTTATCAAAGTATGGCAGGGGCCCTTCCCTTTTCACAGAACATGCTCATTCATCATTCCTGGAAACCACACAGAAACCAAGAGTGGGGAGGGCAGCTTCTGCCATATATAACACATAGTTGAGGGACATGCTCTGAAATGATGATGTCTCCTGATTGGTTGTTGAGCCAGAGAAGTAGATGGTCAAAGAAAATGGGTTGCCACCCCTCTGCATCCTCTCTTCCTTTCCAGCTACAAATCGTATGTGTGGTTTTGAGCTTTGTCCTGAGAGTTGGGTGGGGGAAAGGGAATGATTGACCTAATCTGCCACCTGGCTACCATTCTGCAGTGAGCACGTGTCATAACTAGGCAAGCTCTCACTTTGGTTCCTGGCTTGCCCTTGTTTGCTTGCTCTTTCCTGATCTTAGGCAAACCAGTATCCCATGGTAGATGTGTCCAGGATTGGAGAAGCCATCTTGTGAATTGCAGAGGTCGGGAAACTGTGAGTTTTGTCAAATTGGAGCTGGTTGATGGGGGAGGAAGTTTCTGTGTTATACAGGATGTCCATCAAAAAAAGGAGTGGCCTGAGTCTAACTGCCTTACCAATGAAGTCACAAGGATAATGCCAGGCAAAGGTAAAGTATAAAATGGCAAATTAGTAGTCTTGAAAATCTGGTTTCTGTCTTGGATTTAAATATTAACCTCCCAGTAGAATTTAACGTTAGTTTTAAGTGAAGTTGCCAGACCTGTTCTGTTAATACATGCTTGTAAGTTAAAGTCTTTTTGTGAGTTTACATGCCTGATTCTTATCAAACTTTGAGAACTTTTTTAAAAATCTCCCTTTTAGGAAATTTACAGATATCGGTCAGTAAACATCTATTAAGTGCCTACTATGTGTGAGACATCACCCTAAGTGCTAGATATACAAATAAAGCCAAAAATGTCGCTGCCCTTGTGGAGTTCACAGTCTAATGGAGGGAGCAATATGTAAGCAACTATATAATAAAAAGGCTCTAAACAGGATACATTGGAGAAAATCCATAGAAGAAGAGCACTGGAATGAAGGGGGAGGGGGAAAGGATTCCTGTAGAAGGTGGGATTTTAGCTGGGACTTTGGAGAAGCCAGAGAAGCCAAGCAGCAGACAGATGATGAGGGAGAAAATTCCCAAAGGAAAAATTGACTGGCTATGGCAGCAGAATGAGTGTGGGTAGTGAAAGGGAGGAGTCATTGAAATTGTGAGTCTGTGGGGTTGTGTAGATGGTGATATTATTTGTCTTCATTAAAATGAGCCCCAAGGGCTAGGGTAGGGGATTTAACAAACCAATGAGTCTAAGAAAATAGAGTCTCTCTCACCTAGGGACAGGCAAGCCTGGACTGAACCCAGTCTGATCATTCCTGAGTACAGAACAGAGTGTGGAAAATGAGTCTGGCCCCTGTAGTCCCAGCCAAAGAGTGTTCTCAGGGCTAGAAAAGCATGGCAAGGACAGCGATTACCTATCCAAATGTGACAAGAATAACCCTTCCAGAAACTGTGTGCTGGGCACTGGGCAGCTTTAATGACAATCAAGCATTTGGTAAACACCTACTGGATGCTAGGCATCTTGCTAAGCATTGGTGAATGACAAAAAGAGGCAAAAGACAGTCCCTGCCTTGAAACAGATTACAATCTAAGGGTGGAGCCAACAGGCAAGCAAACATCTCTGGAGCAAGCTATATAATAAACAGTCAGAAATGGACAGAGAAATGACTGAACAACAGCAAAAACAACCATTTTTTTAGCTTGTCTGAATCACCATCCTTTTCATAAGCGTTAAAGAGGAGAGATTTCCTAGAGTCACAGAGTAATTCCAGCCTTCTCATGTTCCAGATAAGGAAGCTGAGGCCGAATGACAATGCACATTTTATACCACTTCAGAGTGTGCAAAGTCTTATTTGTGCATGATCTCATGCTCTGCCTCACCCTAGGAGGCAGATGCTTTTATCACCCAAATTTTACCAGTAAGGATAAGCCTACCCAGAGTGGTCAAGTGACCTCCCCAAGGTTATACTGGTGGTGAAGAATGGGCATGGAGGTGCACCAGAGATGGAATTGGAAATAGGGGATGCAAAGGAAAGTTATAGATATAAACATATAGTTGTATAGTACATATAAAGATATATAGCCACATGTCTTTATATATAGTTATACAGCCACATTTATATATATTATATTACATATATTATATCCATAGCTACATAGCCACGTTTGCCTATGTATGTAGATATACATCTTTATGTATATTATTTTAACATATGTTATGTGTGGTTAGTACCTGTAAAAACTAAGCATGGTTTGGCTTACTGGTGGAAGGGATAGCTATCAAATCTGAGATCTGCCCCTCCCCTCCTTCAAGGGAGACTATAATTTCTGCCTTTGTGAGAGCTGGAGTTGGGGGAGCAGGAGGAAGTGGTGGTACTGTGGCCATGCACCTGCTCCTTCTCTCTCCTCTCTCCAAGAGAGGTACAATACTTTAAGGCTTCAGGATCAGGTCCACTTGCCCCTGTCACTCTCAAGGCTTAATACTGTCAACTTAGTTCCTTCTCACCCAGTGATGATTAACTATACAAAAGACCTTTGTGAATATAGCTTTCTTTCTCAAAGCAAGTAGTAAACAACTCCGTGTTATACAGGTTAGAATGAACCAAAGAACACACAAGAGCTTTGGGGCTTTGGGGTTGGGAGCAAGATAAAATCTCAGTTCGAACCAGGAGAGAGAATGATGTCATCGAGGGCAAGCTGGTTCTTAGCAGTCTCTAAGGTTGCAAACCTGAAAGTCAGGAGGCATATTGGTGTCTGGCTCCTCACATGTCTGTGGATATACTGGTTCTTGTTACTGCTTCAAAAATCCACATTTTTCTCCATCCAATTGCTTCTCCCAAAGCCTTTGAACCTTCTAAAGCAGTGGTTCTCAACTTTCCTAATGCCACGACCCTTTAACACTTGTATGTGGGAGTATCCTCATGTGGGTGGACCCACCTGGAGATGGATAGAGGAGCGGTGTCTTGGTTCCTAAGACCACTGGAAATATGTGTTTTCCAATGGTCTTAGACAACCCCCAAAGGGGTCGCAACCCCCAGGTTGAGAACTGCCAATCTAAAGAATCCCTGCATCTTTTGTGCAGATATTCAGTGTCATGGCTTAGCATTTTCTCAGCCATTCAGGAGTCATATTTTCATCCACATATGAAGCACATGGTACCACAGGCTTGTCCCTGTTAGGGGTTAGGGCAGAATTTGGGCTACATAAAAAGGGTGGAGGAATAGCACAATTCATTTGAACTTCAGTGAGGCTTTCTGTCCCATCCTAAATGTTATTTTCATTTGTAAAAATGGAAAATAAACTGTGATTTAGATGATAGGTCTAAACCAGCTATCTGACCTATCATCTAAATCACACATGCCAGCCTCTGGCTAACATTCCTCTCCTTATTTTGCCAGTGACTCTCCTTTGACTACTACCTCTTATCTTTTGAAAGGGGCACTGATGGGAAGCTGGTACAGCTAGAAATTGTCTATTCTTTCTTCCAGCCCTTTACAGTCAATATAGCACATCAACAAGATGGTGTCTTGCTCCCATCTTCATTCACTGTGCCTCTGTCCCCCTTGCCTGCAATGCCCTCACTTTACATCCACCTCTTAGAATCAATTGCTTCTTCTAATACTTACCTGATATGTTACAAAAAGCCTTTCCTCATTCCCTTATTTGTTTGTATTCAATGCTCCTAAAATTACTTTAATATTGTTAGTATGTGCACATATCACCCACCTCTCCCAGGAGAATGTAAGCTTCCTGAGGGTACGAACTGTTTTTTTTCCCTTTGTATCCTCAGCACCTGGTACTGTGGCTGGCATAAAGCAGATATTTAGTAAGTGTTGGACTGAATTATGTCCCCTTACCCACAAACTTGCCTGATCATTGGTTGCTAAGCTTTTGGTGTGACCCTCCAATCAGATGGGCTTCCATTCAAAATAGTGTGGTGGATAAAAAAAAAAATTTAAGAATATTATGGTGGATACACAGATCCAAGGAATTCAGGTAATGAAATTTTGGAGAAAAGCCTGTTCTCAAGCTGAATGCCACTGTGTTTGTTTAGATAACCTCTTTGCGTGTAGATGGAAAAGAAAAATCTCTGAGCTTGAGCCTTTAAAGCCTCCTTGTAATAATTATACCAATCAAGTTCTATAACAAATGAGTAGGGAAATTCCTGAGCAGACTTGGTTGGATTATGCTCAATCTGCCTAGGAGGAAGAAGTCATTAACTCTCTATGCTTAGAATGAGCTTTTTGGTAGAAATTACCTTCTAGCTATGCTTCTTTACCTAAACCAATACCAGAAAAGATGAATGGCTAAAGCAAAGATCACTAAATAAAGCCAAGAGGATTATCCAGAATTCCATTTCTTCTAACGGGTGGAAAAGTGGAAGTCTGCCTTACTATAGAGTAAGGTTTTGCAAATAGAAAAAACGCACATGTATATAATGCTTTATTCAATTCGATGACCATATACTAAGCACCAATTATATAACAGACCCTTTACTAGGCACTAAGGAAACAAAGACAAAAGAAGTCCCAGTCCTTAGAGATTTTAGATTCTTCTCGGGAGAATTATGACACACAGATAAATCCATATAGAATCTCACTTCCCAGAGGTCACAACTGACCCGTGAGATGTGCAGTAAATAGAAGTCAAGTCAATAAGCATTTATTAAGTGACAGAATTATTATGTACCAGGCACTGTGCCAAAACACACTGGGGATACAGAGTGCCAAAAATAGTCCCTGCCCTCAAGGAGCTTATAATCTAATGGTGGAAACAGAATGCAAACTACTACATACTAACAAGATGCATGCAAAATAAATGAAAGATAATCAATAGAGGGAAGGCACTAGGAGCAAAGGAGACACAACAAAGCTTTCTTGTGGAAGGTGGGATTTGAGCTGAGACTTGAAAGAAGTCAGGAAAGAAAGAAGGAAGACAAAATTCTAGTCATTGGAGACTGCCAGTGAAAATGCAGAGCAGGGAGATGGAGTGTGATGTGACAGGTGTCACTGGATTGCAGGGTACTTGGAGAGGAGTAAAGTATAAAAAGACTGGAAGGGTAAGATGGGACCAGGCTATAAAGACCTTTAAAAGTCAGACAGAAGGTTTCATTTTTTTCATCCTAGAGGCAATATGCCACCTCTGGAATTTGTCAAATAAGGAGAGTGACAAGGTTGGACCTGAGCTGACAGCTGAGTGAAGGATAGGTTGGAGTGAGGAGGGAGACCAACCAGCAGGCTATTGCAAGAGTACTTGACTCATGTGAAGGTGACTTGCCCCAGGATGGTTACAATGGCAGAGGAGAGAAGGGAGAGCACATGAGAAATGTTATGAAGGTAGAATCAGCAGAATTTGGCAACAGATTGGACACGGTGATGAGAAAAAGTGGGGAGCTGAGGATGTCAGCTAGGCTATGATCTTGGATGACCAAGTATTTGGTGCCCTCAACAGTAATAAGGATTAGAATTAACTATATAATGGTGAAGCAGAGGCTCAGGGAAGTTAATCAACTTCTTTATCATCACATAGTTTGCAAATTGCAACACTTAAACTTAAACTCAGGGCTATTGACTCCACCCTTGGCTCTGTGGATGTGCCCTCTTTTGCACCTGGAGGCACCTCCTCATCTTGTTGGGTAAGGTACCCTGCAGATGGCTACCAAAGTTGTAGGTATTCTCTGGGTCTGTACCTAAAAAAAAATCATAGCTCACAAGCCCCTACTAACATACTTACCTTCTGCTATCAGCCTGAGGACACAATTAGTTCAAAGCAAAGGTCTTTAATGAAATGGCATAATAAAAAAAAAAAAGTACAACAAAACATTTTCCCATAAGATGGGGACACATTTTCTCTCAGATACACACACAGCATCAACAGGAATACTGGAGACATGTAAGGGCCACACATATTAGGACTATGTAGAAAATCTAGGTGGCCTGGGCACACAACTACACAGGTAACTCACACCTCAGAAGTTGCAAGGACTGAATGAATGCTGCACTTCATTGAAACCAGCTCTTAGCTTGGCTGAAAGCCTTGTTTATATCTTCCTCTTCCTCCTCAGTCTCCTTCATCTCAGACACTAAGTACAATGTGGAAGTTCCTTCAAGATCAAAGGACTTAGAAAGTTGACAAATCTGAGAAATGTACCCCCACTCACATTCCAGCTCACCAAATCTCTACAATTTTTGATTCTCCAAAGGCACTAGGACCATTTCAGGTTCCTCCCAGGAGGCCTACATTAAAAATTGAAGAAATCCTTTCCTAAAAATCAGTCAAAAGCCTTTCCAGTGTTGTTCCCTCAGGTCTTCACTGCATCAGCTTCTCCTTTCCTGGTCAAGGTGTTCTCAGACTCAGAGGTCAAGATCTTTAAGGGGAGAAAAATAACAGGGCCCATCCAGATAACAAATCTCATTAGTCTTTTCTTTGAATTCTCTTCCTGGTGAAGGGTTCAAGTCCCCCAGTTGCAGACTACATGATAATTTATGGCAATTATTCCATATGTTTCCCAATTTTCAATCGCTGAAGGTTAGGCTATAAACCAAATAACGATCATTTGCTTAGTAACTCTCCAGTTCAACAATCAAATCCTAAATTGGTATCAAAGAGAGGTGTGGAGACCAATTAAATCCAGAGGGCAAAGTCTTTGTCATTGCTAACAGCTTTTCACTGAACCAGAACCAGAACTGGTCTCTAACCTGGGGTGGTCAGAGCCAAACAGAGCATGCAAGAGACAGAAGAGTAAGGAATAAAACAAAAGTTTAATTCATTTCAGAGTGAGGAAAATACTTGCAAGCCAAAACCCCTCCTCCTAAGAAGGAAGGTTTAATGTGCTGGGGCAAAGACAGGGTTTATATACATTAAAAAAACCACAAGGGGGCTGGACAATAGCACAATCATTCTTAGGTCTTGAGTACCAGTTCTCATGGCAGGCTCAGGGATGGACAGTATAGGTGTTCCTGACTCCTGTGGAAGCAATCCCAGGTTGATTGTCTCAAATCTTCAGGGTTGTTGAGCCTTGTGATCATTCAGCCGGGAACAGAATCACAGTTAGCATGGCAGGAACAGGAGTGCAGTACCTGATTTGGTTTACTTGGCATTTACAAGAAATAGGGATTGTGAGCATGTCAAGAGATATGATGGATGGCTTTAGATTGCAGCACATCACCTTCTTCTGACTCTCAAGGTCCCTGGGAAATAGGGGAACCTCCAATAAATCTAAACAGTTATTGATTAATATGAAAATCATAAATCCCTCAGTGAACACCTGGTGCTGGTCAAAGCAATACATTTTGCCAGAGGGTGAGATCATCCAGAGCGCAAAGGATTGTTGTTATGCCAAGCTCAGGGCACAGCCTGCTTGCTGGGCTTTAGCTCTGGGAAACAGGGTGTCTCCAAATATCTTGACACAGAGTCTAACCATATGCCTGGCCTTTCATATGTAGATGTGCTCAGTCAAAATCTAGAAAGGGCTTTGTCCCCAGACTGACATTCCTGCACAATCTCTAAAGACGCGTGGTCCAGGTAAATCATGATTGCAATAATAGAAGGTTCAGGTTGCTTCTCCTATACCTAGAGTAGGCCTGCCATGAAAACTTGGTGGTGATACTGATGCTAGTGCTAATAAACTTTTGTTTTAAGGTTTGCAAAGTATTTTACATATATTATACATAGAAGTCTCACAATAACCCTGAGAGGTAAGTGCTCTCATTGTTCCCTTTTTAAAGATTAACAGACTGAGGCAGAGTGAGGTTAAGAGCTTTGCTTTAGGTCACATAGTGAGTTAGTCAATAAGCACTTATTAATGTTTATTATATACCAACTATGTGCCAGGAACCATTTGAAGTGCTGGGGATACGAATACAAAAAGATAAAGACAGTCCTTGCCCTCAAGGAGTTTCCAGTCTAATAGAGGGGACTAGACACAAAAGGAAGTGGAAAGGGGAAATGAAGTGAGAGAGGAAGGGGAGGAGGAGGTGCCCCACTCAGGAGAATGGTGGAGAAGTCAGAAAAGTAATGAAGGAATTCAATCAAATGAGGAATGAGGAGATGTTCTGAGCTGAGCTCCTACCTTAACGGAGGTTTTGGAGTCTGCGGTTCCACCCTCCATTCAGAGGGCCAGAGAGAGGAGGACAGTGATGAGACAGAGTACCAAGACTGAAGGGAAAATAGGGAGTGAATGTCAGAAGCAGCCTTTGAACTCAGGTCTTCCTGAATCCCAATCCAAGGGCAGACTAGACAGTTGTAGCACCACAACAATGAGAATCTATCATCCAAGAGACATCCCTTTGGGCTAAAGCATTGCCCCATGTTAATGGGCAATACATGAAGCCATGAGCAGTCGTTACCCATACAGGAAGTTTCATTTATCAGCTTTTCATTTATCTAGCTTATGGATAGTTGATGCTATGTTGGCTGGAAGATGAAGAAAGCTAGATTTGGGGGCATAGCCTGAGAGAGGCCAACTGGATTAGGGTTCCCAATAAAATGGACGCACTGAGTATCCAAAGATAGAGATGTTTAGAGGAGAAGCAGTGAAGGCAGTCTGACCTTGAGATGGAAGGAAACCAGACATATTTCATGTGCTTCACAATTCCATCTGAAGCTGGCTGAACCCACATCACTCACCCTACTAATCCCAGCAGCTACTGGGCAGCCAGATAACTTTGTGTATTAGGGAGAAAAGAAATCCTAAAATCAAATAAAAAATAGGTCCAGACTCTAAAATGTGTCTTGAGAAAAGTCGGTTCTACTCATTCCCACAGCCCAAAATATGGCTGAGAGAGGTAGTCTACAAGCCAAATGCCAAGTGAATTGCCTGGCACACTCCTTGTGAACCTCACTATGAAATGTAATCACCATTTTCAGTGAATTTTTTTTCTCACCAGATCAATCTCTGCTCTACTCACTAAAACAGCATATTCTGTCTCAGTCCCACGAATGGACTTTCAAACCTTGACTCAGGTGATGTTAATAGTAACGATAATAATATTAGAGTAAGGGGTGGGTGAAGAGGGAGGAAGGGAAAGAATCTAGAATTTAAAGTTCTATAATCAAATGTTAAAATATATATTATTATTGTTGTTATTGTTAACTATATGCAAGTGGGAATTAAGATACACAGGCACTGGGTTAGGGAGATCCATCCTGCCCTACCGGAAAGCCAGAGGGGCAAAGGGGAGGACATAGGAGAGAGCAGATTGGGGGAGGGGTTATACAGTGGGATGGCTGCTTTGGGGTGGTGGGTGAGGGAAAGATGGGTGAGAAAATTTGTAACTCAAAATCTTGTGGAAATGAATGATGTAAACAAGAAAATAAAATAGAAGAAAAAAATAATAATAATATTAGAGTAAGTATTGATATAGCTTTAAAGTTTGTGATTGCAAATTGATGTGCATTGTACTTAATATATATGTGCTCATATTGTCTTTGGTCTTCCCAATAGCCCTAGGAGGGACATGCTATGTTATTATTGCCATTTGACAGATGAGGAAACTGACACGCAGGGAAGTTGAATGACTTAAGTGTCTGAGGCAGGCTTCAAATTCAGATCTTCCTGACTCCAGGTCCAACACTAAGCACCGTATCACTCAGCAGTCAGCATGTGAACAAGCAACTTGCTACTAAAGTATTTAACAAAGTGTAAATCAGAGAGCATCTCATGGAATAGAAGATTCAGTTCAGCAAGTGTTCCACTCACATGGCCACCACTCTAATTCAGGTCCTGGTTGCTTTTCATTGGGACCATTGAAATAGCTTTCCAGGGAGTCCTCCTTCTGCTACTCTATCCTCTCCGAATCATCATCTACACAGTTGTCAAAATAACTTTCCTAAGACATAGTCATGATCAAGCCACTCCTCTGCACAAAATCCTTCGATGGATCCCTAATGCCTTTAGGATAAAATACATTCAAGGCTCTCTGCGACATGACCCCAACTTTTCTTTATTGCAGCCATTCCCATGACTTGTCTTTGTGCCCACTATATCCTAGACATACAGAAATTTACTCCCTTCTAATCTCTGCCTTTGGGGCTTCTTACTATCCTTCAAAGTTCACCTCAGGGAATACTTCCTCTGTGAACCCTTCCTGTCTTCCTAACTAATATTAATAATTCCTCAAATAACCCTGTATTTGACTTGTTATCTATGTTCATGTTATGTATGCTCCTCCCTTTCCCCATTCTTCCCCAACAGAATGTAAGATCCTTGATGACAAGAATTGTGTTTGTTTTTTCTCTTTAATCCCCCATTGCTTAGGACAGTGCCTTGACATCTATCAGGTGTTTAATAAATGTTGTTGAATCTGTGCTTTAAAAATGTTTTCTTGAGATGGTGAGATGCATTGTTCATCCTCTCTTGTCATTCCACATCTTGAGTTGGTGCTTAGTCACCAGAACAGATGGTTACAGACGTGTGATAACACTTCTTTAAAAGAAAGGAAAAAAGACAATATAGCCGTGAATAACAGTAAGCAGCTCAGCAGCTTGAAAATAATCAATACTATAATAACTTCCCATGTTTGGAACTCAAAGTGCTCTATCCTTCCCCTTTGCCACCCTTGAACTCAAAGCTACTCAATATAAGCTCCAGGAGAAGCATGCTATTTGTTCTTGTTGCTAATTACCTGGGGGGAGCATAACTGTTTCTCATTCCGGTCTCATAGAAACAACTTGTACTTTGCACTGGTGTTTTGATGTGTACAGATTATAGATTGAGGTTATATTTAAAGTAATTAGCTGTAGTCAAGTCATGATTACCCAAGCTATTGTTGATGTCAGCCACTCAGCTCAATTAAATAATTTGTTGACATAAAGGGTACATATCTCAGTGTCTTACCTAGGGTGGAGATGACCCCTGCTTCTTGAAGGTCAGCCTAACAGAACATAATGCATTCTGGTTGGTTCACTCCAGCTGCAATAGCCACTAAGTATGAACTCAGGGGTGGATAGGTATCTGAGGACCAGCTAAGCTAACCTTGGAGAATCTTATCACCAATTGGTTGTACCCAACGTGACTTTTTTTCTCCATAGAATTTTTGTCTTCATCCATGACAACTCCCAAAAATTGTCTACTGAGGGGAAACAGTTGGCATCTGCATTGGTAGAGAAGGTATCTATAACCATAACCATACATATCCTTGAAATAAATTGACTTAAGAAGTATTTTAGTTTTATGAGCCCAATAAGCAACAAGGGTTTTTATATGAAAATGCACAATTATGTTCCTTTATCACAGAAGATCTTAATCAGCAACATTGTTGTTTGTCCTTCATTTTCAGAAAGAACCAATGGCATCACAGGGTGATATCCTGACTTGGGCATGAATTGGATTTAAGCGGGGGAGTTGCACCAAGTGGTCACTCTCACTCTTCCAGAGTCACTGAAGTCTAGTGGCAGGACAATAGTCAGGATGACTGGCCTTGGCCTGGGATGCAGTAGATGATCTTGGCATCTTCAACATCTGACCAAGCGCTAAGTGCTCCACAGCACCTGCTTCAGTCTCCCTCACGGCCATTGGAATAAATTATTCTCTTCCACTCATTCCATCAGAGAAAGTCTTCAGAGGCTTGGGGTAGACACCCCTCCTAACTCACCAATGGATTTGTGGCCCAGCAGTTACCCTCAAACTGGTCGAGCCTTTCTGCTGAGATGGTTTAACCAGGGTGTAGCCACTGCACAAGCTATAGCCTTTTGAAGTCATAGGTGAGGGTTGGGTGCCAGATGGACACCAGTGGTGGATAAGTGTTGAAAAGGGCTCAGCAAGCCCTCCCACCAGATGTCCTAGTCCTCCTTGAAAACCTATACACCCTGAAAGTCTACTTTAGCCATGTGCTTTCTGTCAGTCTAAGAGGTGACGTTGTTGGGGAATTCCTCAAGCCAGAAGTCCTAAGATCCTCCAGAAGAATAATTCCTCCTACTCTAGTTTGTTTGACTAGAGGTCAATAAATCAGGAGGTAACACTAGGAAAGAAAAAATTGCATTAACATCAGCTGACAAGCAATTGACAGATGAATAGTAATGTACAATCAAAAAAAAAAAGGGAGATACACACATATGTAGGGTTCTTACACAGCCTCAGGGTGACATTACCAGCAGCAAAAGAAGTGATAAGTGAGGTTTCTCAGCCACATTCCTTATTTGGGAGAATGAGTAATAAGAAAAAGAGAGAATGTCAGGTGACTTGGGGAGAACGTGTTAACCTTGATGTTAGAACGTGATATCCTTGACTTCTCAGGGTTTACTAAAGATCAGGCTTGTTTCAATGGGATAATGCACTTCTCTAAAACTGGTCTTATCAGAAACTTGCCAGCCTTAGGGTATTTACACAACTCTGTAGTTCTTTTTCTCTATTTTCTAAGGTTATTTTTTCTGGGGGAGAGGATGCTTTCCTAAAACTCACTGTCTACCTCCTCAACAATGTTAAGCATTTCCAGCATGTCATTCCAGCTAGGATAGAATGAGAAAGTTGGGGCAGCCTTCCACTTCTTCCTGGCTCAAATCTTCACAACATGGCTTCTTTATATAATCTCAAAATTTTCATGAAACCAGATATAATCAAATATTGGTACACAGAGATTTCAAAGTTCAGTGTGAATGCTGAGGGAGTTGCTACCATGCTAGATCACCAATATTACAGCTTCCCATCCTTGATCAGAGACAATTAAGAAGGTACTAGATTAGGTAATAAGAAGCAAAAAATATTGTTTCCCCCACAGGGAATTCAAGAATGAGATATTCATTGTAAAAAAGAATAAGTTTTTGGGGGCAGCTAGGTGGTGCAGTAAATAGAGCACTGGCCTTGCAGTCAGGATGACCTGAGTTCAAATCCAGACTCAGACACTTAACACTTATTAGCTGTGTGACCTTGGGCAAGTCATTTAATACCAATTGCCCTGCATATTCCCCCCTCCAAAAAGACCAAAAAAAAAAAAAAAAGAATGAGTTTTCAAGAGCTGAGAAGGTAAGAGTCTTCTCTTTAACATTAAAAGATGACCACATCTTTTCAGTGTCTTCTGCTTCCTTCCAATAAAACTGGACATTGTGTTAAACAGTATTTGCTTCTAATTCTTCTGCTTAAAAGGCTAGAAAGCAAATCAATTTATGTTCATTCCCCACCCATAGCACAGTTCTGGGCACATAAAAGTCATTAAGTACATCTGAATTGATGGGTGTGCAGATGATGTCAACTAAATGATATTTCAAAGTCCTAATGGGACTTCAGATTCATTCACAGCTTCCCCTCCCTCCTTCTGTCTTAGACCTGAAGTACTTTAAGGACCTAACTTGAGTTGCCATGGCAATTTGTCAGGGGTAACTAGAAAGGAAAACATGGTGCTCTTCTTCAGCCTCTCTTTCAAATCTTCCCATTCCCATTGCTCACCTTACAGAACTCATTGAAAATACTTTGAAGAAGTAGAGAGCTCATACCAGTTCAAAGTATTATTGTTAGTACCTAGCAGAGTGATAGATTCACAACAGGCATCTATTGAATATTTGATTAATTGGCTGGTGAGATTTTTCAATTCTATTAAACTTAGCTAAGAAGAAAGTCGAGTCTTTTGACATATTTCCTGTATGGTACATTATGAATAAAGCATTCATTCTGGAGTCAGGGGATATGGGTTCAAATCTCACCTTTTTTACCCATGTGAACTTGGTCAAGTAACTTTCCTGGGCCTCAATTTACTCATTTGTAAAATTCGGATGTTGGCCTGGATAGACCCTGAGGTCTCATCCAGCTTTAGATTTTTGGCTCTGTGAATTAGGTCCTGGTATTAAAACATTTCCTCAACTAACTAGGGGATCCTGTAGCAACTTGGCTTGCTGCTGATTCTTTCTTAAAGGAAAATGAAATGACTCAATTCACAGGATGATAGAGTTAAAGATTAAAAATTGGAAGGGACCCTAGAAGGCACGGAGCCCAACCTCTTCGTTTCACAGAACGGGAGGAGACATACTACCCTGAAATGTCCTTACTTCCTAATGTCCAATTGTCAAAGGATTGATCTCAATTGCTTTGTTTCACAATTAGTCCATGGTATTGTAGAAAGAGCAAAGGACTTGGTGTTCAAAGATCTGAGCTCCATGGCTCCTCTAGGTGCCAGGTCTGTTATTTGATACCGAGGTGACCTTCTTTTCTTTTTCTTTTGGCTTTAGTTTCTTCCTTTGAAAAACGAGGGAAGCTCAAAGGAACCTGCCATCTCCAAATCTCTGATCTAAGCCAATACATTCAAAAGACTGAAAAAGCCATAGCTGGCAGTAGATGTTTCCTTGATCTGGTCAAGGTCCCTACTCAGGCCTTGCAAAGAAGCCTTATTGAATTTTACTCCCATATCATTTCTAAAGTTAAATTTTCATCCAGAAACCTGCATGGGCCTCGTAATTAACTTGCTTGAGATTCCTTGTTTCTCTTTAAGTCTCTTCCTAAGAAGGGACACATATTCGAAGCCTGCTGTGTGTAATTAAGAGATAATTGTAGTTGTCTCAAGAATTTTCACCACTCCACCATTAGCTTATTTTCCAGTTTTGTCAAAATGCACTTATTCTTTTTTTAAAATTAATAGAGAACGCATATTAAAATAATGAAATTTGCTATAATTTAAAATGTCACTCTACCTCACTTATGGCTTTAAAAATGTCCTATTTCCTCATCTTTAACAAATCTGATTTCCTCTTCCTTTGGTCATCAGCAATGATAGATTTTGTTCAGCTGACAGCATCCTGGGAGATACAAAATTTTTTATTCCATAACTTTGTTCTTGGAGAAATGCATAGCAAATCTGTGGGGGTAACTGAATGCAATGCAGTATGGTCTGGGACAGTGAATAATGACTTCTGATATTGGTTGGAGCAAACCTATATAATGTCATTAGGTCCATAAACATCCCATGGACTGAGAGAGAGACTTCAGCATCATCTTAGATTTGACTCATCTACTGTAGGAAAGACTGCTGAGTTATTTATGGAAACCCTGATGATTCCACTGACACTCTTCACCTCTCAGTTAGCTGTAGTGATAAAGGCCAGGACAACAAATACAGAAAAAGAGGCAGGTGATGTGCTCCCTTGTGGCAAAGGGTCCTTGAGAAATCTCCTCAGCAGATCATTACAGGAGCTCAAAGGTGCAAAATAAGGCGCTGGAAAGAGAATAAAATCCCCGGACCGCATGGTACTCCTTCCTCAGCCAATGTAATTGTAAGGGAAATGAAGATAGCACAGGATATGGAAAATGAAACTGAAAAAAGATCCATCCTGTGGCTGTTAACCTCCCCAGCCCCAGAGCAAGGGCAATCCAAGACAAGGCACTGTGTCAAAGGGCAAAAGTTGAGGGTCACTGATTATGGATTTCGAGCATGAAGGGACCCTGTGAGGGTATCTACTTCAACCTCCTTGATTTATTTTATTTTGAATCAATTTTTATTCTTATTCTGAAACTATCAAACACCAAATAGAATGGGTATTTGCATTTGCAATTACAGAAATAGAACAGAAAAAGAGCATTGTACATGAAATTACACAGCCTGCTATGCTTTTCTTTTTAAGATTATAGTAAGATTGACCTGTAGCTTTCAAAGTTGTCATACTTGCCCAGCCTTCCTTCTGTCCTTTTCTCTCCACTAAAAGAAAGATGCCTCAATGACACCCCCCCTTTTCTTTCATTTCATTTTTTTTTTCTACTCTATGCCTATACCTTTTGTCCTCCCCTACCAGTGAAAATTAGAAAAGAAAAAAACACTCTTGCAACAAATCTAGTCTAGCAAAACAAATTCCCGCCTTGGCTTGTGTCTGAAAATGTAGGTTTTATTCTGCATCTTGAGTTCACCACTTCCCTCCTTCACTTTATAGATGAGAAAACATGCCTCAGAGTGGTTAAGTGACTTAACCAAAGTCATGCCAGTAGAACATGGTAGAGCCAGGCCTTCTAATTCTAGCTTAGAAGCAGACCCAATCATCCTAGGAGACCACTTCAGCCCCATAGACCACAAGGACTAAGCAATAGTTCATAATAGTTCATAATTTTGAAACACACAAACTACTCTGCATAGCTAGAGACCAAGAGAAGGAAACAAGGAAGCCACAAGTCACCTCAGGCAAGATGCCAACTCTGTCCCCCCTTTTGCCATTCCTGATGAGTGGGGAGCCTTAATCAAGTGCAACTCATCCAGGAGAACTGTAAGAGTCCCACCAGCTCCTAGGTCAAGGAGACTCTCCCTCCACCCAGAGAAAAAGAACTCTGGCAGGAGGTTCAGGGAAGAGGTGCTCCCAGATGTCTCCCAAACCATGGTCAGACTGCCACTTTCAGGATTTTAATGGCTCCTGGCTGCCCTTCCAAGTTCTCAGGCCACTTAGTCAATAAATTGACCCATGTACAGTCGTGACTCTGCTAATGGAGATCCCATGTCCCGTGTCAAGAGGAGTTTCCATTTCCCTTAGTGTAAGGGAGAACTGACCATTAGGGCAAATGGGTACATCACCCAATATTACCCAGGTGAGTGTTAACAGAGTTTTGTTTTTTTTTTTTTATTTAAAATGCTATATCTGCGTTATACTAGCAGTCACAGAAATGTCAAGCGACTCTACATTAACACTTGGGTGGTTAGAAAAAGATAACTACAACTCTGGGGCTCTGGGGCGTCCTCAGGAGGTGTCCCCCCCCCACCACCACCAAACCAACACTAGATGATTCTAGCAGAGAGACTGTGGCTGGTCCAATCCCTCGGAAGTCACCCAAAGGGGAGGTCCTCAGCGCGGCAACGCCATAAGAGTGACAGGTCGCATTTATATCAGCTCTAAGGTTTTCAAAATACTTTATGTCTGTTATCTCATTTGATCCTTATGATAACCCTTGAGGCAGATGTCATTATTGCCCCCATTTTACAGGTGAGAAAAATGAGGTGGAGCCAGGCTACTTGACCTGGCTAGGACTACTTAGTGTTTGAGGCAGGATTCAAACTCAGGCGGTGCAAACTCCAACAGCAGCATTCTATTCACTGGGTCCACAACTGCCTCAAATGTGCCTTTGTATTACAAGACCCTGTGAACGCAACTGGTCAGACCCTACCTGCCTGCTTATTCACAAGGTGGTAGACATGTCGATAGGGATCATCAGTACACAAAGAGGGGAACTGCTGTGAATCCATCTCATCAGTCATCCAGTGTTACAGTTAATAAATCGTAACAAGTTACTTTCTAGCTGGGTGAAATTGGATCAAAGCTGATGTATACCATAACTCATCCCTCTCTTATTTGACTCCAGATAGTAGAGTAGATCTCAGAATAGAGTGGTTCTCTAATGACTTATGTATTGAGGGGATTTTATTTTCTACTATTAACTCAGCCTTGAATCAAAACTATGATCCCTAATGAGTCACGCGGACTAGATTGAGAAGGCTTTCTGTTTATCATTGGGGCAGGACTCAGTGATTCCAAATCAAATGCTTCTCTAGAAGAAGCACATCACCTCTCGTGACCTTCAGAGTTAGTGGAGCATAGTATGGAACAGACAAAGCACCTCATCTTCGGAAGACCAGCTAATGAGCAGGCGTGAATGGACAACATAATTGGAAGCCGATAATCTAATCTGAAGGGAGGAATGAGGGATAGGTTTTCTGGGAATCTCTCTTTTAACCTTATTATCTTCTCCCCAAAGTTCAACCAAGGATTCCATTGTTCTCTGCTCTCTCTCCAATGGCTCTCTGCTCCTACTCTCTCCTCTCCCACCTTCTCTTCCTCCTAGTAGCCAAGGATTTCAAAGTTTGGGGGCTCTTATCTGTTTTTGTGCTTCTCTTCCCTTTTAACAGATCAAGGGAGCAGAACTCTCTCCTGTTTTTTCTCCTTTCTTGATTGAAAAGAAGGAAATAAGCATTTATTAAGCACCTACTAAATGCCAAGCATTGTGCTAAGGATATCTCTCATTTGATCCTCACAACAAGTAGATACCGTTATCCCCATTTGACAGTTGAGGACCCTGTGGCAGTCAGAAGGGAAGTGATTACCCAGGGTCACATAGCTAGTAAGTGTCTGAGGGCAGATTTGAACTCAAAGCTTCCTGATTCCAGGACCAGCAGTCTATCCACTGTTCCACTTAGCTGTCTATGATGGGTTGAAGAATTGAGGAGGTGTCTCAACATTTACAATCTTCTCACATATGTATGTTGGGTCTTGTTGGATCTAAGACTGTATTGATTATTAATCAACTACCAGTCTTTTTTCTCATATTTTAAAATAATGGCTAGGAATTCTATTTTTATTATATGAGAATTATTTTTTTAGTAATTTCCACTGAGCTTAGAATTTTCCCCGGTATTCCATGCAATTCATCTCAAATTATGCCTACTGAGTCTATGTGGTTGTCAATGAGCTGAGTTTCCCTATACTTGATAATCCATACACCTGACAGCTCCTGTTAAATCTCTGTGTATATCTCTCTGTCTCTCTCTCTGTCTGTCTCTGGCATGGTCTCTGTCTCTCTATTTCTCTTTCTTGATCATGAAATACTGTCTTTATTTTGTGGAGTTCTACTCCTAGGTGCTCTACTAGCCAGTGCCTAGAAGATTCCCAGAAGACTGGCTCCCATCAGATTTGGGGTACAGCAGACTTGATAACAAGGTGTTCTTCAGTAAAGACAAGTTTGGCATGCTCTCTCAGCCTCAATCCTCCTGCCACTGGATGCCCTTGGAATCTTGCCCTGCTCACTCTGCTGAGTCCAAGAGCTTGTCATGGCACAGAAATTCCCTCACTGCTGCCAACTCATATTCCTACCTAGTCCACATTTAGGCACTTCTACAGATTCCTCAAAGACAGAAAATGCCCATGTCCATCATTTTCCAGGGGAGAAAAAAGCTTTTTATCCCTCTTTCCTCCTGGTTCTTTTAACTTCTTGCCTCAAGCCTTTGACTCACAACATTATAGAAAATGTAGTTATTTCCAAATAATTCCATGTCCTTTTCAAAGGCATAGCTATAAAAGCAGTTGTGGGATTTCTATACTACTACAATAACAGCAAGGACCCATTTCTGGTCTTTTGTGTTGAGTTTTAGTCTGTAAATTATTTTGGTTCATTTTAGTAAGAAATTGGTTCTTTACAACTGGCTAAGCAAGACCCCAAAAGCATGAGCAGAGTAAGAAACAAGGGCTATGGTTTATAATGTCATGGGTGCTCAGCTCATTCCTTCTTCCTCCTCTCCCAATGAACAGCTTGGAAGAATAAGTGGCTTTTCCCTGGAGTTGTGCTGTTTGAGAACTACTAAGCTAACAGACTCCACTGTGCTAAGTGCTTTACAATTATTTTCTCATTTGTTCCTCACAATATTTTATCCTCACCAAACCCCTATGAGGTGGGTGTTATTATCCCCATTTTACAGATTGGAAAACTGAGGCAAACAGCTTAAGTGATTTGCCCGGGTCACACGGCTATCTATCTGAGGCCAGATTTAAACTCAGAGTTACATAGCTGACATCATAGCTACAACACCACTCCTATTTGTCAGTGATGCCTTCAGAACTTCCTTCTTCTATCCTGTTTATTTTTGTTATGATGCATTGATGATTTTTTTCCCTTTTTTATTTTAGTATCATCATCACTGTTTCCCACTCTTCTTCCCCAAAAAAGATAAATAAAAGCCCTCCCTTGTAACAAATAAGTATAGTTACATGAAAGCAATTCACACATTGGCCACACCTGCATTGGGCACCCTCTAGTGAGGGACATCAGTGATGGACATGTGGAGTCCTCACTTGTCATGGCATTCGTTGATTTCGGTTCTTAATGCTTCACAGTTGTTTTTTCTTCATAAAACTAGAATCATTGTACACACTTTGTTCTGTGCTCAACATCAGTTCTTATAAGTCTTCCCAGGTTTCTCTAAATTTGTCCTTTTCATTATTTCATCCAGGGCCAATAATATTGTATTCATGTATCATAATGTTAAAAATCTGGAAAGTTTTCAGAATTTGCACATCATTCTTGGGCTGGGGCCATGTGAGTCTTCTCTGTATTGTTCTGCTTTTGGCATATGTTTTGCTGAAGTGAGCAGTACAGAATGTGTTCCTAAAGAGATGGTAAATGAACAGCTCACAAAGGAGGCAGTGATCTTCCTTAAGAACAGATCATACTAAACTAATGCAGCGTCCTTTTGTAACAAAGTCACTAAGCCAGCAGACCGGGGCAATGCTGCTAACGTGGTTTACTCAGATCTTAGAAAAAGATTTTTAAAAGTCTCTTCTTATTCTTGTGGAAGAATTTGGAGAGACGTGGACTAAATAGCAGTACTAGTCATAATAATAGAGAAAATGCCATGCATTTCCTGTTAGAAGACAGGTCTTGAGGTTTTCCCTCCTTAGTGATAAAAACCTCTTCTTGTGATAGAAGACGTATCAGGGGTGGGAGTGAGAAGCAGAGACCATATGTGGGTAACTCCTGAAGCCATTGTTGGGAACTACAGGAGAAAAGGGATCCTTATTCTTAGATTTATGAATAACACTGAGGAACATAAATCTTTGGGTCAAACTGCTACTCTTCCACAGGTTTCACTTTTCCCTTCTTTTTTCTTTTTCTTTTAAAAATTTTAATTTGTGGAATAAAACAAGCATTTCCATAACACAGTATAATAAAAAAGATGTTTGCATATGAAACTGCAAGTCTATTATGTACAACTTGCTATTCCTTTTAAATATATAATGAAGTTATCACGTAACTTTCTTTTTTTTCCTTTCTTTCCCCTCTCCAGATATGGCTACCGTTAAGCATAAATATGTATATATGTAAATCATTCTACATATACTCCTACTGGTCAGTTTTTTCTCTGGACACAGAGAGCATCTTTCTTCATATGGCCTTCATAGGTCATTTGGATACTTATAATAGTCAAAATGACTTACTCACTCAGAGTTGTTCTTAAAACAATGGTGCCATTACTGTATACAGTGTTCTCTTGGTTCTGCTCATTTCACTCTTCACTATTTTGTGCAAGTCTTTCCATGCTTTTCGAAGATCATGGAGTTCACCATTTCGTATATAGCACAGTAGTATTCCAAGACAAAGATATACTACAACTTGTGCAGCCATTTTCCAATTGATGGGCATACAGGCAATTTCCAATTCTTTGCCACTACAAAAAGAGTTGCAACAAATATTTTAGAACATATAAGTTCTTTTCCTTTTTCCCTAACCTTCTTTGGAAATAGATCTAGTACTGGCATTGCTGGGTCAAAGGGCATAGGAAGTTTAATAACTCCTTGGGCATAATATTTTAATACTCTTCTAAAACAAATGTGAACTGAATACAAAAGTGGGGTGCTGGCCTTACTGTGCTTGGGGATGCCAAGAAGATCTCCCCAGAAAAAAATTGGGAGAGATATATGTTAAACAGCAGCACAATTAGATTCAGAGCTGCCTGAATGGTTCTAACCAAAGAATTTCATTATTGGTTTAATGGAAACTGCACAGAATGTTTGCAGTGGAAAGTTGCAGAGATCTAGGCCAAGAGAAATGAGGGCAAAAAACCAAAGTCAACACAAGACCTTTGTGCCATCAGTCTCTGACATGAGAGTGAAATTCTGGTGGCTTGTCTGAGATCTTTAGCAATAGGGGCTGTTGAACTGCATCCCTTGCAAGCACAAGGGGTGACATATTCCTAATGAACATGGTCTCATGACTATGGGCTACATGAATGGCTTCTTTCTTTCTTGTCAGAAGACTAGTGCATTAATGTGGGCCAACACAAAGTGCTTTTAGTTCAGGTAAGAGCACTAACCCATGACAATAAAGGCAATGCTGAAAAGACAATGCAGATTATTTTAAATAAAACAAAAGCTCAATTCAGCAGTTAAAATCCTTTATAGTCTGGCTCAGCCTGTTTTTCCAGGTTGATTATGCATTATTTCTGCATCTCACTGTGTTCCAGCCAAACAGGCTTATTTGCTGTTTCTATCTCCAGCCTCCAGGCCTTTGCATAGGCAGTCTGCCATGGTTGACAAACCCTCCCTCCTTCCCTCTCCCACTAAGAAACCCTAGTTTTTTCCAAAGGTCAACTGCAGTGCTACTGCCAACCAAGGGCTCTTCCTGATTCCCTTAGTTGCTAGTGTTCTCTCATAGAAAACTGCCTTTAATTTATTTTGTATCTCTTGTATTTGCTGTTCAGTGTAAATGTTGCATCTCCCCCTGCAGAATGTAAGCACATTTATTCCTTTGTATTGACAGCTTCCAGCACAGTGCTGGGAAAATACAGGCACTAAATAATGCGTGTTGAATTGAGCTGAGGACAGTGCAAAACGCTGGAGAAAGCGTGCAGAAATGATCATAATAATAACGATAAGAATAACGAGAGCGTCTGTGTAGTCCATCAACTCTTGCAAAATGCTTTGCATATGTAACCCATTTGATCCTTATACTAACCCTGTGAGGTTCTCTCTACACAGAAGGAAACAGAGGCCACAGAGAAGTTGTAACTTGCCCAAGTCATAAAGCTAGTTGGTAAGTATTTGAGGCAAGATTTAAACTCAGATTTTCCTGATTCCATGCCTGGCACTCCAATCACTGAGGCACTCAGTGTTGCCCTGGGCTCCTTTCCAAGGCTCTGAGGCCTTCACAATTTCCTAGAGAGATACTCATGAACAGAAGCAAATAGCGAGTGATCATAAAACTCCCTCCTCTAACCACGGAGGACTTGATTGTGCTGACCTTCCTAGGGAGGAGGGGGCCCATGAGGTCATAGATACAGAGATTTCAAGCTGGAAAGGATTTCAGAGACCATATGGTCCAAACCCTATGCTTAAGAGAGGAAAGTGAGAGATCAAAGAGAGAGGTCAGGCACCTAGCCCAAAGTGCCCCAGGGAGACTGACAGGCTTGAGTCAAACCTAGGTCATCTGACTCCACATCTAGCTCTCCTTCCAACTACACCATGATGCAGTAAAATCGTTAGAGCGAGAGTCTCTCCAAGGCTAGTATGAACATATTACCCATGACTTGGATTCAATTTCTTGGACAAGGTCTGGAACAAAGTCTTCAGCTGCCCTTGGAATGGATCCCCTAACGCAGAGGTCCTCAACTTGGAATCCATGAGTGTTTTTAAAAACACACATTTTGATAGCTACATTTCAAAGTAATTAATTCTTTTGCAATCCTACATATTTTATGCATATAAACGCATCATTCTGAGATAGACTGGATCCCTCGGTTTCACCAGAGGGCCAAAGTCAGTTCAGAACCCCTGTCCCATAAGAACCTCTGCCTACGCAAAGCAGAAACACTTCTGCCCCAGAAGGACAGAAAGACACTTGTTCTCTGGCTGGCATATTCTAGTGAAATGCTTCCTGAGTGGCAGTTGTCAGACACAGAAAATCAAAACAATGGTTAAAGAGACCCAGAGGGCCCATGCTGGAGGTAAGCCATATTTTAAAAGTTGATAACATTTCTGTTAAAGCCCATGATTGCTTGTGGCTGCTGGAATGTCACTGTGTGGGCATGTGGGGTCTGGAGGAATTCCACCATGATCCAAGGAGAGGCTGGAAAGGTCTCTAGGCATGATAGGAAGCGGTGCCTAAAGGGCAGCCACCTCAGGTCCCAAGAAGCATGTTAGAGGATGGGAGATGATCAGAGCTCACAGGGACCCAAGAGGTCATTTTGTCCATTTACAGAGAAGGAAATTGAGGCTCCTGAGGGGAAGCAACTTTCCCATGGTTGCACTGCCAGGAAGAGGCAGAGGTGGGATTCAAGCCCCTTTGCTCACTCTTTGCTTGCCAGCATGCAATTCGTGGTATTGGTTTAAAAAGAGAAAACTAAGACTGAATCCCTTGAATGAACCCCAGTCACTTGCTGTTTCCCTACATGATGGCTCCTCTCCCTCTATAGCTTCAGGAAGGTGTCTGCCCACCTCCTGCTCTTTCTGCTAGCTCCAGAGAGATCGCGCCTTCCTCAGCTCCCCATCGCTCCCAGCAGGTGGCAGCAGGTGGTCCTCCTCTTTCTATCTGGTGTTCCTTGCTTCCAGCTACTATGGGAACCATGATTGCCAAGCACTGAGGCACATGAGTGCCTTTACTGGTTTTTTTCCTATTACCACTTCAGTGGAGACAGAGTCTTAGTATAAGCATCTACAGTTGTTAGCAGGGATAGCTCTTTCTAAACAGATTTGCTGCTATTGTTGCGTGCACTGGCCTGATCCTACTGTTAAGGTCTCTCTCCTCCTCTGAGCGTGATGGACCACGGAGAGGTTGGAGGACGCACCTTGAATTTCCGCAACACGTGGCGATGGCTTTGTCCTGGTCTCTGGCCGCTGTGCACCTCCAGTTGGGTACAGTCAAGAGGCAGCATCGGACAGGACTCAATGCCGAAGCATCCATCCAGGTTCCAGCCAAGGAACCCCCAAAGTTGCGACATTGTTACAGACGGCTCTGTTCGGGAGACTAAGTAGCAATGGAAACAGCCGCCGCTGACATTGAAACAGATGTTGCAGCTAAGTAGCAGCGGAGGCAGCCGCGGCTGGATGGATATGGGAGCTTTAAATCCCCACTTACTGGTTACCTGAGCCCTGTAGGACAGAGGAGGGCAGGGCCGTGATCCAGCCTAGGGGGTCGCCAAGCTTCTTCTCCAGGATAATCCCGAGTCAGATATTAGTAAACCGGCAAGGACTTCATCCTGATAGAAATTATTTACTTCTAAACAGCTTCAGGAAGAGACCAGGGACAGCTGGGTGGGGCAGTGGGTAGAGCTTCGGACCTGGAGTCAGGAAGTCCTGAGTTCAAATCCAGCCTCAGATAATTACTACCTGTGTGACCCTGGGCAGGTCACTTCACCTCCCTCTAACTTAGTTTCCTCTACTGTAAAATGGGACTAATAATAGTACTTATTTCCCAGGGTTGTTGTGAGCTTGTTGTCAAACACCTGACACATAATAGGAGCTATGTAAACATTACTTATTATCAGGGGACCTGGGTTCAAATCCTACTTCTGACTCACTGCTTTGGGCCAGGCCCACCTCTCTGGGCCTCAGTTTCCTCATCTGTAATCAACAGTTAATAAACACTTAAGCACCTAATACATACCAGGAACTGAACTGGATGCCCAATGCCCCTTCTTGCTCTAGTTCTCTCATTCAAAGGATATAAATGTTAAGAACCTCAAAGATCACTAAAACATCACAATATAACACAGCGCCACAGCACTCTCTGCCATACCTACTTAGAGGAGCAAGAGGAATCTATTATTTTTAATCTGATATAGATATATTTGCCTATAGAGTGGGCATACCCTCCATCCATATGGATTTCAACCCTTCCATGACAGAGTAGGTAAGTCCTAGAAAAACTGTGAGTGATTTGTCCAGTGTTGTCTGACAAGTGATGGACAGAGGTAAAATGTGAACCTGCCTCCCCATTTCTGAGCCTAGCATTCAATTCATTAAGCGTGTGTGCACAAACACACACACACACATACATGCATGCACATATATTTACATCAAATATAAATTTTAATCACCAGAATCAAGCCTTAAACTTTTTTTGGTTCTGTATTTTAAAATCACACTGATGCCAGGCTGAAGCAAAGCACAGAATCTCAATTTCAATCTACTTCCTACCATTGAACAATATAACAATTATATTTGGTTTCGGTCTGTGTCCAAAAGAGTCTATAAAGTTATTGGCATTCAGTAGTTCCAGAATATAACGCTGCAATATTCATGCAAATACACAGGTATGATGGATCTTTGGCGCGATTGGGGTATTGTCTAATGACGTGACACTGTTGCTGTCATTTCCATCTAGGTTATTTACATCAGGAGACAAATCTGAAAAATAGGATACTCCTGAAGAAGTTCAGTTTGCACGGAACACAACTGTACAAACTTATCACATGTTCATAGGGCTCATCTGAATATGGCACTTCATTTTTTAAATACACAAGGATGGTGAAGTTAAACGGTCTGTGCTCACCTTGGGGGGTAGAATCTAATGTCACCTTTGAAGGAGCCTGAAAAATGCAGCAACAAAGAGCATGCTTTGGTAATTATTATTAAAAATTCCTGTTGAGGGGGCGGAGTCAAGATGGAGGCGTAGAAGCAGGAGAACTCCACAGCTCCCCCCATAACCAGCTCAAATACCTATAAAATATGACTCTAAACAAACTTTAGAGCTCCAGAACCCACAAAATGACAGAAAAACAAGGCTCCCACTGAAGGCAGCCTGGCAGGTGCATAGGAAGGGCTCATCACAATGTGCTGAGAGCCAAAGCCAGCCCAGCCTGAAGCCACAGCTTAGCCCCAGGGCGGCCAGAACAAGCCCGGCTGGAGCACTCCAAAGAGTGGATCACCAGCAGCTGCGGCAGTCTCCAGAATTATCAACCCATAAGAAACAAGGACAAAGTGAAAGGTCAGTGGAACTCAGCTAAATTTGGGAGAAAGGAGTGGGTCTGCCTGTCTGCCCCCAGGACAGAAGTGGTGGCCCTGCAGCTGCCTCCATGTGGCTGCTTCAGAGCTCCCAGCCAGCAGGCCAAGCGACTATTGAGAGGTTAAGTGCTCTTGCCTTTCCCTGCCTGGATCAGGATCATGGTCTTGAGTGGTGGTCTTGAGGTGCGTGACCAGTGAGCCAAAGCTGGTGGGGGCTGCAGAGATGGCAGCCTCCTAACAGCTCTGGCAGCTGTGAAAACCCAAGCAATTTGGGACAGAGCTTTCCCCTCTGAAAGCAGAGTTCTACTGAGCCCAAAAGTCAAGTAACTGACCAGCAACATGAGCAGGCAAAGGAGGCAAAGCAAGCACAGCAATCCAACTTTAGATTCCTTTTTTGAGGACAAAAAGGATCAAAGCATGGAACAGGAGGAAGACAACACAGTCAGAACTCCCACACCAAAAGCTTCCAAGAAAAATGTAAACTTATTACAGGCCATAGAGGAGCTTAAGAAGGATTTTGAAAGCCAAATAAGAGAAGTAGAGGAAAAATTGGGAAGAGAAATGAGAATGATGCAAGAAAATTGTGAAAAGAGAGTCAACAACCTGACTGAAGAAAATAACACTTTAAAAAAACAGATTAACTCAAATGGCAAAAGAGGCCCAAAAAGCCAATGAGG
>CM053585.1:534049460-534090934 GCA_028646515.1 Pseudochirops corinnae
GTCATCCCCAAAACTTTTCCCAGGCACAGAAATCCACCAAAATGGCACATGCCATTTTCTACTATTGGCTTCATGACAATTCACACAACTATCCCTGTAATGAAAGCTCAACACAATAGTAAATTATAATCTCAGTGATTTTTTTTTTACCTTAAAGAGCAATATTTCACTAACTACCACTTAAGGCTTGAATATCTTTCCTGATTTTTCCCTAATAGTTAACATTTCATTTATCCTTTACTTATGTATTAAAACTACCCATATCCTGGGTCTTCAGACATACAGCTGAAGCTACGTCATGAAACCACCCTATACGCTTTCATAATAGCCAAGAATTTTCAAATGAAAATTTGCTATTATAGTAGACTTAATATTATCATCATCTGTTTTATGACAAAATATACCTCATTACATAGTTAACAATGTTCAGATACTATTTTTTAAATCACATCCTTTTAAAAGCAAATTCATGTATAACAATGTCCAGATTAAAAAGTTGTTTTATCTAACAGCATTTCTGTTATGGTGGTCTCTCAAATTTCACAATATAAGAATTTAGAATTATAATAACAAAAACAACATCACGTATTTAAAACATGAAACAGAACTTCAAATGACATCAATTGCATTCCAAAATTATCACATGTAAAAATCAGTGATCTTATTCCCTTTGGCATTTTAAAACCACTTTAGAATTATCAGGTATGAAACAATTACATTCCATTAAAGAAATAATAATACTGTAGTACTTAGCATGTGCCAGTCACAGTGTTAGGCACTTTATAATCATGTCATTTTGATATCATAACAGCCCAGGGAGGGGGATACTATTATTATTTTTCTCTTTACAGATCAGGAAACTGGGGTAAACAGAGAGAAGAGACAGTTTTCTACAATGGGAATGTAATTCAAGTTTCTCTGCATTTTTCCAGCATTTTTTAACACCTATATTTGGGAATCTGATCTTAGATGAGAGGGGTTAACAGGAAGAGGGAGAGGGTCTCTGAACTGGAGGAGTCACAGGAGATCTCTGATTTAAACAATAATTAGAGGAAGGGTTAACAAGAGGTTGCTATAAAGTATACACTGTTTACCTTCTTTTTTTCCTTTCTTCACTCTGGGATTACTTCCAAACTAGCTGCCTTCCTTCACTGCCCTAGAACAATAAACCTATTAATCTTGCCATTTACTTTTAAAACTTTTATAATTTAATTCTTATTTTTCCTTAAAACAAATTCTACAGAGTGGTACTCCAAAAACTTACAATATTTCAGAAGAGAGTTCCTGGAACTACACCAAATCTTGGGAGTTCTCCCCTACAATTTAAAAATGATTAATATTCAAACATCCAAAATCTGCTATTTTTAGTGGTTCTAATAAACTGATTATCTGACTTTATTTCTGTAATTCCAATATATCCAAAACTGAAATGATACACAACAAGACATCTTGCAGGTTTATTTTCTCTTTTCTTATAACTTAATATCCTGCAGAAAGCCTAAAGAGGGAGTTAGTCCTGCTTACTGGAACAAATGCTCCAAGTATGAAAATTTATTAACTTTTCCCAGTGTTCTAAAATCTGGCTACAATCCTTGGAAGTTTTTCTCACTGGTTGCATTTTAAATCTTTTAAGGTAACAGAATCTACAAACAACACAAACATGACAGAGATACTTTACATTTTACAAAGTCAGAAACACAAACAAAACAACAAGATACAAACAGAACAAAGCATGCAGCCACAATCTATAAGTGGGCTTATTTTTACTGGTTTAGCAGAGCTAACCAAACTGTGTCTTAGCCTGCCTGGGAGCGGGGTGGGGGTGGGGGGAGCCAGAACAGAGCAGGTAAGAGCCTTCTGGCCTCTGGAGGCATGAGCCTGAAAAGAGCAGGAAGGAACAGCTAGCTGATTAAGGGAACAAAGCATGCAAAAAAGATATTCTTATCAGAGAGACCCCAGACAAATCAGGTCACCAGAGACTGGAAAAACCTCTGGTGGTGCCTAGTCTATTCCCACTGGTACCAGAGAGTCCAATGGGCTGGTTCCACATCCAATCCCACTTCTGACACCAATTAACGTCTGCCAGACAGAACTGGCCTTTAACCTGTGGGTGACTGGATCTGAATAGAGCAGGCTGAATACAGGAGAGTCAGGAATCAGGAATCAGAACAGAAATTAAATAGAAGTTTAATTTCAAAGTGAGGGAAACAGCTTGCAAGCAAGTAAGTACATATGTGCTGGGGCTCCACCCCTATTTGGGGGACCAGAGGCAGTCTGGGGAAATCTCAATACTTACACCAGTGGCTGTGCAATAAGCTATAGTCATGACAGTGAGGGATAAGAGTAACAACATGACACGTTTGGTTCACAGTAAGGCTTCATGACCAGTGCTTGTCTGAGCTGAGAAAACACCTGATGCTGGTCAAAACAATGATTTTGCCAGATGGTGAGATCATCTAGAGCAGCCGTTATCCGCCTGTGGGTCACTACCCCTTTGGGGGTCAAATGACCCTTTCACAAGGGTCACAGGGATTGCCTAGGACCATCGGAAAACACATATTTCTGATGGTCTTAGGAACTGAGACACGGCTTCTCTATTCATCTTCAGGTGGATCCACCCACATGCAGATACATCCACATACAAGTATTAAAGGGTCACGGCATTAGGAAGGTTGAGAACCACTGATATAGAGGGTTAGCACAAAGGATTGTTGCTATGCCAAGCTCAGGGCACTGCCTGCTTGCTGGGCCTTAGCTCTGGAAAACAGGGTGTCTCCTAATATCTTGACATCTACAAGGTAGAACTCAACAATCCCAAGACATAAGATACTTTGGTGGTTGCAGTATGTGTTTTGGGATGACCAAATTTAGATTAGATCCCAGAATAAGGGAAAAAACAACAGCTATGACCTATCCCCTCTTTCTCCCAAAGCTTTCAATTCAACTTAGTGGGAGCATTTTTGTTAAGGGAATCAATTTCTAATTTAATGTCAATGGGGAAAAGAAGATTCGTTATGCAAACATTCATTTAATAAGATAAGATGCAGAAATATCTATTCCAAGAAATGTAACTAGAAATACCTGCATTTATATACTAAGTCTCAAAACCTTACAACTTCCTGCCCACATCTCTAAAAACTCATCTAGAGTGAAGTATTTTAAATTGACAAGAAGCTCTCATTCTAGGGTGCCAGCATACAGAACACATTCTTGTATCCCCAAAAATGTGTTTGTCATAGATAGAAGGATCATGAAAAAATATTGTTAAAGAAGCAAGTATTAGATGTTTGGGGCATGTTAGTTTCTATAAATTTAATATAGAAGAATCATCTTAATGACATAGAATAAAATAGAATTAAATATCTTGAGAATCAATGTCCTGATTTCATATTGTAAATTATAGAGTTTTTTTTTAACTTTCAAAGGAAATATACTTTTATTCCCAATATGTTCCAACAATCTAACAAGCTGGGCAATAATTCACTTGATCTCTCTCTCTGGCCCTTGATTCTGCCTCTGAGAATGGAGAGGGTTGGGAAGAATAATCTCTAGAGACCCCTTACAGCTTTGAGATACTATGATCAAATGGGATAATGTATGCAAATTGCTTTATAACCTTAAAGTGTTACAATGATGATAATAACACACAAAATAGTATTTCAAGGTTTTAAAAATGCTTTATTCACAATTGACCTGTCATGTAAGTAGAACAGATATTGTTATTTCTATTTCATAAATGAGCAAATTGAGGCTGAAAGAGCCTTACTGACTTCCTCAGGGGTTAGAGACCACAAGGAAAGTGCCATGATTCATACCCAGGCTTCCCAATACCAAGTCTGAGAATTTCCATGACACCATACTATGTAGAGTCAGTAGAGGGTGTGAAAAGAGGGGCACTCTAACTCAGACTTCACCTCAATAAACATTCGTTCAGTGCCTACTCCTAGGAACCGTGAGAGGCGCTGGGGATGCAAAATTAGAAGTAAAGCAACCTCTGTACTCATGAAATTGGCACTCTACTGGGAGATATATGTAGACAACTAGGTAATATAAACTAGTTACAGGGGTGGGAGGTAGGGTCTGGGGAGGGGAACAAAGACTTTACTTTGGACATAGCACCTGAGCTGGAAAGTTAGGGACTCAGAGACAAAGGTATGGCAACAATGAATCCTAGGAAAGGAAGATGGCCAAGCAAAGGCATGGCAACAGGAAAGAGTGCCGAGTTTGAAAGAGCAAAGATGCCAGGTAAGTTGTAATAATGTTGGGTGAAGGCAAACATTATTAAAAAGTCTCATAGGTAAGTGGTAGCCAGGCTGTGAAGGCTTTAAATGCCAGACTGATATTTATAGGTTTTAAATGCCAGGATAGATATTTGTCCTGGAGACACTTACTAGCTGTGATATTGGGCAAATCACTTAACCCTGTTTGCCTAAGTTCTGCATCTGTAAAATGAGCTGGAGAAGGAAATGGCAAACTACTCCAGTATCCCTGCCAAGAAAAGCCCAAGTGGAGACACAAAGAGTTGGACAAGACTGAAACAACTCCACAATAAAAGAAAAGCCTTGAATATTTTGCCAGGGAAAGTGACATGGTGAAACCTGTTCTAGGAATATGAATTTGGCAGCTTTGTGGAGGAGGATCACTGGGAAAAGGGAGAAATTAGATGTAGGGATACTAGGGAGGAGGCTTTTGCAGTTTAGAGGTGATGAAGGCCTGAATTAGGGAAAGGAGAGGATGGATGTGGTTAAATTGACAAGATTTGGTAAATTATCAAATTTAGGGGATAATGGAGAGCAAGAAGTGAAGGGTGACTTTGAGCTTACAAACCAGGATGACTGGATGGTGGTACCCTCAAAATAAATAGCAAAGTATGGAAAAGATGTAGGGGATGAGGGGAAAGTTAAGCATTAATGTGATAGCCTGGTGGACATGCTGAGCAGCTGGCACCTGGTAAAGTGGGATTGGAATTGGGAAAGAAACTAGGGTGGGAGGTAGAGATTTGGGAATTATATGAATGGAGGTGACAACTCATAAGAACTGATCAAGAGAGAATAGAGAGACAAGATGGCCCAGAATATAGCACTGAGGGACATCTACGGACAACATAGATCTGGTAGCCAGTCAGAGACAGGGTAAGAAATTACTTATACTATAGACCAAACCCTCTCCCCACCTCCCATAGAGATAAGCTTCCCCTTGCTCCAGCTGCCAAGTGAGAAACACTTCTGGCTGCCTGCAACAGGAGGAAGGCTAAGTAATCATCAAAATAATAATGATGATGTAATTATGGATCTCAACATCAAATTTAAGGGTTTCTAGACTGAATTTGGGCTGCTCAGGAAGAGATCATTTATAACATTGTTTCATTGACTTAATATTTTCACAGAAATAATTAAGAACATTGGGAAAAGGAAAAGGTAATACTTGTACTGTACTCAAGATACAAAAAGTCATCCGTTATAACCTAATATTCTTAGAAAAAACTGAATCCTGGGAAGTTCAAGGAAGAAGAGTTTGAATGGAAGACAGTCAATTGAACATTCATTAAGCCCCTACTGTTTACAGCACCTAATGATGCTTAGCAGGGAGGGGGGAAAAATATAAAATTTAGATAAGAATTTCTGCCTTCATAGAGTTTATAGTTTAATGAGGACTCAGACATATGCACATAAAACTCCCATATGAAACAGCATGTGGCAAGTATGACAGATACAAACAGAACTCTATGGGAGACCTGACGACTGGGCAATCCACAAAGCTTCCTGGAGGTGCCACTGCGTAATTCAGTTTTAGAGGATGAATAGATTTCATTGGGGAGGGGGTCAGGTTACAGAGGAAGGCATTCTAGATAATCCCCAAAACAGCATGGAGGGGAGAGAGTATGCAGGAGGCTTCAGGCTAGAAAAGTAGGAAGGCTCTCACTTAGTTGGCTATTGAGTCTGAACTTGTTAATATACAACAGTGACTCTTGGCTGAGAGTAATATGACCAGACCTATTTGGCAGGAGGAGAGAGAGCAGAGAAAGACCTCTTTAGGAGGTGAGGCACCTGCCTGAAGTGGTAGAGGCTTTGGACTGGGGTGGGGGCAGTGGGAGAGTGGAAGGGATAGACAAACTAATAGACAGACAGAGGGATAAATGAAGAAAAGGGAGAATGGGTAGGGATCTGCCATTGTCTTTGAAGAGTGAGAGGGAGGGAAAAGGTAAAGATGACAATCAGCTATGGAGCATGACCATGGGACTGACACAGTTTTAAACGATAGAACGAAGTTTGGAGGAAGACAATAAAGTTCACTTTTTGGACATGTTGACGTGGAGGTGCTTGAGGGACAGAATTCAGACAATTCAGCAGCTGGAAATATGGAGATGGACTTTCAAAGAGGTTAGGGCTGGAGAAACTGGTTTGGGAAACATCCCCGTGGTGGTGATAGTTGGCAGCAGAGAGGGTGAATGAGACAAGAGAGTCCAGGATCAATCCTTGGGAATCACCTGCAAGAGGGGAAAGAAGAGAGTCGGGGGGCAGGAAGAGGCCCAGAGAAAAACTATGGATAGCAGATTCTCAGGTTCCTTGGTCTTGCCGTAAGGTGCTAGCTAGCTCCATGTTTATTATCAAGCATGAATAATAAGGATGTAGAATAAACTGTTAGTGACCTAATTTGGGGCCAGGTACAAAGGAAGCCGCAGCAATTCACATTTACAGACTGTGGTTCCGGAATCTGTGAAGAGCGTTCCTTCTCACGGTGAATCCTCGCCCCCTTTCGAAGATTTACAAACTAGGGCTCGGAAAGGTGGTCATTGGCCAGAACCGCACGGCGGGGCGGGCCCCGGGGCCACCCTCCCAGCAGGACGCACTGCGGGGTGGGGTCGGGCTGAGCCGGGGGTGGGGAGGGTGGCAGGTCCTTCCCCTACGTCCCCGCTGCTCCCTCCATACCGGCGGCCGGGGGGCTGCTTCTGAGCCTGTTCTTACCGATGTACAGACACGCAAACAGGGCTGGGGCGACGACGAGGCACTGAAAAGTGGCAAAAAATGGACACGCGTTTTTGAGAGGAGCCAGACAAAAATCCACGTTAGACCCCGGCTAATCGGGCCCCTCGGACGCTAACCCGGGCTGGCTGGGCCCCGCTGGGGCTAATACTGAGACCTCTGCCCCGAAACCGGCCCATGGCCAAGGGAAGCTGCCAGGCTGCCCCGTCCCACAGGGGCGCGGTAGGTCCGGGGGACCACAAAGGCCAGGCAGCGCCGACCGCGGGAAGCCAGACGTCCGAGCGTCCAGCCTGGAGACCCTGGGTGCGTCACGCCCCCTCCACGAGGGGGCCAGCACGCCCTCCCGGCCCGGTGGCTCCCACTGTCCACAAATGGGGAGGGGGGGTGTCACGTGTCCCGAGCTGCCTAGAAGCCTTTTAGCGCCAACGCTTAAGTCAGACCTGTTCCCCGCCGGTAAAACGCGGGGGTGGGGCGGCTCTGAATGGGGACTTGGGTTCCAAACTCCACTCTTCTGGTTGGAGCCACCCTTCCGGGCCTCGGCTTCTCTCCTCCGTAAAATGGGTAGGGAGTGCCCAGGATAAGGCACGCGCCGAGCGTTTGCACACCTTTAGAGCCGCATAAATGCCAGCGGAGATTGGGGCCGCCCCCAGCGCTGGGAGGGGTCTTCCCGAGGCTCCGGATCCGAGCCAGCCCGCGTTGGGCGCCCATGGGCTCCCCTCGGGGATTATTCCCAGGAATGAGGACAGCGAAGCCGCAAGTGTTTGGGGCGAGGGCACAGCCCGCATGGGCTCCCGGAGGGGGACGGGTCCCTTCCGTGCACTTGGGGTGAGCGAGGGCGAACGGGCCGCGACTAAATTCCAAATCCGACGACGGTGGGGAGCCGCGCGCGCTCGCGCTCGCGGCGGAAGGGGGGAGAGCAGGCTGCGCGCGCCACCGGAGCTGCGCCGCCCCGCCCCCCTCGGCACGTGGACAGAAGCTGTCGTTAGCAGGACCCACGCGCTCTCTACCGGCGAGCGCTCAGCGCCTGCGCACCTTCCCTTCACTCCCCCCTCCCTTCTCCATCGCGTGGTGCCGAAGGCGGGCCGCACGAAGTGGGTTAAATGTCACGCCGCCTGGCGCGTTGGGCCCTTCCCCCGAGCCTTCCTATGGCGGAGTCTCCGCGCTCCCGCGCCCTCTGGCATTCGCTCTCGGCTGGGGCAGTAGCCCAGCGGCGGCCGAAAGCGCTTCCGCCTTCCCAGGCGGACCCACGTGCGAAGCTGCGTCTTTCCAGCGACAATGAGAGCGTAACCGCGCAGTCCGGGACGACAGAGGCGGCGGGAGCGACCTGCAGCCCGCCCTCCGCCTCCTCCGCGGGATCCCTTTCCCCATTGGCTACGGCTGCGGGCTAGTGCCCGCCCCGTGACGGACCTGTCGCTCTCTGACAGGCGGAGGGGCGAGTTCCTGTCGGGACGCGGGGCGGGGCTGGGACTGTTCGCGCTCCGCCTCCACCCTGGTGGGAGGGGATTGGCGCGTGCGTGTGAAGGGGCGTTGGGGGGGGGGGTTGTCCTTGCCGCCGAGCGCGCGCCTCCACTTCCTCGTCCCGGACCTGGCGGCGCGGCCGCGCTCGCTCCCGCTCCGGATCCGGTTCGGCTGGGCAGCCCTGAGCCTCCGGGGGCCGCGCGCGCGCCCCCGCGCCGGAGCCCCGCCCCCTCGGCCTCGCTGCCAGCCTTCCCCTTCCTCCCGGGCGGCCCCGCCCAGCGAGCGCCCCACACACCAGGCGGCGGCGGCGGCGGCGGCTCCGGCGGCGGCTGCGAGCGAGACCCGCCGCCGGGCGACAACATGGCGGAGCCCTCGGCGCTGGAGAGCAAGCCCAAGGCGGCGGCCGGCGGCAGCGGCGGGCGGGCCGGCTCCAAGGCGGGGGGACCGGGACCGGGCCCCGCGCCGCTGGCGGGTGGGCTGTCGCAGCCGGCCGGCTGGCAGTCGCTGCTCTCCTTCACCATCCTCTTCCTGGCCTGGCTGGCCGGCTTCAGCTCGCGCCTCTTCGCAGTCATCCGCTTCGAGAGCATCATCCACGAGTTCGACCCCTGGTGAGCGAGCTGCCGCGCGTGGGGCGGGGGCGAGGGCGCGCGTGGGGCGGCCGCCACCCCCCCCCTCCCGGGCCTGCCGCAGAGGAGGACGACCCCAAGGCTCCGAGAAGTCCCCGCGAGCGCCAGCCCCTCGCCCCTCCCCCGCCCCGAACTTTGCTTGCCCCCCGCGGGGCGCAGGAGGAGGGGTCCGGGGGCGGGGGGCAAGCCCCGGGCTGGGGCTACTCGCGGGGCCTCCGGGCGTGCCGCCCTCACTTAGCAGGGGAGGGGGGAAAGTGACGAGTCTGAAAGTGACCAGCCCCCCACCCCTCGGGCTCGGAGCGGCACGAGGAGCCCCCACGGACACCTCGGCTGCGCGGCCGGGGAGGGACCCGCACCTGCTCTGCCTCCGAGGTTGCAGCTCGGACCCGGGGCCCGCGGGGGGCTCCGTGGCCCGGTGCCCCTCGTGCCGGGGAGCGGTGCGCCCTCTGCCCGCCCGCTTCCCCAAGTCGGGGGGGCCCGGACCGGCCGGCGAGCCCCGAGGGGCAGCGTGAGTCTCGGACACCCCCTTCCCGGGCCCCGCGGGCGGCCGGGCTGTCCGGCGACTCTGGCCCGAGCGTGGGGGCTCCGGGACGGGGGCGCACCTGTTGGCCCCGGGCTAGCCTTCGCTTCCCCCAGACCCCCCACTCGGAAGGTGAGGAGGGGGCTCCGGCTCCCCCAGTGGGGGGGTGGTCTCCGGGCGAGGTCGGAGCCCTCCTGCCGCCGTCACTCTTTGGGGACGGACGATCCTTGGACTTTTGCGAGTGGGCGCCGTCCCTCATGGGCCTCTCTGGCCACAGGCAGAGACCTGGGCACCGGCGGAGCCTTCCCCGGGCTCGGCGCTCGCTCTTACCGGGCTTTGCTCCTCCGGCTTCTCCGCTCTAGAATAAGTTTACCGTGGGGAGAGGCTTCCGAGGTGATTTATTTCCTTTGTCCGCCTGTGTTTTTTACATTTTTCTTTAGATTTTAGACAGACATGTGGGTCTTAAATTTTGGGAGAATTTAATGAGCAGACATGATGCATTGCTTCAATTTTTTGGTGGTTTTTTAATATGTCAAAATGCTCGTTTTGTCCATTTCTTTCTTCCCAGTGTAGACAAGGGTTAGGTCTGGTGCATTTAATGCTGAGTGCTTGTGTTTATAGATTCTAAGTGCAGCATGCAATATTGTTTTTCCATTTTTTTATTTGACTTAGAGTTGTTGGTTTTCAATTATTGATAGTGACAGAAAAGTAGCTGCTGGAGAAAATATTTTCAGTACTTGCTAAACATTTACATTTCATTGCCCAGCCAGTCTAACAGTGCTCCTTTATGTTGCCTTTTATCTGGGAAAATTCTTTTTACTTGTTTTGGGGTGTTTGTCAATAAAAATTTACTTCCATTTATACAGTAACTTAAATTTTGGGTAGGATTTTACATAGTTTATTTCATTAAAGCCTCACTATGACTCTAATATTTGCTGTTATTACCCATCTCCGCTTTGAAAGATGAGAGAAGTTTAGCTATTTGCCCATGGCCACACAGCTAAGGGTTTGAGGCAGTATGTGAAAACCCAAGTCCCCCTCAGTGACTGCCATGACATGTTGCACCCTATTACCATCTTTCTAAATACTTTCATAACTTCTCTTGAAGTTGGGAGTAGTTAGTGATTTTCTCAGTCTCTTAATGCTCAATATCCTGGAGTTTACAGAAGGAGTGGGATTCTTCCAGGATTCCTGGCAGTCCATCACCCCCTCCCCACCACTAGTCATCAGCTATTTGGGGGCCACTACTCCATGTTCTTTGAGGGTTTAACAAGCTTTTTGTAGATGTCTTGGCAACCCAGTCACATTGTATAACATTTATTTCTGTGGGAAAATGAAATCTGATTTCTTGACATAAGGAAAATTTTGAAATGCGTTGGGGACTTCCTTTTATAGATGAAGCCCAGTGATGCCATTGGCAGCTTTCTAGGCACCCTGAAGAGAGTCAAAACAAGAATTGTAACTCAAGTCACTTGGAGTTTATAGATTATTTTATCAACAGCTACAGGAGGAATTGGGGACTGAGGTCACTGACCCTGAAAACACTGCTGGAACAAGTTTTCCAGTGGGGAGCCCTAAAACTGAAGGGCCTGGGATTATGCTTTGTTCCTTTCTAGCTAGAGAGCTCCTCAGTAAAGGGGATGGTGTCAGTTCACTACTATTACTTGTCTACTACCTGAGTACCAAGGAGCTCCCAAGGTATCCTGGGAAAGCGCCAGATTTTCAGACTTAGCATGGGCTAGGAACATAGAGGTGGGATGTGGTGTTGGGTATATTTCTTGTTGGTCCTAAAAGAGTCTCAGGGAGGTTCTAGAATCAGGGTCCAGGAACTGGACTGTTTTATTTTTTACTGATCAACAACTCAATTACTGGTTTTCTTTGTAATCCTGCATATATTTTTCATTTAAGAATGTTATTCTGGCTTCACCACGACTACCAAAAGTGGTGTGTATGACACCCAAAACGTAAAGATCCCCTGTTTTAGATGGTTCTGGAACTCCTTTATGGGGAAGATAGCCTTTGCTTTGTCTTAAAAATTTCAGGTTCTTTGATAGGGAGCTGAAGTTATCAGAACTCACCCTGCATACAGGAGAGAATATGTTGTCAGCCTTCTGAAATTTGAGCACATGTTAAAATCTTCATAGCCATACCATACAGAGATAGGTAAATATTAACATGTTGTAGTTAATTGGAGAAAGTTATACTCCTTTATGGTTCTTTCTCAGTATTCTTAATAAGCATTAAGTGCCTACTGTGTATAAGATGCTTGGTTCTTAGGATGCAAAAACAGTTTATGTTCTGTTGGGAAATGCACAGGGATAAAAATGATCCTTTGGGAAAGGAAAGCACACCAGCCAGTCTGGGCCTCAGGCAGGGCTTAGTTCAGGGGGAGACTGTGGGCAGCAGCCGCTGCCTAAGCTGATGTGGAAGGAAGCTTAAGAATCCAGAGGAGTAGGAGGAAGAAGAATCTACTTTGATATGTCCAGTGATTGAGCAAGTTGGTTTCATCTTTGCATTGACTCAGTCCCTTCAAATGGATTGTTGAACCTTGAAGAGTTTTGGGTAAAGAAAGCTGCTGGGCCAGCTTCAGTTGTGAAGCTCCTGGCTATAGCAAGACTTTTCAGTTAGGCTGCTTAGGAATCTAGTTTCCCCAAAGAGCTTCAGTTTTGTTTTGAAAGTGTTTAAAGTGTGATTTGATGTTTGTTGTGTTATGTTGAGCCAGTAACCAAAAAAAGTTTGAGCAGTTTAGTTTGTAATTTAAACGACAAAGTCAAGATTTATTAAATGTAGAAAATCATTATGATTCTACAAATATCTATGAATTTATAATTATGAATTATAAAACTGGAAATACTCTGAAGCATTGGATTGTATTAAAAGCATGTTAATTAGTGTATATCACCTGCCCTTTCATAAAGTATTTATTAGCTCATGTTTTTCTTTCAGAAGGAACCTTAGAGTCTTCAAACATAATGAAGATCCATTGAACCTCAGTTAGGCCTGATTGCCCCATGAAGGGTCACATTGAAAGTTGATGGCAGACTGACCTTGGGCTTTCAGGCCATTGCACCTAGGACTCTCTGGTGTTTGCTGTTGTTTGTAGGAGAGCAGAATTGGGTTTGGGGCAGTCAGTCAGCAAGCAGGGTTTGTTTGTTTTGTTTTGTTTTTTACAAGTGTACAACTCCTGCACTAAAGGAGTTGAAGGGGAGGAAGACAACGAACACATACATAGCCAGGTATGTACAGGATGTATAGGACTGCAGATCTCCTCCTGGAGAGGCCTTGCCTGCTGGGAGGGACCAGGCAGCCTCTGACAGAAAATGGGATTTGAGCTGAGGCTTGAAGAAAGTCAGGGAATCTAAGAGGTGAGAGGGAGGAGGGGAGACCAGGAATGAGAGCCAGCTAAGGAATGCAAAGGCAGGGACCTGGGAGGGAGTGTTCTATTGGAGGAATAGCAAATGGGCCAGGGGAGCTGGATGGTAGATATGACAAGCAAGAAGTCTGGGAAGGGGCCAGGTGATGAAAAATTTCGTATATGACAGAGACATATAACTACAGCTGGAGGTAGTAAAATATACAATCTTTTTTCCCCTCACCTTTGTAGGTTTTATTTTTGTTAATAGAAATTTTCACCAATTACGTGTAAAAACCATTTTTAGCATTTGTTTTTTTTTCTTAAATTTTGAATTCCGGTTTCTTTCCCTCCCCCCTCCTTGAGACAGCATGCAATTTGATATAGGTTATACATGTGCAGTCATGTAAACATATTTCTATATTAGTCATTTTGTGGAAGGAAACTCAAACCAAAAAAAACAGAAGTGAAAAATAGTATTCTTCAGTCTTCATTCAGACTCCATCAGTTCTTCTTCTGAAAGTGGATAGCATTTTTCATCATGAATCCTTTGAGATTGTCTTGGATCATTGTGCTTATAGTTCATTGTACGATGTTGACATTACTGTGTACGATGTTCTCCTGGTTCTGCTCACTTCACTCGGCTTTAGTTCACACAAGTCTTTCCAAAATCATCCATTCCATTACAGTCATATACCACAGCTCGTTCAACCATTCCCCAAGTGATGGGCATTCCCTCAGTTTCCAATTCTTTGCCACCACAAAAAGAGCTGCTATAAATACCCTCGTACAAATAGGTCATTTCCCCCTTTTTGAAAATCTTTTTGGGATCCAGGCATAGTTGTGGCATTGCTGGGTGATTTTATAGCCTTTTGGGCATGGTTCCAAATTGCTCTCCTGGAATGGTTGGCTCAGTTCATAACTCTACCAACAGTGCATTGCCATTTTCCTTTTCTGTCATATTAGTGAATCTTTAGGTGTGAGGTAGTAACTCAGAATTGTTTTAATTTGCATTTCTCTGATGAATATTTAGATTAATGATTTAGAGCTTTTTTTTATGTGACTAATAGATAGCTTTGATTTTTTTTTTTTTAATCTGAAAACTGCCTGTCCTTGTCCTTTGACCACTTATCAATTGGGGAATGACTTGTATTCTTATATAGAGAACTGAGGCAGATTTATATTTGAGAAAGGAGGCCTTTATCAGAGATACTGTAAAAAAGGTTTTCCCAGTTTTTTGCATTGGTTTTCTTGGAGTAAAAACTTTTAAATTTAATATAATGAGAATTCTCCATTTTACATTCCATAATGGTCTCTATCTCTTGTTTGGTCCTGAATTCTTTCCTTATCCACAATTCTGACAGGTAAACTATTTCATGCTCCACTGATTTGCTTATGGTTATCACTGTTAGGTCTAAATCACATGCCTGTTTTGACCTTATAAAGGTGTGAAATGCTGGTCTATACCTAGTTTCTACCATACTGTTTTCCAGTAAAATATATATTCTTAACAGCACTGTGCCTAGATGGGTACAGTTTGCTTAGCTGTTTAGCTCTTTATCCAACTAGAGGAATGAATACTATGTATAATTTTTTTTTCCTCAACAATTTTTAACTTCATTACTGAAGGGCTCTTGGTCAAGAGATGTAATTTCCTACTGCAGAAAACAATTTACAATGTTACAGAGACCATAGAGTCTTTACAGTGAATGATTTAAGACCCTAAGATGTTAAGTGGTTTGCTTGGGGTCACACGGCTTGCACAAGTCAGAGTTAAGACTAGAACTCAACTCTTTGCCCCCTGAATCATACTCCCTCTTCTGGATTATTTTATCTTATTTTTTTGGAAAGATTAATCTATTCCTGCCATGAGACCCTTTCTCTTTCCATTCTGTGAGTTCTCTTTATTTTATGTAAATTCTATTTTTAAAAAATTCTTTTGTTGTATTCCAAACATAACAAATACCAAATAAATGCTCATTTCCACATGAAACTTGAGATTTCTTATTGTGTACAGTTTGCCTTCTAAAATATGTAATTTTTAAAAACGGCTTTTCTCATTCTTTCTGGCCTCTTTTCTGTTGTGCACTCAAAAAATCTTTAATGATCTATTTTCCTCTTGTTTCCTTATCAGCTGCCCTCTTTCTTTTCCCCAGCCCCATCCATTTTTGTCCTCCATCCTGCTCATCCTCTCAGTAGAAAAAAACTAAAACAAAAAGCCCAGAGTCCTTAGAACACAGAGGAGCAATCCAGCAAGACCAGTTCTGACCTTAGTTGTATTTGAAAATGTCATAATCTGCATCTTGAGCCTATCACCTCTCAGGAAGTAGGGAGCATGCTGCCTCAGTGGTCCTCTGAAATCCTGTTGGTCGTAGTATTGAAAGGAATTAAGTATTTCAGAGTTTTTTATTTATAATGTTGTTATTATATAAACTTAGTTCGGCTTACTTTGTTCCCTACTTTATCCCAGTTTTTTGAAACTGTTCCTTTCTTCATTTCTTACATCACAATAGGATTCATATACTGTAATTTGTTCAGCCGTTGATGAACACCCTCTCAATTTTCAGTTATTTGCTAACAAAAAGAACTGCTATGATTTTTTTTTCCAAATATGAGTCCTTTCCCTTTTTTTTGGATGTCCTTGGGGCATAGGCCTTATAGTGTAGTATCCCTGGGTCATAGGGTATACACAGTTGAATGACTTGTTGTAGTTCCAGATTGTTTTCCAGAATGGCCAAACCAACTCACAGCTTTACCAATATTTCATTTAGACATCAGTTTTCCCATGGGCCCTCTCATAATTTGTAATTTTCCTAAGTCAGTTTGATGATTATAAGAGGGAACCTCAAAGTTGCTTGTATTTGCATTTTTCTAATTACGAGTGATTTGTTACTTTTTTCATATAATTATGAAGTTAAATTTCTTCCTTTGAGAACTTGCCTATTCATATCCCTTGACTACTTATCCATTGAGGGACAGCTCTTAGGAATTTTGAACCAGTTCCTTAGATATGAAACTTGGCAGAGAAACTTGTAATGATTTTCCCCCATTCCCTTCTATTTTAACTGCACTGCCTTATTTAAAAACTTTAAAATTCTATATAAACAAAATTATCTACTTTATCTGCTGTGGATACTCTGTTCTTTGGTCATAGATTCTTCTGTCCACAAAATAGGTGAAAAGTATTTCCTTTGATAAATTTGCTTACCTGTGTGATGATGTTTTATCTCATATCTCCAAATAGATGGGAAAAGAGAGTGAGTGAGCACATACTTGTCTTATGTTGTGAGGTATTGGTCTGTATCTAATTTCTGCCATATTGCCGTCCACTTTTCTGAGCAGCTTTTGCCAGATAATGTGACTGTCTCCCAGTAGCTGGAAGCTTCAGGATTATCAAATATTGTGCTACTCTATGAATTTTGTTTCTATTGTGTCCCTAATCTGCTCCACTTATTGAGCTCTGTTTATTAACCAATGCCAAATAGCTTTTATGATTCCTTCTTTTTGTATAGTTTGGTCTGAGATCTGGCATCGCTAGGCTTGCTTCTGTCCCTCCATGAAGGTACCACAGACCCCATCCCCCATTATTTCCCTTGAGATTTGTTCCAACAAATAAAAAATTTAAAATTTTTTAAAATTCTCTTAAGTAGTCCTTTGGTAGTTTGGTATATAGCACTGAGTAAATTAAATATCCTCGTATTGTCATTTTTGTTATGTTGGTATGACCTAACCTGAACAATAAATAATTCTCTAATTATTTATATTTGCATTTAGTTTTGTAGAGTATTTTGTAATTGTCTTAGAGTTCTTGTGTTGTAACGGTAATGGAAATTTGAAGATCTTCCCTGCCCCTTAATAAGCCTAAGGGAATTTGAAGACCTTCCCTGCCTTGAAAATACACTCTGCCCCCTAATAGGCTAAAATATAGTCACATGGAGACTGGTGGGAGGAGTTTGCTGAAGGGTAGAGCAGAGGCCATAGGAAGCTGGGAGTCAGGAGCAAGAAGGTGGGAGGAGAGAGGATGGCATGCAAGCAAGCACACAGTTAGACTTGTGAGTAAAGGTGGGTTTGTGGGAAGACTAAAGGATGCCGTGGCTCTCTGTGCTGTTGTGCCTTATTAACTTCTTTGTTACTATGATGAAATCAGCTTACTGGTTTTGGGATTCGGTTTTCTGGTGTCTGAATAAATGTTTTGCTTCTGTCTTCTATATGGAGAGTCTGTTATATTTGATTGAGCACCATGTGGGTATATTTATAGTGACTGTGGGTGCTGTGAATATTGCATTGGTAGTACCTTTGGTGACGAGGATGGAACACCTTACGCCTCCCTAGCAAGGAGGTGGTCTAAACGAACAAGGCTCTGTGAAAACTGGGAACGGAGATTACAGAAGGGAGAACCTAGAGATTTAGAAACATGTTTGCAAAAGAATACTATTAAAACCTGGGAGAGAGCTGGGGGTAGTGTGTAGGAGGGGCTGGGTTTTACCACAGGTTACCATATTATGTGTAAGAGTAGAGACAAGCTCTTACAAGAGAAAACTCAAATGGAGAAAGAATTGGCTGTGTTCCAGCATTCAAGCTCTTCTTTAGAAGAGCAAGCTGGAGGTTCTCAGGTGGTAGAAGAAAGGGTTGTCATGAATTTGGCTTGGAAAAAGAAGCAGAAAAGTAACAGGAGGAAAGTTCAGACTGTTTTGGTAGAGACTGAGCCTACTTGTTATGACAATGACTCCCAGGAGAGTGTATATGTACAGTGTGATACAATGTTTTGTGATCAAGCTTTTTTTTTTTCTTTTTTCTTTTTGGAGAGCAGTTGGGGTTAAGTGACTTGCACAAAGTCACATGGCTAGTAAGTGTGTCAAGTGTCTGAGGCCGGATTTGAACTCAGGTCCTCCTGACTCCAGGGCCAATGCTCTATTCACTATGCCACCTAGCCACCCCTGATGGCCAAGCTTTTACAGGGACAGAAGCTTGCCCCATACTGAGAAGAAAGCAGGAGAATCAGGGAGGCCAAACAGCGTTCAGAGAAAAAAATTGAGGATTTCACTCAACAAGAGATTACTGATACATTAACCGAATTCCCTCAAAGGATGGGCGAATTATTAGTGTCTTGTATGGTAAGAATCGGTGATTAAGGAGCCAGAGGAGTATTGGTAGATAGTGAGGACTGCTTGAAATTTATAAGTATTTGTCAGAAGAAGCCTTTTGTCCAGCAAGCTTCTAGAGATTTTCATTTGGCAGGAGGTAATAATATGACCAGTTTGTTAGATTTAGCTGCTGATAGATGCAATAAAATGTATCCCACTCACTTTGTGTGGCCTAGAGGAGACAGACCCTGGTATTCGCTTAGAGGCTGCATGAGAAAGTTGAAAGAAGTAGTAATGAAAACTGCTGTCATGGTTGGAGATGCAGATACGTATCATGGTATCCCTTTAGCAGTTTCTCATAGAAATATCATGGTGAAGACGATGACTCCTGCTTATAAGCACCTACTTCTGACTCTACTAACTGGTGAAATAGGGCACCTTCTTTCAGAGGTGCTGGATAAGATTTCACAGCTAAGCGACTTAGGGGAATGGGAAAAAGATAAATTTCCTCAAGAGAGAAAAGTGGCCAGAGGATTCAAAGTCAGAATAGATTGACGAGAAAAGAATTGTTCACTGCTCTATTGAGAGAGCAGAGGTATATTTTAGAAGAATTGATGATATTCCAACTAATGAACTATATAAAATATACTGAGATGAGGGGCTTACTGTCAGACGGAATAAAGAAGTAAGGGCTGCCCCTACAGATAGATATTCCTTGAACCATTGCATCCAAGTTCGTCACGTCTTCAGGGAGAATAGGAAATTGGGCAAGCACCAGCTCAGATTAAAGAAATACACAAATGAGATTGCAGATCCCATATCAATCTGACTATATATATTGGAAAAATGAATCAGATACTGTAATGAGGGCATTGATCAATACTGGGATAGAGGGCTCCCTTATTTATGGGAACCCTGATAAGTTCAAGCATGGAACTATGACCATCACAGGACTGGGAGGGGCTGAAATATCAGCCAGACGAGTCAAACTAATGATGAAAATTGGACAGTTACCTAAAAAAGAATATACTGTGGTTATTGTACCCATTCCTGAATACATCGTTGGAATAGATATCTTGAGAGGTATGACCCTGGATTTAGGTGAAGGAAGAAACCCGTTTGCAGTAAGGAAGATAGGAATTAATACAGTTTTATTGGGAAAAATAAAAATGGACCCAATCACTTTACCTGAACCTTCTGAAGTAATTACTTTAAAGCAATATCATGTACCAGGGGAAAAGATAAGGTGTTTGTGCCTAACCCCTTACCCAAAGATATTGTTTTATGTGCTTATTTTCTATTATCCCTGTTATATTGTTGCAAAGTTCTGTTGACACCAGTTCCCCTACCACTTATTCCTAAACTCTCATTAATCTGTGTAATGAAATATATTCTTACTGTATTTTTGCTATATAAGGGACATGAAAGATCTTAGGGCCAAATGTTATGGTAATGGGAATTTGAAGATCTTCCCTGCTTTGAAAATATACTCTGCCCCCTAATAAGCTGAATGTAGTCATGTGGAGCCTATGGTGGGAGGAGTTTGCTGAAGGGTGGAGCAGAGGCCATAGGAAACTGCGATTCAGAGGAGCTACAGGGTGGGAGGAGAGAGGATGGCATGCAAGCAAGCAGACAGTTAGACTTGTGAGTAAAGGTAGGTTTGTGGGAAGGCTAAAGGATGCTGTGGCTCTCTGTGCTGTTGTGGCTTTAACTTCTTTGCTACTATGATGAAATCGGCTTGGGGATTTGGGGTTTGGGGATTCAGTTTTCTGGTGTCTGAATAAATATTTTGCTTCTGTCTTCTGTATGGAGAGTCTGTTGTATTTTGTGATCGAGCACCATGTGGGTATATTTATAGTGACTGTGGGTGCTGTGAATATTGCATTGGTGCTATGTGTGTATCTTGAAACATATACTCCAAATACTTTATACATTCTTTATTTTGAATGAAATACCTTTTGCTGTCTTTTCCTGTTAGATTGTGTTGGTAATATATAGACATGCTAATGATTGGTATGGATTTTATATCCTTCAGCATGACTGATGTGTTTGTTTTAATTAAATTTTTTATTGCCTTTTGAAATACACATGCGTTTATGATAGCACTTAAGCGCCAGGCATCGTGCTAAATGCTGAGAGTACAATCTCTGCCACTGAGGAGCTTACATTGTATTGGGGGAAGGCAGCTCACGAAAGGCAGGTGAAATGAGGAGGACAGGGGATGGGGGTAGTCGGCATGGGCTTGAGTGCTAAGTCTAAAGAGTCAGGAACACCACTTGGTAGGGAATGAAGGTAGACCAGCCTAAGCCCTCCCCAAACCTAGGAGGCCCCGGGAGGAGCTCACCAGTTGGAAAAAGGCAAGCATAGTTTTGTTCTTTTCTTTGTTTAGTCTTGATTTTTTTTTTCTTGCCCTCTTAGGTAGCATTTCTACCTAGGAGTCAGATGGTAGTGGTGACTTGCTTTAACCTTGATCTTATTAAAGGTGTCTTATGATATTGACTCTTGCTTTTGGATGGATACTACTTGACCACACCCATTGATTTTTAAGCTTTCTAGTGTTTTAAACAGAAACACATACTGGAGTTTTAAAAAGTTTTCAGGATATGAATATGGGTACAGTACATATATACACATTTCATTGAGGTATATGTGTATAAAATTGGGTTATAGTTTTATTATAGTCCTTTATGTTAATTTTTATTACTGATCCAGTCCTGCATTACTGGTATAAATCCACCCCAGGCATAGCTGGTAATTTTAATATGTTGATGTATTCTTTTTGCTAACTCTTGTTTATGTTCATTGAGGGTATTTGTTCTATAACTTTATTTGTTCTAGTATAAGTATCAGTGCAATATTCGTATCGCTAAAAGAATTTGGAAGTAGCCCTTCATTTCCAGATTTTTTTTCTTTTGAATGTTGGATATAATCTACTTGCAAATACCTGGTTTTGGAGGAGAGTTTGCCCAGTTTGATTTCTTTTTCTGATTTTGGGTTACTTAAATATTTTATTTCTTCTGTTGTTATTTTGGGGATGTGGTGGGAAATGGATATTGGAACAGTGGTCCTGTCCACTTTAATACATTTAATCTTAAATTTGCAGGTCTGTGGGAATATAATTGAGGAAATTAGTTTTTGATTGTTTCCTTTATTTTATTTCCAATTGTGAATTTTCCTTGCTTCATTTTTGATAGAAACAATTTGATTCTCCTTTTAATCAGATTTCCTGTTTAGAAAAAAATTCCTAACTTAACTTTTTTGTTTTCAATTTTATCTCTTTAGAATTTCTATCTTGCTATTTTTCCCCTATTTTTATTTGTAGCTTTCCAAGTTTTTTTAATTGTATGCGTGATTCATTGGAGTTTTTTCTCTATTGATAAGTGCTCAGAAATAAATTTTTTCATGAGTTTTGCAATGTTTTATTATTTTCTTTGATGAAATTTTCTGTTGTTTCTATAATTTGTTCTTTGATGCACTGTAATTAAATCAAATAGTTTTTAACTAAATAAACATTTTTAAGATTCTGAACTTTAACACCCAGATAACGGCATTTCCATAGACATAGTAGAACATAAAAAGGGTATTCTCCTTGAAACTACAAATCTCTATTTCATGCTACTTGGTTAATCCTGCTGTTCGGTGCTTTCTTCTGTATGTCTCACCTCAGTTAACTAGGAGAAAGTAATGGGGAAAATCCTTGTAAGCCTAGTTGAGTAAAAACGAATCTGTACCGTGGTCCTGTCCAAAAGTACATTTTACCTCTCTGGCTCTGGAGCCATGTTTGATCTTTGCATTTTTCACAGACTTCTCAAGTCTTTCAAAGTTTTTGGTTTTTTTGTCCTTGTATAGATTGCTCTACTGGCTTTGCTTACTTCACTCTTATCTTAGTTCATACTAATCAGGATTTTCAGAAATGATCTCATTTTTTATGGCACAATTCTAATCCATTATTGTCACAACACTACAATTTGTGAAACTATTTCACAGTTGTTAAGAGGGAACCTTAGATGCTTTAATTTTTTTCCCCTTTTAGTGCCTTCTGCAGAACAGAACCAGTCTTCTCCTGGGCCCTTTTGTTTCTTACTTAACTCCCACAATAACCTTTAAAGACATTAAGGTCCTTAAGAATATTTTTTTCTTCTCACCCTATTAGAATGTTAGTAGCACTACTTCATCATGTAACCTCATCATACATCTTTTTCCAGTTGACCAAATAAATCTTCCTTCCTTGACTCCTCCACTTTTGTGTTCACATTTCAAAATTTCTACTCAGCTCTATTCTTTTTATCTAGAAATACAAAAGTTCTTTTACATTAAAAGTTCGTTTTCCTTCTCTCTCTCCCTCCCCCTCTCCATGTTGTTATTCTTGTGTTTAAACTTTTTGGAATATTGTATCCAAGACCTTTAATTTGTAGTAGACACTGCCACATCTTGTGTAATCCTGACTAGTTTTGTCATACTTGAACTACTTTTTTCAAAAGTATTTTTTCTTTGACTGACATTTCTGGGAGTTTTCTTTTTAGAGTTTCTTTCAGAAGATAATGTGAAGGATTCTTTGTATCTCTGTCTTCTTACTTCTCACAGTTTGGTTTCTGACCTCATCGTTAAAGGGGAAAATGCTCTCTCCAAAGTTACTAGTGGATTTAATTATCAAATCTATTCTCAATACTTGTCCTTCTCTTTGATGCTGTCCTCCCTTAATACTCCTTTTTCTAGGCTTAATTCCCTCTTGTTTCTCCTCCTACCTACTGACCCAAAGGGCTCTATCCTGGACCCTCTCTTCTTCTCCCTCTGTACTATTTCATTTGGTGTTCTTCATCGACTCCCATAGATTCATTTATCATCTTTGTGTGGTGGGTTCCCATATCTTCTTATCTGGCCTTAACCTCTCTGCTGACCTTCATTCTGGCATCCCCAACTGCCTATTGGACATCTTGAATTGGATGCCCCATAGGTAAATTTTTTTTTTTGGTGAGGCAATTGGGGTTAAATGACTTACCTAGGTCACGCAGCTAGTAAGTGTCCCAGGTGCCTGAAGCTGAGTTTGAACACAGGTTCTCCTCTCTCCAGGGCCAATGTTCTATCCACTGCTCCACCTAGCTGCCTCTCCCATAGATGTCTTACACCAAGGGTGGAGAACCAAAGGGAACTTTGGCCCTTTGAATCCAAACTGAACCCAAAATCCTTTAATAAAAGGATTAACAGGGATTGTTCGTAAAACTTGGACTCAGTTAAAAGGCTGCACCCGAGGACCTAGAAGGCCACAGGTTCTCCTGTCTTATACTTAGCATGTCCAGTGTTAATTATATTTACCTCTCAACCCTCCTCCTTCCATACTTTTGTATTCCTGCTGGGGGTGGCATCATCCCTTTAGCTTTGAAACCTAGATAAAATCCTTAACTCCTCACTCTCACCCTTTCCCTCCATATCTAATTTATTGCCAAGGTATGTTGATTTTACCATATTAACATGTGCCCCCTCTCTTCTCTGATGCTGCCACCCACCTGATTCAGGACCTTATCACTTCACTCCTTTTGGCAATAAACTGCTGCTTGGTTGGCCTGGCACACTGCTCTTGCCACTGAGCTCTCTGTGTGATTTTCCCATGTCTACCCCGGTAAACCTGGGGCACCCTGTCATTTCTAGGATCACATATAAAATCCTCTCTTTGGTCTTCAAAACCTCTCCTAACTTAGCCCCACACCTCCACCCCTTCTTAGCCCCTCACCCCCATACTTGGTGACTTCACAGTTCCTCAAACAGACACCCTTTTGCCTCCTGGTGAATACCTCCTGGCATCTTTGTTGGCGGTGCCCCTCATCTCCTCCTGGCTTCCCCCCAGTGCCCTCTTGGGCCTCTCCTCGGCTGATTACTTCCTCTCTAGCCGGTGTCCCAGGGCCTATCTGTAGGTGGTCTCCCTCGTCGGACTGTGGGCTTCGCGAGGGCCCTTGTGCCTTCTGCCCTCGTTCACATCCTCAGCCTGTAGCCCAGTGCCAGGCCCTTAGTAAATGTGCACTGGTCAGCTCTGCTCTCTGTTAACACCAGAGCAGGGCGGTTTTCCCTGAGGTGTCTTTGCGCTCTTTAAGTCATGATTTTCAGGAAGTTCGTTGGCTTTTGACTGATATTTTCTTGACCTGTTTTCCACTTTTTGGTTTTTGATCACAGACAGATTCCATTTCATTCTCTTTCTACTACTTTGATTTTGTGCTCATGAAATCATTTATTTTTGTTTGATTTATTCTTGTTATCAGAGATTCTACTCCTTGGGTGAGGTTTACCACTTTCCTCTCAGTTCTTCCCTCCAGAATTTTTATTTTTCATTTTTTCCCCTCTTGCTTCATTTTTTCTAGGTCTTCACATAATCTTTGCTGGAACATCTTTTATTATGGATTGTGTATTTCTTTTGTTTCCTTAGGTTTGTGGCACTTTTTTATACTCACTCATCTCTTTACCTCTAGTTCCTGATTTGGGGCTCTGCACCAGGACCAGGCTTCTCTTCAGAGCTTGCTCTGGTGTGTCAAGAGAAGGCCTTGAAGTCCCTGCTGCACTTCAGCTGGCCCATTGCCACCACCCAGTCCTCCCAGGTCCTTACTCAGGGGTGTTCTGACCACATGGGGCTTTCTCCAGGAGCCCTCTGCTCTCGTTTCTGGACATAGAGCCTTGCCAGACTATTAAGGACCCTGGCATTACTCGGTCATGTTATGCTAATTCTTTGGTGGTTCCATCAGAAGATGCCATGGACCTTCAACTCTGTTTACACCAGCAATTTGTTTAATTCTATATTTTCCTTTTGTTTTTATAACTTTGTTTAATTTGTCCAACTCTGAGTAAGGCAGTTAAAGCTCATATTGTGTTATGAGTATTTTTTTTTTTTTTTGCAGTTCATTAATTTTTTCTTTAAGTGCTGCTATGCTATTTGGAGCATATTAGATTTTTAAACCCACATTGGTCTGTTTTCTCTAGTTATTTTGAGCTTAATGTCATTTCTTTATTTCTGTTGATGCTGCCAATTCTTATGTTTCCTTTGTCTGAGAGCACAATTGCAAATCCTACTTTTCTGGATTCACCTGATGCATAATAGATTTTGTTGTAACTTCTCATTTTTATTCTTCACTTTTTAGCAGTGTTTCTTGTAAGCAGCAGATTATAGAGGTTTGCTTTTTTATTAAATTAAATCTGTCACTTTCTTTTATTGGATCATTTAATCAGTTCCTATTCAGAGTTATGAGAATTTGTGTCTTTAGTATTTTTTTCTGAATTAAATTTTTTTTTGTTTCTTGTCCTCATTTAAGTGAGCACTTTCCCCCATAATGATTAGTTTTGCTTAATTTAAAATAACTCTCTACCTAGCTTTGAAGTTTTTCTTTCTTTCACTTAGTTATCTAATCTTTCTCTTTTTTCACTGTCTCAGGTAAATGATTAATTAAAAAATCTCTCCTCCCTTCCAATTTTTTAGTGGGTGTTTTTTTTCCTGCATCTTTTTCCAAAAAGGATTTCTTTGCCTTCTGCAACTAAATTCTCTTCTCCTGCTGACTTTATGTTCTTTGATTTGTGTCTCTATGATTTATTGTTAGCTTCTTTTTGTTCTTCATTAAAGGTTCTAGAGTTCCAAGTTTGAATTCCCTGTTCCAGTCAGTTTTGTTATTGCCTTGTAGATCTTGCCCCCTTCAGCTTCTTTTCTGTTTTTCGTCGCACCCAGAAGTAACAATTCGTCAGGGAAATAATGAGGAAAGAAGTATTGGCCCTTGTACAATCAGTTTTGTGTGGCCCCATTGTACCATCCTCTCTCCCCAGGATTGCTTTCCCGTTTGCCAGGCAGTCTGCTCTCTGGGTCCATTCCTCCTCAGCTGGGGGCAGGTTTCACCCAGGAGCTCAGATTTCCCGTTTCCTATCTGAGGCAGGATGTTGGCCACAGAGACAGCTCCCAGAGGAAATGGACTCCCTCATCCCCACTTCTTGGCACATTAGGCCCTTTTGTACAGTCTTCAGAGACCCAACATCTTCTCCTGGGGGACTCCATCCTTTCTCCCATTGGGCAAAGATGTTCTGTTTGATTCCCTCCCTTTGCCACCTCTTTCTTTCTCCTGTGACCCCTTTTCTTTCTCGCTTCATTGTTTGCCCATGGACTTCATTAGGACATGTTAAATACTCCTCCCTCCTCCACTTCCCTCTTTCTCTCCTATTCATTTTCATCCTCCAATAATACATTGATTCATTTGTACAGTGTTTCAGGCCTGCTCCTTCATCATCCCTTCTCCTATTTCTTTATATTCTGATTTTCTCTTTCCCTCATTGTGTACCATGAAAAAGAAACCTCTTAATAATCCCTTTCCGCACATTGTTGTGGGTTTGAAGTCCATAGGTGTTTTCCTGCTCTCTTTCTCCAACCCCCTTTTTAAAATAGTGTTTAGAGATGGGATAATTTATTTCATTACCTTTCTTGTGCTTTTATTGTTTGTGGGTATTTGCAAGGTAAATAATTTGTAGACTTCTTCTGTTCACAGGAATGCTTTAAATGCCTTTTTTGTTGTTTTTTTAAATTAACAAATATTTATTTTCTTTATTTTTTTTGCCTTCCCTCATCCCCTCCCATTGGAATAAACAAAAAACCAAAATAGTGGTGACATTTATAGAATGAAATCTAGACGTTGTTTGGTTGATTTAGTTTTGTCTGACTCATCATGACTGCCTTTGGGGTTTTCATGACAAAGGTACTGGAATGGTTGGCTGTTTCGTTCTCTGGTTCATTTTACAGATAAGGAAACTGAGGCAAACAGGGTTAAGTGACTTGCCCAGGATCACATAGCTAGTACAGGTCTGGGGCTGAATTTGAACTCATGAAGATTTGAACTTTCCTGATTCCAAAACTGAAACTTACCCACTGTGCCACCTAGCTTCCCTAATCTAGGCAGTGACCGTGTCCAACAATAGGTCTCAGTAAGTAACTTTTACTAAATGTTGCCCACTTTTGTTATCGATGATTAGGCTCCAGTTTGCAGGATATGTCATTTTGAATTGCAACTTGAGGTTCTTTGCTTTTTGTAATATATTCCATTCTTTTTTGTGGTTTGATACTTTTGTGTTACTCCAGATTCCTGCCTTTATATTTGAAGATTTTTCTCCTGGTTCTTGCAGAATCTGTTGTTTGTCATTGGAATTATTCGATCCCACTACCATATCTTGGAGTTTAAGCATAGTGTAATTTTGTGACAATATTCTGTGGGTTTTAAAACTTGTGCTTTGTCTTCTGTCTGCAGAAATTCTGATCAGTTTTTTTATGTTTCTTGAAGAATGGTGTTCAGATAATTTTTTTTAACTTACCGGTAACTGTTTTCAGGACTGGCATGCCTCTTATGTATACCATCATTGAGATCAGTGGCTTTTCCTTGTCTGGAGAGCATCTGTTTCTTTTTGCTTCTCTTCTGGGTTGTCCTTCCTTCAGTCTGTATTCCCAGTCTTTTGTTCTTTCTTCTACTTCTTTGGAAATGCTCACCATGGTTGAGTCGAGTTTTTGTTTGACTCATTATTTCTGCTGTGACGGCCATGAGTTCTGCCATTTGTTCCCTTTAAATTTCTCTCAAGATCCTGGTTTCTCTCTTGATCCATTCAGGCCCATCCTGAAAGGAGGGTTCCATGTTCCATGTTCTCAGCATGTTCTGTGCTGCATCAGGCTTCTCCTTGCTCTTTCAGGATTTCTTTAGAGAGGTTTTTAATCTCGTTTGATTTGGTCTTCACTTTCACTTCATATTTTAGTATCATCTGTTGATTTACCTGGTTATGCTTGAGGTTTAATTGAATTTTTTTCTTACTGAAATGTTTGGTGCCTTTAACTTTTTTTTTGCCTCATATTTTCCTGTTGCTCACTTTCTATTCTATCCCCCAAGTAGCTTTTAGTGGCACAGGACTGGCCTCTGCTAAATTCTAGTCCCCTCTCTTTCGGGCCAGACTCGGTCTTGTACGCTGGCCCCAGGTCTCCCTTTTTTTTAGCTCCCTGGCTGGGCTGCATTAACTTCTGCTTTTGTAGGGTTGGGGAAATGAAGGATGCATGGTCTAGGAGGAGCCTCCAAAGCCTTGGGGGTTCCCTAACCAGGCAGAAGGGAGTTCAGCATCTCCTCCTGGTCATCCCCTTTTCTGCCTTGGCAGAGTCTTACCAGCTGCTTGTTGAAACAGGATGATGGGGAAAGAGCAAGGGTGGGGTTCCCCAGGAGAGTCTCTGCAGCAGGAAGGAAACCCCTGAGTGGGTCCCAAAGTACAAGTCTAGGGGGGTTGGTTTGTGTATCCTGGAGCATGCAGACTGGTGGACAGGGAGGGAGCCTGAGAAGGCTTAGTAGATTAGCTTTCTCCACTTTTAATTTATTGGGCTTCTTGGTTTCTTGTCTTGTGGAAACAATTGTAATTGCGCTACCTCTGGTGCCTAATTACTCTTGGGGTTTTTTTTGCGGGGGAGGGAGTTTGCAAGTTCACAGAGACCAAGGAAAATGTCGCATCCTCTCTCTTGTTGGTTACATAACCTAGAAGTAAATTCTAGCAGCCTCCTTACTCGGCTTCCCTTTTTAATGCCACTGCCAGAGTAGTCACTGTTATGCATAGATGTGGTTATGTTGCTGGTCTGCACAAAAATCCTCCTTGTTACCTGTTCCTCACTGAGATAGACATTCAGAAGCCTTTTCCTGAAATGCAGGTCTCTTCCCATGTCACTGCTCTTGCTCTACCTCTGGCCCTTCCTCATTGCAGCCGTCTGCATTCTCTGCCTTTTAGGCCTGCATTGTCCTTCTCCTCTCCCTTTGCCTGTTAAAGCCCTGCCCACTCTACCGGTTAAAGCATGGTGTCCAGAAGGGCCTCAGAGGGATGTACAGATGTGCTTGTAGACACTAGCTGCCAAAGAGACATAGGAAAGTCATATCAGGTTTGTTGATCATAGAAGAGAGGTGGCTTTCCTCCTTCTTGCACTTGCAGGCCCTGGAGCTGGCAATTTGAGGTGAACCAGACTGAGAAACGCTGACACGGGGCAGTCAGTCGCAATCTGAGAAAATCTTAAAGTGAGGAGGGATGTCAGTGATCTTCAGAGATACTGTGCTTGAATCAAGAATCCTTCATTACCAGTATTCCCAACAAGCTGTTATCTTGCCAAGTACTTAAAGAATTCCAGGGCCAAGGAATTTTCAACTTCCCAAGGCAGCCTGTTCCTTTGCTTTAAATAGCTCTAAGTGATGGGAATGTTTTCCTTATATTGAGCTGAAATCTTGCTATTGCTGCCTCTTTCCAGTGATCTTCATTCTGTTGGTTACAGTAGATAAAAAAGTAGACTAGGCCAGAGTGTCTCGCCGCATGTGGACCCCAATCACATTTTCCTTGGAGGAGCCATTGGCTTCTCCAGACAACCTTGAGAAATGATGGTTATTTGGTGATTAGGTGAAGGAAGAGGAATTATCCTGGAGAGCTAGCTGCCTGGACTTGTGTTGCTTCTCTACAAAGAATTATCCAAAAGTAAACAGATGTAGTGTGATGGGGAAAGATTTTTAAAGGGTGACGCTGACCGTCTTCCCTACTGCTGTGCAAATCCTACTAAACTCTGCCCACGAAAGTTGGCTGTATTAATGCTGGAGGCAGGAGAGCAGGGGAGCAATACAAAGATTTTCTTAGAATGTGAATCCAGGGGAGTGCTCTGATGGGGAATGCTTCGGCTAAAAAGATGATTTGTCCTTGGAAAACTTGCCCATAAAAAAATAACTTGTCACTAAGCCTGTCTGAAATTAGGTGATAGGTAGTCCTATCGCATTCCTCTAGGGCCAAGCAAGAAGTGGAAGGTTTCTTCCTGAACCGGTGACTGACTGACTGACAGACATAGCACTTGTTAATTGTGCCTCCTACCTTTTCTCTCCCCAGCCCATCATCCATCTTTCCAGGCTAAAAATTCCAAGTTTCTTCAGTCAATACCTTTATAGCATCAATTAAGGTCTGTCATTGTCCTTTCTCAATATGTTTTTGACAAATATAGCTGGGTGCTGGACTTCCTCAGAATGCGCCGTGGATTTCTCACACAGATGGGCCCAAGCAGGACCTCATGCTAATGATGGGGCCTCTTTCTTTCAGGACACCAGGCTGTTCAGTGCTTTGGGACCTAGGGCGCTTGGAATGTGAGAAAACCTCCAGGTGGTCTTTGGCTGCCCTGTTGGTCTAAGTCAGAGCACCTAGAGAGCAGGGACTGAGTTTGTTCCCCTTTTTTGTGTTCCCCACTGCTGAGCACATAGGCCCTTGATAAATGCATGCTGACTTGAAATTAAATAGTTCCTTGCCATGTATTCTTTGTCCTAGATTTGCACTTGATTTTTGGGAAGGGGAAGAAATTCTACATAGGACTTGAGATTTAATAGAGGGGGAGAGGAGAAGAATCTACTAAATGCCAAGCCCTGTCCTAAGCACTTTTTTCTTAAACAAATATTATCTCATTTGATCCTCAGAACAACTCTGGGAGGTAGGTGCTGTTGTTGCTCCATTTTACAGTTGAAGAAACTGATGCAAACAGGTTAAGTGAGCTAATACTAAGAGCTAGTAAGTGTCTAGGGCTGAATTTGAACTCAGAACTTCCTGACTCCAGGCCCAGAGCTCTGTCTTCTTCATACCAGCTACCTCAGAACAGAGGCAAGTATCACATTGGATTTGGTGTGACATTCTAACTTGTCAAGAGGTTCTTAGATCATAATTAATTCTGACATAGCTGTGTCTCCTGCAGACTTTGATAAGACTGTGAACACTTGGCCCTCAATGGTGGAGGACAGAGCTTCAGGTGAGCATGGACCTGCCTCCAGCTGACTCTGCCTCCATAAGGATGTCATGAGAAGACCATGTCATGGATCTTGTTGGAATCCACATGTGCTGGCTTCCACAGCATTTTCCAGATTTACCAGGCTCTTGTGACAAGTGCCCTCTCCAAGTGCTCACCAATTCTCTTTTGTAAAGGTTTTTCAGGATCTTGTCGGGAATCCATGCCAGTCTCTCCAGTTTTTCAGATTGCTGGCACTTTCCAAGCCCTCTTATTCTGGAATTTCCACCCTTTGAATGCTTTGAACTCTATCAGATATTCTTACGGGAATGTTAACTCAGAGCTGAGAGGAGCATTGGAGGCCGTCTATCTCCTCCAGTCTCTTCATTTTGTAGATAAGGAAACTGAGGACGAGAAAGGTGAAGTAAAGTCATGCTGTGAGCTAGGCCTGCCCCAGTCCAACCCTTCTGCCTTGGTGCCATTTTTTAAAATTCCATTTGCTTCCAATCGTTTTGTTTCCCTGTCTCTTGTCTCCAGCCCAGAGTCAGCGTGTGAGTTGGGGGGAGCTCAGAGGCCCCCTGGCCCTACCTGCACAAACATAAGAATCTTCTCTGCTCGGAGACATTCTGAGGCTGCCCCCACTGTGAGGGGGCCATTGTGGTCAAGGGATTCTTAAGTCAATTTTCAGTGTGCTGCTTGGTGATCTTATTCCTAATTCTGCTCCCTGGCCCAGAGCAGAACAAAGGAAGCCACCTTTCCCCTGCTGGTCCCGGCCTTGCCTTCTCCATCAGGCACAAAGTCCTCACTTCCATACGTTGATCTCCATAGGGTCCTTGTTGCCTCCGATAGTTTGGTGACCTCTGAAGCTTGCTGGCATCCTTCAGATGTGGTACACATGGCACTCCACAGTCAAGTCTTAACCACCTTGTTACCATGCCTCCTAATGCAACCCAAGATACGGTGAGATTTAAAAAAAAAATTTGTCACTTCACATTTTTTATACAAAACTATTGTCTAGCCATACTTTTCCCATTTGAATTTATGAAGTTGATTTTTTTTGGGAATACAAATGTAGGTCTTGAGATTCCTAGGGAATAGATGTAAGACTTAAGTGGAGTTGGATGGTTTTTCCACTGTTTCCCCTTTTGGATCTGGTTATTTTCCAGTGTAAAGCTCTCTTTCCCAGTTTTGTATCATGTACAAAGTTGCTAAGTAGGCCACCCTCGCTTCTACCTAAGGTTGAAGAGCCCAGGGCAGAGGATACCATCTAGAAACCAAGTTTGCATTGCCCAACATTAACTACTCTTTGGCTTCATTCAGTCAGCCAGCTCCACATCTGCCCAGGCTATAGGGCTCAATATTTTGCACAAAGTCAGGATCAGAAACTCCAACAGTCGAAGGGCATGGGATGTGTGGCATTCTCCTGATTGACACTGCTCGTCTTGTCGGCTTACCTCATGATAACATCTGGGATGTCCTGGCCTCCACTGCTCTGGACAGTGTCTAAGACAGCTATGACAAGCCTTATTACTCTTTCATCTTTGTTCACTGGTACTTGTAATGGTAATGTAATTTGAATATGAAGATCCCTTTGTATTGGCAAAGCTAACAGGTACTTAGCACTTAGTAATTAATCAAGCCTCTGTTAAAGAAACAGAAGGTATGAATCCCTGTTGCTGACATAACAGGAAGGGGTTGGCTGAAACCAGAAACTATAATACTGTGGGCTTCATGAAGGTGGAAGCTGCTGCCGCTGGGGAGGCTGAAAAGGAAAGTCCCCCCAGGCAGGAGAGAATGATTTTGATTTGGAGAACCTGGATGAAGTGATTTTTAATTCTGGGAACCAGCTGAAACTTCTGCTGAGTCTGAGGGCCTGCCAGAGCTGCTGAGGATTTCTGAGGGCCAGTCAGAGCTGAGAGCCAGCAGCCAAAGCTGCTGAGGATTTCTAAGGGCCAGCTGGAGCTGCTGAAGACTGAGGAAGCATGACTGTGATGCTGGTACTTTGTATTAACCTGTTGGTGGCTTTGTCGAAGCCTTGTCTTCCCAAGAACAGAGAATGTAAAGGATTTGAGATGGACTGGACACTGTGAGCTCCAGTGTGGAGCAGGAACTGCACAGAGAGCTGGACAAGGACCTGAGAGCTGTCTGCCTTTGAACCCAGGTGACAGTTTGATGAATCCAGGTAGGATCTGGGACCATGGAAGGAGATCCAGGGAATCTGAGAAACTACCAGAGTCAAGCTGAAAGAAGACTTTACTTGGATACTGTGTACTGACTGAGAAATTGTAGTTTATTAGTGACCTGGGGGTGGAGGGTCTGTGTATTTTCTGATGATTGAATAGTGAATGATGAAGGATGATTGAATGATTGAGTTAATTGAATGATTGGTTGACTAAATGATTGTACTTAGTGATTGATAACTGAATAAGTGACTGATTTGTAACTTAGTGTGCCCCATGAGTGAAGAACTTTGACTATTGTATTTTGTGACCCTTAAGGAGGGAGACAAGCCTCCTTAAGGATGAATGAATGATTGTTCTTTATTGAAAACTTTGTGACCACTGTGGTGAAAACTGTGTGATAAATTGTTCGAATGCTGTATTTTGATTTTCTGTGACCAGTTGTAATATTATGAATGCTGTACCTTGATTTTCTGTGAATGTTTTGCTTTGATTTGTTATTAAATAGAGTGTTCACTATACTGTGTAATCAGAACCTTAAAAGCTGTTCACAGTAGCATTCTTCTGGAAAGCTGTGCATGCTTGGCTTTACAGTACTTGCCCTTTTTGCATCTCTCTGCTTCATATCTTTAAAAACTGAATCACCTATACACTGACATCTTTAGACATCATCCCTTCTTCCTCATTAGACCAATGTGTTTCAATAATATTTATTTCTTTAGCACTTCCTACTAGAACTAACTTATTCCAGCTGTGGGATCCTGATGGTCTTTTTTCTGAACTCTTTGAAAGCAGTTCTCCCAAAGCCCCAGACATGCACCAGTGCCCAGAATTCAATCTTTGCTTGTCCTGGAACCCTGAACTTGGGTTCATATCCCTCCGCCCCCAGGCTCTGCCTGTGTGACCTTGGACAAGTCACCTCATAATCTTTCTGGACCACAGTTTTCTCACCTGTAAAATTAAAGGAGTAGAAGTAACAGTAATGTAACGGTAATTAATTTAGCAGGTACTTAGCCCTTGTGGGCTAAGTATTAGTTCTGTGAAAGAAACAGAAGGTGTGAACTCTGTCTCCTGTTGCTGACATAACAGGAAGGGGTTGGCTGAGACAGGAAACATGTATGTGCCTGCGTGTGTGTGTGTGTGTGTGTGTGTGTGTGTGTGTGTGTGTGTGTGTGTGTGTGTGTATTTAAGAAGAGCTCCAGAAGACAGACAGTCAGAATCAAGAATTTTTACTCCTGGTGGAAGAAGCAGAATTGTTCCAGCATCTGGGAGTTGGGCTGCCAATGGACTGAGAACTGAGTTGGAGTTTTCTATGAGATCAAAATCTAGTGAAGGCTGAAGTGGCTGCTGGCCTAATGGAAGGCTGAGATTTCTTCTGGGTCCTAGGGCCAGCTGAACTGCTGGAGGACTGAAGAAGCATGACCAGGATGAGGCTTTGTTTGTGGGCTGGTTGATCCTTGAGCTCCCAGCAACAGAAGTTGTGAAGGTTTTGAGATGTGCTGGACCCTGTAAACATCAGTGTATAACAAGAATGGCTCAGAGGACTGGATGAGAACCTGGGAGCTGTCTGCTGCTGAATCCAGGTGACTGTTTGGTGGATTCAGGTAGGAGTTGGGACCATGGAAGAGGGGGATCCAGGAAATCTGAGAGTCAAGATGAAGAAAAGGCCTCTCCTTGGATATTGAACATGTGATTAAATTGAAGTTGGCATGGAGGGTTTGTGTAATTTTCTAATGATTGTGTTTAGTGATTGATAATACTTAGTAATTGTGAATCTGGATAAATTACTGATTAAGTTAACTTATGATTGCCCCGTGAGTGGAAGACTGACTTGTATTGTGAAATGATTGAATGATAAAGTGAGGAGGGTTTCCTCTTAGGGACACCAGATGATTATTCTTTTGTCTTTGTTCCAAATACCGTGGCCACTTTGGTGAAAACTGTGTGGCCATTCTAATGTTAAGCTGTTGTGAGCACCATATTGTGATTTTCTGTGATAAGATGTAATGTGAATATTATATTGTGATTTGTTGTGAATGTTTGCCTTGATTTGTAATGGAGTAAGTGGAGTGTTCACTGTACTATGTAATCCGAACCTGAAAAACTGTTCACAGTAGCGTTCTTTTGGGAAGCTGCTTGTGCGTGGTGTTACAAATACTAGCTAACCTTGAAGTTGTAGAACCTACTGGGCACCAGCATGCTAAGTGCTTTACAGATGTGATCTCCTTTGATCCTCATCCCAACCTGGGAGTAGGTGCTGTCGTTAGGCCCATTTGGTAGTTGAGGAAATGAAGGCAGACACAGGTTAAGTGACTTTCTTCTTCTTCTTTGTCTTCATCTTCATCTTCTTCTTCTTCTTCGCTTTTTGGAGGAGGGAAGGCAGGGCAGTTGGGGTTAAGTGACTTGCCCACAGTCGCACAGCTAGTAAGTGTTAAGTGTCTGAGGTTGGATCTGAACTCAGGTCCTCCTGACTCCAGGGCTTATGCTCTATTCACTGCACCACCTAGCCCCCCAGGTTAAGTGACTTTCCCATGGAACCACAGTTAGTCTGAGGCCGGATTTGAACTTGAGTCTTCCTGACTTCAGTCCTGACACTCTGTCTGCTGCTTGTGGTAAGAAGAGTCAAGTATGGCTTAGCTCTGTACTTTCCAAATGGCTTTGCCATTCATTTCTTACATGACCTGTGTATTCACTTCAATTTGCATTATGTTTGTGGTAATGTTGGGAATAGTGAAAGTGTTTCATGAGTCATTTTACTTTCTAGTCATTCTTAACCTTTGTCATTTCATAAAAACTGAAGACATGATAGTATAAAGACCATGTCATTAAACCTGTAAACTTAATGAAGCCGTATCCAGGATTGGAGAGCCTGCAGCCTCGAGGCTACACATGGCCCTCTGGGTCCTCAGGCACGGCCCTTTGACTGAATCCAAACTTCACAGAACATATCCCCTCAATGAAAGGATTTGTACCATAAAAACTTGAATTCAGTCCAAAGGCCATACTTGAGGACCTAGAAGGTCACATGTGGCCTTGAGGGCACAGGCTCCCCACCCCTGGTAGACTAGATTTGGGACAGTAGTATCTGTTAGGAGGTTAAAAGATTTTTTTATTCAGAATATGGTATCATTTTTATCTCTGGAGACAGAATGTAGGTTTTTGTCTTCAAACTTTTCAACCTTCACTTATTGAATTGTTAAAGCATTGAGGATTGTGTAGTTACTTAGAGATAAATCTTGTTAATTTGAGCCAGATGAAGAGTTTTAAAAGATATTAATAATTAATATAATGGGTTTTGTTTTTGTCACCAATTTAATATTTAAAAGAATAGTTGCTGAGATTGTGTTTTTAGTTATATTTAATTATATATAAATCTATAATAGCATCTATATATTAATCTATACTACTCCTAGGGAATATTAGAATTGGTAGATGGGGATTGGGAAGAAAAAAATGCAACAGCTTAGTTGTGGTTACTAAGACTGCTTTTGAGGGCCATCGTCTTTTTGGCTTTTAATTTGTGGCCAGAGAGGAGAGGGGGCAGCAGTGGAGTGGGAGTAGAAGGGGAGGGCCTCCAAGGTACCCTGCCAGCTTTCCTCTAGGCTCCTAGAATTCCTGTTTTCACTCCTCTTCTGCTTGGTTGTTTGGTTGGAGTTTTTTCAGCCAGCTGAGCACATCACACCAGTTTACAGTGATGCAGCCTGAAGATTTCTCTAGTGTTTCATCATGAAATTTATTGACTTTTCCCCCTCAGTTTAACAGGTATCGTTGTACATTAGCCTTATCGTGATGACCCTGCTATATCGTGGAGCCAGGTCTTGTCCAACAGAGCATCAGTTACAGGAAGTCATAAGGCTGTCTCACTTACAGGGCAAGCTTCTGATTTAAGTGGAGACTTTGAAAATAGCATTATCACGAGGTCACTCCTATAGTTAGAACTTTAAAACAGTTCTTGTAGATGAATGGATTTACATAAATGAAAGATTTACATAAACATGAGCACATAGATATGAAATGGTAGAAACATAGAGTTCCAATTATCTTGTCAATTCTCCAATTAAAATTTTTTTCCTGTTTAATACTAGAAAGGCCAGGTATATTAATTGACTTGATAATTTTTATTTTGAAATAAAAATGTTCATTTTCTTTATGGATAAAAAAACTACCCTGTGTCAGTAGATGAAGCTTGATCCTTCAAAGGCTTTTAAATTCTAATCTTTCTTAACTTCATTGGTATAACAAAGCACTCCAGAAATAATGCTTTTCCTCTAGAGCAGAGGTTCTCGACCTTCCTAATGCCTCCACCCTTTAATACTAGTATGTGGGCAGACCCGCCTAGAGACAAATAGAGGAGTGGTGTCTCCTTCCGAAGACCATCGGAAATATGTGTTTTCCAGTGGTCTTAGGTGACCCCTGTGACTCCTGTGAAAGGGTCATTTGACCCCCAAAGGGGTCGCTACCCACAGGATGAGAACCGCTGCTCTAGAGGTCTTTGCTGATTGTATGTGTTCCACACCAGATCAGGGCTCCCTAATCTGTCCACACTGAGTGGATGGCTTGGCACATCTCCAGGAGAGAAGGCTGCCCTCTTGGTGCCTTTTGTTACTCTTGCTTGAGCTGCAGTGTCCTCTCACCTCACCCTGCAGTGGGCAAGATGCCTGTCCTTTAGGAGTCTGTGCTATACATCTTGTACATTTATGTGTGTTATTATAGGACATACCCAAATATGTGTTCCTTACCCAGATTGTATACTCAAGAGGACAGGGTTTGTGTCTGGATCATTGCTTAGACACAGGGGGATGTATTTGCTTAATAAAGTTTCTAAAGGATGTAGAGTTGTTAATCACAATTTCTGTTTGGTCAGTTATATAGAAGGTATGTAATCAGAAATGGCGATGGTCTTCCTCTGCTGTTCTCCCCCTCCCTCCCCCTAGTTGGGTGCTAAGAAAAGCGTTTTCCCCCAGCATTCAGAGTACAGGTGCAAAAGGTGCAGAAGTATTCACTTTGCCGTTCGTAGCATCATTAAGATTGGGGCCTATAAAATGACTCACCTGTGTGGGTTAATTCAGTGACTTAGGATTTTATATGATTTGTCAAATGGTTGCTTTTCTCTGCACATAGTTATATGATAGATTGTACATTGTGAATCGTTTTTAATCCTGTGCCCACAGGTGCAGAGGGTTTTAAGCCCCATTCTTGGGCCCAGAGCATTGCCTTCCTATTGCAGCTAGCTGTGGACCATATGGATGAAGAATTAGATCTGCTTCTAAATTTAGATGCTTCTATAAAAGAGAAAGATAAGACGAACAGCTCGGATATCTGAGGAACCCAAATCCAAGAAAGGCAGGATCATGTGGACCAAGTGAAAAGTGATCCTTAAAAAGCTGTGACCAAAGAAAAGTTTGGGATTTGGACAGTTAGCAATACATACAGAGCTGACTGAGTGACTGACTAGACAGGAAGGATTTCAGGGAGGGAACACTGAGGTGGGGAGGGGGAGTGGAGAAAGGATACCAGACCTGGCCATATCTACCTACCTTTCTCTTTCAGACAACTGTTGTAATAAATTAAGATATCCATTCCAGCCACTCCTTTCTAGCCCAGAATTCTAATAGCTGAATTCTTGGAGCAGATGGAATGCCGTCCCACACACCTTTTGCTTCTCACCTGCCAGCAAGAAAGTCCTCCTGTCTTAAGTCCCCAACATTTGTTTACAGTAAGTCGTATGCCACTGATTGACCGGCAGTGACAGGAATGAGGTAAGGTCGGTGTTACAGACACTGGTTAGAAAATTTATTTTAATTAAGGTTTACTAATATTTGCAGATTAAGAGTTAGGGGCTAAATATGATGCTTAGACTACCCTGAGGGGATGGGGGTGGGGTAGGGAGGAAGCGAGGAGGTCCCACAGTGACAGCACTTAGCTTGCTCATTAACTGTGAGCCCTGTGCCCAGAGGTAAACCAAGATTTTTAAAAGTTCATGAATCCTATTCAGTTTTGCTGCTATTACTAAAAATATGATTGGTAATATTTTAGTAGTAGTGTGAGAATGTTTTTGAACAACTTATAAATACACAATATTTATATGATCTCATTTAAATTTTCTCTTCTTTTATGCTGTATGTGTCATAAAAATATCTTGGGGTGCATGCTCATTTTTTTTCCAATGGTGATGAGAAAAGTTTGGCCACTATACCTTTACTATTTCAGTGCATACCTATTTCCATTGACATTGCAGTAGTTGTACAGATCATGTTCCTGCTTCTGCAAGCTTCACTTTTAAAAGCCCTGAGCATCTCTGCATTCTTCCCAGCACTCAGTAATAGTGGAGATGATCAGCAGGGAAAGGCCCTTGTCTTTAAGGGGCATTGGGAAAGGCTTCCTGTAGGATACTGGATGGTAGCTGGGCCTGGAAGCTGGAGGGAGAGCATGTTAGGTCATTTGGAGGGTTTGGTGCAGAGGAGGAAGAGCCAGGAAGTCATAAGGGATGCAAGGGGGCTGGGTCATCAAGGGCTGTGTGTTTGATCTGGAGTTGATGGAGTAGGAGGAATGACACAGGTCATTGACATTTCCAAAAAGAAGTCAGTCTGCAAGCTTTTGTGGAATGTCTGCCATGTGCCAGGCACTGTGCTAAGGCATGTGGGATACAGAAACAGCAGTGAGACAGCCCTCACCTTCAAGGACTTCAAGGGGGAATGGCACATGTAGATGTATGTACCTGAGTATATAAGGGTATACCAAGGAAATAAGAGGTAATGGGAGGGGGAAGGAAAGATGCCATGACTTTGCTTTGAATCCTGAAGGAAACTAAGGCTCCATCTAAGAGGCACAGTGAGGAGCCATGCCTTCCAGGCATACACAGCATCTGAACACTTTGCTCTCTCCTTTGCCATTAGTGCTGCCCCAGTCCCATGATCTGAAAAACACTGCTTAGGACAGCAACAGATCAGAGGAGCAAGGAAGAAATTACCTTTCTAATCAGACAGGGAAAGAGTTCTTGGCCAAACAAGAAATCAGGGTGTTCATAGGAAGTAAAATGGTTAATTTTGATTACATAAAATTAAAAAGGTTTTGCACAAACAAAACCAGTGCAGCTAAAATTAGAAGAGGAGAGAATGGGGGGAAGGAGTCTTACTTAGTAACAAGTTTCTTTGATAAATGTCTCATTTCTAAAATATGTAGGAAACTGATTCAATTTCCCAGTTGATCAACGAGATATGAATAGACAGTCTTCGGAGGAAGAAATCCAAGAGATCAATAGCTGTATGAAAAAGTGTCCTAAATCGCTAATACATACAAATGAAAGCAGCACTGCCTTACCTGTTAGATTGTCACAGTTGCCAAAAAAAGGAATATGATCCATGCCAGAGGGGCTGTGGGGAAATTGGTGCAGCCGTTCTGAAAGACAGTTATGAAACTCTGCGTAGCCTCGAACCCAGTGATCCTAATGCTAGGTCTGAAGCCCAGAGAGATCAAAGAAAGAGGAAAAGGACCCACAAACACAAAATAAACACATTTGGGCCGGTTCTTTTCCTGGTGGCCAAACATCAGACACTGAGCGATGTCCATCCACGGGCTAGTTAAACAAGTCAGGAGACGTGCGTGTGACGGAAAACTGTCGTGCTGTAAGAAGTGATGAAGGGAAGGGTTTCAGAAGAGGCTTCTGTGAAACGATACGGAGGGCAGCGAGCGGAGGTAGGCAAACCTTTAAAAAACCTATTAAAACAAGATTGGAAAGACAAGGAACCCTGAAAGACTTAGGAACTCTGACCTGGCTCAGTAGAACGGAGCGGAGCTCTAGAAGCCTCGGTGTAGCGTTCTGCCCGCCTCCAGAGGAGAGGGCGTGGTGAAGCTTTTCTGAGGTGATCATGGCTGAATATGCCAAGTTGCTTTGCTTCACTCAAATATTTGTATTGGTTTTGTTTTTCTTTCACAGTCAGTGGGGGAGGGGGAATTTAAAACTGAAATTTTTTAAAAAAGAATTAAACATTCTAATAGAGAAAAAAACATTTACAACAATGACCTCCAAAGTAGGGCCTCTGGCCCTCCAGTGGGTGGGATAACTAACCAGTATGAGGCCAAGAGGGGGAGACCTCTCTGTCTGGATAGCCAGTTGTGAGGCTTAATGCCTTTCCACCCACACCATCCCCTTTCCCCATTAACAAGCAGCACTTCTGGAGTGGCTTATGGCACTCCGAAGATGCACATAGCCTCTGCTCCCTCTCGAAGTTGGCTTTCTGGGTCTGTGCGAGCCCCCAACTTCTCCTCTGTGCCCAGTGTAAGTATTTGACACTGGTACAAGTTTCCCCTGCTAGCAGCCCAGGCAAAGTGTCTCAGCCCTGAGCCTACACTCACTCTGTCCTTTCCATTGTGGCAGGTGCCCCAGGGCTAGACTCTGAACCTGGGAGGGTTGGGGGAAAAGTGAGCGGAGCAGCCTTGGATGGCCTGAGTTCTTGGTCCTGACCTCACAGGAGCACAGATTTCCATCAGGAAGGGACCAACCACTGA